>PVKZ01000222.1:0-703883 GCA_004027375.1 Macroglossus sobrinus
AGGGAGGGAAAGGAAGGAGAGGGAGGGAAGGTGCCTAGAATGACAGTTCTGAAATTCTGAGGCTTAGGAGAAGGTTCTGGCCCACAATTATTACCTCTGTGATTAACTGCTCTCTAGAAAACATTTGCCCCTGTGCGCTGCCCCTTCCCCGCTGGTTGCTGTCCCTGGGACGCTAACAACACAATTGTTAAGTGCACTCATACACTTTAGAAAGGATTTGCATTCGTGCTCTGTGCAACCAGAATAAGAAATCTGAAGTTCAGTCTGATCCAAATTGCAGCCTTGTTTCGCCCAGTGAGGGAAACGTAGCCCTCGCCCTCGGACACCGCACCAATCAAATAGCTGAGGTCGTTCTTCCCTGTGCCTGCGCGCAGGTGTATGCGGGGGCTCTCACCTTCTGCTTCTCAGATTGCTTCCAAGAATAAGAAAGGGAAAGGTACTTCAGCAAGAGCCTCATCTCAGTACATCTCCAAATGCTTTAGAGCTAAGGTGGTTTCTGTTGAAACCACTTTAATTTACAAAAGAGCTGTCATTCCTTCCTGGTGACCAGCCATCCACCTGCTTTAAGGAAGGTAAAATTGGGGGCGGAGGAGGCACCTTCAAGCTCCATCATTAGGAGGTCGTTTAACTGTTATTCCTTTGAAAACGAAATTTCAGAAAAGGAACAAGGAGCCATCAATCGTCTAGTGTTCTGTTCCTGATATTTCAATATAAACAAGCTGTATTAACTCCAGATAGAATTTACAGTGCACACTAATGGAATGTGTCCTTTATGCTTTCTCTTCAGTAAGGCCTCATATTCACCACTCAAATTTTAGCAGGCTTCCTTTGATAAATTTCTCAAAGTAATCCCTGAAACAGCTAGACTGCCTGGGTGATGTGGTTTTAGAAATCTTCAAGCCTTGCCTGCCTATAAAATATTCACTTTTGGACTACAAAGGGAGGGGGGTCATTTTAAATGACAAGACTCAGAAGTAGAAGAAAAAGGGAAAGATTAATATCCATGAATTCAAATAATTTCATTTCAAATACTCAACTTAGAATATTACATCTCACTGCTTTACACAGAAGTGAAGATAAAATAGAATCGTCTGTATGTGAGGCGTGGACAAACAAAATTGCCAAGCATATGAAGAAGGGGAGTTTCAACTTTCAGAAAACTTTTTCTTCTTCAAGGCCACTTATGGCATAGAGACAGATGCACATTTAGAAACTTGTAAAATGTATAACTAGATAGTAAGATATAAATCTATATGGAATTTTTTTTTAATTCAGGAGATAATGTGTTGCTACATAGTTAAAGATGTTAATTTCTGTCCTTTTTTAAGGTAAATGTTTATTGTGTTTCTCACAAGAACTGGCAACTTGGAAATGCATTTTCCATGCTTCTTATAAATGCATCCCAAGCCTGCAGTTCTTGAAGCTTTAAGGAGGTTTTCATTAAAGCAGCCAGCTGCCTCTTTGTGTGGATTGGCTGTGTAAAGCTGCAGCTCTGAAGTGGAAGCCTCAGTTTTGACATCCTGTAGGCCCTCAGCAAAGAAGTTCCATTCAAATATGGGGGAGACCTCCACCAAAAAAAAAAAACCCAGACAGCTAATGGGGGCTAGCAGGGGAGAAGAAAGCACAGGAATGAATGACTGGGAAAAGGCAAAAAGAGGAGGATGAAAAGGAGGAGAAAGAGGGGATTAAACTAATCCTCCTCCAATGTGGATACATTAGAAAACACAAGGAGGAAATTTTACCCAAGTTTAAACTGCCTAAGAAATTTTACCTAAGAAAATTTTCTTTATTTCCCAGTTTCTATTATCATGGGACTACATAGATAATAAATAAATATCAAATGAATACCATCTTACTTCTATTTTAATAACCATGTTCTTTCAGCTCAATGGAGAGGAGTGATTATGGTGGTCTTCCTGTCAAGTTGTGGTATAGAGAAATATTTAAATAAATGATATTTTACATATGGTGTGAGTGTGTGTTCTAGATGAATAAGTTAATAAGTCAGAGTACAAGTTAAAGTGCATGGATTGATCCCACTACTATTACTCAACTGAAGACTTTGGGGGCTTGGGTCAAGGTGCTGAAGGCTAATGAGACAGGCTCACCTCACTCTTTGGAGGAGTATGATGTGGGGATAAATATAAGTCTTTTGAGTTTAGCTCTGGTTAGCTGAGTTGTTTCCTCTCCCAGAAGCACACCAGGACAGGAGGGAGTTCTCACCACTTCTTCAACCAGTCCAAGTCAGGATATCGACTGAGTAGAGCTTTTTCTTGGGACCTAAAGGAAGGAAATGGGCTGGCACTCTTGCCAGGATCTCATCTCGAGGTTCCTGGAACCTATTCATGAGGAAGGGGCCCAGGGGACCCTGCAGTCCGCGGCTGAAGCAGCAAAGCCTGCACGAACCACCTCCTCAGCCATTGTCCTAGAAAGTGATCTCGGGGAGTTGTGCTGGAGTGAGGGAGACATCGAGACACCTTGTCAGTTCAAAGCATTTTAGGGTTGTTTGAAATCCACTCTACGTCAACGTAAGCAGCCTCTGTATTTGAACAGCTGCTTTGAACAGTGAAAGGGAATGAGCTGAATCAAAACCTGGAGGTGTCTTCCCAAGACACCTTCAACGTGCTTTTATGCGGGTGGAGAAAGGCAGGCAGACTGGCGGATTCTGCCCTGGTGAGGTCAGCTGCAAAGAAAGGCGTAAGCAACGGTGGGAGGAAGGAAAGGAGAAGAGAGAAGCCCCATCTGGAGTTAAAACCTCCGAGAGCCCAGGTTCCCGGAGCCCCAGAGAGGCGCCACGCCGGGAGGCAGACAAGAAGCCAAGGCTACTCAGGACCCGGCGTTCGCGCCAACCGGGCCACTGGCGACTGGCGGGGAGGCAGGAGTGGCTCTAGAGGGAGGTGGTACCCAGAGCCACAGTGTGCGCCCAGCCCAGCCTGCCCAGCGATTGGCCAGGCTCTGGTGGTGGGAGTGGGATGAGGAGGCTGAGGCCCAGGGGTAGGACATTGCTTTGTGTAGTCCCGAGGATTTACTGGGTGTATGAATCTTGTAAAACTACCAGAGCTTACCCAGTTTGGACCGTTTAGGCTCTGTTGCCTACCAGTGAAATGAGGTGGGGGTGGAGGGTGGAGTGGATGCCAGAGACGTCAACATGGGTTGGATCTCCGAGCAGTAATCGTCAGCGAAGTCCCCTTGCAAATAGGAACTTTTGATGTACACTCGCAGCCTATTCTTGCCCACTCCCACACCAGCGCCCATTGTCCGAGAGGGAGGGAACAGAAGGACTGAAGGGAGGGGTGGACTTTAAAACTGACTCCAAACCTGGCTGCCTCGGTTCCCTCATAGATAAGTCTGGAAATCATTTTCTTCCCTCGAGTGTATCATCTCACCGACTGTAAAGGGCCTTGTCCCCTGAGAAATGTGAAATCAAATCCAGAGAAAAATAGATATCTTCCCCGGAAGGGGGAGGGAAGGTAGCTGCTGAGTATCCGGACGCGGCCCTTCGCGGCGGCTGGATTATTCGTTCTACAGGAGCTCTGAGTCTCCAAGCAGGGGTTGGGGAGGAGGAGAGGCGGGGGCCGGGTGTGGGACCAAGAGGGGCGCAGGGGGCCAGGACCGGATGCGGCTGGCTAGCGGCTCATTAGCTCCTAAAGCCGCAGGGGAGTCGCGCGCACAGCGCTGAGTACTGGTGACCGCCAACGGAGGAGGCGGTCCTGCTCGGAGCCTAGTCGCTACGTTCTCAGTCGAGGAGCTGCGGGGAGGGGGTGGGCAGCCGCGGAGTCTGCACGCTCCGGGGCTTGAACTTTTTCCTTTTCTTGAGCTGGGCAAAGTTATGGGATTCTTAGCAGCCCCCAGGCGCACAGCCGAAGTGGCTCCGCGCTTGCGCTGGGACCAATCGCCGCATGATGTGTGTCCTCGCCTCGCCGCGCGGGTGCGCGCGTGGGGGATACAGGCCCGTCCCGCTGGCGGTCTGTGGGCTCGCCCCTCCCCTAACCATTTCTCTGTCTCCCACACACACTCTCATAAACACAGGGCACGTGGAAATTCTCAGCCAAAGAGCCTTGCCCCGGCGGGTGCTCAGTGTGGTGATTTATAAACAGCACAGCCACTCCCCAAAGAGCTCCGCTCCTCGTTAGTCATGATGAATTCTCTGGCCCACTCTACTTTGCTGTCTAGATTAAGATACTCAGAGGCCCCAAAGTGCCCCCGCCCCGTGGTTTACTTCACAAACCCACCACCGCCAGCAGCGCTAGAGTAAGAACTACAATGTGCAGGGCCAAGGGTGAGAGATGGGGAAGCGATCGAGTTTCTTGGGGTCTTTTACGCCCTTCCCGGCAGTAACTTTTGATTTGCCTCGCAGTAAAGGCGCCGCCGTACGCTTGGCCCGGCGTGATGGTCTGGATGCTCCAGCCTGGGTCCGAGCCCGGGCCCTTCCTAGCCAACTCCCAGCTTCGGAAAGGCTGCAGTCACCTGCTCCCGGCGCCTAGGGAACTGACAGAGCGACTCACTCGCGCTTGATGGAGCGGCGCCGCCAGTGCACGGTCCCGCAGTCTTGCTCTTGGTGTTCTTAGCTGAAGGCTAAGGAGGGAGTCTCACCAGCAATTGCCAGAGAGCTGAGTTAGACCAATCCCACTCGCTGGCGTCCGCAGAAGTTACTGATTAGGAAGGTTCCCTAGCATCAGCCCATCTTCCTTCACACATTCTTCCTCTTCTTCGAAGCAGCTAACGGAAAAGTTGCATCCAAGAGCCCCAGGATAAGAGAGAAGCGCGCACGCAGCCCGGGTGGCACGGCTTCTCGGGGCGGCCCTTGGTGCCTCCACCACGTTGAAAGGCTAAGCACCACTTGCTAGCGCTCCCATAGCCTCGGACAACGCAAAGGTCTGCGCGCAGATTCCCAGTTTTCTAAGCCAAAAACTAAGCGCACGCCCTAGTGTAAGAATCTCACAGACTTTCAGAGTTTTGTTTTGCTTTCAGTCCGGCCCGCTGCGCTGTCAAAGCAGACAACTCCACGCCTTAACAGGAATCTCTCACACAAGCAGATGCGCGGGCTAGACCGCCTCTCATGGGGGCCTCTTGTGGAGGGGCTGGGATACAGTTGGGCCTGGAACCTAAAAAGAAGAGAGCCTGCGCTAGTGGCGGGGTGGAGGGTAAAAAGAGGACTTTCCCTGCTAGGGGCAAAAGTGTCCGCACACCTTGGAGCAAGAAGTACATGGGCCCTAAGATTCTAACCGTGAGGGGAAAGTAGATTTCAACAGGGGGACAAGTCTGGCTTCTGGCCTCAGTTTTAAGAGACGCTTATGTGTGTGTCACAAGGTGAACAAAAATCGGAAGCCCCCTGGCTAGTTGCAACTCGGCCGTTTTCTTACTTTCTCCTTCTTTACCACCCCACCGCCCCAGCTCTATCGGAAAAAGGTGAACCGACAGCCCCAAGTCTTCCAAGTAGCTGTGACCTAGAGTGCGCCGGGGCCGGCCCTGCTCCTCCCCCCCCCCCATACCCCATCCCCCGCCTGACTAGTCTACTGGGGAGACAGATGGGGGGCGGGGCCCATCCAAGAGGGGCGGAGGAGACTGGGGGTGGGGGAGAAAGGGAGGTGAGATCTAAGAGAATCTGAATAGGGTGGCGAGGGGGCACGGGAGGAGGCCTACGAGGACTCCGCGCCCGGGGAGAGGAGGAGGGGCAGCTCTGCGCCAATCAGTTGCGCCGGCCTGGGAGGTTGCTAGTGGTATCCACGTAAATCAAAGGGCGCGGAGCCAATGGGAGGGGGCGGAGGGGGCGGGGCCCAGGCGCGTGCCGCTGCGAGCCGGTTCTGCCAAGAGAGCGGGAGAGAGCTGGAGAGAGCAGGGAGAGGGGGGAGCGCGGAGCTAGTCTGAGAGTGAGCGAAGCAAGGAGGGAGAGGAGGAGAAAGAGAGCGAGGGCGGGCGGGAGGCGACAGCGGCGGCAGCAGCAGTAATAGCAAGAGCAGCAACAGAAGGCGTCGGAGCGGGCGTCGGAGCAGCCCACTGGGGGAGAGAGAGAGAGGAGAGCGAGCGAGCAAGCGAGGAGAGGAGCCCGAGGCGAAAAAGTAACTGTCAAATGCGCGGCTCCTTTAACCGGAGCGCTCAGTCCAGCTCCGAGAGTCATGGCGACCGCAGCGTCTAACCACTACAGCCTGCTCACCTCCAGCGCCTCCATCGTGCACGCCGAGCCGCCGGGCGGCATGCAGCAGGGCGCAGGGGGCTACCGCGAGGCGCAGAGCCTGGTGCAGGGCGACTACGGCGCGCTGCAGAGCAACGGGCATCCGCTCAGCCACGCTCACCAGTGGATCACCGCGCTGTCCCACGGCGGCGGCGGCGGGGGTGGCGGCGGTGGCGGCGGGGGCGGGGGCGGCGGCGGGGGCGGCGGCGACGGCTCTCCGTGGTCCACCAGCCCCCTGGGCCAGCCGGACATCAAGCCCTCGGTGGTGGTACAGCAGGGCGGCCGCGGCGACGAGCTACACGGGCCAGGCGCCCTGCAGCAGCAGCACCAGCAGCAGCAACAACAGCAGCAGCAGCAGCAGCAGCAGCAGCAACAGCAGCAGCAGCAACAGCAGCGGCCGCCGCATCTGGTGCACCACGCCGCCAACCACCACCCGGGGCCCGGGGCATGGCGGAGCGCGGCGGCTGCAGCGCATCTCCCACCCTCCATGGGAGCGTCCAACGGCGGCTTGCTCTACTCGCAGCCCAGCTTCACCGTGAACGGTATGCTGGGTGCCGGAGGGCAGCCGGCTGGGCTGCACCACCACGGCCTGCGGGACGCGCACGATGAGCCACACCATGCCGACCACCACCCGCACCCGCATTCGCACCCGCACCAGCAGCCACCGCCGCCGCCGCCCCCGCAGGGCCCGCCAGGCCACCCCGGAGCGCACCACGACCCGCACTCGGACGAGGACACGCCGACCTCGGATGACCTGGAGCAGTTCGCCAAGCAGTTCAAGCAGCGACGGATCAAACTGGGATTTACCCAAGCGGACGTGGGGCTAGCGCTGGGCACCCTGTACGGCAACGTGTTCTCGCAGACCACCATCTGCAGGTTTGAGGCCCTGCAGCTGAGCTTCAAGAACATGTGCAAGCTGAAGCCTTTGTTGAACAAGTGGTTGGAGGAGGCGGACTCGTCCTCGGGCAGCCCCACCAGCATAGACAAGATCGCAGCGCAGGGGCGCAAGAGGAAAAAGCGGACCTCCATCGAGGTGAGCGTCAAGGGGGCTCTGGAGAGCCATTTCCTCAAATGCCCCAAGCCCTCGGCCCAGGAGATCACCTCCCTCGCGGACAGCTTACAGCTGGAGAAGGAGGTGGTGAGAGTTTGGTTTTGTAACAGGAGACAGAAAGAGAAAAGGATGACCCCTCCCGGAGGGACTTTGCCGGGCGCGGAGGATGTGTACGGGGGGAGTAGGGACACTCCACCACACCACGGGGTGCAGACGCCCGTCCAGTGAACTCGAGCGAGGGGAGGGGCAGAGCGTGGGGCTCCCCCTCCCCTTGGATCAACGAGCCTTTCCCGGGCCCCTTGTTCCCTCTCTAACTTCTGATTGTTCTTTTATTCTTAATTATTATTTCCCCGTCCCTTAAAAAGAACAAAAATAAGGAAAACAACTAAGGCACTGGACTATCCTTTAAACGATAGCAGGTGTAAAGATGTGTTTTGACCTTTACAGGCTAGTACCCAGGCAATGGAGTGGAGCATCTCATAGAGAGAGTGAGGAGAGAGTGTGTGGAGAGACAGAGAGAGAGGGACAGAGGAGGGACACACAGAGGGAGACAGACAGACAGAGACAGACAGAGTGAGTGAGTGAGTGAGTGAGTGAGTGAGTGAGTGAGAGACAGAGAGGGAGGAAGAGAGAGAGAGAGGTGAGATAAATACCTGACAAAACTAAAGAAATTACCAAAAAAAAAAAATCAGCAAGCCGTGATAAATACAAAACACAGCTTCCTGATGCTAGGAGTTGGCACATGCTACTGTGTTTATTTAATGCGGATCCCCATCAGGAAAGAGGAAAAAATACACACATTCTTTGATGTAAGCAAAATCTAACCACATAAATTTGCACTGCAAGAAAATTGAAGTTTACATAAATTCATGAATATAATTTTCTTTCTCCCGCAGTTAATTTTGAAATTGCTGGGGTTTGTGTTTTGTTTTGTTTTATTCAGCGGAGAGAGTAGAAGCCAGCTCTTGGCCATTCTCCATTTCGAACATTCTTGTGTAGCCACTTGTTCTTACTGTTTGTGAACTTTGGTTACCTTCAAATCCCTTCTCCCTTACATTGGTGTAACTTTTATTTTCTCTTTTTTACCAAAGCAAAACGATTGGCTTCATACAAAATAAATAATTATCTGCTTTCAGAAAATGTGCACGGTCTACCCGCTTTATCCAAGAACAGAATCCGGTTTGGAATCCAAAAATAAGAGTCAAGCGTTGGCTTTTGTTACCAGCCGCAAAGTAAACTTCATTTTCAGGCAGTGTTTCTGGGGGTGGTTGCGGAGGAGAGAAAAAGAAAAATCGATAGTGAGTGACTGATTGCTTCATTTTATCAAGCGGGCCCATTGTGAAAGAGCTCCGTGGAACCGTGGAGGTTAAATATATTTCCAGAGTTGTCCAACAGGAAGAAAGTGGCACTTTGAAGAAAACTAGGGAAATATGTATCTTCAGAAACCCCCTGTATAGTTCTCTGCCTTCAGTTTTAATAACTTCATTATGAGGAATTATTTGTGCTCACAGCAGCAGTTAAACTTTGTTCCTCTAATAGCTTTTTTAAAAAAACATAAAGAAAATTATCTGAGAACTTAATGGTGTATGCCTATACTGTATTTCTTAGCACACAAATACCCACATGAATACAGAGAATATTTGCGCTCTAAACTGGTTTTGTCTTCACTAGCCCATTTGTTTATCAAGTCATATTTAAGGTCTCACACCTTCTTCTCTTGTTCTCTTGTAATTTATTACAGAAAATACCAGTTTGACTTGGACAGCTTTCCCCCCTCTTTCGCTAAGGAAGCCAAATGAAGTGGGAAAAAAATGATATTTTCAATCCTCTTGTTTCTCCTTTTGTTAATAGTTTTAAGTGCATTTTGACCTATCTTGATGGAAAATGGTTAACTCCCATAACAAAAGACTCTATTGGGAAGTGTAGGTAAAAAAAAAAAAAAAGACAAAAAACAAAAACAAAAACAAACAAAAAAACCTGTAACTGTATTAAAATAAATGCCATTAAACTGTGATCAGTTAAAATATTGAAAAATAATCAGCACAAAAGGGCGCAAAAAGGGAAACCACTTTATTCATCTTTAAAGATCGGGGCTTTTTTTCTGGTTAGATATTAGGTAAATTTTTATTTTAAAAAATTAGATCTCAAATACCATAAAATTATGGTTCAGCATCAAATTAGCATTGCACTCAGTAGTTAAGGTTTTAGGAAATATGCTTTATAGTGTCTTTTCAAATACCTGTGATTGTTTCATTTTCAGTGTTTTTGCAAGATAAATGATGACTCATAATGGGCATATTTATTTGCCTGTATTTCATTTCCACCAACGAATGTCACAGGAAGATGGGCACGGAGCTGCTTCAGGGTGCATCACAATGCTTGTTCCTGAGGTGTGGGGACTGGCCTTTAGTGAAGCAATCCAGAGCAGGCAAATAGCCAATGGTAAAGGGAGGAAATGAATTTTCAGATTCTTATTACCAAGTGGGTAAGGTTAGGAGCTGGAGTTCAGAGGATGTGTCTATAGCTCCTCTAATTCCCAGAGGTTTACTAAGATGAAAGTTACCACTGAACCTTACCACTATGTATATATGTTTAATATCTGTCTTTTGAAATGCAGAAATAGTTTAAATGTTTCTTTGTCTATTTTTCTTTTTTTTTAATGCTACCCAGGGAAATATTTTCATATCATTTTTAAGTGGCCTGCCTCAATGTATATTTATTTCTTTCAAAGCAAAAACGTTCTGGAAACTGTTTTACTGTAGCTTTAAATGAGTAGGTGAGCAAAATCTATATGGGATGTAATTTTTTTGTTCAGTCTCTTTAAAAATACTTTGTTTTGGTACATTTGGTTGTGCTTGTGGGGAAAATAAAAACGCAGAGATCCTTATATATTTATGTTAAAGTAATATTTTATTATCTACATAAAACAGAAATGCACAATACCTTCATAGTTTGTTCTAATTATTGAAATATCTTTATTTTATTTTAAAAATAGTGCCAAGTTTTAAGGGGAAAAGACCCTAGACCTTATATTGACTGAGTTAAGTTGTATGTAAAATAGTTCCCTTCCTTAATACTTCATAAAGTTTTGGAATAAATTTTATGCATATACTGCTAGATTTCACATTTATAACTTTCAGAGGCTTTTTTTTTTTAATTAAGTGAGACTACTGTTTGGATTCACTTTTTTCCCCAAAAAAACTATCAATCCCAAACCTTTCAATTTAATACTATACCTGTAGCATTAAATTGAAATGTCCATTGGGTTTGAGCTTCAATTTGTTTGCCATTTCATGGTCTGACAAAGATGTTTGTCCCTTTTAAATATATACAGATATCCCTGCATTTTCTTTTCATGTTAGTTTTACCTTATACAATTTCACTTTTTTGGAGAGCATCAATGGAACTAGGTGGACTTTAATCTTTACTCACATGTCCTCACATAATTTGGGATCTACAGCAAAGTAAGGCTTTGCTTTAAGGAGATTATTCTTTTTAGTAATTACCAAATATCTTTCAACAAAGAATAACTCTGACAATATGCAATATGTATGTTTACCAAGTGAGAGAGATAGGTCCTATATATTCCTGTCAGGTTTAAAAACAAAGATGGATTTTGCACTGGTTTATCCAGTAGTGTCTATTTCTCATCAGGCAAGCAAACAGCCCCTAAAACAATTTTTTAAAAAAGAAAAAGAACGTATGAGAGCACTCAAGACTGTGGTGCTAATAGCAAATTGTTTTAGATAGTCTTAGATGGAACATTACATTCACCCACATCAGTTTTAAGGTTAGTGAGAAATCCAAGCAGTGTTGGGTTAGTTTACAAGTTTGCTGATGTATTTAAAGTCCTCCTTGGAACATTGGTTTTAGTATAAATGTCCATTTTGAAAGGTAGTTTCTGGGCTTATTACATCTGATCATCTTTTCTAACTCCTAGTCAATATTACACAGGTCCCAAACAGATTCAGCCAAATGATCTTATCAATAGTCTGAACGTGTAGTGACAGAAAGAAGAAGTGTTTTGTGACCGCAGACATGCTGATGGGTAAAATGTTTAAGCTGGGTATAGATTGAGTTCTGGGTCAATATCCTCTTCCATTGTAAGCAGAAAACAAGCAGCATCTGCCCTCTGCAGGGCATTTTAGTGGACCTTGAGAAGGCGTTTTTGTTCTTAGCTACAGGGACTACTAACTAGAAACTATCACGTGTTAAATGTTTGAGCCATGGTTTTGATTCATGCTTGCCATTCAGATTCTAAAGCTACTCAGGCAATTTTGATATCATTTTGGGGAATGTGTTACATACTAAGATGAAAAACTCTATCACTGCCACTGGGAGAAATTTGTGGGGCAGTCACTCCTAAAATGTTGGCTAGACACAATGACAAACCCTTTTTTTTTTTTTTTTTGCCTAAAGACAATAATGCAGAATATGGTCATCTTGAAAGAACTGTGTTTCCTCAAAATATTTATTTTTAAATTTTATGGTATAAGATGAAGGAGAAACAGTCATATGGGAGAGTTATGTAAAGGTCAAATAGAGGCAATAGCCACAAATAATATATGCTTGACACTTCTAAACATTCTCGGTTCCCACGAAGTTACCTCCTTTATATTTCAGATGCAGCAACAAAAGCACTCTTCTCCTTGCCCTCCTGCTCCTACCAGTGGAAGCTACACACTGGTTGGCAAATTTTTCTGGTGAAATGGATTTAATAAACACACTCATCTTTCTACTTATTTCTCCAAAAGCAACTAATAAAGAGATGCATCAGCAACAATGGGGGAAAATGGCATGTGAGTGCACTGGTACCTTGCACATGTAGATCTATATGCTGCATTCATTTGCTTTTCATTTGCCTTACTGTGGAAGCAGCTTGGAGAGTGCTGGGATGCTGGATGAGAGAAATTATCTTTTTATCACTGGTCTCTGTGATTTGTCTTTGTTGATTTTTCAGTCAGTTTATAGAACTCTGTTCTAGATTTTATTGAATTCCTAGGCAAGTTAAAGAATGAGGTAAAGAACAGAGCTTGTATAGAAAAAGACAGAAGGATGGTGAAGTGAGGGTCAAAGGTAAAAGTTTCTTTGGATTTGCTTGTATATTTCAGTGAAGCAAAAAGTACAGTGTTTATTTTAAATGGAAGAAAAAGATGCATCTTGAAGTACTAGGAATGAATCTTGAAAATATGACTGAGTCGTACAGCTAAAATTCATACATTTTCCCTGTTCAGGAAAGTTTACTTTTTCAATGATATATAATCTCTTCACAGGGAGCAAATGGTATGGTAGGAGAGAACCAGGGCTTCTGGTTCCTATTCCCAACAAATCATTCAGAGTGGGAAATAATTAAAAATTGGTAGGGGCTTGCTACTCAGGTAGCAAAACATGGAATAAATTTTTCCACCTTTGTAGAACTTTGGGCCAGAGTTATTTCAGTGCCATCTTATCGAGGTGTGGGTATGAGAGTGCCAGAAAAAAATGGCTTTTTAGTTTTCTTTAAGGCTTTGCTTAGTTATGGAGATAAAGAAACAATCAGAATATTTTCACATTGTTCTTGTATTTTGTGGGAAGCTAGGGGATTTGTTTCTTTTTTTTTTTAAGGAAAAAGCTAATTAACTTTATCATGTAGTACTTTATCTTAATAACAACTCTGCTTGGCTTAACTGTTAGAGGCTATAGAAACAATATCATACCCCTTCAAAACAACCCAGGCCTCTCTTATTGTTCCTAGAATTCTGGTTGTTGATAACATTAAGATGTGTTTCTTTAAAAAAAAAAATGTCTGAAATGTTATTTAATGCATCAGTAAAAGTGCATCTACATCTTAAAGTTTATTCCTTCCACGTCTTTCTGAGTTTTTATAGCTCTTTGTCTGGGATTGGGGGGCGGGTGGAGAGGAACTTCCACGTGCGGTTCCTGCGTGAAGAGCATGGGCTCTGGAGTGGACTGTAGCTGGTGGAAAACAGCTCTCTGCTCTCAGAATGGGGAGCTGTCATCTAGAAAAAAGGAAGGAAATAAATGCCCCACAAAGACTCACTTGTCACTGATTTTAGAAAGACAGGGGAGCATTAGGACCCCATCTGAGCAATATGGAGGGGATTTTGATTGTTATAAATTGTATACAATTAACTCTCGGTGTGCAGAACGACTGTGATAGAAACTGCGCTGTGGAGTAAATTTAAATCTGCATCCTTTTTGATTTGGGGCATGTATGTTTTCCTCCCACCAATGTTTCTTTCGGGTTTGATGTTTAAAAAGAAAAAAAAAATGCCACACACAAAAGAATATGACGAGTTTGGCAAGAGAGTTGGAAAATGAAAAAGTTTCTTGCGGGTTCGCAACATAAATTAGCCATTGTAAATCACTGGGCTTTAAGGTTTAGGCAAATCCTTGTAGAAAGTATTGGGAGCTTTTGCTCTTCTCTCATTAAGAAATCTTATTCCGTCAGAGGAATTTTTATGTTCCACAGCACATGATTCTGGAGACAATGATTTGACATTAATAACTTTTTGTGTGTTTGTTCCCCTAACAAAATATTCCTTCAAAGTTGTTAGAGCACCTGGGTCAGGCGGGCAAGTGTGCTGGCTGCCGGCGTCTGCTCGCAGCTCCGGCGCTCAAGAGGCGCCCCCACCTGCGGGACACGCAGGCGGGGAAAGGAGGGCCCAGACTGGCCCGCTGGCCAGCGCAGGGAGGAGATAGGTGAGAGGAGTCGCGCATTCTCTGTACTCTAATCCTGGTCTTAGCTCCGGGATGCTGAAAGCCCCTGAGTGTTTGCCAGCAACCGAGATTCTCTGCCGCTTCCGCGGTATGGACGCCTGAACAGTTTTGCGAAATTTCTACAGCCCGCACGTTGCGGGCCATTCCATCACTTCCCCTCTTTAAGGAGACTCTCCGGGTTAGGCGTGGGGGTGGAGGAGTCGCGGATTGGTGGGTTCTCCCACCCGAGGCTGAGTATAGAGGTGGTGGTTAAGAGAAAGGAGGGCAGATGCCTTGGGTACCGCCGCCACCCCTGGGGAAGTTGGTTATAGTCGCCGTGAGTTGGCGGGGCCTCTCTGGGGAAGCGCGTGGCTGGGACAGAGATGCGATGAGGAGCAGAGATGACTGAGAATAGAGGATCCAGGGGCGAGTGACTCTTCTAGCTTTCCCTGCGTGGCTTTTCCTCCTGACTCCGCAAAGTTGGCCCCAGAACATTGCTTTCTTCATGAGAGAAGCAATCTTGGGGAAAGGTTCCTCAGGAAGAGAGGGTAGATAGAAGAGGCAACTGCAGAAAAACGGGGGAGGAAAAAGGTATCAGCTGCCTGTGAGGTAATTTTGGCCTTTTCTGTCTGTTTGTTTTGGGGGACGTGGGGGAGGGCCAAGGAACGGAGCAAGGGAACCAAGAGATGGCAAGCGACGTTCTGAAGTGTGTTTCCTTCAGCTAACACCCATCAAACTTCTGGCCGCTCCTGACCTCAGCTCCCTTCCTCCAGTGGAAAGAAACCTACTCTCCAAGCGCTGAAGCGTAGAGGAAAACGAACCTCGAAATCCCCGGCAAGGCAACCGTCCACTTCCTGCTGGGCCTAAAGTCGTTCTTATGTCTACCCTGGAGGAAAGTCAGTTCCCCAGCGAAGGGCACCTGGGAGCCCCTGTGGGCACCCCATCATCCCAAGTCAGAGCTGAGGTCAGCGATCAGGGAGGGGCTGCGCCCCACGACCCGAGGCCTGGGGTTGCCTCCGCCGCCCGGGCACTCGTAGCTCAAGGACGCCACCCTTAGCCCTCCAAGGCCCCTAGGGGGAGTGGCCTGGTTGGAGGAAATTAGTTTTTGAAACCCTCGTAGACCAGCTCTGGGAGTTCTAAAGCGGCCTTTCGCCTCTGGAAGAGGCGAGGGCCGGCGGAGGATTGGGGCTCTTGGGGCCAGGGGTGAACGGCGGGGCCACTGAAGCGGGAAGCTGCTGAGGAGGGTGGGCAGGCAGCCAGGGGCAGAAGCAGGGACTCTGGCGGGACGCAGGTCTGTGCTGGCTCCCGGCCCGGCCTCCGCCCCGCGCGGCCGGGACTCCTGCTCGCTCCCGCCGCGCCCGCCTGCGGCCACTCACCGGCCCCGCGGCTAGCCCGGGCGGGGACTCACGCAAACAAGGATGCTTCTATTTACTCGCCTCTGCCTGTGGATTTCTAAGACATTCAGCAGGCACAATCATTAAACTAATTTGTATTTGATTGTTTGGGCGGACGGAGGGTAGTTTTATTGCGCTAAGCATTCAAGCAGGCACGCATCGCTGATTACCAGTATACATTAAATAAAGTTGTTTGTACACATTGTCTTACCACATATAGGCAGAGGCTTATTATTCTAATTACTCTAATTAGTGCATTGAAATGTTTTCTACTTGATTTGAGGAGACAGTGATTAGTTCTATTACTTCTTTTAACTCGTATTTTATGGAAAACTGTTGGTGCATGTTCAAATTACTTTATTTGCCCCTGGAATATAACGCTGACCCAAACTCAGTGAACTGCACGGCCCTTGTGGGGCCCCAACTTTGATGTGGGCCTCGGCTTGGAAGAGGCGCCTGTTATTATTTCCCTCCCACCCGCGCGGCCACATCTCCCAGCGCGGGCCCGGCGCCCCGCCCCAGCCTGAGCCCCAGATGCGCGCCCCGCGCTGGCCGAGTCCGAGCAGACAGATTCCAAATCTGCTGCAATGCCACATCGCTGGCCTGCTGCCTCACTGGTTCCCTGGGTGCGATTACTTTTAAAAGACGCCCTTAAGCATATTTTCTGTGAATCTGTTTCTCGAGCTTTAATGTTACTATTAATTGATAAGATCAGCTCATCAAACATACTATTTCGATAGGGAATTGTAATTAAAACCTTAATCCTGTTTGAGACTTTTTTCCTTTAAATTCCTTTTTCTTATGGAATGGGTGCAAAGTTCACTCTAAAAAGTATTATAACAGGGAGATTAATTCGTTATCTAAATAACAATCTTTGCTATTGATCCAACGTACTTCCCGCCACCTTTTGTATCGCTTGGGGAGGCCCTTAAAAAGGAGAATTTGACAAAGCAGAAGATTTGGACTATGCCCCACATGCTCGGATCGACTTGGCAACTCGAGGGGGTCCTCGGCCCTCCCCCCTTAACCACAAACGAAGGAAACTCCAGAGGTGGCTCTTGGCGGGATGTTGATGCCACCGGGAAGCGCTGCGCCAGGGCCGCAGGCCTGGGAGCCGGGCCTGCTCTGCACTCCTCTCCCCTGGCAAAAGGAGATCTGCTCAGTTTCTAGGTAAATATTCCACCGGTTCTGCTTTTACTGTTAATATTTAAACTCGGATTATCCTGTCTCTAAATGCGCGTTCCTAACCTTTGCTGGTGGCTGGGATGTAATAAACCCTGGCGGGGCCGGGGCGTTCATTCTCCGGCTGCTGCCTCCCGCCTCCGGTCCCCCGCCTCCACCCCGCCCCGCCAGCCCGCCCTGCGCGCTTCACCGCCCACAGCAAGAGCCGCGGCGGAATGAAACCAGCGCCTCGCGGCAGCTGACGGCTGAACGTCCAGGGTGCTTGCAGTCTAGGGGAGACCGCCCTCTATCCCGGCTAAGGAGTCCTCGGAGGCTGCAGATGGAATTGGGCAAACCCGCGGCGCACAGAAGAGAGCCCGGTGCCCCGGAGGCGGCAGTCCTCCAATGGGGTCGGGGGAAGTTGGGCGGGGTAGCTGGTGTGCTTGTGGGAGTAGATCCTCCCCAAATCTATCTCGCCTTCTCGCACGCCCTCCTTTAAAAGAAGTAATGGCCCCAGTTGGAGAAATCCAAGAATTTCTGAACCGAAGAGAAGGGTCTGTACTCCTTGGTCAACTCAGTGGTCCGAAATTTTCTTTTCTAAGAGCTTTCACCCCCACTCATCCTCCTTTCCTTCTGACAAAGTCTTCTTTCTTCACTCACAGACTTGTTATGTAATAAAGTCTCCCAGGCGACTTGAACTGGAGAATAAAGAACACCCCAGCCCCAACCCTCCTTTCCTTTCCTTCCCTCCTCCCTCTCTCCCCCCGTGCATCTGTTCCCCAGGACTTCTGTCTTCGCACCCAAGGTGTCCGCAGGCCTTAACCGAGAAGAGCTTTGGCGCCCCACAGTGGCGTCGATTCGGAATTACTCTTGATTTTACAGCCTCCTAATCTTCAAATATGTCGTTTCAGATCCAATTCTCCTCCCTCTTCATCTTCCTCTCCCTTCTCATTCTACATGTTCCCCCTCAACTCCTTCTAGCCAAATACTTATAAAGGTGGCTCTATGCATATGGCTCATACGAAGGTTTCTAAACATCCAGTTCTGGGTAGTTCCTGAGTAGGAATTTGAAAAGCTTCCTTTGGAAGTCCATACATTCTATACCAGAAAAGTTTACAAACAAAGGTAAGAGGAAAGAATCACTCCCCAGTCCTTGGTTCCTACATGTTTGGACTGTGATGGGCAAGTCTTCAGTCTTTCAAATAAGCCCCAGTTTTTCAGGAGCATCAAGACCAGAAAACCAGGTTAGAAACAACGCTTTCTAACTGATAGAATGCTTCATCAGGAAAGGAGGAGCCCAGTGAGTACTATTTTAATTTAGCCTGGGATCCATCTGTGAGTTCTTCCTATAGAGTAGGTTTGTTCATTTATAGGGTTAAAAATTGAGTTTCCAGTTGTCACTTGACCAGAGACCCATCTATGGAAGAACTTTCCAGAATAGGAAAACCCCCTCCCCCAACACCTACCAAAGGTATCAATTCAGCATATGGAGCTGAACTTGATTCCTTCCTTCTGAGCCCATTCCATGAATTGTGATTTCTCCCCTATCTTTATCCTATGTTACATGACAAAGAGGGAGAAGAGAACAAGGACCACACGCAGCACCCAGCAATCCTAATGGAACTGGAAATAGGCCTGCAGTCAAAACACCTACATTTGCGTACCAGCCCTGCACTTATGTATAAGCGCCCTGTGGGGAGTCAGTTGCCACCTTCAAATCTAAGTTTCTTCATGTGCAGAATGCCATTAATACTACTTCTTTCTTTTTAATAGATTAAAGTAAGTCTCAAATAAAATAATATACATGAAAGCACATAAAGGGCAAGCCCAGTGTGAAGTGTTGTTGCCAGCTCCAATGGAGCCTTTGCTGTGACTGTCCAGCAAGAAATAATTTTAGCTTAAAAAAAAATAATGCATACCAGCATGGGGAAATAGAAATGCATGGACACCCATCTCAACTTCATTATCCTGGAAGGGCACCACATATTCTCATTAGCTTTAAACAAGGGCTGCCACTGCACGGGATATTTTGCATTTAGGATGTTCAGCTTGTAGCCAAACCATCATTAGGGCCTCCAGCGCCCTACACCAGTAATCACAGCGATGGTAGCACCGCTGTGATGCGAGGGCTAGCCCAGTACTCCTGAGAACCACTTCATTTTTTAAACAACTTAAAACCTCTTGAAGTTTATAGCGTCCTTCTCTGGGTGTCATTTATAGCAGTCTGCATTAGTCGAGAAGGGAATACTGGGATCACACACTTAAAACCAATCACACACACTTAAAGCAAAAGCAACAACGGCAGCATTAACCACCGGAAGCTTATCATGAATCGACCCAGGCCTCCCACCTGTAGAGTTCCAGGGGTCTAGGGCCACACCCAGTCTCCGGGCTAGGGAAGACAGTTTGGATTCAACAGGCCCTCCGCGATACCCTAGAGTCGCCATGGTGGAAGCCAGTCCCTACTCTGGGGTGTCCTCCGCCACTCAGAGGGATCCTTATTCCACTCAGAGCGTCCTTCGAACAGCCTAAGGTCCCCTCCGTGGGCCTGAGGGTCCCTCCACCATTCTGGCGGAGGAGCACCCCAGCCAGTCCCTCCCTTTGCTCGCGCCAGGAGGCCGGCCCCCTTGGGGCACCCAAGCGGGCGCGGGTCCGGGAAGAGGTTCTGGTCGCGCTGGAGCGGGAGGGCCCTGTGCGTGAGGCCCTGAGCGGGCGCTTCGAAGGCGCGGGCTGACCCGGGGCGCCCCAGGTGTAGGCGGAGGACAGGTTCGCTCCGGGCCGCTCCAAGTCTGCCCTCTCTCTTCTCCTGGTTGGCAACGCGGGGAGACCGGGACTGTTCCAGGGCCAAGTTTTAGAAACACTTTGTCCCCCCAGGATTTCTCTTAGGACGGCGGGAGGAGGTCGGAGGCTGGATGGAGCCGCCCCGCCCGATCGGAGCAGCGGAGCCCCAGCGTCGCGGCACCCCGGAACCTGCGCGGTCCAGGAGGTGGTCGGGCCGGGAATGCGCTGCGGCCTACAGTCCGCTTCCCACGCGGCCGGAGCCGCGCTCCACCGCCTCTCGCCTAGTTTCCTGCTGAGCGCCTGGAAGCCCCGCGAGGCATCCTCTGTCCCGCCGTCTCGGCGTTGGGGAAGGGAGGGCAATGCGCCTTGCGGGCGGGAAGGCATGGGATGGCACCAGAACCTTCTTCGAACGTGCCTATCCCCAGGAGCCAAGGACTGCACACTAGATACACCTTCACCTGCTTACAGGAAAAGTCAAATCACTAGCCCGAGGATAGCAGGACTTCTGCCAAATGCGTGGAGTCTCTGAACCAAGATACATGGGCACTGCTCCCCGCAGCAAGGCGTTGATAATGCAAGTAAGTACATGAACACACACGCATTTTCAAAAGGACAGACCCAAATCCAATCAATTTAGATTCTTAGTTGGAATAATCAAACTTGGAAGGGAAAAGTAATTTAGTATATATTTTTTGCTTTTGTTTTTGTTTTGTTTGTTTTTCCTTCAGGAGAGAGAGAGTGCTTTGGCAGAAAGAAGAGGAGTGGGCACTCTAGGTAGGAGGCAACTGGCACAAAGTGAGTCAGGGAAGCAGGAAAAGGCAGAGGGGGAGGAGGTTTGGTCCGCTGGGCGGGAAAACAGGAGCCGGCATCCAGCATGAGAAGGCTGCTAAGGGAGCCTGCACAGAGTTAATTGGTAGAGGGTCTTGAAGAAGTTTTAATTAGATTCAAAAGGCAATTAAGAGCCATTGTAGAGGAGTGGTCCGATGAAAATCATGCTTCAGGAAGGCAGTTGACGCAGTGCATCGGATAGTTTGGAGAAGATGAAAAGCTGGGAAGTTAGGGTGCTGCGGAAATAGTCCTGACTCAAAGAGGTCAGCAAAGTATGAAAAGGAGAAGCAGACGATGGTGTCGGAAGGGCTGTAGAGGCTAAAAAGGAGACATAAAGAATGGTGAAACCATGATTACGTTCTTGAAGAATCAAATGGACAAGGATAGAGAGATGACAACAAAGAATTGTAGAAAATATATTTAGTTTCAGATGTGCGGATTTTACTAGTTTCTCTCTCTCTCTCTCTCTCTCTCTCTCTCTCTCTCTCTCATTCTCTCTCTTTCTGTCTCCCTCCCTGCACCCCTCCCCCACACAGGCAAGCACTCAAGCAGTATCATAAAGCCATCAGGATAGCAGGTTTTTCAGCAACATTTATCTATTTATTGAACCTACCTCTAAGGTTGACCCTAGTAAAAATCATCTTAATTTCAATTCATGAATTTGTTACTAAGTACTGGCAGTGTTCTAGGCCCTTTCCTCAATGGTGTCTCTGTAAAAGAGCTGGAGAGTATAGAAAGAGAAAAGAACATAAATCAGAGACCATATATTTTCATACTAAGTAGACACTACCCACAGCTCAAGAAACCTTTAGGAAGGATAGCAGCCAGGCTTCCTGTAACTTTCCAGAAAGCATCCTGCTTGAATAAAATCACTTCTTTTTTCATGTATCTTCTATCACATATTTTGATCAAAATGTTTATTTGCTTCTAAGGGAGTTAAAGAAATTTAGACATTATACTTTCCTTACTTAACATGCCAACTGATACTATTTCCCAATTAAAGTGCAACTGCCCCTTTCAAATATTTTCTAGCCTTCAAAAGATTGGAATGGTATACTGGATTGCTTTTAGTTAGGAAGAAAGGAAGGCAGCTTGAACAGAGGCCAGAAGAATACAAGTATGTCAGTATTCTCTTGAATGTAGTTTATAGTAACTGAGACCTGGCTTATAAAAGTGCGTGAACTGACTAACAAGTATTTTCTCTTCTTTTTTTTGTATACCACAGATAGTCAACCTACATTATTGGTCTATTTTCCACTTCCCATTTAAAATTAAGCTAATCAGAGGAACTTGACTCAGTGTGTGTGTGTGTAACCTTCCTAAACAGTATTCAGAAGAGAAATGTTAGAAATTAATATTTGGGGATACTGGGGAAAAATTAGAAACTATTTTCTGCAATATTTGTCAGAATAAGATTTAGCCCAATTAGTTAAGGGAGTTAATGTTTTCTGAAGTCCTTTTGAAAGCATTTTTTTTTCAGATGTAGACATATTAACCCCAACCCACCTCACTCCCTGCCATACTTTCCAAAATGTACCACAGAAAAATCCTTCCAGGTGTAACTAAATGGACTGGAGAGGCTGTCGGTTCTGTATTTGAAGATGTATGAGTATAGTGGAGAAGTTGCCTGATATACCTGTCTCAGTGCTTGTCATTACCAAATTAATTTGGAAAGGAGAAAAAAAATATTAAGAAATGGTCCTGCATGGGGGCCGAATTATCAGAATTATCTGTATAGTGATGCAACATTTTAGAAAATAATAAAAAAATATTTCTGAAAATTTTGGGTACCATGGGTTTCAATGGTATCTTAATCAGACAATAACTATAAAGTATTTAATTCTCTTTATAATTTTGCAGTATTTCATATAGAAATATTTAAAAAAAACTATAACAACCTGCACACCATTTAAGAAAGAAAACACTGTCAGTATGTTATTCGCCCCTCAGTTATAGCTCCTTGCTGGCCTCTCTTCTCCACCAGAGTAACCACTATCCTGAATTTAGTATTTGCCATCCACAAATTTCTTTATATTTATATATTTTTTATTCTTAAGTTTTTCATGTTTTAAAACTATATAAATTATATAAAACTGTTGAATAACCACACTTCATAGAAAAAAAAATGTTAAATATTTCAAATGCAAAAGACAGGCATCTTGGATTCACTGGTACACTTTTCAGAATTATATAATAAAATATTTATATATATATATATATATATAATGTTGGGAGACCTGTATGGCTCTTTCAAACCAATTGTTTTTTAAAAACTGCAGCTCTTTAAAGGAGAGTAAAAGGCAGAATGGATAGTAATTACATATTTACATTTTGCCTTTTTCAAAAAAAGCAAAACCTATATATTTTACAAATTATCAGCTTAGTTATGTATATAAGCCAAAGAAAATAGCGTAGCATGTGTGTACTTATAAATAATTGTGTTCTAATACTTGCCACTTCAGAAATATTTACTTCTCCATAAATAGCTTCCTTTTTTTTCATTTTGTGTACTTTTATATGTATTAAATGGCTTAAGAAGGATTCTAATGTATGCATTAAGAGGATTTGGAAATAAAAAGGCGTACTAGTTTCGTTCTCCAATTATAAATAAAAACAGTAGTGAGGTAGATTGTTTCCTAAGATGGTCACAACAAAAGCTCCCATTCTGCATGCTTTCTGCAGTAAGATTTTGCCTCTCCTCTCATCGCCTCCCCCGCCCCAATTCATTATAAGCTGAGTTGGTTCTTGTTTTGATTAAGAAAATGCAGCCACAGAAACAACTATGTGGCTTCCCAGGCTAAGTTTTAAGAGACCATGCCACTCTTATTTTTGCACTGTTGGAATCGCTGAGGGAAGAGGAGAGATTTGCCTCAACCAACAAACTACCTGAACCCAAGCTCAGCCAACCAGCCACCTGAAAGAAGCCAGGAGTGAACTTGGGCAAGAACAGAATTGCCAAACAATCCACAGAATCATGGGAAATAATATATCATTATTGTTTTAAGTCATACATTTTGAAGTGGTTACAATAAATAACTGAAAGAATGAGAATGGGTTTATGCTATAGGTCTGGCATATTTGTGCTGTAAAGTGAAGTCATAAGAAAATGTTCAAAAAAGGAAGTCTTGCTAGTTCTGCATCACAGGAAAATTTAGTATTTGAAGGTTCTTGGGGTGCCATTCCTGCTTAACTCACAGTCCTCCAAGGTATGTCAACTATCTATGAAACACTTTATACTAAATAAAAAATTTCAAACAACCATTGCAAATGACACTGTACTTATTGCTAAATGGGTGAGGAATCCTGAACTACTCTGATATTAGTATTATTTATAATTGTCACGGGAGTTTACAATCCAAGTACACAGATACATACCAATTTCCAGCACAACACAACCATATGAATATTATGTGCAAGCTGACTCAATTAGAATTTTTAGTTGAAAGAGAAAGGGTAATATAAGAAAATGATTTGGCAGTGTTCAATAAAATGAGAAGATGTGATCTGGCAGAAAGAAGCAGAAAATAGTACTCTACAGTGAGGACACTGGAAAAGGAAAAGGGAACCTGCCCTTCTTAGGAAATGGGTAGGAGAAGGAGGTGCCTGTAAGAGTATTTTCTTTGAAGTAGCAGTATGTGACTAGTAGGATGCTTTCATCTATAAGGAACTGCAACTAAATCAAATGGGCTTAACAAACAAACAAACAAACAAAAAAGAATTCATTGGATGATGTAACATAAAACTTCTGAAATGACTTGACCCAGGTGGACAAATAACATCAAGAGGATTGAGTCAGTTTTTCTTTATCTCCTGGTAGGTGAACTCATTCTGGTGACTAGAACTACTGGCTTGATGATATAAGTTAGATTTGTGCTCTGTACTGCAAAGAGCCCCAGCTTGAAGAATTCCATTTGAGGCCCAGAATTAGTTTTATCACCCATCTTTTAAAACAGTGTGTGTATGTGTGTGTACATCTGTGTGATTGGTCAGTCCTGAGTTCACATGCCACCCTCTAAAACCAAAGAATCAGCTCCATCCAAACCATATGTCCTGAGAATCTTGAGAGGTGTGTTTCCCCAAAGAACGTCAGGGTGGTGATTCAAGAAGGGCTTAAAGGTGGCTGAGTAGGCGAAAAAAAAAAAAAAAAAAAAAGAGAGAGAGAGAGAGAGAGAGAGAAACAAGTGTCTACTATAATCAATGTACTTTTAATGCAGTAATGCTTATATTTTAAACACTTCTAAGAACTAAAAACAAGGGTGCTCGGAGAGCTCTTTTTCTTTTCTATCTTGACTTAGCAACTTAAAGAAATAGGTTATATCACTATGTGAGTTGCAAAAGCAAAGATTATTAGTCTCACCCAACAGTTCCTCTATACAGGTAATAGGCCTGTATAGAAAACTACTCTTAGAAGATTAAAAGATTTCATCTAAAAAATGTACTTATTTGAAATTCTACAACATTCTTAATGAAAAAAATATTATCTGCATAATTACATTAAATGGCTTCTGGAATACATTACCACTAATGATGCTAACAGAGTTAGTCCAGATGCAAACTATAAAAACATCCATTATCTTTTGTCCTTGAAGGAACTTCAAAAATTGCTTTTTTTTTTACCTTGTAAGAAGCCTACTAATGCTATACTCTAATTTCTTGTATGTTGTTTTGTAAACTGCTCTACAGAGCCTCAAACTCTCACAGAAGTTTCTGAAATGATTCTGAAAATATATCTCATAATTTTGTACCTTTTTCTGTGGCCCAATTTCATATGTCATGACTTAACAAATATAATAGCCAAGATATTAAATATGATTTTTATTTTTCTTCCTAGCTTGTATTTAGCCTATAGATATTAGGTAGCACTATAAACGACAAAAACATTTTCTACTACTTAATAAGAAATAAATTAAGTTACCATTATTGGTAATACATAAAGTTGAACATATATTTCATTGTGCATTAATGTTATGTTTAACTAACGGAATTTACAAAATCATCTGCAATGACAAATTATTTGATTGAATATCCCAAGTCTCAAATTCATGAAAAAGCAAAAGTCTTATAAATCTGATGTTTATTAAAAAACAAAGTAGATTTTTATAAGGTAGGCAAGAGCATGGTGATAGAAAAGTCTACACATTTAAAGTTCAATGAATGACTAGGTCTCTCCAATAACATATCTGTAAAGCAAACTTCTGCTAGTTTAACTGTTTTGAATCCATTTAATAAAATGTCTTTATTTCTTTCTTTATAATTCGCAGGTCACAAACTTTTTTAGCCTTGTTGGGAAGTATATTACGGTTCTCCGGGGGAAGGAGGGGGGACAAAAAAATACAATTAGATGTATGTGTATGTATATATGTCTATATATTTATACAATATTACAAGGAATTGGCCTGTGGGATTATGGAGGCTGACGAGTTCAAAATCTGCAGGGTAGGCTAACAGGCTAGAGACCCAGGAGAAGCTAGTTTGAGTCCAAAGGCAGTCTGCTATAGAACCAAGAAGAGCCAATGTTGTAGATGAAGTCCGAACACAATCTGCTGGAAAATTCTTTTGTGCTTGAGGGAGGCCAAACATTTTGTTCTCTCAGGCTTTCAACTGATTGGTAAGACCCACCTACATTAGGAAAGGCATTATGCTTTACTTGAAGTCCACCAATTTAAATGTTAACCTCATCTAAACACAGAACACACCCAGAATAATGTTTGACCAAATATCTGGACACTCTGTGGTGCCAATTTGACACATAAAATTCACCATCATAAGTGCACCACTTGTCAACCTGGCATCCATACACATCTCCTGAAACCATACTTAATCTCCAAATAATCTTCATTATTAATTTCCAAATAAAGAAAATAAGAGGGTCATATTCTACCTAACATGATACAACTATTCTGCATATAACCAAAAATGTGCTAACCCTTTCCTCAGAGGAAGATGCAAAAAGTTCTTAGATATTTATTCTTCTTGATATCCATAATTTAAATACTATGATATAAAGTTAACAATACTTAAATACTATGATATAAAGTCAATACATCTGATAGTACATGATAAAGAGATAAAACAGGGAAAAGAAAGGTATTTACTATGCAAACACACATGCGAATATATTCATAACAAAATAAGGAGGAAACACTCATGACAATCACAGTCCTTGTTTCTGTAACTGTTCACGTGGTCATAGCAGGTATTCATGACTACCTTCTTCCATTACCAGTCCATATTCCCTTTGCCTTTAGCAAACACTTCTACTGGTCCCGGTTCTTTACCAGGAAGGGTGACCCAAACCTTCATTCCTGACAGTATACTGGCACACAGGGCATTTCTAGGCACCAGACCAGGAAGAAAGTGACAAGTTGGGAAGTCTAGGCCAGAGAAAAGAAAATGTCCAAATAAGTGGACTATTTACTAAAAATGTTATAAACATCATAAAAGAGCTGCTTTTTTCCCTTTAGTTTGAAAAGTATGTTGGGCCTATTGTCTAAATCACCTCAGTTCTGTTCCAGTCAGACATATTTTTATGGCATACAAACCTCTACCATTAGATATGTTGGTTTTAGAGGGCATGTATCGGAGAATGCTGAGGAATAAATTATCATTTTACTTTGTTTTTTATCAAGAAGATTTTTAGTTTTCAGAGGAAATCTTGAATGTTAATACTTATTCATATACCTACCCCATATATATGGTATATAAAGGTAAGTGCTCCATTTTATGGGAATGTAAATCTGTTCCTTTCACAAACACTGAATTCCTGGTTAGTTTCACATTTCAATTAAGTAGTTAAAACTTGTTGAAATAAAATAGCAACTTTAAATTGCCATAATTCAAAACAAAGTATCTATCACACATAAAGATAGAAAAGAGTTTGCAAAAGGGATAATAAATCTGAAAGTACCAAATTAAAATGACTTTCAAAATAGATGAGAAAATAAGAAAAAAATAAAATTGCTCTTAAAAACTTATTTTAGAAAATTTTGCTCATAATAATCTTGCTTTATACTGGAAATAGGCTAAGCTGAGTATAATCTCCCAAAAAATGTGTTCGACAAATATTTACTGAATACCTAGTTTGTGCTAGGTATTATTCTAAGCCCTCGAGACGTAGCAGTGAATAAAACAAAATCCTTGTGCTTATAAAACTAAAAATTATAGAGGGGTGGACATAAATCAATACATATGTCAACTAATCATGAGTGCCATAAACAAAAATATAGCAGAGGACGAAGGCTAGTGATTGATGAGTGGAAGGGAATATGCTCTTTTATCTGTGGTGGTCAATAAAGACTTCTCTGTGTAAGCAATATTCAAACAGAGACCTGAAGAAAGTGTGAGCTGGTGTGGTGAAGACATGGAGAAGAGTATTTCAGCAGGACAGAGGTACAGAGGGTAAGGGGGTTTTTAGGGAGATAAGATTCTACAGGTAGCCAAGATAAGAGCTTTGGTTTTTATTCTGGAGGGTTTCAAGTAGAGAAATGACATAATCCGAGCATGTTTTAAAAGGCATACTAGGCTGTGGCATTTAGCTTGTAAGGAAACACAGAAAGAAGCAGGGAGACTGGATGTAATAAGCCAACAGTAGTTCTAATTTTGTAGTATTTCATTATGAGATAAATCTACCCTGTATGCATTTGGATGATGCTAATACTTTTACTTCAAAGGAAAATTAAGATATTTTGGTTTCTACATTTCTAAAATTGATATATGAACATAATTCCATTGCTTACAGAGGTCTAATACTCTATATGTGGTAACAAAAACAAAAATTAAATTGATGAAGACAAAATACAAACACCAAATAAAGAATGTATACTTGAGAAACATGGTATTAACAACTAATTTTAAATTATCATACTAAGTATATAATATCCCAGTATGTGGTACTTTTTTTTATTGTTATTACCAAAATAATTTATAAGGTTTGTGTTGCTTAGACTAGTTTAGATACCTGGGGTGCTTGTTAAAAATGTAGTTTTCTGAATTCTAGCTAGTGTCAAAAACTCCAGGGGTTTAGGGACTAAAAATTTACATTTTAAACAAGTTCCCAGATGATTCTAACATATAATGATGTCTAAACCAGCAAATCTCAGAGTAACGAAAGAGTATTCATTTGAATATTAAAGTTGAAAACAAGGATTGTATTCTTTTACTTTATCTCAAATCCATTTTTGAATAGGGTGGGATAGGAATAAAGGCACATTAAAATTAAAATTCCATTGCTCTGCCATCATTCTAAGAAAAACAAGTCAAACTATAATAAAAATTGCAGAATATGCTTTGTTAATCAGATGGCAATAACAAAACATTAGAATGAGAGCTTTAGTGTAAAAATGACCTTGGAAACCTTGTTGAACAACTTTCTTATTTTCTAGATGACGAAACTGAGAATCAGAAAAGTAACAGCCAAAAGTAGCATGGTCCAGATTGTGCACTCCTCATAACTGCTGTCTCCTCACTATTGTTTCCATTACTACACCATCTAACATTTCTGTTAGATTATCATATTTTTTATTTCCTACAGAATTAAGTGACAGTGATGTTTAGGAAAATCTTTTTTTGTTACATTTATTGAGATGACATTAGTTAATAAAATTGGGAAAATCTTTCTATTTTCCAAAAAATGAAATACAAATGAAAATCTTTCTAAAAGTTCTGAGCCAAACCTATTCTGTAGGATTTTATTCTAAAACCTATTATTTATTATAAAACCTAGGTTTATATTTTTTGTTTTTCAAATATTAAGTATTTTAGACTATTTTGACAAATTTCAGCTACTCATAGTGAGCTCAAATATTTGCGGTACCTAAAATATTATTGTTCAGAATTATTTTTTCCCAATACCTTTGGCTGTGACTTATAATGGCTCCCTGTAGGAAGAATAGTCTTGTTGTTCAGTGACTGGGCTTGGTCACATGACCTGCTTTGGCCAAAAGAATGTAAACAGACCAGATGAGCACTATGTCTACTTAGACACTTTTAGATCCACTTCACATTGCTGCCAGTTCTCTTGCACCATTGTCCTCTGCCACTATAAGGGCATATTCCAGGAAAGGGCCTTCTCTTTCAGCCTGGGTCCCAGATGAAGCAGACCTGAACCTAAACCACATTCTGGAGGATAGCCTCAGCAACACACCTGTAGTAGCCTACATGCCACGAGTGAGAAATACGTTATTGAAAACCACTGACATTTTTGAGGTTATTATTAAATGCAGTCCGATAAAAGCAAACACATAAATGTTTCCAAACCTGTGCCAAAAAATCTGGTATCAGAGCCAGAAGCATATCAAAAGTAAAAATTCTAAGTTTCCCTAACTGAAGAGGAGATGATATTTGCCAACAACACCTGTGGTAAGGGGCTAATATCTAAAATACATATAGAACTCATACAACTCAACAACAAAAAAACAAACAATTCAATTAAAAACTGGACAGAAAACCTGAACAGACACTTCTCCCAAGAAGACATACAAATGACCAACAAAAATATGAAAAATGCTTATTATTGCTAGCTACTAGAGAAATGCAAATCAAAACCACAATGAGATACCACACACATCTGTTAGAATGATTATCATCAACGAGATTAAGTAACAACAAGTGTTGGAGAGGTTGTGGGGAACACAGAACCCTCATACACTGCTGGTGGGAATGTAAATTGGTATAACCACTATGGAAAACAGTATGGAGGCTCCTCAAAAAATTAAGAATAGAATTACTTTATGACCTAGCAATCCTTCTTCTGGGTGTCTACCCCCCAAATTTGCAAACATTTATTCATAAAGATATATACACCCCGATGTTCATTGCAGCATTGTTCACAGTGGCCAAGACATGAAAATGATCAAAGTGTTTTTGAGTAGATGAATAGATAAAGAATATGTGGTACATATATGCAATGGACTATTACTCAGCAATAAAACTAAATACTGCCACTTGCAACAACATGAATGAACCTTGAGGTTATCATGCTAAGAAAAATAAGTCAGACAGAAAATGTTGAGAACCATATGATTTCACTCATATGTGGAATATAAAACTGAAAGGAACAAACAAAAACTCATAGACACAGACAACGGTTTAGTTGTGTCTAGAAGGAAAGGAGGGAGGGAGTGGCAGATAAAGGTAAAGGGGGTTAAATACATGGTGATGGAAGATTTGACTTTGGGTGAATACACAATGCAATATACATATGATGTATTATTGAACTGTATACTCGAAACCTACATAATTTTATTAACCAGTGTCACCCAGATAAATTTAATTTAAAAATTCTAGGGTTCTCAGGCCAAGAATCTTTGTTATTAAAATGTGTAAATATCTTATCATGTGCCCGTATAAACACTAGTGATAGAATGTTTTTATACAGTTAAGAGTTTGGTATATGACAGGTACGTTATTTGAGTTATGGTCGTTTGTGTTTGGAAAATAGGTGTAATGAATCTACGTGACAATTTTATAATGTAAAATTGCACCAATGTGCAGAAAGGAAATGTCACAATTTATCTGGGGATGTAATTTCAAAGTCCATGGAAATATATGAGATTGTTTTTTAAAATTATAATCTCACACACAATGCTCTATCAATTTACATGACCAATGTCAGGTTTACATCAGCAAAAATAATTTGCTTCTCCTTGTAAGTTTTTTAAAGTTTTCCTTCTTATTATTCTTAAATCTTTTGCTAATGATCGTTAGATATTTGGTTAGGAAAATTGCTTTTAATTTTATTCTTTCAGTGTATTCACGGCAAGAAAGAATTTCACAGATTTTGAAGGACAACTTGACAACAGATAACACCAATCTAGCTATAGATTATTATGCTTATTTTTCAGAAGTTACAAGATCTATGTTTAGTAATTTCATCTGGACAGCTAGAGCTGGTTCATATCAACTCAAAAGAACAAAGTTTATGCATCTCCTCCTAACTCAGTATTAAGGTACTTCACATTGATATCTTGAAATCAGTCATGGTGGGAGAATTTATATGACAAAAATTGGAAGGCACTACAAATAAGGGCTTTTTTCTCTGTCACAGAGGTGATGGTTAAACATTTATCCATGTACACTAGGCTTAAAAATTCACCTCAACATTCGGTACTTTAATGTTCAAAACATTAAAAAAATGGCCCAATTTGATCTATGAGGAAGGATTTAAGGCTACAGAGTTAAAACTGAAGCTAGTGGCTCTTTATAGATATTTAGAAGGAGTGAAGGCACTGTGGAACGAAGCCTGATGATGCTCTAGGAACTCTACTCTGCTCAGACTCTAGGCACTAGTAAAACTGATGCACCTAGAATATGAAATGAGACCCAGGGTACAGATGGGAAATCATAAGACATTCTGAAAGACAGCAGCACAACAGTCATAATAGTCAAATAGTGTTTCTCTTTTCTCAATATATACACACACAGTCAGACACTGCTGATAAACTGGAAGAACAACATATGTTAGGTACACACCTTCACTGTGTCCAGGACATATTAAATATTCCGAAGTTCAGCAGTAAGGAACCTGCCTCTGTTGAGTTTATTGAGTCCCACGCTGATTTCATCACATAATTTTTATTTGGCAAATACAATTTTTGAAAAATGCTCTGTGATTATTGATATGCAGTCTGTAAGCCCTCCCCTGACCTCAATCTGTGCCTAGCACAAAGATGTCAATATTTATTTGTTGTCAATATATATTGTTGACTAAATGGATGGATGTGTATGTCTTATCTATTGTCAGTTACTCTACTGTAGCTCACTAAAAGTAGTTTGGGCATGAATAAGGACTGTGGTACCATTTAGGAGCTAATTAGTAATGATGAAATTGGCTTCTACAAAAGGCAAATAAATATCACATTACATAAGTAAAAGTAGAAAAATACTGTATCAAACTTTGGTTTGTTTTATGTAACAAACCAAATAAACTAAGTAAACAAATCTTATTTGGTGGAATTACTGAGAAAGTAAAAAGAACAGTATGAACTTAGTTTAGTTTAATTGCAGAATCATGTAATTTTAGAGTTTAAAATGCTTCTCAGCTGATATCATCTCATAGCATGAGGATGGATTGTTAGTGTTCAGCAATAGATGATAGCTCATCTTCCAGGCTTATCCTTGTCTAATTTCATAGAGGTTGTAATATAAACCTATTTACCCAAACCTTCCATTATCTACAGCAGTGTCCTGAAATGATCAATTTTGAAAGTAAGCTAATGAGATACCCAAGCTTATCTTATTAGTCTAGTACAGAATAATACAAACAGTAAAAATCATTAGACATTGAACAGCATTTTTATACAAATAAAATTTAAAACATCTCAGTTGTTTGTACAGATTCTCATTTGTAACAGAGCTATTTCATCTTTGCTGTAATCTACTCAATTTATCTGATCATATGATTGCTTTGCTTTTAAATTTTTTCTCAAAAATTTTATAGCTAAGACTGAGCTGATTTACTTTACCAAATACACTGATAAAATCCACCCTCCTTTAAAAATGTCAATTTTGACATAATTATGTTTTCTTTCAAAATTAATCAAACCATTAATAGTATTCACAGGTACAAAATTTTAAGCCAAAAATTCAGATATATAGACAAAATCTTAAATATTCTTTCTGCTGTGCTAAAGAAAAAATCCTGGCCTCTATCCATGTTTACAAAAAATATATAATAAATCATGATTTCTGATTAAAATGATTTATCTTTCTCTTTTGACTTGTAGTTATTGCTGCCAATCATCACCTCATTTGTTTATTGACATTAATGTATTGCTAGAGAACTAGACTGCAAGTATAAAATGGTAGCTGTTAGAACAGTGTTTTGGCAATTGCTAATATTCTGTTAAGGATCATTGCCAAAATTTTCAAAGTGGCTAAAAAAAAATTCTTCTGAAGTACCAATATTAAATGTGCTAGAAGTAGATAAACTAGACACAACACTGATAAATGCATGATAAATGGCTTTGAAAATGAAAATTACTGTTAGTAACAGGCATCCTTTTAATATCTTAAAGTAAAAAATGAAAAGCCAAACATCCATTATTAATATACACAGTAACCAAATGTAATTTTTATTGACTCCTTGGTTAATGTTATTACACTTGCAAATATGAGTTTTTAGTCTTTAGATAATTCATGAGAAGCAACAAAAAATAAAAATACTTTTGCAAATAAAATTTTTTTTTGCTACAAATTGGCTCAAAACTAACCACTCCAAAGAAAAGAAAGAATATTAACCTAAATGCTTCGCTACCTATTGTGTATTTTTAGGATCATATTTCAGAGCAATTTAAATTGAGAGGATCCTGTAATTATGCTCATAGAGTCAGGGATATATCTTTATCTATTACTAGCCACTGGGAAGATAATTTATCTTACCAAAATGCTAAGATAAGTAATTATTTAAAAATTTAAGTCATTTGACAGTGCTAATGATGGGTCATTTGACTTCAAATTTTAATGGATAATTTGCATATTCTCTCTTGTTAAGGGAACCTTCTTAGACTGTAAGTTGGAATGTAAATTGGTACAGCCATTATGGAAAACCATATGAAGGTTCTTTAAAAAATCAAACATGCTATATAATCCAGAAATTCCACATTTGGGTATATATCCAAAAGAAATAATATCTGATCTCAAAGAGATATCTGCACTCCCACATTCATTTCAGTATTATTCACAATAGCCATTATAATGAAATAGTATTATTATTCAGTCTTAAAAAGAAGGAATTACTGACATTTCAACAGTATGGATGACACTAGAAGACATACACTCTGTGATCTCACTACATGTGCAATCTAAATACTCAACTTCATAGGAGCAGAGAGTATAATGGTGGTTACCAGAGAGTGGGGGAAGGGGACATGGGAGATGTTGGTCAAAAGGTACAAAGTTTCAGTTATGCAAGATGAGTAATTTCTGGTGATCTAATGTACAATAATGTGGCTATGTATTTAACAATACTTTATTGTATACTTGAAATTTGCTAAGAGGGTAGATCTTAAGTGTTGATAACAAAAAAAAATGGTAACTATCTGAAGAAATAGACATGTTAATTAGCTTGAATGTGGTGATTATTTCACATTGTAAATGTATTTCAAATCCTCAAATTTTATACCTTAATATAGGTAATTCTTAATATATATACATATACATATTGTCAAATAAAACACAATAAAAGAAAAATTCAAGTGTCTTTTGTTATGGTAACAAGTTTTGTTTTCTCTAATTCAATAAAATATTGTTCTTCATTTTAAAATAAATCATTAAGTGACAAAGATAAAGGCTAAGAACAAGTTTAAACATGGTTTACAAAACTAGAAAAGTGAAAATCTGGTTTTATGAATGGATTTGAAAGTATTCTAGAACAGGGGTTACAAATTCAGTCCACAAGACAAATCCAGGCTGCCACTTAAAAATGATTTTTACATTTTCTAATGGCTAAAAAAAAAAAAATCAACGAATATTTTTGTGACATATGAGAATTACACGAAACTCAACTTTCAGTGTCCATAAGTAGAGTTTTATTGGAACACATTCATTTATGTATTGTCTATGGTTGCTTCCACACAACAGTAGCAGAGTTGAGTAACTGCAACAGAGACCTACCTGACGCTCTCACTATTTTGCACTGTTGCTCAGCACATTACACACTGCAGTGATGCGGTTACAACCACCAGCATTTTGAATGCCACACATAGTCATACTACAATATTTTAAAGCTTTTTAATTACCAGTGCATATCCATAATGTCAGAACAGAGCGGGGGTAGAGAGAGAGAGAGAAAGAGAAAGAGAGAGAGAGAGAGAGAGAGAGAGAGAGAGAGAGAGAGAGAGAGAGAGAGAGAGAGAGAGAGATGTTCTGTGTTTAAGGCAAAGTAGAGGCATGCAGAGATACTGTAGTTGCTCTGAAAGAATGCTATATATACATTAAAACTAACCAATGAAGCACTCATCACAATATTCTCAATTCATAGAATGAAGTCGCTAGAGAAATTAAAAAATTTATAACAAAGCATCTCATTGCGACAGGATTTCTTTACAAAAATAAAAAATAAAAATAAAGCTGCAGCTAAAGCAAGTTTCTGACTGACTCATTTGTAGCCAAGCAAAGAAAGCCTTTTTACCAATGGTGAGTTAATTAAATTGTTTTTTGATTCATCAGCTGAATAAATATATGTCCAAAGTAAACTTGCTTAAGACTATTAAATTAGCCTATTGGCTGGAACAGTTGCTGGAAAGAATTGAGAACATTGGGAACGTCAATGGTCAATTTAAAAAAAATAAAAAAGGCAAATGATTATGAGTGGTTTTCCTTGGCTCTTGATGAGTCAACAGATGTTACTGGTACTACCTACTTATATTGTTTATTTGATAAGTAGATGCCAGGGCTGAAGTGTCTGAAGAGTTAGTTTCTATGAATAGTCTGTGTGGAACAATTACAGGCAAGGATATTTTTGAAGTTAAGAAAACATATTCAGTACAACCAGAAGTAGAATCTGCTAAGATGTGTTACTTAGTGATAGTAAAGATGTGGAGCCAAAAAAATAAAAAATAAAAATAAAGCTTAGTTGGTCGAATTTACAAAGTTTGTAAAAATGTAGTATTTAAAATCTTTGGTTATTCACTGTATTATTCATCAGCAAATACTTTGTGGACTATATCTGACTCAGTCTAGTAGGTGAACTTCACTTAACCACCAACAGTTGTTATCTTTTGTCAGATATAGAAGCTGAATATCCAGATTTGTCCTACCACACATCAGTTTGTTGGCTTAGCAGTGATAGTTTTATCGTTAGTTTTTGAGCTCAGAGCTGATAGTGAAATTTTTCTGAATGATAAGAAATACCCTCAACTACTATTATGAAATGCTGAAGAACTTTAGAATTTAACTTTTGTTGCAGACTTGATAATGTTTTATAATGAATTTAATCAAAAGTTAAAACAATGCAAAATAGTGAGAACAGTTATTCCCACTGTATGCAGGATTCACCATGATTCAGGAAAAGGATCCAGATTCAAAGAGAGCTGAGAACAGTGCTTCTCACAGAATGGCCCTCAAACCAGCAGCATCAACATCATCTGACTACTTATTAGAAATGCAAAATTCTACTGAAGCAGAAGCTCTGGAAGTGGAGCAAAAACAGTGTTTATGAAACATACTAATGTAATTTTGATGACAACTGACATTGTTTGAATCACAAAGTAACATCAAGTGCTTTATATATACTATCAAAAGTTAAAGCAATAAGCAAGATCTCCATTCTCACAGCAACTTGCAACAGATATATTTTCTGAGCTCTGAGCTAAAACTACAGATCTAAAAGTGGTTTTGGACATGGTACAAGGATAAAAGGAATTTCCATTTTTCAAAATCCATTCAGTTGTGCAATTGAGGAGCCTCCACCGAATCCTCAATTGGAAGTGATTAATCTGCAATGTAATAATGTGCTAAAAGGAAATTATCAAGAAAGAATCTAATAGAATTCTATCAACCCCTTCCAAGTGATAAATATGCTCAATGAAAATCCTATTCTTCTCATGGTTACCATATGTATTTGGCAATAATTATTTGTATGAAAAGATTTTCAGATAAAATATGTAAAATCTTACTAGAGATCAACATTAACAGATGAATATTTACAATCAATTTTAAAGATAGGAAATACTAACTTTAAATCCCAATTAAGTGAAATATTATCCTCCCCAAGAGTATTTCATTCTTTTCATTATAGAACCATATTACAAAAAAATGTTCTCAATTATTATTTTTTGAATTGTCAATAAAAAATTTTTGTGACTTTGTTTTCTCTTTATTCATGTAAGTACTCACTCAATTTCAATTTTGCCTCAGCTAAAAAAGCCTCAGCTATTCACTGTCTGGCCCTTTACAGACAACATTTGCTGACCTCTGCTCTAGAACCAGAAGCCACTCCAGACACAGCATAGGTTGAATTCTTTGCTTCTAAACCTAGATGCTTGAGTGTGTACGCTGGCTCTGCCACTAGCAGCTATGTGACTGTAAGTTCTTCAGTCTTTCTTTGCCTCAGTTTTCTTATCTGTAAATAATGGTATCTATCTCATGGGGCTGTTTCTGAGGATTAAGTGAGGTAGTAAGTACAAAGCATATAAAAGGGTGCCTGGCACAAAGTAAGCATTTATTCAGTGTCAGCTGCTAATTTAAGATAAAAGTACTGCTTCACTCTGTTGGTATAAATCTCAAAGTAAAAGTACTACTTCACCCTGTTGGTATAAATCTTATCCTCCTAAAATGTCCACTGAATAAAACTTTTAAAATGTTTACATACATTTATTAGTAAGAATAAATCTAATGCATGAAGAACAATGGAGGATAACCAAGCGCTTTTCCAACTGCCACTTGCTTCTGCCATCACATAGAGATAAAGTAAGGCATACTGCCAGGACAGTGATTCTCATTTGGATGGTTTCTTATATAGAGGAGATTGTGTTAATATTTTAATATTTTATATGTCACAATATTGTATTCTTTATATTCTCTAAAAGAATAAACACAGTACTGTTAGTAAGAATTTATAACATTTATATTTTAAAATTTTGACATTTGGCTTAAATCAATATGTTGTTCATTTAATAAATGTTTACTAAGTGTCTATTATTTGCTATATGTATACATTTGTTAACTCAAAAACTTTTAGGGAACAATACTTTCACATATATAGACATAAGAGTACCCTCAAAAATTGCCTGAAGACATATATTAACTATGCCAATTTTTTAACCAAATGTGCTTTTTCTTAAATGACTACAATATTATTACAAGAAATTCTAGAATTTCTGTCCAATATAACCACTTGCCTCAAGTGACTGCTGAACACAGAATATAGCTAGTACAGTTGAGAAATAAAATTTGTAATTACATTTACGTTAACTAAAATTAAATTAAAAAGCCACATATGGCTAGTGGCTGTCATACTGGACAGCAGGATCTACAGGATCATTCTAGGACATGTAGATGTTGGAATTTAACATTAATTTTCCTATGTGGGAAAATAAATTTTCTTACAGTATACACTTAATATTAGTTTGCTATTCAAAACAGCCCGGCCTTTTCATGCCATAAAATATTTTCTGTTTATTTTCCTAGCAGTGAAATAAATCAATTTGCTATTTAACAAAATAATTTGTTTCTTCCTCCACTATAGGTGATTTCTAGTTATTTAAGGTTCTGGGGCACAGGAAAACAATAAATATAAATAAAACCCACATATAATTCAGAAGTCTTAAACCTTTCCCTCTGGTAAATTTTTAAGGCATCTGTTTAACAGTTGGAAAGCTATTTTGTTTAGAGGTTTACCTCTTGCTCTTGGTTATGCCTATGTTTTTTATACAGGTATTATCTAGTAGTAAAACAGATAAATATATCAGAAGAAAAGTGGAAAACTAAAAACTTTCAAGTTGAAGAGTTACTATATCAGCTTAAAAAATAATTTTAACAGATGAAAAAATAAGACTCTCCAACTAATTGACAATTTTTTACATACCAAACAAAATACTGTGCAGGTCATAAGGCTTATTAATAAAGCATCCTTACATGGAGGTGTAAAAAATTAATTTTATTTTTTCATAAATATCATGATAATTTATTGCTCAAAGTATTCCTTTAAAAATAAGTTAAAATGTTTCCACATTACTCTTTGATTAAACATGTAATTATTGACTAAAGCACAATATCACTGATTAACATAAGGTAAAAGTAATATGAGCCACTCACATATTCTTGAGAAAAAGTGCTTACAATATTTTGTGAAAACATTTGTTTACATTTTTACTTGATTAAGAGAACAATTTCATATTGGTCTTTAAAATCTACAAATGTCTTAATAAGACATTCTCACCATAATAAAAACTACACAAAACAAAAAACAAAACCTACTCTAAAATAAAACCCTATAAAAGCACATTAATTATATTATAGAACATATATTAAGTCACTGAGTAAAGCTCTTTTTTATGAACACTTTTGGAAAGCTCACATTGAGTTCTAGCACAGCTCTATTATCAATCTGTGAACAGAAGGACACATCAAGCAAGGAAAGATCTTTACAAGATTCCAGAAGTTTTCTCAAGGATGCCGGACTTACCATTCTTGTTCCTGTTTAAAAAAACAAAGCCACATAAAACACTTTAAATATAACATATAATGTTCTTATAAAGATTCTTTATTACTTACTGTTTAAAACAACAAAATAAATTGTCTTTTAAAACTTAAAAACAACAAAAGACTTCAGATTGAAATAGTACTATTAAAAAACTACAAACTAAATTTTCTCAATTTGTCATCTCTGTCAATACTTTACCCACTATCTTCATGCCTTCCTCCTACCTCTTCTAATCAGCTTCTCCAGACTTTCCTGTGTCTGTCACCCCAGTTCAAAACTGTTTGCACAGCTGATTTTCTTTAACCCATGAGGTCAAATTAAGCAGCAATGCTCACAATGATTTGACCTCTAACTCCATCCAATTCAGCACTGAGCAACTACCCTGTAGAAACTTCTGTTTCAGACACTGGAGATGCATAAGACATATCTGCCATAAGAAACTTGACTAGAATTGAAAGCAAATAATTACTACACAATTTGATAAATTTTAAAGTAGGAGGTTGGTATAGAATGGCATTACTGGAAGACAGATGATGGATGATGAGTACTATTTAGCCTGTGTTAAATTTGAATTGATTATGGGATATTTAGGTGGAAGCTAAATTATCACTAGGCTCCAAGATGTCAACTGTTGAAAAACATACCTTACTTTACAACTTTTCTAGGGAGAAAAAAATCAATTGTATTACATATACAATCTACTGGGATGGAGATTAAAGTTTCTGAAATGTTAACCTATACCTTTTTCTCTGAGAACTTTCTACTCCCTTCCCTGCCATGGGCTCCAGAAGTTCTAACTACACTGCTACTCTGGCTGTGACCGGCCACAAGCCTTACCAATACAAAGTCCCCTGAAAATTTAGAATTAGAATTCAGTAAAGCCTTCAGTGCCCATAGATCCTTTGAACATGGAAAACTGGGGTGAGTCTGTTATATTTGGCTATGTGTACCAAGAGAGGCAGAGATGGCCAGCATGGCAAGCAAAGAACAAAGCAAAGGAGAAGGAGACATGATCTACCACATGATCCAACAATCCCTCTAACTGGGTATTTACCACAAAGACTTGAAAACTCATATCCAAAAAGATTTTTTGCACACTGACATTCATAGCAGCATTATTCATGGTGACCAGAACATGGAAGCAACCAGAGTGTCCTACAATAGATGATTAGCTAAAGAAGCTGTGGTACATATATACAATAGACTATTACTCAGCCATAAGAAGAGATGAGATATTGCCATTTACAACAATATGGATGGACCTTGAGATAATCATGCTAAGCGAAATAAGCTAGATAGAAATAGTTGAGAATCACATGATATCACTTATATGTGGAATATAAACCTAAAAGCAACAAACAAACAGGGCAAACAGAGATTCATGGACATGAATAATAGACTAGTGGTTACCAGAAGGGAGGCAGGAGGTAGACGGAGTGAAAGGGGTCAAATATGGGGTAACAGAAAGAAATCTAACTATGGCTGGTGAACACATAATGCAATATATATATATATATATATATACACTGTTGAATTGCACACCTGAAACTTACTGGATTTTGTTAACAAAAATAAAATAAATACATTTTAAAAATTAAAAAAATAATATTCCAGAAACAAAAAAGTCTTTGTGAGCATATAGCTGCAGAGAGCAGGGGTAGAGGAAGGTGCCTGAACATGCAGGATAGAAAAATGAAGGGAAAAGAGAAAAGAGCTTCCTTGCTTTTTGATGGTCTTCCAGTCCCTCTTGAAATCTGAACATAGCTAGCTGCTACCTATGGGCTCTGAAGACTTTCTATTTGCCAGTCCTGGTCATTATAATCTGAGTTTCCTGATAAATTAGGAGTTCCTAAGAGAATGTCAGGAGAGGAAATCAGAGATTGAAAATATAATTGGGCTAGATTTCCCTGTCCTAGGCTTCCATGGCACTTGGTGCCTTTGTTTTGTTATTCACTTATGATACAATGTTTTCAGTCAGCTTGCTCCTTCAGGGCAGTTGCCTTATCTATCTTGTTCACTGACTTACTTCCAGTGTTTAAAACAGTGCCTGACATAATATTTGCTCAAAAAATATGTAATAAATGAAGCAATAAAGGGATGGTGGGTAATTTTCCAATACCATCACCCTGGTATGGACTCTCATTAGATGGATTATTGCAGCTAATCTCTGATTTTGATTTCTATCTTCCTCAATTCACCTACTACTTGTTTCCAGATTAATATTCCTAAAACACAGCCCTAAATGTACCACTCACACCCCTAATTAAAACTTGGTAATACCTCTTCCTTGTTTAATTTTGTGCAGATTCCTTTTCTTGCTATTCAAAACTCTCCATGAAAGCCTCCTTTATAATAACATTCTCAGTTAAATTAGGTTGCTTATTCTCTAAAGATATTCTAACTCCTCTGCTTTTATTTTAACTCCTCTGCTTTTATTTCATGCTATTCATTCTTCCTAAAATGCCTTCCTATCCCTATTTCCTATCCATTTTCCAAGGATAGCTTTCAAGTACCTATTAACCTTTTAAATTAAGCTTTTCCTTATTTCTCTAATAAGGTATACTCTCTTTTCCTTGAGGTCCATTAAAATGGACCTGCTTCTGGCTTGCATTACAGTTATACATATACTTCTTTTACTTCTTGCTACGTTATAAACTCTCTGAAGGTAAGAACTGTATCTTACTAAGCTTTGTACTGACCAGTATTTCCAGTGTGAAGAAGGTATGCCACTTAACACTCCTATATGCTAATCGTGAAATGACAAATAAAATGACTATCATCTTGGCTTAACTAAGAATTATTTTAACATATAGGATTCTAACATATAGGATTCTAACATATAGGATTCTAGTTAGGCACATAGACGCTGGTTCAAATCCAGATTCCTTACTAGCCAGGAGACCCTGTGAAGATCACTTAATCTGTTTCATCCTCAATCATGTCTAATACTAATAACTATTTCATAAGGTTATTGTAAGAATTAAATCAGTTAATATATGTTCAGAACAGTATGAAATATATAGTAATGCCGTTCACATTATTATTTATTTATTTATTTATTTATTTATTTATTTATTTATTTATTTATTTATTTTTACTGTGCTCTTCATATTTGAAATGAGATGTTCCAAAACAGTTGCTTGATGGCTATCTTCCATCTATAATTAATTCTGGCCTAACAGATAATGATACTTCCTTGCTCTTATGCTCATAAAAGTTACAAATGTTTTTTAAAAGAAGTCATTATAATTCTTACCTATTCTTCTTTTATGTCTTTGTCAAGTAATTAATACATTTATAAGCCAAAGTTAGGTCACCTGACACCCAAACTCACTATTTGTCACAACTGTGCTTTTGTTTTAGGATCAGTGTTACTAACTTTTTTGTGCTTCTGTAGTATTTTTTAGATACTGGCTACTCATCATCTCTAGTGTATGAGTGTCTATGGTTTTGTTTTTGTTTTAAGGGAAACATGATGCAATTAACAATTCATTTTAAAAGGTCCTGGCCATCTTTCCTCATTCTTCCTGTGACTTTTTCTTAAACTTTTCAAAATATTTGTCTTATAAAAGGTCTAGGCTAATTAAGAGAGAAGGCAGGGAGGAAGGAAAAGCAGCAAGGTAAGTGGGTGTTGTGTTTAAAATAAAATGGTACTATGAGGCCCAAAACCTTGGATTTGAACCCTGGATGTCAGATTAACTGCCCTTATCTATGAAAAGACAATAATGTCCAACTCAGTGAGCTATGAATTTTAAGGAAAACACAACAGATAAAGTATCTAGCCCAAAGTGTGCATGTAATAGGCAAGAATTTCTCCCTAAGTTTTTAGGCAAGAACTTCTGCTGAATGTTTCTCCTTTTGCTGAATGTTTAATAAACAGGAAGGGATATAAGTAACACTTCACGAACTAATCTATTAGTACTAATAGATTAACAGAGAACACAATGCAAGTGCTATGTGGATTTACAAAGTACCAATTGTGTGGGCAGTTGTAACTGTGGCATTGCTTGCACTTCTGGCTAAAGTAAGAAGTGACAAAACCTCAGTGTTCCTCGCTGGGAAACTACAGTAAGAACACAAAGAATCCCAGAACTGGAAAGTTTGGTCTTGGGCTAGAACTAGTTCTAAAAACTAGAATAATCAGGGATGGAGATTTTACAACAGTCCTTAATCAAGAATTCAACATTGAGAATCCATGAATATATATCTATATATTTTAATTAATATACAAGTGAATTAATTTATTTGTCTTTAATGAAAATGGAGAACACAGCTCATATAAATTCTCACTCTTCTTATTAGATCAAAAATTAATGATTATTTAGAGCTTTCTGATGAGTTCAACTATAATATTCTGTTATTGTACTGACTTTTTTACTTAAGTACAGATATACATGTCAATTAACCTATCTTGTACTTCCTATCAAACCAAGCAGTGTTATCAGGACAAAATATTATTGTATCCAAAAAGGTTTTTTTCCTTGCAAAAAGTCTGCAATTAGCTTTTATGTCAAGGCTTTGAAACAAATTTATATATTATATCCTTACCTAATATGTCCAGTTGCCGTAATCTGGTACAATTACATGCCAGTTCTTCGATGTCTGTGTCACACACAGACCTATTAGCTGTAAGAAAGAGTTTTTGCAAGTTTGGGAGCTGGCGTGCCAGTTTGGCGAAGCACCCAGTGCTGCTCTGCAGAGTAGGGCACCAGCCAAGGTCAAGTTCCTCCAGAAGTGGACACCCAGAAGCGAGTTCTGCTATCCCATTCTCAGTAATATTCTTACATCTCCACAGATCCAGGGTACGCAGTCTTTTACATTTGGCTCCTATCATGCTAGCTATCACATCATAGTCTTCAATCTGGAAATCAAATTATTCCAATCTTTTATATATTATGCTGAGAAATGCAAACTGTTTAGAGCAATTAAAAAAATCTTAATAATCTCCAATTGCTTCCACGAAACATACTCACATTCTCATTAATACAGACCTGCTCACTCATCTCACAGATATGCCACTGTTTCACAAAACAGCAAGAGAAATCACTTACTTAAAAATCCATTTAACACAATCCAGACAGAGGACATTAATGAATTAAATCCTGAAATAGTATGAAATTCTCAGTCTCCCATGAAGAATTTGAGGATTACATGTGGTTCCTACATGCTTCCCACTTTGATCTTGCTGCTGCTACTCTCTGAGAGGGCTAGCTTCTTCTATTTTCTATGTAAGTAATAGACTTTGGTAGATACCTAAGATCTCCCTGCTAAAGATGTGCACTTTGCTAGGCTCTAAAGTAGTATGTGAATATTCTCATTGTACTAATAAAGAAACTAGGGTTAAATGAGGCATTTGGGGACTGAAAATTCAACATGAAAATAATTTAGATAATGATGTGTTAATCACTGTTAGTCATAGGAGGTGTCCAGTGATTTACCTTAAGATCATAGAGAAGCCTCTACTATCCAAAGATTAAACATTTAAGTTCACGGGCTTTATGTGCTTCAATAATGTTAATTTAAACAGGTTCTTTTAAAAGGTTCATTTGACTTTATTATAATCAGATATGAAATTACCAGAAGTCAAAAAAAAAAAAAAACAGCAAAAAATTCCCATGATTGTGGCCTTTTGTTCACTGTTTATTCATATTTCCAAATATTATGTATTAGCATCATTCAAGATGCTACGAACAAAAGTAAACCAAAAATACTAAGACTTTGATCACATTTTTGGGAAAGACATACAGACAAACAAATGAGCAAAATAAATTCAGAGAGTGATCAGTGGTACGAAAATAATAAATCAGGGTAATGTGAGAGTGATCAGAGTGTCAGGAGCTGAGGGAGGGAGTAGTAACTGTTGGGATCTTCAAGAATGAGCCTAGCAGATTTAAAGAACAGAAATAAGATCAGTATGGCCCTGGGTAGTAAGGGAGAGGGCAGGCTATGAGGGCAGAGAGCTATGCTAGAGCTAGGCCATTAGGCTTTAAAAGATTTTGATTTTGATTTTAAGTACTAAGGAAATCACTGGAGAGTTTGAAACATATGATTTACATTTAAAAAACAAACAAACAAACTAAAACCCCTCTTGCTTTTTTCTGGAAGATGGTCTGTGTTGGCTAAGAATGAAGGAGGAGGCCCAGCAAAGAGGCCTGCACTAGCTTTGAAGAGAGACAGGGGCTTGGATTAAGGTAATAGCAGTGGAATTGGAGAAATGGACAGATTTGGGGCTATATTTTCAGTGGAACCAAAGGCTTATGGACTAGAAATAGTGGTGATGATTTCTAAGGTTCTGATCTTTAGCAACTGTGTATGGTAGAATCGTAGAGAAAAAACATGAGAAACAGATTTGGGGGAATATAATTATTTACTAAAGTGAGTATACCTGAACAATACAAAACTGGAGCTTTGATAATTAGTGCAGCCAATTTATTTCTTCAGAAAGAATTTAGAAACTTTCCGAAACTCATGATTCTGACTGCTATTATTTTGATAGTCAAAAATAAAATAGTGAATGACTCATCCTCCCTTTTGTTCAAGTGACAGAAAAGAAACTGAGATAAACATGGTATTAAAGTATCAATCAAGAGATGTCTTATGTTACTGTCCTGGTAAATCCTGGACCTGCTGTGAAGTAAGAATGGTACTTCTATACAAGCATGAAATATTTCACTCATGACAGCAGTAGCAGTATCAGCAATTTTTAGCAGTATTTCTATAAAGTCCTTAAAATTTCTTCATTTCCTGACAAACAATACCAGCAGTAATGATATTTTACTTGAAACTACATACTTTAATTTAAAAATAGCTTATTTATCTAAGGCAGCATTTCCCATAGCATATTACATATTAATAGATATAATATGAAAAAATGCATTCAATAGTCATGATTTCACTAATCGGTGGCATATAAAACTGAAAGCAATAAACAAGCAAGACAAATAAACAAACAAAAACTCACAGACAACAGTTTAGTGGTTACCAGAGGGATGGGGGTGGGGAAAGGTAAATAAGGGTAAAGGTAGATCATCATATATGGTGATATGAAATTTGACTTTGGATGATGAATACACAGTACAATATACAGATGATGTATTATTGAATCGTACATTTAAAACCTATATAATTTGATTAACCAATGTCACTCCAATAAATTTAACTTTTAAAGAAGTTAGGTAAAGTTGGAAAACACTGGTTTAAGCAAAAGCAAACAACTGTTGTTAAAGAAACAGCCAATCGAATGTCACTGGGCCCATCTAGAAGAACCATTAGAGGGACCCAACGAAAGCCCATGAAATGACCTACTAAGGTAAGAATGTGGCCAAAACCAAGGAAAACTGATTCCGAGTTAGTGGGCTCCCAAGATTGTTTCCAGAGACCAGGATGGGCCTGTGCTCATATATGGGGTTTAATCAGGCCTAACAACCAGGATTAAAAACTATAGGGACATGGAGATAAATATCATTACAACTGGCTTCTCCAGCCTACACTGCCAAACCTCAGGGCACATCTGAAGCCACAGCTGAGCTCTAAAGATGTTCAAATGGGATCTATTTTAGGTCAGTAACTGTGCCTGTGGATTCCAAGCCTAGGGCACCAAGAGAACCTCTCTGGAATCTTACAATCATCCTGCTTATTTTGGTCTTCTAATAAGTAGATGCAAAACTGGAATGGTTGGTTATCTTCTAAATCTGCCTTGGGTGGGTAAGAAAGTGAAGAGGAATAGATTGTTCATAGTCAATTTATTGGGAGTTGCATTTCCTGTGTGTGTGTGTACATGCACACATATGCATACAAACACCAAGAGCTCTCTAGTCTCTTGAGTATCAGTATTATTTATAAGCCATGTAATTCAGATGAAAAAAATTTAACACATCCCATGAGCTCTTTCAGTGGCACATAAATTCATAATTTTGAATTGGAAATACTTTAAAGATCATCTAGTCCAATAGTCCCTAGGCCTCTGGATTTTATGGATCAGTAAAATTAAAAAAAAAAAATTGAGTTCCAACACAGAATATCCATCTTTTTATCTCACCCAATAAGGCCAGAAGACAAACACAAAAACAAACAAAATTAACCTATCTACTATCATCAATATTTCCAGGAAATATTCTCAGAACTTAAAAACTAAAATTAGCTTTGTGAAAAACTTACTGAACTACTGGCATTTGGGTATAATTGATAACTTATTTTATTAAAAAAAATAACTTATCTAAGATAACATCTGACTTGAGGCAAAACCAAACTCTTTTTATCACACTATTCTTCTTGCACTCATGGATAAATAATGTGACTGTTTCAAAGACATACTCTCCAATTTAAGAAAAATGTTTGAAAGTAGGGTAGTTAACCATAATCAGAAAAGCTGTGGGTGGGGGTGGAGTAGGGTGAGTCAGGATAAAATTCACCTGTGGGAAGAAAAGAGACTAAAAGGTTGAGAATAGAGAATTTTCAAATACTTACCATTACACAACTACCCAAACTGAGGTGTTGAAGCTCTGAACAGAAGTTCAAAATGCTGAGCAGTGCTGTTTGCTGCCATCAGGGACCACATCAGAGGCAAATATGAAAAGTGAAAGAAAGTGAAACAAAGAGAAGAGGTCAATTAGACATTAAAGGCTGTCACTGCTTTTCCTGAAATAGAGCTCAAAGCCTAGGTGACAGACACCACAAATGCCATTTAATGAGTCCCCAGGTGCTCCCAGCATTGATTGGCTTGGAGTCAAGATAATCATTACTAGTCTCCATGTAAGTCGTTACTCTGTATATGGTTTTGCACATCCTAAAAAAATAACAAAACCTATATTCTCTATGACTCCTCAGTTCATTTCCCAAAGGCAGGCAATCTGAAAATCTGGTTAAGACTGAACAAGACAGGCTAAACATTCCCTTTCTTAAAAAAAAACAAAAAAAAACAAAACAAAAAAAAAAAAAAAAACAACCCACCGAGGGCTGGTGACACTGAGGAACAGCAGCAGCCCTGACATTCACTGATCACCTGCAGCCTGATGGAAATGCCAATAGAGTCACCCGAAATCAGGACTGAATTGGTGACTTTAATGTCAAAGGATTCTCTTTGCTGACAAGGATCCCAACAACCATTGAGCACCTGTCACTAGCAACATGCTGACTGAAACATACATAATGTCCACTTTCTAGTCATGTTCCTGCCATTTCAGCCCATCTATCCTGTGCAATGAAAACGGTCTCACCGCTAAAGAAAACCAAAGGTATGCTAGACTGTGACATAATCACGGTACCTAAAATATCTCTATACATAATTTCATTTGAAGACATGCTTGCCATGAAAACTGTAAAAAACACTCCTAATTTTTACTTTATAAATTAAGAAAAAACAACAATTATGTGGCAAAATTTTTCTAAACATTTGAACTATCATATCTAACAAAATTAAAATGATATCATACAACCTCTGTTTAATCTGTTTTAAATGTTCAGAAACTGAAAAATAACCAGTTGGAGAAAAAAATGACGAATGTGTCAATGACAATACAAAACATTTTGTTGAGTCCCGCCCCCATACAGCCTACATGTGGGGTGGGTGGTGGGCAGGGGTGCCAAATCTGAGTCTCCATCACTGGAGATTAGTTGGCATCACTAACCAACGCTGTTCCCCTAGTCCCGGTGACTTTCCAAGGCCCTGCGCCACCCAACTTGTGAGCTTATCCAAGCCACTTCCAGTGGCTTTTCCACATAAACAGACTATCTTGGCTCATGCTGCATTCTTTCCTAAAACCTCTCAAAGGTTCACAAACCCAAAGCAAAAAGCATCTGGTTCAGAATGCCCATACCTCTTGCTAAGCAGCCCCAAGCCCAGCACTAGCAGCAGCTGGCCTCAGTTCACAGCTTAGCCCCTTTCAGGAACCTCCAAGCTCAACACAAGTGGCAACCACCTGCAGATCACTTTGGAGCTCATACCAAGTAGCCTGCAGCAGCACACAACCAGTGACTGAACTTGGCCTGCACTAGAGTATCTCCTAAGAGGCCCCAGAACCAACAAACCCCGTGGCAATATTCAGACCACACCAGAGCACCACCCAACTACCTCCACACATGACACACTCAAAGGGCAGATTTGGCAGGCATGACAGCCCCACTAAAGCAAATCCTGCTCTGTAAGGTCAGCGCCTACATAACTGGTCGACTATATCGTTTCAGGCCAGTCCTCACAGCCAATCACCTGAGGGTTAATCCCTCCCAATTAAGTGCCAACAGCAATCAAGGCTCAAAACAGCAGGGTACACACAAGCCATAAAAGGGACACACCTGGCTCAAGAGACCAGGGAGACTGTGCCACTGGGCCCCAGAGCACACCTACTCTATAAGGCCACTCTATTAAGACCGGGATGCATAGCAGCTCTATCTAATACATAGAAACAAACACAGGGAGGCAGCCAAAATGGGAAACAAACATCTCAAATGAAAGAATAGAACAAAGCTCTAGAAAAAGAACTAAACAAAATGGAGACAAGCAATCTACCACATACAAAGTTCAAAACACTGTTTATAAGGATATTCAATGTCTCAGTGAGAACTTCAACAAAGAGATAGGAAATGTAAAAATTAAGATAGAAGATATAAAAAAGAACCAGTCAGAGATAAAGAATACAAGTAACTTAGATGAAGCAGAGAGTCAAATCAGTGATTTAGAAGATAAAGCAGAAAACACCAATCAGAAAAAAAAAAGAAAAAAGAACTCTCCAAAATGAGGATGGTTTAAGGAGGCTCTGGGATAATATCAAGTATAACATTTGCATCATAGGGGTACCAGAAAGAGACGAGAGAAAGTAATTGAAACCCTACTTGAAGAAATGATGACTGAAATCTTCCCTAACCTGGCAAAAAAAAAAAAAAAAATAGACTTACAAGCCAGGGAAGCACAGAGTCCCAAACAAGATGAACCATAAGAGACCCAAACCAAGGCACATCACAATTAAATGTTAAAGGTTAAGGACAAAGGGAAAATCTTAAAAGCAGCAAGAGAAAAGCAGTTACCTACAAAGAAGCCCCCATAAGACTATCAGCTAATTTCTCAAAAGAAACTTTGTAGGACAGTAAAGGCTGGCATGAAATATTCAGTGATGAAAGCAAGGTCCTACAAGCAAGATTGCTCTACTCAGCAAAGCTATCATTTAGAACTGAAAGACAGATAAAGAGCTTCCCAGACAAGAAAAAGGTAAAGGAGTTCATCTCCATCAAACCAAGACTACAAGAAAAGTTAAAGGGACTCTTTAAAAAAAAAGAAAAAAAATGTGAATAATAAAGTGGCAATAACTACATAACTATCAACAATTACTTTAAATGTAAATGAATCAAATGCTCCAATTAAAAGACACAGGGTGGCTGAATAAAGAAATAAGACCCTTACATATGGTGACTCACTTCAGATAGAAAGATACATACAGAATTGAAAAAAAAAGAAATGAAAAAGATATTTCACGAAAATGGAAACAGAAAAAAAAGCTAGGGTAGCAATAATTACACCAAACAAAATAGACTTTAAAACAAAGGCCAAAACAAGAAACAAAGAAGGACCCAGTAATCCCACTTCTAGGTATTTATCTGAAGAAACCCAAGACACTACTTCAAAAGGACATGTGCATCCATATGTTCTTTGCATCATAATTTACAATAGCCAAGATATGGAAGCAATCTGAGTGTCTATCAATAGATGAACAGATAAAGTGGACATATGTACAATGAAATATTAGCCATAAAAAGAATGAAATCTTGCCATCTGCAACAACATGGATGGACATAGAGGGGATTATGATAAGCATAATAAGTCAGAGAAAAATAAATACCATAGGGTTTCACTTAAATGTGGAATCTAAAGAACAAAACAAACAGAAACAAACTCATAGATACAGAGAACATTTTGATAATAGCCAGAGGAGAGGGGGATTAGGGGATGGGTCAAAAGAAGGAAGGGATTAAGAAACACAAATTGGTAGTTACAAAATAGTCATGGGAATGTAAAGTGTAGCGTAGTTAATAATATTGTAATAACTATGTATGGTGTCAAATGGGTACTAGACTTATCGGGATGATCACTTTGTAAGTTACATAAATGTCTAATCACTATGTTGTACCTGAAACTAATATAATGTGGTATGTCAACTGTAATTGAAAAATTAAAAAAATGTTTTAAAAAATTAAAAATAGCCACTTATCAAAGTCAGAACTTCTCAAAGAAAATTGTTCAAACACCAGATAAGCTTCTCATTAAGAAAATAAGCTATTTTAGATAAAATAAACTTATTCAAAAATAAAATAATAACAGGTATAAGAGGCCATACAGCAATATTAGACAAGACTACTTGTTTTACTATTGGGCATTTCTTTAAATTTAAGCAAAAAAAAATGTTTATGTTGACTTTATGCTTATGTTTCAACACAAGTACATATATAAAGATAAGTTCATTTTAAGATTCTCCATAATACTGAACTATTTTAACTTACTAACAGATGGGGAAATGACATAAGGTTAATAACAAGGTGGTTTTACAAGATTTCCCATGAGCAAGATCCAGAACATATTAGAGAATTTTTGGAGAGGATCCTACATATTTTTGTGGCTAAGAAATTTGAAACTCACACACACAACACACACACACACACACACACACACACACAGATGCACGCACACACACAATTTCATTCATGAAATTTGTTTGGTGATTTATTTTTAAATTATTTACAACAAAGCATCAAATATACAGACAAGTATAGTGTTCAGTATAATGAACACCCATATAAGCCACAATTCAGGTAATGCAAACCTTAACATTTTGTCTTCTTTGCTTACACTTCTCTATTTGTGTATCTCTCCATCCATTTACATACTTCCTCAGAGATAACCTTATCATAATTCAGTGTTTAAAGGCATACTTGAAAAAAATAAAAAAATTAAAAAAATAAAAGCATGCTTGAAGATTATATAATTTTACTAGACATTATGGATCCATAAATAACATATAATATTGTTCTACGTGGTTCTTATATAAATGGTATAATGTGCATATACTTTTGCATCTTACTCAACAGTGTTTGTGAGGGATTGATCCATAACTCACAACTTTAGTTCACTGACTTTTTAACTGTTGTATACTATTCCACTGTGCAAATATACTATAGCATACATTCTCAGGTTTTAGCGTAACAAAGAATGTTAGAATAAAACATTCTTATAAGTGCTTCCTTATGCATTTATAGAAGAGTATTTCTTTAAAGCAAATACAAGAGGAAGAATTTCTAGGTGTTTATGCTGACTTTATTAGATTTTGTAAAGTAGCTTTCCTGAGTAATGGTATCAACTGATGCTCCTACCAGCAGTATAAGACTGTGGAGTCCTCACATCTTTGTCAACATACCATCTTTTCATCCTTTTCAATGTCTGCCTTTCTGATGAGTATGGACTAGTATAATTTGCATTAGTATAATCCCAGTGAGACTGAAGATCTTTTCATATGTTTATGGGCCACTAATATTTCCTACTCTGTAAATTGCTTAATCATATCTTTTACTGATTTTTCTATTAGGTTGTTCCTTCCTTCTTGTACAAGTTCTTTTTTATGCTGAATACCAATCTTTGTTATATCCATTACAGCTTCTCTAAATATGGGACTTGTCTTTTTGTTTTGTTTATAGAATCTTCTGAGACATAAAATTTTAAATTTTAATATAGTAATATCACTCTTTATGTGTGTATTGTCTTTTCTAAAAAGTCCCTTTTTACTCAGAGAATAGTCCTCTACTATTTTTTTTTTTTAGTGACAGCTTTAAAGTTTTTTGTTTGTTTTTTGTTTATTTTTGCACTTAAGTTTTAACTCAACTGGAATTGATTTTATACATGGTAGGATATCAAATTTCATTTTCCCCCTTTAGGAATAACCACTTGACCCAGTTCAATTTAGAAGATTCTACCTTATCTACTGATTTGTGATGTTCTCTGTCATATATCAAGTTCTCTTATGTGTGTGAGTCTATTCTGGGGTCATTTTGTTTCACTGGTCTATTTGCCTTTCCCTGTACCAATACTTTGATCTTAATTATTATAGTCTGTAATAAGTCTATAAATCTACTAAGAAAAATACCCTTTCCTTATTCTTCAAAACTCTTAGCTGTTTTTGGCCCTTTACTCTCTAATATAAAAATAATACAAAAAAAAAAGTTTTTCTTTCCTTGTTCCTCCAGGATCATTATTTACTGGCACTTTATCAATTTCTGTCATAATTGTTTATTCTATCTGATACCTTCTTTTTGAATTTTTCTTCTTTTTGAAAAATATTTTTAATGGTTCTTTTAGTGAGCATCCATGAGTAGTAAAATCTTAACAAACATTTATTGAGTAGTTATTAACATGTCAGGCACTCTTGTAAATTCTTTATATATTAATCCTCAAAACAATCCTATTATTCATGTATTTGTCCTTACAACACCCTATTCACTCATTTACTCATTTAATAAATATTTATTGAACGCCTACTGTGTATTAGACACTGTTTAGACACTTGGGATATGTCAGTAAACAGAGCAGATAATAAGCTATTAAGAAAATAACTTATTATTCCCATTTATAGATAAGGAATCTGAGTCACAGAAAGTTAAATAACACATTTAATCTTTATATATCTATCTCCTCAATCTCGAATGAGAATTTATCCAGGCTTAAAATTTTTAAATGACAGTTATCTTTTTTCATCATTTTTACAAGTATTACTCCATTACCTATCAGCCCCAATTATTTTGATTAAAAGTCTACTGTCAATCTATCTTCCTCTATAAGTAATATGTCTTTTCTCTCTAATAGCTCTTGTCCCTTTATCTTTTATATTCTGCAATTTCATCAAAATACAGCTAAAGATTTATTTTCATTTATTCTGTTTGATATCCTGAGTGAATATTTGATTTGAAGGCTTATATCTTTTTTTCATGAAATATGAAGGTTCTTAACAATTCTCTCTTTAAATATTGCTTCTCCATCATTTCTTCCTTTTTTTTTTTCTTTTGGAACTCCTATTAAATGAACATTGGAGTCTCTCAAATATCAGTGTCTACAGTAGTTTAAAAAATACATCCACAAATTATTCTATAGTCTTCCTCCCAGAGGTGGAACTTAATTCTTCTCCTTTTGAGTGTCGGCTGAACTTAGTGACTTACTTCTAACAAGGAGAACATAGCAGAAATGATGGTATGCAAGGTTATTGTGATGGTTAATATTATGTATCAACCTGACTAGACCACAGGGTACCCAGAGATTTGGTCTAATATTATTCTGGGTGTTTCTGTGAGGGTGTTTTTGGATGAGGTTAATATTTAAATCAGTAGATTGAGTAAATCAGATTATTCTCTAATGTGGGTGGACCTTATCCAATCAATCGAAGACCTGAATACAACAAAATGCTGATTCTCCCCCAAGTAAGAGAAAATTCTTCCTGTCTGATGGCTTTTGAACTTGGACATGAACTTATTCCTGACTCTGAACTCAAACTAAAACATCAGTTCTTCCTGGGTCTCAAGTCTGCTGGTCTTTAGACTAGAACTATACCATTGGCTCCTCTAGGTCTCCAGCTTGCTGACTTACCACATAGGACTTGAGTCTTAACAGCCTCCAGATCACATGGACCAATTCCTTATAATAAAACTACACACACACACACACACACACACACACACACACACACACACACACACTCACACACTCTCTCTCTCTCCCTCCCCACCTTCCTCCCTCCTCTCATTCCTGTTTCTCTGAAGAACCCTAATACAGCTATAAAAGGGCTGTAGCTTCTCTTGGGTTTCTCCATCCCTCATAGCTCACTTGAGAAAAGCTAGCTGCCATGTCATGAGGACACTCAGGCAGGAGAGAATGAAACAGAGGCCTCTAGGCAACAACTAAAGAGAAATTCTGGCAATAGCTATGCGTGTGAGTTTGGAGCTAATTCTCCAGTGCAGTCAAATCCTGAGATGACTGTAGCCTCGACAACAACTTGATTGCAACCTTGTTAGAAACCCTGAGCCAAAACTACTTAGCCAAACTGCTCCCAGATTCCTGACGTACAGAAACTGTGTAAGATCGTGAATGGGGGTTTTCTTAAGCCACTAAGTTCTGGGGTAATTGTTATACAACAATAGGTAAGTAATACAGTGACTGGCACAATGTGTATTTATTAAATGAGTAAATAGGGTTGCTATGAGGGTTAAGTGAGTTCATATTATAGATACAGATACATATAATAAACTACTTAACATCAATGCCTGACATTCAAAGATTTTACAAATTTAAGTACATTCCCCATACTTCTAATTTAGCAATTCTCTTTGTGTCTAATTTAGAATTTATCAACTTATTTTTTATTACAATGACTATCATTAATTTCCTAGATTTCTAATCAGTTCTTTTTTATAACTAAAATAATATATTTTAATTTACTTCTTTGAACTCCAATTCCCTGCCCTCACTCTTTTTATTCTTCCCTAAGGTCTCACAGACTGCCCAATCCAGAACTGAGACGTTTGCTGAAAATATAGTTGTCCTGCTCTGTGGAACCAAGAGGAGGTCTGGTTCAGTTTTGACCTTGAGGTACAGCCAATGCCAGGTCACTATATACTTTTTGTTATATCTGCCCAGGCTCAAATTCCCTTTCTCTAAGATTTACATCCAACCCCTGGAGTGGCTTGGATAGTCATCTAACATAGTCACCTAGCTCTGGACTACCCCCGTAATGGGTCAATAAGATTCTCTTGATAGAGTTTGAGATAAATTCCCTATTGAATTGGTTCTTCTAATTCAAAAGAAGAGTAAGACAAAAAAATAATTATTGTCAAGAACACCACAATGACCTACTCAGACTGTTCCTTAGAGAAGCCATATCTGTTGCTTATTGTCTCTTAAAGATTGTAATTTTAAGGTACAAACAACTCATTGTTAAATTAAGATTCTATAATTATATATTTAAAAAACATCCTGTGTAAAAGTAGATGCATTCTGAAGGAATTTCAAGTCGTAAAGAGGAATTCAGAGCAAATATTTTACAATAACTTAAACAATCTGTACATTAAAAATTCATTTAATATAGAGAGAACTATCATTTTTCATGCCCACCTTAAAAAAGAACTAAATAGAATAAAAGAAATTCATGTTGGAAATAAAAAGTGAAAATTTTTATAAACCTCTTATTTAAGACTTTAGATATCTTTTAAGTCCCAAAGTCCACATCTTCTATGGTTTGTTTTCTAATTCATTCAATAGAAGCAGAGTGGCTCTATAAAATTAAAATACCATTTAAAGAGTTAGTAGCTTTTATAATGCAAGGCAGCAGGTTCATTTTCAAATGAGTTTGTAATTTTTAAACAAAGGCCAATCTTATTTAATGACTCTGGAAAGAAATTCACTAAGGAATGACTAATGATGATAATTTTTTCTAAAGAATTATCAAAGTATACCCTAGGTGTAATACTGGTGTCTGGTGGCAGGATATATGTTCATAAAGAAAGAATCCTTTGGCATTCTACCTAAAATCTACCTTCTAACCCTTTTCAGCAGCTTCAAAATGCAATGGATAACCATAAATTATAGAGAAATATTATTAGTGCCTCTACTGTTACAAGGAAATTTATTAGGAAGCAAAAGGAGACGGAAACTCAAATTTTCATTGACAGCCTTTTAAGAGATGCTATCCATAAACTTTATAATCTCCCTTTCTCCAGACTTCTAAGTACTAAGCAAAAATAGTTAATTACTGATGTTTCTTGTATTCACATATAACTTTTACATAGTTCAGATTTATGGCTTAGTAGAGTTTTATTTATGCATACCATGTACATTTTATAATACACTGAAACCATGTAAAATCAATGTATGCAGTACTATGTTAACTATTTTACATTAATATAGGCTTATAATTGTTATGGCTAATTTATAATATTTTTTGCCCAGTTAAAAGTTGTTGCTTATCTTAAATAAAGCATGCAACTCTTAATTATAACACTCTTGATATAAGAGGGAAAAATTCCAAATCAGTATTCTCCACTCTAATATATGATTTCTAGGAAGTATATTAAAGGAACATATAACAAGTTTTATGTATTACATATGTACAGTAGCTAAAATATAGACTAGTGATATTACCTGATCACAAATATACTTTCACTGATCATGATACATTGCAAACACAACAGAGCAATATCTACAAGTAATGAGATGGGATTTTATAGAAGTATACTCACTAAATGAAAATTCATGAATTTTCATAACAAACACCACCAAGAAAATCCTAATAACATAATCACTCAATTATTGGAATTTAAAATACACATATATGTGTAAATCTAATTTTTTACCTCCATGTTCCAATTTCAATAAGTCTGAGAAGAAAAATACAGAATAAACTTTGACGTTTTTTTGTGAGCTAAAGTACTTGAAGCTAACTATACATAAAAATAAACATCATCATTCCAGAATATTTAAATTCAGTTACTTTATGTAGATTTGCTATGAACCATCTATTATAAATTATCTTTTATACAATTTAAATATATCATATGGTATAGGATATGTACTGATATATGATCGCAACTTGAAAATAATATTGTCTTTTACAGGTTAAACTTTAAGATAAACATTGTGGTGGAAAAATTAGACTTCTGATTGTTCTCTAAAAAAAAAAAAGGTTTAAGACCTTAAATGACATAAATTTAAAAAGTTCTTACACGTGTCTTTGAGGAAAAAAAGGAAAGTTCTTTAAACTTAGCTTAAAAACTTAGAAAGTTCTTTTAAACTGTAGATTGTTAAAGCTACACTAGACTACAGACTCAGAAATTGGCTATAGTTTGAGTTTTAGTATAAGGTTCAAATTATTTATTAATTCCAAAACATGCATGTGTATGATAAAGCAGAATCTAAGACTAAACCATACACATCTGCATTGCTCTGTAGTTTCATTTCAGAACCTTTTCTTACCATTGTAGTGGATCTCTTCTATAATAATCTTTGCTCACAGATAACTAAGCTGATCGATTTCCATCTCTACCCATAATGGATGATGGCAGAGATATGCAGTCAAAAAGTAATGGCTGTTTGCACAGCAGCTGGACTTGACAGTAACCTTATTTAAATATAAAGAAAGAATGTTTCAATCAAAGGGTAAGGGTCGGACTGTGAAGGAAGCATGTAAGACAGTGGTCCTCGACCTTTTCAGCACCAGGTACTGGTGCAGCTATGAGAATCTAATGCCTGATGATCTGAGGTGGAGCTAAGGTGGTGATGCTAGAAAGTGGATGCAAATACAAAAGAAGCTTCACTTGCTTGCCAGCCGCTCATCTTTTGTTGTGCAGCCTGGTTCCTAATAGGCCATGGACTGGTCTGAGGCCCAGGGGCTGGGGACCCAAATGTAAGAGGTATCTGAGGCATATGTTTGTTAACACTATTCATCTAAATGATGCCCAGCTAAGAGACTACACTGGTCCAAAGACTTTATCTTATTCCAAAAGCACTTTATTCCTATTAAGATGAAGGTGTCAGCCTGTTCTGTGCTGATGTCTTTTAAGCATTTAAGTCACATAAGTCTCAGGGTTCTCATTCTTAATTCACCATATCTATGTATCAGAAAGCAAATTCATGGCACTAAATATTATAAGTATAATTTGGTTTCTCTTGTGACATGCCAACAGTGAAAGAATAAGGTAATCAACTATCTCTAGTAAATGGTGTCGTCTCCAGGTAGATTTCTTATACCTGGGTTACTGGTGACTTGTCATGAATGTAGTTCTAATGAATCTGACCTCTAAGAGATGAACCTCTCCTTCACTACACTGAAAAGTGAGGCATTTTAACCCTAACTGAACCATACACCATTTGCTCAGGTCATACACATCCAACTTTACCAAAAGCCTCATATTCCCACTGGAACTTCTGTAAGGATGGAAATAAGTATAGATATATCATTGCATGGAGACACATATCAAAGACTTTTTAAAAGTTTATGAGTTTTAATATATGATAATTAATAAGTTAAATATAATTATTAAAATCTTAACTCTTGATTCTGTTTAAAAAGCAAGTAATTAACATCCTTTTATTTAATGTGTTATCTAGCTGAATTAATCTGTTTGCAATAGACTGCTTTTTAGGTGACAGCTAATGACAGTCTGTATTAGGCAATTTAGGTGACCAAAGTAGGTTCTTCCTATTTCAATTTCTCTTCTTGGTCTTTGTTAGTTATGAGCACTGGTACTGTCAAGTAAAAGACCATCCCCTTCATTTGCTACACAGTATGATCTTATAGTCTGAGTTTACTAGCTGTAGTGACTCTGTTCAAAGAAAGGCCATCCCTGCTTCTACTTATCAATATATAATAATATGTGCTTTAAATCAAATAAGAATGAAGTTAAGAAGACTACCGTATATATGTATCAGAAAGCAAATTCATGGCACTAAATCAAATCACACTTTTTTTTCAGAAGACAGTTTATGTATCTTTTGTAGGAAAGCCCAGGTAACTTTCATCAAGAGAAAGGATAATATGCATTTTTACTTATATATCCACTCTACCAAATAAACTGGCACAGAAAAAAAATTGAAATTAGGAGGAGAGTGTTGATATATAACATGAATAAAGATCAACTATTTTTGTTGTCTTCTAGTTCATGAAGATGAAGGCAGTGGGTTCCTTGAAACTGTCGACCCAGCCTAGTAGGCCAAGTAAACAGTTGCTGAGCCATACTTATGGATTACTGTCATATACTAGTCCCCCACAAAACCTATAATCAGTTTTTTCACTTCTTCAGATTCTTTCAATTTATGCTCTATCATTCTTGAAGTGAGGCAATCAAAACTGGATGCAGGTGTTCCATTTATAACTTCAACTTTTAAAAAACACACTTGGTTTTCTTGTCTGCTGCTAAGCAACAGAATGACATTCTTACTGCGCTACCTGTCATGCCACATCTCACCACCACTCCCAATTATTATTTTTTCCAAAGAAAAGGTAAACAGGCTCAAACTTCTAATACTAATCCAGATTGTTTTAGGAAATGCATAGGACTTCTCTTAAAGACACTTTTTATGCAATATGTTAAAAAGTTATTCTTATGCCATCCTTTATAAGTTGTATTAGTTTGCTAGGGCTGCCATAACAAAGTACTGCAAGCTAAGGAGCTTAAAAATATTATTTTTTTCCCCACAATACCAGAAGCTAGAAGTCTGAGATTAAGGTGTCAACAGGTCAACAGGGTTACTTTCCTCTAATTCTTGCTTCGTGGCTTGAAACTGGTCAGCTTCTTCTAGTGTCTTCATGGTGTCTTGTGTGTGTGTGTGTCCCAATCTCTTCTTATAAAGACACCAGTCATATTGGATTAGGGCCCACCCTAATGACCTCATTTAACCTGACTTATCTCTTTAAAGACCCTATCTCAAAACAACAATCAACTGATGAGGCACTGAGGGTTAAAACTTCAACATATAAAACCTGAGGAGACATAATTCAACCCATAACACAAGCATTTAAGAGTACATTTCAGATTTATACTCCTTTAGGGTAAAGGAGAATTATATCTTCTACTTATTTTCAAATAAGTATTTTCAAATAATTATATCTTACTTATTTTAAAATAATTTTTTTCAGAAAAAAATTATGCATATAGTAGGAGAATCTACTTTTTATGTAACTTTTTACATAAAATATTTTTACTTAACCTAAAATTATTTCAAAATAAATGGTTTTCCTTTTAAGTATTTAAAAATCTATTTCATGAATCAAGTTTTTATAGCTTATCTCTCATGAAAATGCATCAATATATATGGCTAAATTAGTGTTTAAAATCAATGTTTATCAAATGTAGTAAGAATCTTGTGAACAGAGAAGAAAAGTACCAAAATCCTTCCAATCATTACATATCTAAATCTACTATAAACTAAGTACAACTAAATTTTCTCTCCTGTCCTAAGTTCCCATCTTTTGCCTAATGTGTTGTCTGTCTACGCAACCCTAAAAGATCCTCTCGATTCAGTAAAAAGGAAATTATCCTATTTACCATCTCATTCCATCAGTTATTCTGGGGTCACATAGTAAATAGGTCCTAAATCTCAGTTCAAGGGGCATTTGTCCTAAAAAGGTTTCTCAACAAAGACCATTCTCCAACCAAGCACAAACTTGTGACATTGTTAGCATGCCTTGGGCCTCTTGTATACCAGTCTACTCTGTATCTCTTTAATGTGGCAGTATATTGTTTTTTATTAGGCATATATTTACTGCTCTGTATCTACTGAAATTCTGTACTAACTCTGCAAACAGTTTAGTGATTTTTTTGTTTGTTTTGGTTGATGTTATAAGAAGACATTTATTATTTCTCTGCTAAAGCAATTTTTCATTTCTAAACACATCTAAAAAAAGATCTCATTAAGTAAATTAACAAAACAAATTGAATTATATTTCACTCTCTTTTAGGACTAAAAAAAATGAACAAATACAGTTCAATTATTTTCTTACAAGTTTTTCAATTCGCAGATCCACCCATCCATCCGCTTACTAAATGCGGTTATTCTGTAGAATGACAAACTTATCTTATGCTTACTAACTTATCTAATAATAAAAAAAGAATTCATAATAGCTATTGCCCATTTATTCAGCACAAGTTACTAAATATCTAATACATATATATATAAAATATGCATATATATATATTTACATACACATACACACACATATTCTTTTTTCGCTGTAGTGAATACCAAACACTGTTCTATATACTAATTGTAAACAAACAAACATTCAAAAAATTTGGTCTTCTCAATAGCCTATGTAATAAGGTAAGTTTTTTTTTGTAATAAATAAACTTTTAACCTTTCAAGTAAGAAAACCAAGATAAGGCTTGAGTTTTATGACTTGGGTCTATGATACAGAGTAAATAATAAATACCTTCCCAGTTTTTAAATTATCAAATAATGTGGGATTCAGATACCCAAAGCTCACCTATACCATTTTAATCATAGCTAAAGTCTCAACAAGGTCCTTTTGAGTGCTAGTCATGATATTAAACAAAGCAGTAGAGCTGCAAAGAAAAATCTTATTGAGCTAGGCTACACCATAAAATGCTGGGCTCAAAATTTGGTGACAATGATAGCTGAGACTAGTTTTAAGGTTGTTCTCATTTTAGTTTACTACCAAAGCAGCAATCAAGCAGTACAAAGGATATGCACTGGGATACAATCCCAGTTTCTGAAAAGATTAGACATGAGGCTAAGTGGTCAATGTAGCAGCCTTGGTGAAATCTATCAAGCAGAGAGAAGCCCAGTGCCCTGGGCTCACTGCCTATTTCACCACTGGCTCATAAAGGGGCTCTATAAGCATTCCAGGACCTACATACTAATGTATAAGGCAATCTGACTCTACCGGAGTTTCATTCTCCCGGGTTAATTCTTACTGGGTAATCAGACCTGCAACATGGCCTGGCTATGCCTAACCACTTAAGAACATGCCAGATAGACATCAACAATACATCATTTTACATGACAAAATTATTTTGAGGATCATGTTTCAATGCTTCTCTTTACTATAGTATTAAGTTGAGAGTTGCCCTATATAACCATTTGCTTGAAGCAGTTCATTATATATTGATTCTACAAACTATTACATTTCTAAATGTAATCTGAATAACTACTTAAAATTTATAAATTCAGAATTAAGACTTCAAACTGTTTGTTCATAATAAAAATAAGACAAAAATTCCATTTCCCTACAGTAGATATTTCAGACTAGAAAATATTTATAGAATATAACTTAAGTTTGTATTTTGTCCTTGATCATAATATTCTGTATCTTAGTTACACTACTTAGTTACAATGTTATATTTCCTTACAATTTGCAAATTAGAAAAGGAATAGTGATAAAGAAAAAAATCTCTATTTTAGACAAAGGCAGCCAAGCTATTAGAATAGAACCAGTGCCACCAAACTGGTTATGAGAAGATAACAGAATGAGAACAGAAGTGAGTAAAGTATAGGTAGAGAGCATTGAACAGAGTCAGGAAGCAGTAAAAGTGGCTCTGTGCCACTAGGAAATATTAATCTTTTGGGACCCTCATTTCATCATCTGCAAGGTGAGAGTAACACCTATCTTCACTGAACTAGTGCAAAAAATTAAATAATATGCAAAATATCTAGGACAGCAAACAGAATATACTCAGTACATTTTCTCAAAATTTGGAATGAAAACACAGGTCTCTGATATCCTCTAAAGTTTTATTCACTATACCCACAGACTTGCTTAAGTCATATAAAATGGCATAAATGTATTATGTAATTAATGTAAATTACAGATAGGCACATAAGATACATAAATCACAACAAAAATCTGACCTCTCCATAGTTAATATGCTTTAATAGTCAATATTTTATCATTAATTTTTGCTTATTTTGGAATTTTATAGAGTTTAGAAAAATGGGTAAAAGTGGCACTAGATAATTTGCATTCCTTAAAAAAACCAAACTCTTAGGAAGTTCAAATTGTATCTTCTTAGAGCAAATAGGCATTTGAAATCAACTGCTGTTCCTTCTTTCCAAAATAGTATATAAAATCTGAATGTATTGCTAAATATTATGTGCAAGGTATAGAGAGAAGTCAGTCCCCTAAATCTCATCTTCTCATTCTCTTTTTGTCTTATCCACTGACGTCACTGATTGAAGGACTGAAAGGGTATATGTATGGAAGACAGAAGGGGATGACATAATGCTTTGCTTAAGTGACAAGAGAGGTGGTTACAGATTGATAAAAATACCAGCTGTGGCTTCTACTTGTTTTAAAAGACACTAGTTGATTGTGTTGCCTTTACTCTTCGAAGTTACTCAGTACCCATTAAGTCTGGGGTACATCCCAAGAATGAGAAGATAACAGAAGTGAGTAAAGTATAGATAGCATTGAATACAGAGTTGGGAAACAGTAAAAGTAAATAATGCCTGGGTAAGTTTTGCTTAATTTTGAATTTTGCCATTTATATCACTAAAATGACATTTTTTACATGTTTCTGTAAGTCAACCATAGATCAATGAAACTCAGGTTTATAATTATTTCTACATAGTCAGTGTCAGAAAAATTGTATGGGATACATTATAAATGATTTTTACGTTATTTTAGTATATGGACTAATAAAAACAAACTTTAATAGGTAGTAACAGAGCACAACTCAAATTTTATTTAATGCATTTATACACTGATTTTACATCTGTATTTAAGTAACTGAAGCTGGAGCTGATGCTATCTAGACTTAGATACATAAGTGTAGATCTCCACTCTTGACATGAAATCTTCTCAATTCTTATAAATCACTTTTAATCCTTTTTCCATTTAGAAAAAAAAAAGTGCTCACAAGAAATGCTATTTTTCCTAGGATTTGACATTTTCAGTGATCAAACTACTAAAAACAGAATGCTATAAATAGATTGTCATTTTTCCAAAGACTATCAATATATTAGAGCAGTGTGAAAATAATAATAAAAGTGAGATATTTTATGGCAAATTTTGAGAGTAAGGTTAGGACTGTAATCTGTGAGTTATCTCAAGGCAAATGGAAAAAATGTTTAAAAATATATAGTTATATTCTATCAGTTTCTTGAGACAAACTGATGAAAACATGTGAACTATTTAATGATTCCCTGACACTTAGATTAATATATAACATTTCAAAAATATCCCATAGGATATATTTTTACAAATCATCACAGATGCAATATGCCTAACAAGTTAATATAAGTTCTTTCAATCAATGTTTGTCATTTCTCTTAGTTTTTTACCATTTTTCTTCCTAAAGTTTCATTTAATAATTAACCATACTATATTCTTCTTAAAGTTAAATTCAATCAGAAAATTTTTAAATAAGGCATTATGTTGTGGGAAGATCTCAGATTTTACAGTACAAAGGCCAACAAAATAGTAAATATACCAGTAAAAAGCAGGTATGACATATCAGGCCTACCCAAGAAGAGATAGCTGCCTACTTTATACCCACACAAATGGTGAGTCATTTCACCACAAACCAGTGAAAACATGGGCTAACATTATCTTTAAACTGGCATTCAGAGACAACAGTCCTCTCATTTGCAAGTAAAGAATCTAAGAATTTGAGAGACGATGTGACTTAACCTAGGTCACTAACCTGGTTGTTACTGGTAGGGCCAGAACTAGAATCCACCATACCAGGTCACCAGTTAAACTCTAGCTAAACATTTTGCCCAAAATTTGGAACACTGCATTAAACAGAAGCTCTTATACTCACAAACTTTCAGGCTTCCATAGATTAGAAAAAAAAGCTATTTCTAGAAAAAAGTTTTAAAAGTTATACACCCAGATGGTCTTATAGGTAAATTCTATTTAACAGATAATTCCCATTTATTCAAGTTATTCCAGATCAAAGAAAAAGATGGACCTTTTTTTTACTTCCCAAATCATTTTCTATGCTGTCATAATCCTAGCCCCATACTTAATAAAATAGCATGAACAGGAAAACCACAGCTCAGCTTCACTTAAGAAAGCAGATTAGTTCTGATCAAGATGGTGGAGTAGGTAAGTGTTATGCTTGCCTCCTCTCACGACCACGTCAAAATTACAACTAAACTACAGAAGCTAGCCATCTTTGAGAGTTGCCTGACTCCAGCTGAACAGAAGTCCTACAACTGAAGACATACAGAAGAGGCCACCTTGATATAAGTAGGAGATGTGAAACAGGCTGGTCCCACACCTGTGTATGGCAGTTGAGAATCAGGAGAGATATCTCGGCTGTATATCTCGGAGGTCACCCTGGAAAAGTGAGGGTTCCCAGTCCCACACCAGGCTCCCCGGCCCAGGGTTTCAGTGCAGGGAAGAGAGCTCCCCACAACTTCTGGTTGTAAAAACCAGAGGAGATTGTGGCTGAGTGAGACAGGGGGGTTCTGGAGCCATAGACATTTCTTTTAAAGGGCTGGCACATGGACGTGGTGATGGACTCACTCACTTTGAGCTTCAGTGCTGGGGCAGCAGCTTGAAAGGCGCCAGGGACATACAATTAGGAACTGAGTTGTCTGGCTTCAGGGCAAGGGCTGGAGGGGCAGCTTTCTTCCAGGCAAAAGTGCTGGCAGAGGGCACTGTTTCTTTGATGAGCCCTCCCCTGCATAACACATAAATGCAAGCAGCTGCTGTATCTGAGTCCCCATCAACCTGGCTAACATTGGTTACCCTGTGCTGGTGATTTCCTGAGATGCTGCCCTACCAAACTTGCTGGCCACTCCCAGTGGATTTTTCCATAACACTGGCCTGTCCTGGCTCATGCTACAGACTTCCTAAAATCTCTCAGAGGTTCACAAAACTTAAACAAGTAGCATTTGGCCTCACTGTGCCCTCTATCTCTTGCTGCATCAAGCCCAGAACTAGAAGCAGCTGGCTTTGGTTTGAGGTTTGGCATCTCAAGGCACATCCAAGCCAAGGATAGGTGGTAGCTACGTGCAGATTGTTTGGTGGCTCAGGCCAGGTGGCCATGGGTAGGGCACAGGCTGTGGATAAACTCAGTCTGTGACAGGGCTTCTCCCAGGAGGCTCCAGCCTGCATGTCTGGTGGCTGGCTTCCATCTGAGCCACATCCAAAAATGACACACCCAAAGGGCAGAATAGGTGGGCACCAAAGCCCTGCTAAAGTGAATCCTGCTCGGTAAGGTTAGCCCCTGAACACAGCTACTCCACTGTAGTCACGGGCAGTCCTCACAACCAATCAGCCTGAGAGTCAATCCCTCCCACTGATATGCAAATAGCAACCAAGGCTCAATTTCAACAGGAAGGCACACACACCTGGAACACCTGGTTCAGGTGACTAGGAAGACTGCACCCATTACATAAGACCACTTTCCTAAGCCCTACCTAATACATGGAAACAAACACAGGGAGGCAGCCAAAATGAGGAGACAAAGAAACATGTTCCAAACGAAAGAACAGAACAAAGCTCCAGAAAAATAACTAAACAAAATGGAAACAAGCAATCTACCAGGTGTGAAGTTCAAAACATTGCTTATAAGGATGCTCAATGAACTTAGAGGAAGAGTTAAAGAGCTCAGTGGGAACTTTAACAAAGAGATAGGTAACATCAAAATGGAGATAGAAAACATAAAAAAGAACCAGTCAGAAATAAAGAATACAATAACTGAAGTGAAGAATATCTTAGGAAGACTCAACAGTAGATAAGATGAAGCAGAGGATCAAATCAGAGATTTAGAAGATAAGATAGCAGAAAACACCCCATCAAAACAGCAACAAAAAAAAAGAATCCCCCAAAATGAGGATAGTTTAAGGGGCTTCTGAGACAACAAAAAGTGTTCAACATTCACATCATAGGGGTCCCAGAAGAAGAAGAGAGAGAGAGACAGGAATTGAATATTTCAAAAAATAAATATTTTTGACTGAGAACTTCCTTAACCTGGCAAAGGAAATAAGACATATAAGCCCAGGAAGCACAAAGAGTTCTATTCAAGATGAACTCAAAAAGGCTCACACCAAGATACATCATCATTAAATGCCAAAGGTTAAAGACAAAGAGAGAATCTTAAGAGCAGTAAGAAAAAAAACAGTTAATTACCTACAAGGGTGCTCCCATAAGACTGTCAGCTAATTTTTAACAGAAACTTTGCATGCTAGACGGGATTGGTAGAAAATATTCAAAGTGATGAAAAGCATGGACCTACAACAAATACTCAGCAAAGCTATCATTTAGAATTAAAGGACTGAAAAAGAGCTTCCCAGATAAGAAAAAGCTAAAGGAGTTCATCACCACCAAGCCAGTATTACAGGAAATGTTGGTGGGACTTCTTTAAGAGAAAGAAAAAAAAGAAAAAAAAAAGATCAAATATATAAATAATAAAATGGCAATAATTTCATAGCTATCAACAATTATTTTAAATGTAAGTGGAGTAAATGCTTCAATCAAAAGATTTGGGTGGCTGAATTAATAAGAAAACAAGACCCTTACATATGCTGTCTACAAAACACTCACTTCAAATTGAAAGATACACACAGACTGATAATAAAGGGATGGAAAAAGTTTCTTCATGAAAATGAAACGAACGAAAGCGAGGTAACAACATTTATATCAGACAAAATATACTTTAAAACAAAGGCTATAACAAGAGACAAAGATGGACCTAGTAATCTTACCTCTAGGTATTTATCTGAAGAAACCCATGACACTATTTCAAAGGGATATGAGAATCCATATGTTCACTACAGCATTATTCACAATAGCCAAGATATATTGATGCTACATGGGTGTCTATCAATGGATGAATGGATAAAGAAGAAGTGGCACATATATACAATCGAGTATTATTCAACCATAAAAAAGAATGAAATCTTACCATCTGTAAAAAACATGGATGGACTTAGAGGGTATTGTGCTGAGTAAGTCAGACAGAAAGATAAATGCCATATGATTTCACTTAACATGTATAATCTAAAGAACAAAATAAACATACAAAACAGAAAGAAACTCATAGATACAGAGAACATTTTGATGACTTCCAGATGGAAGGGGATTAGAGGGGTGAGTGAAAAGGAGAAAGGGATTAAGAAGTACAAATTGGTAGTTACAAAATAGTTATTAGGCTGTAAAGTATAGTATAAGGAATATAGTCGATAATATTGTAATAACCATGTACGGTGTCAGATAGGTACTAGATTTATTAGGGTGATCACTTTGTAGATTACATAAATGTCTAATCACTATGTTGTACACCTGTAACTAATAATAATATCATATGCCAACTAATTTTTAAAAATTAATTATTTAAATAAGAAAGCAAATATAAAAAGTATTTATAAGTATAAACAAAGAATATTTATTATAAACCAGGCACTACTGTAGATACTTTATATATATTAAATGATTTAATCCTCATGACAACTTTTTAAGATGTATACTATTATTATCTTCACTTTATAGAAGGAAAAGTTGAAGTACGGGGAATCAAGAACTTTCCATAAGGTAACACGATTAAGAGGTGATAAAACTAGAATCCAAACTCAAGCAATTTGACCATAAAATATTAGGAAATTAGCCTAGTTATATCTTAAACTAAAAACATGCAGGGATTACTCCAGGAATGCAAGGACTGTTCACTATAACTCAATATACTATAATGATTTCGGAATAGATAGGTGGCATTATAAATTTAATCTATTTAAAAACCAGAAATTGTATTATTATGAGCAATACAGGCAACTAAATATTCAGTTGGCTATTACACTAGCAAAGATGTAAATGCTGAGTTAGTCTTACCTCTATTTTTGTTCGATAGAGAACAAGTCGCTTAAGGCCACATAATTTGGCAATGTGGTTGAAAGCTTGAGGTGGTAGTTTATCACAGGATGAGAGATTTAAGCCCTGTAGATTCGGACACAGCTCAGAAATAATCTCCAAGCAAGTTTCATTAAGGAAGTGGCTGCAAGATAATTCAAGGCGTACTAATTCAGATCCACAAACCTTCAGAAATCTGTAAAAATAAAAGTTCCCTGTGAATTTCATAAATCTGAGAGATATTTTGCAAATACTTTAGAATTAAATTAACTCTAAGCAAATACCTTCAGAAGACTGGATTTCTATTAGGGAAAAGGTAAAACCTGTTTCACTTAAATCCTCATTTACTACATATTGAAATAGGCATGGTTAGGCTAAAATAAATCAACCTGAGAAGATAAAATGGATTCATGTCATATAAAAAGTCAGCTAATGCTATGTAGAAAATTAAAAAAGCAGAGGGTGTGTTTCTCCTGCATACATGTAATTTACATTTAAGTTAGTAGAGCCAAAAAATAAAATTTAACAAAACTCCAAACTCTTAGAAGGTATTTTCCTCTAAACAGTACCCATTCAATACTACATAATTTATTTTGTAGTATTGTGACAGCTTTTATTAAATAACCTCAAAAGAAATCAGATTACCCTCCATCTAACTCAGAAAATTTCTAGGTTGGTTTCATTGTACTGCTGTGATATGCTCCTTGTATTGTTAATACTTAACAGTTAGACTAATGCTGAAATTATCAAGATATTTAATTGCAGCTTTACATAAGATATACAGAAATAATTCAATGTGAAAGACATAAAATTCCTTATTAGAGTAGGAATAACAATATTTTAATTACATTACAGATGAAGGAAAAACTGTCCTATCCATAATCATCACCTGAAAATAATCTAAAAGTAAATATGAGTCTAGGAGTATTTGAATCTATGAAACTATCAACTAAGCAAACTAAACCCTTCAACAGTACACCAACATCCCTGTCTGGGTCTCTGGACATTTTCTTTCCTGTCTTAGTGTCATATCAGTAATACATTGCTAGTTTATTTATGCTATATATTTTTCCTAAATGATTTAATTAGCTTATAAATACACACACAACGCTCACAAAATCAATCACTTAAGTAAATAAAGGAAGTAACACTGGACTCCTGAGTCAAAAGATAATTTTTTTTTCCATGTTCCACTACTTCCCAGCATGTGACGTTGGAAAAGCCATTTACCCAAGACTCAGCTGTAAAAAGCAGACTAGAATTATGTAACAACACTTACCACTGGTGGTTTTGAACATCAAACAATACGTAAAAGCGGTTTATAAAGGTCAAAGCACCTCACAAACATTAAAATAGAAGTTTAAATCTTAGCCAACTCATCTTCAAACAATAAAAAAATTCAGTTGCTATAAATGTAAAATATTACAAATAACTCTGTAGCCCACACATCTTATACCTGAGTATCCATTTACTCTTAATCCAGTGCAGTATGTAGGTGTTCCTAAATTCACCCTTTTCTTTTAAACAGCAAATTCGATTACCTTTCTTTTCAGTCCTTGAAATACTTATTGTGGCAGTTCATACAACTGCCCATCCCTTCCTTAAAATTCTCTGACACTTCCCAAGCTACTCTCTTTCCTGGATTTCCTCCCACCCCCTCTGACTACTGTTACCTTTGCTAGTTGTATTAACTAAATTGCAGTTTGCATCAAGCACATTCATTCATTCACTCATTCAACAAATATTTACTGAGCTCTTACTATGACCCAGACACTACCCTAGGCACTTGGGACTTAAGAGTGGACAAAACATGGAATTTACTTACATTTTGGTTAAGAGAGGTAGGCTATAAACAAATAGATGAGTAAAATACATAGTACAGTATCTCTAAAAAGTGCCAAGAAGAAAAATAAAAGCAAGGAAGGGCAACAGAAAATATCAAGGGTGGATAAGGCGGTCAGAGAATTCTCATGGAGAAGGTGAATTAAGATCCAAAGGAAGGGAGGGAGGGAGTAAATCAGATATCTGGATAAAGCATGCCAGGCAAAGGGAAAAGCAAGCACAAAGGCTCAGGGACAGGATCACACTGAGAATGAGGAAATGTAAGGAGGCTAATGCAGGAGGCACAAAGTGAGAGGGTAATGAGCAGATCAGACTGGTAAGGGGCAATTCATATCGCGTTTGCTATAAAGACTCTGGCTTTTATTTTGAGGGATAAGGCATTCTCAGTCATCAGAGGGTTTTGAGCAAAGGAGTGACACAATCTGCTTTCATTTTAACATATCATTCTGGTTTCTGTGGGCAGAACAGACTGAAGGAAAGAGGGATAAAACAGGGGGATCATCAGGACACTGCTACAATATTCATGGAAGAGAGAACGGTACACTGGATCCAGGTAGTAGCACTGAATATGGTGCCCAGTATTCAGATTCTAGATCTATCTCAAAGGTAGGCAATGTATACTAAATTAGGACATACTTTCAATATACTGAATTGAACTCACAGCTTATCTATTTCTCAACCACTATTTATTTTTCTCTTAATCACAATTTCCTTACTGACTAATTTGTTTATATTGAGTTTTATAAGCTGCCTCGAATCCTTTGGCAATTGAAATAGATTCTTGGTATACCAGTACTTAGCACAATGTCAGGCAGGTAAAAAAAAAAATATTTGATGAGAATTTGTAGAATGACTCTTACAATTATGCAAATTCACTTGATGAATTTGTTTCCTTTATTCTGTAACAGAAAAAGTTCTATGGACTCATGGTATTTTCCTTTCATTGGGTCAAACTATTCCAAAGAAATATGACAAAATCAACATGTTCACCTTACTTTGAGAATACATGATAGTTATGGGTAGTTTTTCATTATTTATAAGCCAGCAATGTAGAAGTGGATATAAAGTTTCTGAGAACTAATGAATGTCCTTTTTTGATTGATACTTATAAAATTATTTGCAGATCACAGAACTTAAATATATTAACTCTCTTAAAATTAAAATGTTTATGCATCTTATCTCTTGAAGGTCTTCATTATTTGGCAAAGCACATTGTTCTACAATTCTTTTTCATACTGGACTTGAGATACTTTGACATTCCATTTCTCTTCACTAGCATTATTGAACTTTTACCCCCCAAAGCATTTATAGAGTGATATCGAGCCCCCAGAAAACCAACCGTTAACAGACTAGAAAACTTCCCAAACTGATTTAATGACTGACAGAATTTGAAAGCACAGTAAAGATAATGATTACACCTATACTATCTTTCTGTATATTTTTACTGTGAGTAGATTATTTGCTCAATATCCCCACATTCTCTCTTCTTAAACTTATAAGATCTATACTACCTAATTTTTCAAAATATCTCCGTTCCAAGAAAACAGAAGTAGCAATAAACTCAATTAATTAGGTAAACACAACTCTTGTTTTTTTATTAATACTCCTCATATGTTTTATTTTAATGCATAATTACATATATGTTTTTGTCTTGATCAGCTATTCATCTCAATTGTGATACCAGTCACCTGAAAGGAGAACTACAGCTTTTTTATTTCCTATAGCCTATTCATTCCATGTTATGAATTCTCATAAAATATTTCTTGATATTAAGGGTATTATGAGAAGACCTAAGTTCAGATAAACAATCCCAAACTAGGTCTCCTGCTATGAGAAAAGGAGTCTCTGGAGAGAAAAATAAATTGCTTATCCTTATGAGGTAAATTAATTCGCCCAGAGTAATGTAAACACATAAGAAGTAATTTACAAAATAGTAACTTGCACCCTAAAATAATTAACATCACATGAATGAATGATTTAATCTGAATTTACTCATCACAAAATAAAAGGCACTAATCCTCACAATCCGCCTGATGTATAAAGGTAAGGGGAGAATTAGATAGAAATATCCATTGCTTCTGATTCCTAATCTTATGTTTTGTTAGCTGGCCCTCACTGAGTTTTATAAAATGGCATATTTAAGGTAATTTTTAATCCAAAATAACTTGGAACACTATTTATTACATCTTATTCAAAATAAAGCCACTAAAAACAAAGCTTCCTGATTTATTCTGTATGGTACTATCTAGCAATAGTAGAAGGAAGAAAAAAGAAGGTCTTAAAATTGTCTCTTAATCTCTATGTATTGACAGTCTAAAAGAACCAACTGTAAAACATACAGGCAAACAACCGAATAGACTAACATACAAGTAGACAATAAGCTCTTTATCCCATGAAACTGAAGCTCTGTGTCAAAACACCTGTAAAGTTCTTGAATCTAGAAAGCATCCAAGAATGTTTTCTAAAGGGAAAAAGTAAAAGGGTTTAGGGGTAAAATCTATATAACTGAAGTGGAGATCAAGATGATTAGTTTGGGCAACTACTTGAAGAAAAATAGTAATGGAAAAAGAAACCTAAGGGCTTTTAAACATAAGAATGATACAATTAAGCCTCAAAGCACAGACAGACAAGTAGGCAAAGGAATATCTGAAACTTTAGGAAACTATTATAAAAGAAAAAGAGAATTACAATAAATTTTAATAAGTAAAGATATGCAGGAACAGTACTTGAAATTGCAAATCACTAATCTGTAGATAGAATAGTATATTAATAACTGATTAAAAGTTTAACTTCTTGATATATCAATTTAACCTATTTATCTGCCATTTTGAAAAATATAAATTCCTAAAAAGTTCTTTAAAATCTAGTGAAACAATTCCAACTTGTGAGGATAAGGTTTTTAGGCAACAAAAATAAACTAAATCAAACTTCCCAAAGACTTGCTTGAAAAGCAGCTCATTATCATTGGTCTCTAGTTTAAAAATTGTACTTTTTTCTTTAAAGTATTATAAATAAGTCTTCACATTAATGAGCACAAATAGACCATATTTATTCAAAGATTATTCATTAATAATCAAGCCATGAATATTTATTGTTTATTCTGGGAATGTTGTCTACAAGCCAGAATGACTATCAATTCAACAGTCAAGTCATTGGGGGCAAAATTCCAATGTGTCCCACCCCCAAAAAGATTCTTTCCCTGCTATTTAATTTTTTTCTTTTATTAATGGGAAAAATGATATACTTAAAAGAATGCTATTAAGATTAATGGTTTTACTGGCTGAAAACTATAGTAATAGGGGAAACTTAAGTTTATGTATGTACTTTTATGATTATTCAAACAGCCCCACAGCAACTAATGTGTTTGAACTGAAAATAAAAAAGAAATTGGTGATGAGAAAGTAGAGTGGAGCTTTAACCTTGCAAAAAAAAGATCTTTATTCCTTAAGAGTCTAAAATTTAAAAAATAGTATTGTTTTCTTCTCACAACTTAATGTTTCTGCTCATGCACCAGAATGAGCTACATAAAGAGAGTTTTAAAAAAATTTGATTTACTATTACCTTTACATTTTACTCATTACATCATTTTTATAGGCAACATTTCACCAAAGAAGATAGACTTAGGCCACTCACTACCAATGTATGCTTTAATGTCTATAGTCGTTAGTTGCCATCCTGTTATTTTACTTATAAAAATATTGAAAAGATATGTTTATGTGTTATAATTTTACTGTAGATTGAAGGTGAGGACTGTATTATCCATCCCTTCACCTGGTCAACACAACTATAATGCCTTTCAGATAAAGGGCTGAAAACAAACAATAAATTTTTAATAGTGGAAAACAATAAGGAAAGAGCTATGAAGGCTACTCAATACAGGAGAGGTCCTTAAAAGGTAAAATAATGCTTACTGACACCAATGGTTCTATCTGCTCTCAGTTCGTCTTGGTTTATAATCTACAGTGTATGCTCCAAATACCCACAGTTATTATTAGCTTTAGTTCTTCTTGATCTTATTAGCAGAGAGAAAAATTTGTTAATGATGTGTGTCTCTTTGAGCAAGAGGAAGTAGGAAGAACTGAACTGTGTTCCACTAGACCCAAGCTGTCAAATGTTCAGCAATTTTTAAAATGTAAATTCTCTGAACATTCACTGAAATCACACTGCTAAAAAGAAATGCCTACTTTTTCTACTACAGATATCCCTTCTTAAGCAAGTTTACATAATGAAAAATAATGCTGTATATACATAGCATGTTATAAAATCTTCAGACTCTCTGACCCACAATACCATAATGTTTTAGCCAAGAATCTCTTCTCCTGGCTCTAGTTCTAGCAGAAAGACACTCAGTGCATCCATGGTTTCAACATGTGCCATAAGCCATACGTGCTTGTGTATATTTTTACTTCAGTGCATAAACTATCAATGTTATCATTTTAAAACATTTTTACTATTTCAAACATTATTTCATCCAAATCTAATGTTATCAAATATTTATTTTCTAGAAGTGCATTTTTATTTTTATAATGTATATAAAGTGGAAACAAGGCTCAACATACAAATTTCTAATTCATAAACCACTGTTCAAGAATATATGCACTGGGGATGTATGTAGGGAGAGCTCAAAGTTCAATTTTAACTTCTAAAAACAGGTTAGAAGATTATTCATTAATCAAAAATAATATGTAATTTCTCCCAAAGTTTCTACTCCATTATTTAACCTAATGAAATGATGGGATTATACTATAACATAAAATGAGAATAACTACCATCAAGGTTAAAAGAAAAACATTTGTTTGTATCATAAGAAAAATTACTATGGCATTACTAAATGAATATGCACTTGTGCAAGCTTTCAAATGTTTAACAGGTGACATTTAATAGTAAGGAAACTAAATGCTTAAATAGAACGAAGCGGAAACACCTGGGCAGGTCTGCAAGTGTGGTCGCCTATTTAGCATGCAATTGCATTTTCAACATAATTAGTTTAAATGAGCTTCTAAATTTGGGTGATGTATTGCACATGTAATTAAGATTTAATTAAAAATGTTCTATAATAAATTGTTTTCCATTTCTGACAAATCACATTAGAGAGGTAGATTTTGATTTGGAAATAGTTTTTAAAATGTGTTAATCATCAGTGCTGAAAATAAGAGAAAGAAAAAAAAGGAGCTCTGTTAAAAGTTACTTGGTATTGAAAAAATAGTAGGTAAGGGGCATAGCTTCCCTTCATATTATTATGAAGTCTAGCTGAAGAGGATGGTGAAACTCATTTACTTTTATAAGAAGAAGCATTCTGAACATGATGATGCACAAAATGTACTTCTTCTTTATTTCTGTAAAGTACATTGTATATAACTTCAAACTTTATTATGGAAACTACTACACAGTAAGTATAGCCTGCTGGTAAAATAAACTCACCAAGTCTTGGCACTAACCTGCTAAATCCTGCAACAGAGATGAAGCCCCTATTGCCAGTCCAGGATAAATTAAGCCACTGGACAAGAGTGCAGCGAGCCTGTAGAAATTCCAAAGTTGCGTCGTTTAGTTTTGGCCAGTACGGTTGCAGATTGAGGTGAATGTACTGAAGAGGATCACAGCAATGCTGGTTCAGCAGTTTGCAAGTCTGTGCTAATCTACATAGGTCTGGTAGTGTAAGATGATTCAGAATCAGTTGAATGAGCTACATAAAACAGAGAAACCAAGATCATCAAGGATAAAAAAAAGTCTCACTTTATTAAGCACATATAGTGTAATAAAGCACATTAGTATCACATATTTTATAACAATAGTTTTGACATACTAAGAAAAATCAATATTCAACCGAATTATCTAAAGCAGAAGAAACCATACATATGCAAGACTATATTATATTTCAAAATTGTTCTAAGTGTACTCAATTCATATTGACTACTTATATTTTTTTACAATGCAAAGATATATTTTGGTAATCTACTGAATAATACAATTTTTCATTGATCCAAAATTTACTAAACATCTACACACTCTAAACGGTGACAGAAAAGAGTTCCTGCTTTCAGTTTTCAGAGTCCAGTGGGGATTGATGTAAGAACAACATGGGTTAGTAGCTTTGACAGAGAGAAGCACAGACAGTTAGCTATTAGAGGCTAATACAAAACAGAGGCCTAACTGCAAAGTGCAGGCTTGGTGAAAGGCAAGAGAGAGAGAGAAGGACTGTATTACAAAAAGCTTCACAGAGGAGCTTGGATTTATCCTAAAAGCAATGAGGAGTCCTGAAGGGATTTAAGCTGCAGAGCAACATGGTCGGATTTGTGTTTTTGAAAGATTATTGCAGGGGGTACTACTAGAGGCAGGGTTATTGCAGAATTCTAGGAAAAAGAAAACAGGGGTCAGCTTCAGGCATTTGGAAGTGATGATGGAGTGGCTAACAGATACTAAAAAGTATTCAAGAGAAAGAATCAAAAAGATTTTTATCTCTAATTAAAATAATTTCCGTGAACTAGTATAAGATTTATTATTTTTTGTTAATGGTGAACATTTGGGGGCTTCTAAACTAATGCTCAAAGAACTCCTGCTCAATAGCCTATTCTGAGCCAAGAAATGAAGAAAAAAAGATCAAATATTGGCTAAAAGGTAAAAATCTTTAGATGAGAGAGGCTAAATTTACTTTATGAAATGTGTTTATCTAGCTACATTTTCTGTTTTGCAAATATGCCATTTAATGTAAATGTTCTTCAATTTATTTGACTATATAGGCCCAGTAATAATATCAGGTCAGAATTTCACTGTTTTAGGCCAAAATATTACAAAATAAAGAGTAACAACATGATACTTAAAATAAGTTTAAAGAGTATACATAAATCTTGAGCACTGCAGACTAATACATTTACTGAGTATGGTAAGGCTTGGGGTGTTTTTGCTATTTACTTTTAATACTTGAACTGGGCTTTCAAAAATAACATTAAGGGGTGTGTGCGATAGTGTTACATCAGCTTCATAAAAAAGTTGATAACTTTCTTTTTTCTTTATGCTATGAAAAAGTTGAAATAATATAAAATTTATCTGTTCCTTAAATGTTTGAAAGAACCTACAAGCTATCTGGGCTCAGCAATGTTGGACTTTAAATATTTGTAAAAAGAATTAAAAATTTGTTGATTTAACTACAATATTAAAACTTACTTCAGTAGAATTTTTAAGCAGTTACTACAAAGAGGCATTAAAAGTTAAATATATCCCTGTATCACAGGATAAATAATTTACTTTTTCCAGATGATTTGTAATTTAAATAACTCCCAGCAATTTCTGGCATCATTCCAAACAAAAGTCACAAATATTAAAAGATGTACATTGTGTAAAAACATTCTATGATAATTAATATTACATTTTAAGCAAATATCAGAAAAGAAAAAGAATAATGAAAAGTCAATGAGACCATGACATTGACATGTGAAAAAACACTTTGGATTTTGATTAAATAAAAGATAACAGGTGTCAGGCCTACAAGACAACATTTATTAATCATTACTCAGATAGTGCTTAGTGTCTGTCAAAATGTGTTTTTATATTCAGGTATGCTAGCATAAAGTACTATTCGATACCACATCGAATATAGGATGTGATGTGATGTGATGTGATGGGAAGGACCCTCAAAACAGTTTATGCACCCTCAAAACCGCTCTACTTATAATTCAGCTGTAAAACATTACACCACTTGATATATTTAAATGTGGTTTTTCCCATTGAAATAATTTGGATTACCTTTTTTTACCTTTAAAAGGTAAGTTAGAACAGATATACCTATAAAAACTTCATACATTCCCTCATTTTCATATATATGGCAGGCTTGGGGTGCTTTTGAGTGTAACACAAGGGGTGAAGTGTTAGGATGCCAAGTATTATTCATTACTGGTGAAAAGTCTTACCCATGTTACAGCCTATAACTAGAGTATATTAATATAATTATTATTCTGCTTAAATTCAGAGTATATACTTTTTGTCTCTGCTTCTTCCCTCTTCTTTGATGCCTTAACCAAATACTAGGTAAGGTTTTCTCATCTCTCAACCTGTGGTCATGCCTCTACTAAACTGGTAATGATAAAGGACTATCAAAGACCTCTCAATGACCAAAACATGTAGGCACTTGTAATTTACTCTACGCAGCAGTATCACTGAATACATCCTTTTTATGTTTTCTATATTTTGACTTCCTATCACTTTGCTTTTAAGACAATCTCATATTTGTCCCAAGTGCCTCTTCTGATGTGTCTTCCTCTATGCAATTCTTAGATGTTAGTATTCCTGGCCCTTTATTCACACTGTACAGAATTTCACTGGTCAATTTCTTCTACCATGGTACCCCTCCCCTCACTCAAAAGTAAACTCAGACCTTCCTCCTGAGTTTCAAACTCAAATAGCAACTGCCTATTGTCCTCAACCAAACAAGTCTGCTTTGATAAGTCACAGGCACCTCAAAGTCAATATGCACTTTCCACCTTCGCCCACTATTTTGTGATTGATGGCAAGTCTATCCACTGAGTCATTTCACCCAGAAACCTAAAAGTCCTATGATGTTCTGCTTCATCTCCACATTTACTAGTTACCTTTGATTTCTACCTTCTGCATCTCTGAAAAATTTCTCCCACTCACCTCCTTTACAAACCTTCCAATATCCAGGACACCATCATTTCTTGCCCAAGTTATTACAACAGTTTCCTAACTGGTGTCTCTGCCTCATTTCCTTTTGGTCTGTTCTTCATTTTCCAATAGAGTAATCTAAGACAGAAATCTTAATTTTGTCACTCCCCTTAAAAGATAAAATAAACCTTCAGTGTTTCCCTACTGACTACAAAAAAAGGTTCACAATCTTTTTAAAACCATGAGACACGTGAAAGACAAAGTTTCCATGATGCTAAACACATGGGCAATTATTCTAATTGTGGGCTGAAGCATGTGCAAAAATGCCTGCATATTATGTATAATTTCTGAAATGTTAGCTATTACTATACACTTTCTCTCCCACTTAAAAAAAAAAAAGCACATGAAGAATGTAAGAGAACATGAGAAAGTGAATGTGAAATTATTATAAGTATAAGCTTGGATCTGCTCTAATTTTTTACCAAAAGTAAATGATCTATAAAGTCTGAAGTATATATGATTCCTCCAACTAATTTTTCCATGTACTGGAGAAACATAGGACCACTGGCTGAAGGAAAAAAATGCAAATCTCAGTAAAACGCATAGAGCCCCCTGTGATGCAGTTGAGTAGGCCATACTCTGCCAATGCTGGGATATTCCAATCAATGGCATCCATGCAAATGGTATCCTGTGGAGTTCAGCACTGAGGCAGCCCTAAGCCTCCATCTAATTTCATCTCTTGCAACTTCTGCCATCAAATCCTGTTCTAGACACACAGTTTCACTTCTCACTTTTGTACATTTTCTTCCCTCTGCCTGAAGTTCCCCTCAGTTATTCATTTGAATGTTACATGTCAAGTATTTTATCAGGTCTGAATAAAATCAATAAAACTATTTAAAATATATTTGCTGACTTTAAATTTCTATTTTGTAGTTTTAGGAAATAGGTAAGACTCAAAGTCTGACTTAGTTTCCTCCGGAAGAACTGCTCCCACTGCTACTAGGACAGATCCTTCTGGAAGCCCTGGGGAACAACACTGTCATTATTACATGTTCCTTTCTTTCCCCAATTCAACTCTTCCTTCTTCTTTCCTCCCTCCTTCCCCTAAGGGCCAGAGGATACCTTATTGTTCCAAGCAAGTTAAACTACTTGTGTTATTATAATGAAACCTAAAATAAGCACCAATTTGGAGAGGGAACAGTCTAAATTGGTTAAAATTTGAGGTTATCAAATTTTCTTTAAAAATTTTTATTATATTCTTTCTAACTACAGATAGCAGTTCTCAGCAAGGGATAAAAATGCCTGGCCTTTCCCCACCCCCAGTAGGTGTGCTATTGGCATTTGATGCCTAGGAGCCAGGGATGCTAAGTATACTGTAGAAACACCCCTACAGTGAGACACTGAAAATAAGACTTTAGGTAAAGGCACTCTCTATCTGCTTAGACTAAAAATTATAGCAGTTAGAATATAAAATAGAGTTAGTATAAAAGAATAAAAGACACTTAAAGAAACTGTGGACTAATAAATAGAATAAGCATCCTTCTCACAATCTCATTAATCTTATTTTTAATAGTAAAACATCTTTAACTTAACCTGAATAAAGTTAAGCACATATTGCCCAAATTTACATTGTATAATTATGACTTGAAGTGGAGTATAATTTATTATTGATTTATGTATTTTGGTTATTGTTAATCAGTGATATGATAACACATATTTAATAGTTTATCCAAAAATCACTAATCATCCAAAATAAAAGTGGTGAAATTACTTAACATAATTTTGTCTAGTTTTTCAAAATTCAAAATATACAGTATATCAGATTATGTACACCTTACCAATGCTTATATTTCTCTGATATCTAGCACAACAAATATTAATACTTAAACTTAAAAAAAAAATCATACCATTACATCCAATATTGCTACTGAATATTTTTGGCTTACCTCATAAGGTAGTTTATCAAAATATCCATTATTTGGCCCTTCCCTGAGATCAGTGCTGCTAAGCTTTTTGTTAAGATTGTCCATTCCACAGCCATCCTTTTCTTCATAGTCATCTTCCTCTAGATCACTCATGTCAATAAGTGAAGTCTTGAGAGAAAGCACTGGCATGTCCTTCACACCATATAATACAACTGCATCTAATTCCGTGTAATAATCCAGAAGAGAACTATTTACTTCCAGCCGTATAAGATTTGTGGGAAAATTTATCTGCTTAATACAAGGTTTAAACTGGCGAGCCTGGGAAGCATTCACCTTCATAGGCCTCTCTGACCACAGAATCTCCCATCTGCCAAAGAAAGAAACTTCCCTATAATACAGTTTAGAATGAGATTTACTGTTACCTTAAGGTTACGGCCCCAAGCTCAATACATTACAGTGTGAAGCAAAGGCATTAAATAAGGTGAACAGAATCAAACACAAGTAGACTTTATGCAATAGACTTTATGCAATAGACTTTATTTCTTAAAATATTTTTATTACATAAATTATTTTTACAACTCCCTAGAAAGTCCTTTTTGGCAGATTTCACATTGGTCTGTTAAAAACTGGAATACGTAGTGAGAGGTACATAAAGAAAACATTCACTTTTATAGAAAAAGTAAACCCAAAGTAAGAAAAAAGCACACAGAATCAAGCTTTCCTGGGCATGTCCTAAACCAAGGTATAAAATAAACTGATCATCTTGCCTCACAAAGGGTTTTCTTTTCTAGCTTTTCCATTTCTGTTACTGATGTCATACAAAAAATCAAAACTTTCACTACCTTTGCTATTCTTTTAACTACTCATTAATTTTTGTTAAAATTTTCATGAAATTATCTCTTCTAAATTTTCATTGTTGTTATCTTTCAGTCATCCTTGTATCCTCAGGATCTAGAGCAAGTATTTAACATGTAACAGGTGAATTAGTTTCTGCTGTTCCTCCAAAATGAACACTTCCTTTCCAGTCAAATTAATCACTACTTTCCAGATAATAAACTTAATTTCCACCTTTGTCTTTGCTTATATTGTCTCCCTCAAATGAAATATCCAACCTATAACTAACTATCTGCCTATCAATTTTTCAAGGTCCAACTCATATTTCAACTCTTCACGTTTTCTTATAAAAATATTTTCCAAAACTATTTAAAGACCCTTTATAACACAGCAGCCTTCATGACATCCTTCATAACATTCTCAAATATATGTCATAAGTAACCATTTCTCTAATATTATTCCCTAATTTCCCCAGAGGAAATGAGAAACATAAACCAAAAATACTTCAATAATTATTTCCTCTATTCCTAATTATTTAGTTTAGTTAGAACTTTTTTTAATAAAGGCTTTATGTCAAAGACTAAATATTTTTAAGTCTCTCGATATATACAAACTGCTTTCAAAGAAGCTTATGTCAATAGTATATAAGAATGGCCACTGGAAGCATCACTTATTTTTAAAAATAAGTAATTTCATAGTTAGCCATATCTCTGTATAGCATGATTTATAATTTACTGATTACTAATAACACTTAAAATGTTTTATACACTTACTAATCATGTGAGGTTTTCCCCCTGCGATATATTGTCAGTGCATATCCTTGGCCCAAAGACCTATTGAAATCTAAGTAAAAACTGATTATGGCCAGGTGTTTGGGAAACTGAAATAGATAAAAGAGTGTGAAGCTCTGGAGAGAAATCTGAACCAAAACTATAGAAGTCGTCAATATACAGGTATCCTAAAGGTCTTTAGGCCAAGATGGGAGCAAGAAAAACAGGTAGCATCAATCTTGGGAGAATGGAGAAGGGAAGTATGGTCATTTCAACCTTCAGGAATAAAAGCATGCAGGGGATCAATGGGGATTCTAACCAACATATCACTAATTATAACAGTAGGAACTTTTGCATTTTCTAAAACCTTTATAATTACCCCATATTTGCATGTTTAGTTGATTCTCACAAAAATTAGGAATAAAATCCACGAAACATAAATAGCCTGTATTTGTATTCAGAAACAACATGAAAGTAAGACTACAGAGATTAGTCTCATTCTATAACCAATCTTGGGAGGCAGGGGAAGAATTCTAAGGAATAGAGCAGGTTGTAGCAGGTATAAGAGGAAAGGAAAGCAGGCTGAGCACCTGCTTCCTATGACAATGTAGACAAGCAAACTTGGAATGCCAGCCTAGACCTACGAAGTGCTCTGAGAGCTTAACAATGGGATCAAATGGAGCACTCTAACAGAAATCTATGCAGTTAAATAGAGCTAGCCGTGTAAGAAGAGGGGAACAGGAGTTTTAAACATTTAAAACAATGTTAGAGGGAAAATGCAGTCCAAATTTTGGACAGTATAGTTCCAAGAATCATGGAGTAAATGGTGAAATGCATGAGAAAGTTCAAACTTTGGTTTTACTTATCATTTTGTTGCCACTGCAAAATGACATCAGAAGATGCTGGAGGAATGTCTCACGTCCAAGAAATAAGGACCACTTAGGACCCTGTGAAACAACCACCTGTACTGGTTCACAGTACATGTGAACTGAACCAATCTATGTTTTTAGTTTCAGTGAGGAGTTTTTATGAGGCTTAACATAAACGCTGAAAATGTAATATAGAAATCACCTCTGCCAGGTCCTTTGCAATAAATAAATACACAAACAAAACATGTTCTTCATGCTTACCTTGATTTATGGTATAATGTAGGTTAAATTATAAAATCACAAATATAAGCTTAAAGAAAAACACTGATTGAAACAGTAATGTGCTACTTTAATAATGTATTAATTTATTAATGACCACCCTATCTTGCAGAATAGACAAGGTTAAGATGATGTTTTAATTGACTTTCTTAACATTTCTAGTATGTTTAAACGTATCAGCATAAAAGCTATTTTAGCACCATTCTTGCTTCTGACTTCTATATAGCTTGTACATTATATATTTAGCTATATACATATCATAAACTGTAAATATAACATACTTAAAGTAGAATATAAATATCAGTTTTTCAGAAATATTTAAAACTATATCTAAATATAAAAATTTTCAAGTATCATTGGTTTATATTTTATTTTGATTTTTCTTGATAATCTAAAAAATAAGAAAAATGATAAAAAGATGGAAAAATTATTTTCTAGGTCTATGGCTATTTAAGTTAACAGTAACTGTGAGAACAAAACAAACTGATTTGGGGATATCTGGATTAAAGTAAATTTTTGTTTAAAATTCCCTAATGGAACTATAATATATTATTTCAAAGTTAAAACAAGAGACTATGACAATATCTTTTTATTCTAGAAAACTAAAGCCAGATTCTTGAAAACTAGTTAGTGTAAACAAGCAAACAAATACAAACAAATGTGCACATGTACACAGACATACTTACAGACATTCACACACCTTTCTGTAACATGACCCTAACTCTAAATCCTCTGGATCCAGGAGAGTGTAAATATCACTAAACTGCTTTAAGTCATGGCCACTGTAGTCTGCACATTTATGTGTTTACTATATATACTCACACTGTTTTTACCTACTACACAAATCTGACAAACTCCAATGTTCTGTGTAACTATTTTAAATCCACAGTATCACATGTGCAAAATTCAGCTTGGAATCCCTTTCAGGTTGTGCTTCAGTCTGTACTCAGAGCTCTTAATTTTGGAATGGTAACCAACAGCATTCTCAGCCCACTTATTTTTCTTTCTGTTGATTGTACAAAATGCCTACTACGTGGCCGGTGCTTGGAAACGAAGAAACAAACCACTCTGTGTGACTGCGGACCTGTTGTTACCCCACTGATCCCTGGAAGCAGCAGGTAGATGAGAGGAAGAAAGAAATTCATCAATGGAACCCAGAAAAAGTAAGTTTTCTAAGGTATTCAGGTTAGAAGTCAGGCACAAGGGTGCAAAAAACTTCCCTGTAACTAAAATTTCTCCTGGCCAGTAAGCATATCTAGTAGCCAGCATAAAAAAAGTTCTCTTGCCAACACTCTTCCATTTCACCATTTGAAAGTGAAGAGACAGAACAGGAAAACAAGAATAAATGTATTCTGATGAGTGTACCTACTCACTCCCTGCCTCCAAGCCCATCTCTAATTGAAACTTACAAACTGGAATCTGCTTTAAAAAGAATCAACCAGTAAAGTATCTGGTCAATTCTCCTCTAAATATCAAAATCATGCTTCTTTGCTCACAAAGTCAAGGGGGCCAGACCAGACCAGACCATTACCAATTTTGATATCATTCCTTAAGTAACTCCCTTTGGCAGCAAATTATCTCTGCGACAGTCATTTTCTTTCTCCTTGCTTTCTTAACTTCAATATTATACAGTTTAAATACTTTTAACACTTAAACCCAGAAAAGATTCAAACCACTAACTTTATTCCCCAAATACCTTTAGCCAATCAGTTTCTTTAATGGTCTCAATTTGTCATTTTCTTCCTCCTCTTTTCCATCTCTTTTCCAGTGTGTAACTCTCCACTAGCCTATCTTCTGACTCTTACACAAGCATCCATTAAGATCTTATCTTCAGGACCATGACACTATTCCTACCATTTTTCTTTTCTCTTAATAGGGCACTAAGCAAGAAGTCTTAAGACTCTGAGATCTTGTAGAACTACCTGCAACTTTTCTACTTCACTCATGGAACAAAGAAATGCAATATTTGGTGGCAAAAAGTATACAGCTGAAACTTATTGGATTTCATTAACCAATGTCACCATAAAATAATTAGTTAATTTTTTTAAAAAAAGAAAGAAATGTAACAGGATAAAATGGAGAAAGATTGCTTTTAAATTCTGTATGTTCTGGGACTACAAGTCCATTTCCTGCAAACAAATTCCTGAGCTACTCCAACATACTCTCTTACTTGCTAATTCCTAAGGTGGGCATAAATCTGTGCTCTCAATTAAGATAAAAGGCAATATAATCCAGTGGTTTTCAAACAATAGTGTGTGATGGAGCTTTCTATGACAAAAAAAAAAAATTTTGAAAAGCAATATATTGGTATATAAAAAATACACACATATATACATGTAAATTTACCAACAATTCTTGATTCGAGATTCTTATCAAGCTAATTTTTCCAGTATAAACTGAGGTTGCTTTTATAAAATGATGGTGATAATAAATGATGTTGGTATTTCATTTGTTTGCCTTTTTCACGTATACTTATTTAGCAAAGTAAATAATCGGACAGCCTTATATCAGTTCTGTCATTTTTAGTATCATTATGTTCACTAGTTTACTATAGCTGACCTTCCCTACCTGTATTCCACTTAGATCTCCTGGTCAGTTCTCCTGGTCAGCCTACTCTGCTTGCTTCACTCCTAAGGGCTTCCACCTATAGCCTTCTTCAAGAAACTACCTAGGATCCTGGAGCCTCTTCATTTAGAGTGTGGCATGTGCCTTTAATCTAGTCAGCTTCTTTAATATGAACTCAATTTGTTATTTCTTTTTCTTCCAATTTGCCATTTTCATTCCCTTCCCCACTCCCCCAGCCCATAGCCCAAGATACAGAAGGAAGAACCCATCCCCCTAGCAACTTGGCCTCTGGGCAGACTGAGACTTCACACATGAAACTATATCCTTGCCTGGCTTCTTCCCTTGCCCATGGCACTTTCCCCACTCACTTAATGGTTTCTCCCGGAGCGCTTCTATAGCAAATCATTTGGACAGAAATAGTTCTCTCAAGGTCTGCATCTGGAAAACAGGATCTAAGAGCTCTATGAAATCCTAAAGTCTGAAACCACTAGTCTGGATCTTAAGAATGGCAATCCCAGGGTTGTGGCCCTTAAACATCTTATCCTCTACACTCTTGGCCTTTCACTGTTTAGAACACCAAATTTGTTCAGCTTTTTAAGAAAAAAAAGTGGATAACTTTGTACAGGTAAGAGGCAAAGAATGACTGAGTCCAATAAATCAATTCTCACGCAAGAAAGGATCCTGCCCAAAATACTTCTTTTTCCTCTCAGGAAAAAAATAATAATAATAATTGTATATTAAAAGACCCTGGTTTTCTATGTTAAAAAATTTTTTTAATTAATTAATTAATTTTTAATTCCTTAATGTCACCACATATTTGACCCCTTTTATCCCATCTACCTCCCCCTCCCCCATTCATTAATAATACTCTTCACAATATGTTATCAAGGTAATTCTAAAAACAAATCAAAACAAAACATAGATTGTAACAGCTATCTACAGCTTGAGTAAAGTTGTACTCTGTATTCATTTCCTAGTATGCTAAAAGTTGTTCCCTTAAAATTGAGAGGACAGGGACTTGGAGGAAACGATGTATCAGGTGGCAACTGATTCCTGCCTCCACTTCTCCTCCACTGGCACCTGGAGTCCTACAGTTTAACAGGTGCCCACAAACTGCCCTGAGGCTAGAATAAGCTCATAAGGGCAGGGATTTTTGTCTATTTTGTTCGTTGTTTACTGATGTATCTTCAATACCTAGAACAATGCTTAGCACATGGTAGACACACAAATATTTAATGAATTAATTAATAAACAGATATAAAGACCCCAAAACTGGCAATATCATCAAGAAATAGAAAAATGGGCAAATAATATGACCAGATGCTCAAAGAGAAGGAAATATCAATGACTCTTAAACATGAAAAGATATTCAACCTCAGAGATAATAAAACCAAATTGACAATGATATTAAAATGTATTAATGCACTTTATAGGTGAGGCTTTGGCAAAACCTGTATGCACTATGCACATACATTGCTAGTGGGAATATAAATAGGAGAGCATCTTTACGAGAAATTTGCCACTATATATTAAAATTACAAATGCACAGACCCTTGGCTCAACAATTCTTCTGGGAATTTATCCCCCAGATATACATGCACACATGTGAAGTGACTCATGATAAGGTTATTCACCACATTAATGTTTACAATAGCAAAACTATGGGAACAACTGAGTACCCACCGATAGGGGAGTGGTTAATAAGTTGGGGTACATAGAAACTGTCCATTACTTGCAAGTGTAGAAAAGAATGAGAAATAGCCGATATACACCACTAAATGAAATAAGTAACAAAATAAGAATAGTGTGTTTATTTGGGGGTAGAAAAAAAATAAAAATATATTTATATTTGCTGATTTCTACATAAAGAAACTGGAAAAATACAAAGTGGAGAAAACGATTTCTTTGAGGGAGGGGTGGGTCCTGGGCATGTGGAGAACAGCGTATCTGCAAGACTGGGTACATTATGCACTTTTTAAATTATTAAATCATGTTAATATACTAGTCAAATAATTATATTTTAAAAATCAGAAGGATGCACTACAAAAGCAAAAGAGAGGCACTGCTATGCAAATTAATGATGTAAATAAATAGGCTTTTAAAGAGAATACATGAATTACTGAAAGCGACATTTATTTTTAAATGAATATGCTTGTTATAAAAACATCCACCTAACATTAAAGCTAATCCCCTAAGGACTGCCTTAAAGTATTTAAAAGCAGTAACATGATGCCTGTTTGAAAATACATTAGAAGTCATATTTCCTACTAATTTCTCAGATTGGCCCAGGTCCCACTTAGTTGAAATGATGCTTTTTGTTTATACTAAATTCTGCGACAAATTTCACAGTCTATGAATATTATGGTGTGAGGTGTTAAGGTATGAAGAATGCATTAAATCTTTATATGTGTAATCTTTCTTTCCTTATCAGAAAACTAAGAAAAATTTTAAAAATCAGTTTGTTTAAATTACTTAAGAGAATGCTTCCAATAAAAAAAAAAAAGAGAGAGAGCCCTCTGATATTAAAACAACCAGACCTTGCAGCTGTATAACTTGACCATTAAAAAATGGGTCTTACCTTACTTCAGCTGGTGGACTTGGGGAATAGGGATTTGCAGAACAAGCTAGAATTCTAATGACCGCTCCAGGATGATAAGTTTCCAAAACATGAACTGCTGTAGGATACACCTGTTGTTCAAAAGTAAGTTCCACATAGTCTTGGCTCTGAAAATTAGGCGATGTTCTCTTGAATGGCAAAGAAGCACTAGGACACTGATCCCACCATGTTCCATAAGTTCGAAACACAGCTGTCTGAGTGAAGTCACCAGAACTTGGGTATACATTTGGTACACCTGTTAAATTCCACATAGTATAGGACATACTGTTCTCACTTCCATAATGGGAACTGAAATCCACTACTTCTTTGGCATACTGGACCACCTCTGCATTTAGAGGGGAAGTTTGGCTGTTTGATTCTACAGTTCTATGGTTGTTCATCATTTCTCCTCTTGCAGCTGTCCTGGCTCGGCGCCGAAGGCATATATAATAAAACATAGTCAGAACTGTTAACATGGGGAAGACTGGCGACATCTAGATGTGAATTATGAAGCTTCAAAAGGTCAGATGTCCTCAGTAAGACGCATGAACTCTTTGAAAGATGTTCTAAAAAATGAATGGCTTGGTGAAAGAAAATAATTTAAATAAGCAAAAAAAAAATGCATGAATAAGGTAATAAACAGGCTTTTTATCCAGTGTCATTTCCCAAAAGGAAACTGAAAAAACAATTCACTGTAAATGTGAATCTCTGATATAATCTATCTAATATATTTTTAAGAAACTTAAATATTAAAAATGTATACAATATGAAAAGCAAAACTAGTATATAAAGCACAGAAGATGTGACACAAAAGCCCTATTTAATACAAAATTCAAGAAATACTAAGTCCTTGAACTTATAAAATTAAAAATTATTTAAAATATAGGGTGAACCACTAAAATACTGCTGTGAATCCAAAAGAATCTTAGGCATTTTATAATTCACTTTTTAACAACTGATTCCCTATTGTTAATTATTACTCATGTCCAAACATGCTAAGTACAGATTTCACATTATGGGAATATAGTTTTCTGGAGCTGACAGTTAATCCAGACCAACTAAATTAACTGCCTTACACATCACAGATCACCAGACAGTGTTTAATTTATAACTCTTAGCATTATTTGTTAGGGCAATCCATGGCTGGCTGGCATCTGGTTTGTTGCCAGCCACTCTTAGAAATCACTCACCCCAGACAGAATGGTCACAGGATACACATAGGAAATGCAAAAGTTGGCACTCATCCATGTAGCCTGAAAATTGCATGCTGATTTCAGTTATAAATTTTGAAATGTGACATTCTTTTACCTGTAAGACAAGAGTTTTAGAAAATATTTTTATTTCCAATTTAGAAAGCCAAAAAGATTTATCATAGATAAACAGATACTTATTAGACACAGAACTCTTAAGTTGGACAGGCCACATTTTACCTAATTGGTGGACAATTATGAATAACTAATAACTTTTTAAATTTATGACAGAATGTATAAAAATATAATAATAAAGCCTTTCTATATAGAGGTTATAAACACATAGCTTATGAGTCAAACTATACCAGAAGACATATTTTATTGGAACTAAATAATATTTTTTAAAATTTGGACTAGTCTGCAACTTTTAACAATCAAGAGAACCCCAATGAGAATAGGCCTGAGCTCTCTTGGTAGCTCCGTTTCCAGCCAGTTCTACCAGTTTACAACCCAGGCCTGATCCTTAACTACATCAGGTAGGTAATTCCTACACAAAAAAATCAAACATACTTATTTTTGTACCTGTAAAGTCTTGAGTTTAACTTCTCCCAAGAAGGGGAATTTACCAACTTTTCTTTAGTAGAGCAATGGTCTAGTCTCTCAAAACTTACAGTACTAAGATTATTAAACTTTTTATTTATAAAACACGTAAGAAGGCTTATTCTCTGGCACCTGCTGGTACCACCCTTTTATCAGATATATACCCTAGCTCGACAGGGATATACATTGGGACTAAATTTCTTGAAGGAGGAATCTAGCCAAAGATCATCATTTCTCAAAGTACTCAGCACACAGTAGGCACAAAATGTTTGACATATTGACAGAAGGTGATGGGCAAATAACAAAAAAATTATAAGTCTAAAATTTAAAATTATATCACAGCATCCCCATGGCTCCCAGCCAGATCCAAATACACTGAAATGCTTGACATAATATAACAAGTAAAACAGTAAATAAACGGCTGATCTTGAAATAAGTGTGGGGAATCCACTGTTGTGAGACACAATGAGGAAAATCAAAGGGCAGAGAGCTGGAGCTGAAGCTATTATAACTCATGGAACCACTTATAGGCCTTAATGGTTTTAAGGAGACTTCCTAACACCCATGCAGAAAGGTTATTTCAAACCACAGGTCACATCTGGAAGTATCTTCATAAAGCCAAAGCTCAGGAAAGATAACCCCATCCATGAAACCAGGGATATGAAAACTTAGCTCACTGGCCGGGAAACCCAAAGGGACAGGTCATCAACTCAAGTAATGGGGGAAAGTCACCAGAGTAAAATCAGAACCCTATTAGGCATGAATCATGCACAGACTGTGGGCCTGAATTCACACTACCTTCATGGTTTAGAATTCATGCTCCAACCTCAAGCTAAAATTTTTTTTATAAAAGTAGTCCTAAACTGGTAAAACTTTGGGACCTGTTAGGGGCAGATGGCAAACCTCTTTGCAGGTATGCTTCCACAACACAGGACAGATTAAACCCTTTCTCAAGATGCATCACAGTAAAAATTCACAGACAAGAGAAAATGAACCACAATGAGGGACAGTCAGCAGGGAGACTCACTAAATGGAAGAATTTGCATTCCAAGAACAATAAATAATAGAACAATCTGAACAAGACTTTTTCTGAAGAATAACAAAGCATGCATTAAAATAAGTAAGGTGTTTCTGCAGCACATGTTCCTAGTCCTGACGCAACGTGAATCAACAAATCAAATTCACCTCAGGACATCAACACCAAGGCCTGAAGGAGTACAGGCTATGTCATAATGTGGGAAAAAGTAATTATCTAGTATATCACTTGCTTATTCAAACGTTTCACCTACCACAAGTATAAATCTCTCAGGTTAAAAAAATTTTTTTACAACTGTATACATCCGAAATCTTTAACATCAAAATTTGAAATGATACAGCTCTTTCTTTTACTTTATTTCAAAATAGGCTCCCAGGTAAATTAAAAGGGATAATTTTCCAAAGAAGTTACTTAGTTGCTCTCTTAAAAGAATGAAAATAAATTTAAACTATAAAAATGAGATTCAAGAAATAAAGAACAATGACAAGTATATAATTCAATTGACAGATCAGATAATTTGGAAGACTGTGGATGTTTTATTCCTGGAAATCTTCAAGAGAAGGACAGAATACCATCTGCCAAGATGGAAGGATGAATTTGATGTCTAATCTTTGGACATCATTTCTCACACCATAGTCTATATATTGCTTCAGCTAAGCTTCCTTCATTTTTTTTTTTTATAAAACTGCATTTATCAGAAAGTAAAAGTTTTATAAAACCAAAGAAACATCTCCAAAATAAGATATCATTCATGTTAATGTTAACCATCATTCTTGGAAAAAAGATTGAGACCAATTGTGAAAGTCAAATTCTGTTTGACATACCAAACCACAAACTTTATGGCTGTTTCTCTGCTAGCTTTTACAACTATAGATTATGGGATAATATCAAAAGCAGCAAGATTGTCATATGGGCAATATCACTTCTACGCTGGGGTAAAGTTAAATAAAATTATGCATTGAAGGAACATATATAGAGTTATAAACTGTAAACACATACATATTATATGTTCAAAGTTCTTCAGTGTATAAGAAAAACATAAACGGATGCTTTAGTTTTCCAATTATAAAAAATAATAATCTTTAGTTATAATTTTGTGAGATAAAGCTAAAAATGACAAAAAAATTCTGAAAGGAAAAGCAGTGTGTAGTACACTGAAAAAGCAAATATGTTTATTCTTTTAACATCAGTACTATTCAGAAAAATTGAATGAAGTTAAAATCTGTTTTTGAAAATAAACGAGGCATAGACATAAAAAACGGAAATGTGCAAACCCATTGTTAACATCCTTCATTGATTCTAAACTCCTTTCCAATAAACTAAGATGACACATAAAAGTGTTTTGGGGATGGGGAAGAACATACGGGAAAGAAAGAATTGCTAACTCTACTTTTCCCTGGGAAATGAGGCTGAAAAAGTAAATAGAACCATAGTGTCAGGACTCATGTGGGGAAAAACAACCAATACAAAGTCCAAACTGTCCATGTAACCTGGACTTTTGCCAAGGCATGGATGTGATTTGTGATAACCAATGAATATCCCAATGGTCAATAAAACAAATGCAAAAGATACAATAACTTTATTTTGTGAGGAGAATGGGATTAAAAAAAAAAGATTTCTCCCACTTCATGCAAATAAATAAATATTAATCTGGTACACTAAATCTGTCCAAAAGGGTAATAAAATATGCCTTTGGGGAGACATTTTCTTTTCTAGTTCATTTAAAATGGTATATTAATTTTAAAGACTTACAACATATAAAATATTATTTTTTCACTTAACAAAAAATCAGAATTAGAAATAGGGTGATCTTCATTTTATTTGTTGTTAATTCAGTCACATATCAATAATGATTACAAGGTGAGAAATTCTCTGCAACACTTTGACCTTTTATACTAGCATAATCAAGGAATATAAAACAAGAGCCATTTTAACTTGTATCATGAGACTTTCATATTCTTTGGGAAAAAAAGTTGTTTTATAGGACATGATTTTATTATAATACAAGTTTATTTTCAACTACCTTTCATATTATAAAATGTTTAACAAAGTTAAATAATATAATTACAGAGAAAGCAATAATAGCGGAAAAGAGAAATTAAGAGGTATAGACAAGGGAGAACATATGTTTACTACTGAGATTTGAAGTGATATGGGGAGTCGATGAGGCGGAGAGAAGCAGAATGGCAGGAACTGCAGAGATGATAGCTTAAGCTTCGGTAGAGAAAATGGGAGAAAGGAAAAGGACTTTTCATGAAATAAACGAAAAGAATGAACTTGAGCCAGAGCCACGCAAAGGCCAGGTTCATAGCATGAAGAAAGAACCTGAAAAACAAGTTTAAAACTCAAAAGAGGATTCTCAACTTAAAGCGAAAAAATATAGAAAAAGATAAAAAGGACAGGCAATTCGACACAGTCATATACTGAAGGCAAGTCATAACATAATACTTTCTGGCAAAATATCCTATGGAGACATGTCAATGAAGTGAGATTAAAAAAAAGAGCATTCAGGCAGCTCTACAGCATAGTATCAAAATGTAATAGAGTGTATCGTGTGGTAATAAATCAAGATAAAAACACCAAACCTTAAATGTTATTCCTGTATCCTGCTTAAATTGCTCAAGAGACAATATTTTGAGGAAAGGACTTTACTGCTATAGTCTAGAAATCAAGATATAGAGGAATGGAGGAAGTTATTAATCAATAAGAGTGGAGTTATATTTGAATTTTGTGCACAGCTAACACTCAAAACCAACGCTTTCTAGGTTTCTATGGTATCACCTGCTTTTACATCTCTATCGCTCTCAGATAACTGCTTCCAGTCTTCTCCTTGGCTGGTCTTCTTCCTCATTCTCAAATGTATAGAGGTACCATTAAAGGAAGGCTGTCTTTCTGATAAAATGATATACAAGAAAGTTCCACCTACCTTGGCATCCTGTCCTCCCTCTATCTTCTACTTCCATACACCCACTACATGTGCTGTACACCTACCAGAACTGTGCCTGTACTTTCACAACTCAGTATTTTCAAGTCTTCCACTGCAGCCAGGTTGCTCTGGAATGCCCTTGCTTTTCCTCTGCTTGGCACCCTCTCATTCATCCTGGAAGGCCAGGTTCAGCCCTTATTCACCACCTTTTTCTTCACTCTTACACGTTGTGTGTCATTTCCTAAATGCTATAGTTTTCAATCAACAAGTCCCCAATATAAATAGGTAGAGTTCTTAATGAGGGAGAACACAGCCCCCTATCCAACTTCAAAGCTTCCTGGAAATCTATGCAAACAAAGCAGAAGGCAGGGGCATCAACAAGAAAGAAAAACTTAAAGGCCAAGGGAAAATCTTGAAAGTCCAAGAAGCAAACGATACCTCTTTCTCTCCAGGAATCAAGGCAGGCCTCAAACACAAAATGTATTGAGACACAGTGGGCTCTTCAAAACTTCTGCTGAGTTAATGAACAAATGGCAAGAACTTACCAAGAAGTGCTAAGAAGTCAAATTAGGAATGAGCTTGTTAGAAAACACGGGACAAGATTTAGACTTAAACTGGAAATTAATAATGATTAGTTCTGCAGAACTTTATAATAGTTCACTCTTCTCTTTCTTTCCTAGACTTAACAAGCATATCTAAACTTATGAAATATTCCAGGGGAATTTTCAGAGTTGGTGGGGGTGTTAATAGTATTTAGTAGCAAGAAAAAGTAATTAAGAAGTCAATTTTGTGTTGGTTGGTTTGTTTAAAGCAAAGTTATATAAGTGAATTGTGATTTTCTGATACAATGGATGTAGAAACTCTCTTCCTGCCCAAGGTACTATGTCACCAAGTGACAAGGAAGGCCATGTTTCTAATTACACTGATATGATAATATAAAATACCTGAGATACAAATGTCATTATGTTGTACTATGTATATTTTACCTTTTTTTCTCTGTTGCTTATTGATGAGTAAGGATAAACCATCTGAATGGAAAGAATTGTAAAATTAGAATATTTAGCAGACACACAATGTATATTTAACTAAAATCTTGAATATTAAAAATTAAGGTTATCTAGTTGAGGATAATTTTAATGGACTCACTAAAGAAGGAAAAAATATCTCTCTTTAGCTATTAAAACTATTAAGTAAATGTAAATTTACTTTAGCCAAATACTAACTATACATTTTTGTACATTAAAATAAACAGCATTTTACCTAGTAAAAATATATTGAATTTAGTTAGCCCTCAAAAAATCCAAGTACAGGTATATCATAGGTACATCACTGCTGGCCAATCAAACTAAAAGAGCAATTAACTAAAATGGTATAATACTGTTAAATTAACTTTGGGATATAATTTACATTCCAAAAAAATACTCCGTTTTAAGTGTACAGTTCAATGACTTTCAACAAAGACAATATCAATGCAACCACCACCAGAACCAAGATATAGAATATTTCCATCAGGCCAAAAGTTTCCCTGGTGTTCTCTCCCAATCACCCATCTACTCCCTGCGCCAAGTAAAAACTGATCTGCTTCCTGTCATTCTAAAGCAGACTGACCTTTATTCTAAAGCTAGATATTCATAAAATATGTATGTATTCTTTTGTGTCATTTACTTTGCTCAGCATATCTTTGAGATTTATCCCTGTTATATGTATCAGTCATTTGTTCCTTTTTATTGCTGAATCACATGAACATATCCATTCACTCGCTGATAGACATTTTGGTAGTTTCTAGTGCCAAAATGTTTCCAAAATGGCTGTAACATTTCACATTTCTACAGTGGCATAAATATATGAGAGTTCTAGTTGATCCACATCTACATCAATAGTTAATATTGTTAGTCTTCAGCCATTCCAGTGAGTAGGTGATACCTTGTGAATTTAATTTGCACTTCTCAATTGACTAGTAATGATGTTGAACATCTTTTCATTCCCTTATTTACCATTTGTATATGCATTAGTGAAATTTCTATTTGCTCATTTTTTAAATCAGGTTCTTTTTGTTTTCTTTTTAATGACTTGTAAGAGAGTTCTTTAAACATTCTAAATATAATTTTTATCAGATAAACATTTTGCAAATATTTGTCTCAGTCTGTTTACCTTTTCATTTGTTAACATATTTTAAAGAGAAAAGGTTTCCATTTTTATTTATCATTTTTTTTATTTTATGACATATTTTTGTATTCTACAAACATTATACTTAGGAGTAGTATCAAGCATAGTTTCAAAAGGGCAAACTCTGGGACAGATAGTATTTAATATCTTACTTCAGGGAACAGTTAATTGCAGATTAATCAAATTTTAAGATGATATCAAATTAGATGCTGCAAACACTTCCAGTGCAAAATGATAAAGCCACTTTGGAAAAGTTTCTTTAATGTTCAACATACCAGGAAGTTAGGGGAGAAGACAGGGTTTACTACAATAACCAAAAAAGAGCCACACAAAGGAATTCTTAGGGTGATAAAACTGTTCCTGTATGCTTTTGTTTGTTTTCTTAGGTTGATGAAACTGTTGCTGTATGCTTCTGTTTGTTTTGGACCTAAACAAGGCAAATTGGAGATCTGATACCCTGATATTGACTTGTTTATGGGTGATCTATTAGTCTGTTCTTGACCAACACACCTTGAAACATATCTGTTAGTTGCCATGTTCTGACTATTCATTACGCCCAGGGCAAAAGCCTGATCCCAGAGCCCCAACCACTTTCCTGGCCTCAGGGTACTACCTGTTGGAAAAAGAAAATAGTGACTTTCATGACTGTGGAATGATTCCCAACCAGAAACAAATCAGTCATATATATATATATATATATATATATATAATTAGCCATATTAAAGACTGGGAAATAAAATTGACAATTAGAGCAAATGGACTCCAATAAAAGTTAATGCAAAAAAAAATAAAAAATAGTTTTAAAATAATAAGATTTATCTTTAGTGTGAATTCATAAGGTATGTGATCCATAAAATAAAAACAAAAAGAACAAATTAATTTTTAAAAACACTTTAAAAGTTTTTAGAAATTAAAAACATAATGGCCAAAATAAACTGAAAATAAAAAGACAAGTGGTCTAGAACACAGAAGCAAGAAAACTAATACCTATACAAAATAAATACAAGAGATTAAGCTGACAAAAATTCAAGAAAATGCTAAAAGATCATATAATATTTTAGAAATTCTAAAGGAAAAAAAAGTGACTTAAACTCTTATTCATATAGAAAACAAACAAAAAAATGAAAAATATTTCTGGACATGTAGGTATACTTCCCAAAACTCTCCTAAAAACACGACTCAAGAAAGTATTCCAATCAAAAAACAAATTAAAATAAATAATTTTTAAAAGGGGCCAATATAATATTCAAGTAACTAGTGACCTTATAGTTAAATTTAAATCATGACAGATACAGGACTGGTAAAGTTAAAAGGGATAGTTAGAGGCAAAAGAAACAGAAGATAAGTCGTAGAAAAAGGAAATAATGTCAACTGAACCAAGAATAGGGGGAACGCAAGGAGTCAAGGTCTCATTAAATGGAGGTGAGAAGATAATAGAAAGTCAATTATAGATGGCTCTAGAATTTCCAAACTTGCAGGGGAGAAAACATAAAAGTAAATATGAGTGAGTTAAATTTTCCTATTAAAAAACAAACATTTTTGCGCATGGAATCCTTGTGATACAACGGTTTTATATTTTGGCTATGTGGTAGTCACAAGGTCTATATAAAAAATTGCAGAGAACTAACACATGCAGGTGCATGTAAAACATGAAATTTGAGTACGGTCTGTAGATTGTATCAATCTCAATTTCCTGAGTGTAATACTGTGCTACAGTTATGCAAGATGTTACCATAGGAGGAAGCTGGTAAAAGAATACACAGGAAGTCTCTGTAATATTTCTTATAACTGTATTTAAATTTATAATTATATTTTTAAAAATAGTTTATTAACAATGTAAAAATAAATAAGACAAACTTTCAAATGGGAAAGAGTGAAGACTGAAAGAGAAGAAAAGTCCAGCTATATGCTGATGTTTAAGAGAGGCAAATAAAGCAAAATGATGTCAAAAGACTGAAAATAATGTATGGGAAATAAAGGTCTGTCTGTATACACAAAACTGACCAAGATGACAACAGTAATATCAGACGATGTAGACTCTCAGGTAAAAATCATTAAACAAAGCAAAAAAGATATTTTATATTATAAAATCCACTAAGAACAAACTACACATATTGATATATAATGATGAATTCAACAAGATTCATACGGTAGGAAACTAACATAATTACCTGCTTGTCAGTTTTGAGAAAATAACATGTAAGGATATAGTATGTTATAACAGATGTGCCTAATCCAAACACAGCTTAGCAAAAATGTTTTGAAACAATGTCCAGACATTTAGAAAAGTAAACTTAGAATATTATCATAGCAATCACTTTAAAAACTCTACATATGTAATACAAATGTCCAATAAGAGAATATGTACAGAGTATTTTATAACTTTGGGGCAGCAACTCAGAAAACATAAAGGAAGTGAATAGCAGAACATATATGTTAAAGATTTTCATAGAGCAAAACTCCCAGAAACAGCATTAAAAGAACAGACTATGAAAAAATACTAGCAAATGATGTACCAAGTCATTACTAGCCACTATATGTAAAAAGCTACTGCAGGTCAATAAGAAAAAAAGGAACACTTACACAAAAACTAAGCAAAGAATATAAACAAGTAACAAAAGAATACAAATGGCTAACAAACATTTACAGATATGTAACTTAAACAAAGAAATGCAAAATTAAAACAGTAATAAAAAAACATTTTTCACTCATAAAATTACTAAAATGTAAAAAGTAATTATATCTGAGCAGTGATTGTTTTGAGACAATTTTTCACAGGTCTCTTACATTTCTGCAGGTCTTATAAGCAGGTGCACTGATAGTTTTTGTTCCAGACTATCTTTTCAACCGTGTTTATACAGTAAATATTCTTGGCAGATAAAAAGAGGTCTCTCTCTGGAGCAGGGGGCAGGTTTGTTTACTATCCAGCATAATAAAGTTAATGTCTCTCTCTATGGCAAAGATTAGGCAGGTTTACTTGCAACCTATTATGAAAGATTCTGGTTCCCTACCCTCAGGATTCCTTTCCTGGAATGCAATCTACTGTGTGTGCTAAAATCATCTGGCCATCACATCACCCTGTGGAAAGTACAGGTCAAAGAAGCAACACAAGAAAATGATGATCCTCTGGATACTGTTACTGCTGTGCTTTGTCTCTGACCCAGGAGCCTCATGTCTTCTGCCAGCATCCATGAGACTGTTAGCTTGTAAGTAGGATAAAGTCTCAGCCTTGATAAATCTTGTCAATAATATGGCAGCAAGAGCATCCTTATAAATTGTACAAATTTACTCTTAACAACCACCTTTTGAAGAGCAATATGGAACAATCTATCACAATTTAAAACATACAGAGCCTTTGCAATTCCACATCTAAGCATTTATGCTAACATAAACACACAAATATATACATACAAAACTCATTCCTTCAAATATCAGCATGGGATTGGTTAAATATTAAAAATTTTGGGTTATTCCTACAGTGAAATGCCAAAAAGACTTTAAAAAGATAATGTTATACGCACTGACATAGAAAGATTTTCATCAATTATTACTAACTGCAAGTTTTAGATAATTATATATAGTAAACTGCAATTTATAAAACAAATGTAGACTTATACATATGTACTTTTAATATGTGTAAGAACAGAAAACAATGAATGATCTCTGTTGAATTGGGTCAGTAGATAGGTGGGTACATGACACTTGTACTTTCTCATTCTTTGGCTACTCTGTATGTCTTAATTTTTTTTTAACAAATGTATACATTTATTTTATGAACTAATAAAGTTTCTAAGTTTCTATTATATAGCAACTCTTGAAAATTCATTATATTTAAGAAGTCCAGTTGGGATGACAAACTACAAACAGACACCAAGCTGTCTAAGGGACCACTTTTATACATATTTCTCCTCTAGAGCTGCTGAAACCACGTACATAACATCCTGAGTTAGAGCTAATCAGGAGACCTGCTACACTTGTCAATACACAATGCAAATCAAAAGACATGCAGATTTGGAATTGAGCAGCTTCTCCATATACAACTCTGAAGAGCAATTCTACATGAAGGGTTGTTAATTAGCAAGAGAAAGAATTTAATAATGGTTAATGATAGAAATGACCATGAGAAGAGAAAGCTAAAAACTTCAAGAATAGGTAGGAAACCTTAACTTCAACTTACCCCATTAAATGTGTACATTCCAAAAATATTTAGTGATGTCTACAATATGCCAGGCAATTTTGAATCTCTAAACATTAAAATACATTATAAATCTAGAGTAGTAAGAGCAGCATAGTTATCACCAAGCCAGAGATCAACAGTTCAGAAAAAGTCCCAAGAATATACAAGAATTAGGGCCTAGGCTTAATACAGTATTTACCAGCAGTGAAAAACAGAATTCAACAAATGATGGGGGCACTGGCTAATGATTTGAGGGGGAGGGAAGTTAAAGCCTTATGTCTTTTCTTACACTAAAATATAGATGAATTAGTTAAAGATTTGAATATGAAGAAAAAGACCATTAAAAAGTAGGAGGTAAAATGAGAGGTGGATATTTATACATAATTTATGTGGCAAAAGCTCTAAGAGAATACCAGAGTTAGAACCATAAAGTTAAAATAAATTATATTGGTCACAAGAAAATTAAGATGAAGCAATGAGATTAACATGGTAAAGAAAGAGGGGACAGTTTTTGTTAACTGACTATTTCAAAGTAAAGATAAGCAGTTAGCATTGTACAGAGGACTATAATTGCATCACTGGATCACAGTATTAGTAAAAAGAAATTAACCCTCTTATACTGAGCTGATCCCTCCAATTTTCAAGTGGTAAAAAAAGGCAAGAGCATGAAAATACAGGGTTCAGAGAAAGCCAAAAGTTGAGGCGGTAGTTTTTTTAAAAAGGTGGTACTCAGAAATGTGGAAAGAATACAATTCAATGAATTAAAAAGTGCCAACATTGCCATTATAAATACAAGTACACTGTCCTTACCCTGCCCCGATCCCCCAAGAACTTAGTATCAAATGAAAGACTACAGGAGCGCTGATGGATAAGGAAAATCTTCTTCTACTCAACAGGTACAGTATGTAATATACGACAACAGATACACGGAGTGAGCTTTTAGGGGGGAAATGTGCCTATATCCTGAACTTAAACCGAGGAGTGTACGCGAGGAAACAGTAAAAGCAGCTTGTGTCTTCGCGCAGACCAAAACAAGCAAGATCCCGCACCTGATGAGTCAGTCCTGCAGAGTATAAAGCCAGACAAGGTAACCTGCCAATGCAGGTACCTGACCACGGGTTTATATTATTTTGACTTTCTAATTATTTGTATATTTCAATCAGTGACTGCAGCTCAAGACTTTGTGGCAATGAGCACTTGGGAAACCATCAAGGAAACCCAAACCCATTCCCCTTGCTAACATGTTGACAGGGAGGCAAAGTGATGTTCATGACCACATTACACTCTGAGAACACTCCGAAACATAGAAAAGAGGCTGCTGCCACTATTTCGGGGCAGTCCTGATGAAAGACATGGGCCTTAGGCAAAAACCATCGGATGCCAGAGGGAAATCAAGGCAGCACACACAGGAGCAACAAGTACACAGAAGGACAGGTGGCCAATACGGAGCTGTAGGGTCACCACGGCCCGCAGACACCGGCGTAAACAATCCTGAGCCGTTCGCACGCAGGGGCAACACCTCCCGCCCTGCGGACAGACTGGTGCAGAGAAGCAGCCGAGGGACAAAAGCTGTTTTCTGGGTCCCCAGCAAACCCCGCAAGCGCGGCGTGAGCGGCACGGGAGGGGAGACCCGCGGGGACCTCTGTCGCGCGCGCAGGCTCCCCAAAGCGCGGCGCTCTGCCCGGGCCCGGCCCAGCCCCAGCGCCGAAGGAACACGGACACCCGCAGGAGGGAAGAGGAAAAGGAGGGCCGTACCCTGCAGGGTCTGGGAGAGCGCGCACCGTGGGCTTCGCCAGCGACCAGGCGGGGCCAGGAGGCCAGGGCGCGGAGGCGGCACCCACACTCCCGCGGTGCTGCGCGACCGCGGCAGACCCGGCCCAGCGCGACCCGGAAGGAAGATGCGGAGGCCCGCGGCGGGGCGGGGCGGGGCGAGGCGGGCGGGGCGGGGCCAGATGGGAGGCCGAGAGCGGCCCCGGCTGGAGGCTCTCGGCGGCGTGGGGACTGCCCTCTCCAAGCCGAGGGGAGGAGCTTCCCACTGACTAGCCAGCCACAGGCGGACTCTATAGTAATCACCCAGTTACTGCCCCGCTGACAGTGCTTGTGCACCCGCAGCCGAGTGATTCCAGCTTTGCGCCAGTCTGCCAACTGTAGTGCCGTGCTGCTAGGGCTTCCTCAGACCCGCTTGGTGATGCTTAGGGATTACGGGTGGGAAATTCCACAGACGAAAAGTGGAACAAAGTTATAAACTTTCTAAAGGCGTTATTCACCAAATTTGCAAACCTTTTCTGCCCCAGATAAAAACCTTTCCTGCAGGCTCACTTCCCTCCCAATATTCAGAAGCCTGTGATCATTATCTCTGATGAAGACGCTCCCACGGTCTCTCTTACTCAGTCATTTTTTATTTTCAGTTTATACAATATCACTCTTCTTTTAGTTTGCATAGTATTCATCTTGTTACAAGGTTTCCATTAAGATAGAAAAACGTTTAATAATGAAGCATGTTGAACTACACTTTACCTGCTATCTAATTACTCCTAAGGAGGCAAAATAATAGAACATTTATTTACAAATTATGTATATGAACTGAGCTGTGATGTATGATGTGCAGTATACAAAACGGAAAATTTTAAAAAGGGACTGAAACTTAATACCCAACCTCCCTTGAGTGTGAGCAGCACTTAGTGACTTGCTTTCAAAGAATACAGAAAGGAGGGTAAAGTAGCTTTATTGTGGAGAAACCTGATAAATAAACACCACCCTGGCCAGATGAAATTTGAACAAAGCTGATAGCATGCACCCAATATGGTGTGATGAGAGGGGCACTTCATTGCTGTGATACCCTTCCTCAAAATGTATAACCCCAGTCTCAACTTGAGACAACATCAGAAAACCCAAGAATCTTACACAATACCTGAACAAACTGTCAAAAAAAGGAGGGGGGGCGGGACTGAGAAATTGTCACAAACCAGGGGAAGCCTTAGAAGACAGGACCAGTAAATGTTATATAGTGTTTTTAATGGGATCCTGTAACACAAAGGACATTAGTGGGAAAACTAATGAAATTGGAATAAAAAGTGGGATTTAGTTAAAAGTAATGATGTACCAATGTTGGTTTCTTAGTTGTAACAAATGTATTATTATAATGTAAGTTGTTAACAATAAGGGAGAAATGGATGAGTGGTATACTGGAAACCTCTGTATCCTCATTGCAACTTTTCTGTAAATCTCAACCTATTCTAAAATCAAAAGTGGATTTAAAATAATAATTTATTAATAAGTAAATAAAATTTACTCTTTTATGGTTGCAGGTGAGACAATTGAGTTGATGCTTTCAGGGCATTCAGACCCAGTCTAATTAAAGCAGTTTCTCATTTCTAATTCCAGATAAAATTTTCATCTAATTAGAAAATATATTTAGAAAAAGACGCAAACATGAGTGTAGTGTTTGATGAAAACATGCCCATGTATTCACCACTCAGATTACAAAATAGTAATTATCAGTTCTCAGAAGCCCCCTACCTGCTGTCCTATGTGGCTACCCTGCACTAATACTCAAAGGCACCATTGCCCTAATTTTTAATACCAGAGATTAATTTTGCTAAGTTTTCACCTTTAATGGTTAGATTCATACATTATACACTCTTTTGAGTCTGGCTTCTTTTTCTCAACATTAGATTTGTGAAAGTTATTCACGTTGTTGCATGTAGTGGTGGGTTCTTGAGTTTCTAGTATAAATATACCATAATTTATTTATCTATTCTACTCCTAATGGACACTGAGCTATTTTTAGTTTTGATTATTACAAACAATGCTGCTATGAGCATTCTTATGCATATCTTTTGTTGTATATCTCTTGCATTGCCCTCCATACATTTTCATCTCGGTGTTTAAGAGATGTAGTAGTTAATGCTATTATTTTATTTAGTGTTTTTGTTTAGTTTTGTTTTTAAAGGCACTTAAGTGCTGCTTGTAAAGTAAGTTTATATTTAAGGAAAAGACTAGGGCAAAGCTCCATTTTTGTGACTAGATGGAATTTTGGTCATCATTGCTCAATCTACCCTCCCTCCAATCTTCTCTCATGGGCTATGCCATTGCCATGCTTTGTTTGCTGGGCAGGAGAGCCAAGTGAGGCCAAGGAAAAGGGTGATTCTTATCAGTTAGTGATGGTGCTGATTTAATGGGTGAACTAATGTCTAGTATTAAATGGAATGTTGTTTAGAGTTGAATAGCATCCCACGCCATAACAGCACTATTACAAATAAAGAAAGTCCCAACAAAGCTTAATTGTGCATAAAGAAACCAGCTCAGCAAGCTGGTTATGATCCATTCTATGTTAGCTTCAAAAGTAACAATGTTCTACTCAGACAGGGAGGTGGGCAAAGACAGAGCAGGTTCAAAACTCTTCTTTGTCTATAACCCTTGAAATACTCACCAATATACCCTCTGCTATTTTCAAGTGATTTGTCTTTATTTTAAAATAGAATATCTACCTACCAATTATAAACTTACAGGGTAAGGAGTATGCATGACAATAAGATACGACATGAAAGAAGCAGAGATATCATTCAGCACACTGCAGAGAGGGCCAAAAATGTCTTCACAATGAGCTCCCTAGGTTTTCTTTTATTCGTTCCCAAGTAAGGTCTTCTGTCAAGACTTCTCAGAAAAATGCAACTCCATGCATTTCCACATAATTCAGTCAAAATAACTTACCTCTCTGTGAAATCTTTAGTTAGTTGTTTGGAAAGTGGCCTTCAGTCAGTAATATTAGTTCAAGGTTTTTAATATGTCAGTGGCTAAAAAGCATAAAAAACAACTAGTAGAAGTGATCTCTTAGTGAGTTTTTAAAACTTCTTACAGTCAATAAAAGTTTCATTTAATATTAATCTATAAATAGTCAAATAAAAATTTTAACCAAGAAATAAGTTCAAAAGTTATATAGTCCAAACCTCTTTTTTTTTTTCAGATGAGGAAAATGAGGCTCAAAGAAGTTAAGTGACTTCCCCAAATCATAGTGTCAGAACTGTCAATGAAACCCAGTTCTCTGGCTTTAAACACAATGTTTTTTTTTTTTTTAATGATACCACATTACCTTATGATTTAACAAAAGCTTAACTAATCATGCTCTTATATTACCATAACCTTGAAGTAGCTGAATACAGTAGAAAGAAAATTAAACTAGGGAGTAGGAAGACCTGTCTATCTAACTCTGTCATATAGATAAGTCTATGATCTTGGATAAGTTACAACTTCTCTAAGCTTCTTCAAACTTCTGTGAGATGTGCCCAACTCACAAGCACTGGAGATATTTAAAGGAGCTCATATAAGTGAAATCACTTTGTGAACTATAAAGTAGTATGCAAATGTAGGAATATTATTAATATTTATTAAAATGTGTCGAAGATAAGAAATTGAGATGTCCCAGCACAAAATGTCAGAATAGAATTTTGGAGTTCATTCTAGTCTAATTCTTTCCATTGTTACCAGAGGAGAGCAAAACCTAGAAAAACTAGATAATTTACCCAAAAGTTTACAGCAACTTAGTGGCAAAGTCAAGACTTGAATGTAGGCCTCTTAACTTGCAGTTTCCAATGAACAACTTCTAATATCTTTGGTAAGTGAATACTAATCACAAACCAGTAAGATGGTCTAAAAAAATCTGATACTAAAATTTTAGACTGAATCTATAAAGGCATAGAAGAAATATCTCAAAATATTTTTTAAATGTTTAAAAAATATATTTAAAAAATAAAACTCTATCTAACGTATACTCTTTGAACTGTTTTGACTTGTACTATTCTTTCTTCTGTATCTTGGATCACTTATTTTAAGACAGTGCTAATGACAGATTATCAGTGGTCAAGACAAATGTAGGAGAGATACCACCTGGAAACAGTGGACAGAATAGATTTCTTCCTAAGGTAACTTCATGCTTGTGGTTCTGATGGATGGAACACACAGCCCTGAAGATCAAGCTTGTGGCCAGTGCCCCAGGTAAGCCCAAGTGAGGCTATGATCCCTCTCCTTCCTACTCTTCCTTTTTTAAGTGGACATGTTTTTGTTAAAAGTTCCTGTGTATCTGCATTAGGCAGATCTCTTGGTCCAATCACAGTGACATGGTAATCAACAGAAAAAAAAGAAAAAAAGCAAAGATTTTTTGTCCATACTGGTAAAGCAAAAGAGATACGTGATTATCTGAAAGTTGCAATGCTAATGTTTCATATAATTCAAACATATAATGTTTCTCACAATTATTTTGTCCTCAGTGAAAAATTTGAGGGGACAAGATTATCCAGATAAACATGCAGTATTCACCCATTTATTTGTGCCCTTGCACAACTGTGTCTGACTCTTCCCCATTGTAACATAATCTGTGTATTTAAAAAAAATGAAAATATGATTTTCTGCATTACCCATGTCCTTTGTAATATAAAGAAGTACTATAAAGAAATATATAAAGTCATATTTTCTCTATGTAGTTAATATAGTTAATAAAACATATATAGTAAATACAAATGACTCAAGAATAATTTATTAAGCATCATTTAAAATGAAATCTTTACAGTGATTGATGAACCTTTAATATAACGCTTCCCTCAAACCCTGCACCCCTTGATAATGCATTTTCTTTATCCATCAGTTCTGTATCTCTCATGGGTAGTGTGTGAAAGGACAAAAGTAATTTGGCAGAAGCTCCCTGAAATTGCATCTTTAAATATCATCCTTTGTGATACTATAATTGGGTAAATTCCTCAGACCTTATTGGGAAAAGATTCCTCTATTTCAAAATCATTTTAAAAGAAATATAGAAAACTCATTTAAAAATAAGCATGATTTTTTTCCTGGTTATAAATTGGTAGAAATTTTTCAGAATTTTGAGGAAAAATTGACTTTCCTCTTTAATGAGTTTCTCAAAATGTTACCAAAGATAAATTATATACTATTCTCTTACTATTTTTTTCTTGCTTATCATTTCTTTCTTTAATAGTGAGAGGTTAGATTGATTTAGAGTAGGGGTCTTTTCTTTCAAATAAAATGACTCACGAAGAGAAGAGGGAGAAAAGCTAGGATGGGTGTCTGGCAGCCTTCCCTCTTCCGCCCGCCTCCTGGGCTTCTGCCCTCTGAGAATGCCTGTAGCTGCCAAAACAGCACAAACAACTTGGAGATGGGCCAGACAAGATTTAACAGTGGTCAGTTGAGATCAATTCATTATGGAACTGGGTACTTTATTTACTATTTACTAAATAGTTTGCTATTCATATGGTGTTGGACTTTTTTATAGGATGAGAAGTATTGAGCCAATTTCATATTTGTATGTCCAATTTCCCTAATAATGAATATTTTTCCATAGCCTTTAGTGCTGCTAGAAAGCAAGCTAATGCAATCACTCAAAAGTATCTCTTTAAAAATCAACACAAGTATTTAAAATTCAGAAGAGTGGGTGTTTAAGCTACTTTCTTTGAAGGTCATATTTTGAGGATGGGAAGGGCCTTATTTTGAAAGGACAATATCAGTATTTTATTCTCTCACTAATAAGAATTTATGTTCATTTAGACCAAGAGTTGGACCTCACATACATGTGTTTGGTGGTTTTTTTCTATTCTAATTTTGTCTTTGCCTCCAACCTCAGATGGGAATCTATACAGGCATTCTTTTACATGGAATGCCTGACAAATATCATTTACAGTAAAAATAGCAGAAGTCTTATAGGCCAATACTTCTCAAACTGTAATCTGCAGTAGAATATTATTCATCCATGAGAAAAAAGATATCTTCCCATTTGTGACAACATGGATGGACTTTGACCATAATATGCTAAGCGAGATCAAGTCAGATAAGAAAGACAAGTATTGTATGATATCACTTATAAGTGGAATCTAAAATAGTTAAATCTGTAAAAACCAGAGTAAAATGGTAGTTACCAGGAGATAGGAGAGAAGGGGTAAAGAGTGATGGTGTTTGAATGCAAACTTGTAATGAGTAGTAAATAAGCCATAGAGATCTAATGCATGGCCTAATGAATATAGACAATAATATTGTACTACAGTCATGTGATGCAATAAATATCACATCAGCAATCATATTAAAATATGTAACACACTGTATAACTTAAACTTATACAATGTTACATGCCAAATTTATTGAATTAAAAAAAAAACAACTTTAATGTATATATGAAATCCTGGGATTTTTGTTAAATTCGAAAGTCTGATTCTGGGTTGGAGCCTGAGTTCCAAACATATAACAGGGTCCCCGATTATCTGGATGCTACGGAACCTTGATCTACACTTTGAGTAGAAAGCTTTAGGCCAATTCACTTGCAGAATATTATATCTGAACTATGCAGACTTACCATGAACAGAAATTAATGTTACAAAGCAATATCTCAACTTTAACTAGAGACTTGAACAAAGTAAATGGATAGAATTTTGTTCAACATTTGTGTTGACTCCTTTAAATAGTTTTAGATTTCCTTGGGAATAGGGGGAGGTAATCCATATTCTATTTTTGTTTTAGTGAAAAATCAGGTGCAAGAGAAAAATCTATGAGGTGATGGAACAAGTGGTCATCCCTTTATTCTCAGAAGACTATGGCTGGCCTATCTTTCAAGAGAAGCCAACAGAAAATATTAGAAGAGTTTTGGAGATAGAATTCTAGCATGCGCCGAGACTACATGAGCTTGACCCATTTAACTTTCTGTATGTCAACATTCTCAACCAATATGTCATGTCTCCAGCTGCAGTCCTACTCCAACCTGTATTTGTTTTCACCAAGTGCAAGTGCAGTGCAGAAATGAGGGCATAAGACAAACATTATATTTGTTATCCATACCCAGATGGCTCCAAAGTAAAACTGAGCAAGGTCTTACTGTAACTTTGTGACCAAAGACTTAATGTTCTCATACCATTAATGGGCTCTGGCACTTTATCAAACCTGTGATATTGACTACCTACCAATAATGGCTGATTTATGGGTAAAATTTTTTTGGCCTTGTTCCTTCAGGACTCTAATATACCTTCATCTTCTGGAAATGTGTCGAATCAGTCTGTTCACATTCTCTGGAAGTTTTGCTGTTGATGTATCTAAACAGAGGACTTCTTGTCCTTTTACCTGTTAAGGTTAAGATCACCATGTAGTAGCTTACTTGCCTTAAGTTATCTCTTTAAAAAAAAACACCCACACTTCTCTGTAATCAGAGAGGGCAATTAATAGAATATAGCAAGTGGGAAATAAATTTTATTGTTCTATAATTTTAAAAAACTCTTTAGTTAAGCAAGATAAGATAATGATATAACTAGAAGGATTTCTAAAGAGCATCTAGTCCAGGATGACAAATGGGTTTCACTTCCAGTGCAAAGAAAAGCAGAATGAGGGCATATATACCTTTTATTTTCAAATGCAGGTCTAGTATCAACTCTAACTTCTAGTCTAGGCTTCCTTTCTTCTTTCTTTTTTGCTTTTTTTTTTTTTTCATTATCTGGCACTACCTACATATTCAAGTACCAGCCAGGCCTCAAAATTACATCTGAGGAAGAACTAGGATCATATCAAGAGCCTAGAATAACTCTATCAATTTTGCCTCACCTTCAAACTTCCTCTTCCCCATTCCATCATTTACCAGCACCTGAGACTCCCCAGAAACAGATGCATTCCTAACTTTGCCCTCCAGCATTTCCAAAGGGGCCCATATTACAACTGGGTGCTTTGTGCCTGATTCCATGGTCACCAACATTTGAGACCATATACTATCTTGGAAGTGTCCAAGTATAGAAATATATTTTGTCCTGTTTATTTCTGGATTCAGGAGAGTGCTAATTGCAGCCAAAACATCTAGAGCTGATTTAGATTTCTCTTTGGCAGTGTGACCTTAAGGGAGCTACTTCACCTTTGGATATTTTGTCAAGTGTAAATAATAGCATCTGCTCTTAAATGTGGTTAATCAAAGAAGATATGCAAAAGAACTTTGCTCTCCCCACAGGAAAGGTTCTAGTCTATATAAACACAAGGGATTATAAGAAACTGATATTTTCAGGCTGAGTTAAGTGTGATTTAATTTTACACCATTAAATGTGCATGTTCAGTGATTTTGTTATTGGTGGGCTGATTCTCGGTATGTTAATGAAGACCTATGTATAGTTTTCTTGATTAACTCGTGGCTTAGGAGTTGTTGCTTCAGGCACCAAACAAGATTCAGTTTTTCTGAGGCATTGCATCCAATATCTCAATTATTCATCTTAGGAATTAATGTAAAATTACAGATCCCTGTTCATATGGAAATAGACGGGTATGTTAATTGAAATGCTGTAGATGGAAAAAATTTTGCATAATGAAAGGATTAATATTAATATCTTTATAAGGAGGATGTTTATCATATTGTTAATAAGTAATAATTCATTCATGTATACTTGTTCTAAAGAATTATTTTATGTAGTTTATCTCACTTCCCAAAGTAGAAGTTATTCACTATACATAGCAAATATTTTGAAACAGAAATATGCTAACACACTTTTAACTTAAAGTAAAAGTTATTTAAAACATTGACATTTATTTCTTGTTCCTTATCATGCTTTTAAAATTCATTTTCCATGTTCAAATTTTTACATTCAGCTGCTATAACTGTATTAATTTTTAATCAGAACTGAATAATTAGGGTATACTTCTCATATATACATTAGGTATATATGAGAACTTGCCATCACTAAAATTCCTTGGTTCTCTCAGGTAGGCCCCTTAGAGACTTTTCTGAGTTTATACACAAAGCCTAAATAGAAGCAACAATCATTTATTGAAATACTGAAGGAAATGTGATACCACATAACACATAAATATGTATGTATACTTATGCATGTATGTGTGCGTACACACACACACACACACACACACACACTGAACTCAAGTTGAGGCCTCTAATGAGTTTTAAATTTCTGAAGCTTACAATGTAACATATATTACATAAATTTATTATATTATTATAATCTTATTATAATACTTCACTATTCCTTTTTATTTATAAATGTAACTCAAACTTTTATCGAGGATTTATTATGGGAGAGACATTCTGCTAAATGTTGTGAAGGAAATAAAGACTAACAAGGACCTCACTATCTATTTGTATAGACATTCATGTGTACAGGATATCTTAACCACAAGAAGAGGGTTTAAAACCATTATAAACAAAATTCTGTGTGAGCATAAAGCTGGACAAGATTGCCACTAAGTATAGCTACTTAAAGGAGTCAGCCTGTTTAACTGAGCTAGAAAGATAGGTACAATTCCAGTTGTTTTCAGGAAAAGGAAATGACATGCAGAAAAGCCTGAAGAGGGAAATAAAGGGTGGGATATGTTTTGGGATTGGTGATGAGAGAGCTGCAATGAGTAGCAAATTATCTCCTACCCCTTTTCTACCCACGGCACTTTGTTATAATTTTACCTCCTTTTCATCAATGCTGTGAAAATATTGTTTTTGAATATAGATTGAAATTCTAAAGCAAAAAGGGATTTCCTAAGACGAGCACACAATAATTTTACAGCTTTGAATTGCCCAAGACAACTGAGGATGGCATTAACTCACATTGTAAACAATCACCAGGGGCCTAAAAAGTACCCTAAAGGAAAAAGAATTATCCAGTAATACAATGCTGGCAACCTATCTCACAAGTCCAGTGCATAGAGAAGATGGCTGACGAGGCATGGGGGCCACTGGGGCAAGAGCTGAGACTGCAAGTATCACTTCAAACTCCAGTTGAAGCCCCATAGAAAAGGGTAATGGGAGTTTGGAATAACAATTAAAAATTGAGCGAGAAATCCTAAAGTGGAGCAGCTTCTTCAATCATTTCTAACGCAAAGTTCTGGGAAGAGAACCCCTAAACATAAAATTTATCTACTTTTTTGCTCAAAGTACCCTAAGGGCCTGTTCCATTTACTATGAATATATAACAAATTACTTCAAAATTTAGTGGAGAAAAAAACAATTTTTATTATGCTCACAGATTCTATGAATCAGGTTTTTTACACCACATAGTATGGTCAGCTTGCCTCTGCTCTGTACTGTCTGGGCTTCCACTGAAAGACTTGAAGTTCTTTTAATATCCTCTCTGTTCTGAAGGTTTTGAGTCATCTAAAGTTTCATTTACTCACATGTCTTGCAGTAGACACAGACTTGGTGAGTTGGGATCCTGAGTTCCTCTCTACTTGGGCTTTCCACATGGCCTCTCTGCAAAAAAATCTTCTTTGACTTCATTACAATATGGTGGCAAAGTTCAAGGGGTAAGCCTCCTAACGGAGAAAGTCAAACGTAGACTAGTAATATCCTTTCTATGCCCTAGCTTTGGAAGTCATAGAGCATTACTTCTGTCATATTTTACTTGTGGAAGTGGTTATAAGCTCCTGCCCAAATTCAAAGTTAAAAAACAGACACCTCACCTCTTGGGAGGAGGAATGGCAAGGTTCTGAAGAGCACGTCAAATCAGAAGTACTACCATAATATATATTTTTTTTTTATCAAAAATGCATTTTTATTTAAAAATAACAAATTTTTGGACAAATCATTTTAGTATGTAAATTTGATTTTGTTTTTATATAGACTATAAAGATTTTCCTCACTGATCTTCCATATGAAGGCTATTATAAGCCTGGATATACTTTCTGCATGCAAGTGTATATCTTACATGTAGGGTGCTGGAAAAAATGGTGTACTGCTCCTACATATAAATTAGGTCAAGTGACACCACATATGAAAAAGGAAATAAGAGGAATATTCTAGTTAATCAGATTCAGGAAATAATTATGACACAAAAACTGTGCAGAGAAGACCAAGTCAGTAACTTTAGCTAAGACACTGCAGATTACACTGGAGTAACAGGTTTGTGAGGCTATCCTGTGTACCACACTAAAATAGCAAGAAAGTGTTATTTATATAGAAAGGCTGGAATGGAGTATTTGGAAAATACAATCTGCCACAGGGCCTAGAGAGCTCAGAGAACAAATACTGTTTCTGCCCTCCTCCTTCCCTTTCCTAGATCTTTTGTAGCTGCTGTAGTTTCTTGAATAAAGAGAGAGGCAGAGAACTTAACGAGAAGCCTGGACTCTGCTTAGGGGAATTATTAATAAGGTTTATTATGTTTTTTTTTTAATTCAAACTCAGTATAAATTAATATATTCCTGGAATGTGGAAAAGGATAAATGTATTTGGAGAGATGGTTTGGATAAATTCTTGATCTTAAATGCCATACTGCGAATTTAGGTTCTATGCTGGACTCAGGATTTTGTTCTGTGACAATGAAGAAATAAATGGCTGCATGTTTTTGATCAGGTGAGTGACATAATCATTTAGGAAATTAACTCACTTTGAAAGCCCTAGGCAAGAGATTGGAAACTGAGAGAAAAACAAATTTTCCTAATCGACCTCCTCATAACTGAAGTGCCTCATTAATTTTGCTCTCAATACTGTGTCTAAAACCCATGGACTGATTTGCAGGTCACTCTGGAGGCTGAGATAAGAGTATACATTCCAAAACTTTCTTATATTCCTACTCCTTCCAGATGAGTTGCTTGTTTATCAAGAGTCAGGATGTTTGTTCCCAAATCTATTTATGGACTTTAGTTGCAATTATATCATTTAATTAAATATTTTAAAACAAAATTAATTATGAGTGAAATGAAAATGAAAGAGGATGGTTGTTTCTGTGAAAACCAAACTGCCCACTTTGGGAAAAATTTAATATGAGTTTTATACTTGCTGCAGGGTAAGAGACAGGGTAAAACACTGGGAAAAAATGAAAAACTAGAGGGTTTCTATAGTCTGGTTACTTTGTAAGAGTCTTGTATTTTCAGAGTAGACTACAGGGTGTCTTAAGAGCCTTTAGAGGTAAACTTAATGAATTCAATTTCAATTCAACCACGTGCTATCTATGTGACTTTGGGTAATTTACTTACCTTTATGTGCCTCAGTTTCCTTACCTGCAACATAGTTACTAATAGTATCTACCTCATAGCTTACAGGAGAATTAACAGAGTTAAAATTTTTCAAGTACATAAGAGTATCTGCTACATGGAAAGTTTTTTAAAAAGGCTAAGTATTATTATTATTATTATTATTATTATCCTCATCATCATTATTCTTATTATCATTATTCTTATTATTCACTATGAATATGGCTTTTAAAAGAAGGACAGTGCAGACACCAATAAATGGATCAATAGTCAGGAAAATGCTATGGCCATATCAAAAGATGAGTAAGTGAATGTACTTACAATTTCATAAGGTTTATGTGTGTTATAATTTTTATAACTCTCTGCTTGAAAAAATTTTAAAATAATATTGACAAGCTATTGATCTCAATGATCTTAGATAAGAGAGTCTTCTATGTCTGGAGGAAGCTTATCTGACGGGTGATGTTAAGGGTCTAGAGCACAGGCAGGGAGAATGGAAAATGAGAGGCAGAAATTAGAGACTTGGTAAAGAGACTCAACAGAACTTGAAAATTGTGCACAAAAGAGGAGCAAAGAATATGGTCCTAAGGTTTGAGCCTGAATACTTGAGAAGATATTCAACCAAAGAGAGGACCCAGTTTGGGAAAGGAATGATGAAAACACTTTATTTAAATATAATTGTTTTAAAACTTTAGTATTTCCCAGGATTTGATCCTGAGCTCTTCATTTCTTCCCCCAAAACATTCCCTCCAGGCAAATTCATCTCATAACTTTGGCTAGCATATTATAATCATGCCAAATTTCATAACCCACCTTTAACCTCCCTGCTAAACTTTAGACTAGTATATACAGCTGGCTCCCAAACACAGCTCTTCTGAATGTTCCATAGAACATGCACTGAACATTCAATATGTGCAAAACAATTTATCATCTTCCTGCTAACACTTGTCCTTCTCTAAATTACCTTAGCTAATGATGCCATCATTTACCCAATTGTTCAGGCCATGGGTGATCTGAAAATCAATCTAAATATCTTTCTTTACCTTATGCCTCACATTTAATTGCTCTCTAAGACTTGCCATTTCACCTTTTAAACATTATTTGAATCTGTCCCTTCTGCCTCCTAACTTATTTCCCTGCCTTCATAACCAGTATCTCTGCCTTCATGTGTTCTCCCTTCTAATCCATGCCTCACATTGCTACCAGAATTATATTTGTAAAATGCAATATGATCATACTACATAAATGGTTAAAATGTCAATCACTCTCCATTGTCTAGAGGATCTAGTCCAAAATCCTACAAATGGTACATAACATACATGACACTTTGTAGTCTACATTCTCCCTTTCTCTTCAAATTCATTTCTACTTCTTGTATCCTATAATCAGCTATATGAAATTATCATGAAAATAACCCAACCTCTCAGAATTTACCATTCAAAACTCTGCACAATAGAATTTTGAAGAAGATCTTAACTAGATCAACAAAGGGCATCTCTATTTGCTTCAAGGAATTGTTTAAGAAATAGAAAAAAGCAAGCTCTATCCAAACTTTCTAGATTTATTTTAAGAAAGCTTACCTAGTAAAATTCCACAAATAAAAATCCTCAAAAAGAAATGTTATAAAATCTATATTTTATTCTAGATATGTTTTATGAATTTATAAATATTTGTTCCCAGTTAACAGCTATATTTTGTATTCCTTGTATTTACTTCTATGATTAACATATGCTATTTTTATAGTATGAATAGATCAGAACTCTGATTTGAAATGCTGCATCTATATGACAAAAAGAATTTGTCTAATAATGACTTAACTTCTAACAATCATACAAGAAACAATTATGCTGTCAGAAGTACCCTATACACAAAGTTAGAAATGAAAAAGAGAACAGAAAGGATATTAAAAGAACTCCAAGAAAATACTTTTGCAGAGTTTTGTAATAATAAAATCTACAAGAAATGAACAGTAGTCTAAGACAATACAAATTACCAAAATTGGCCCTTGAAGAGGTAGAAAATCTAAATAAGTCAATTTTTATGGAAAAAAATAAAGTTTTTATAGAACTACTCCTCAAAAATGTGTAGGACCCAGATGGTTTTACAGATGAATTATTTCAAACTTTCCAGGAACAAATTGTTTCTATGTTATATAAACTAGTCCAGAACATATATAAAGAAACTGTCTCTCTTTTCCTTATATGACGTTAGCATCATTCTAACAAGGAAAGTACAAACTTCAGACCAATCACCCTTAAAAGGACTCCTAATTAAAAGATAAGCCTATTTACTTTAAATATTTTTAAATGTTTAAAAGAATGACTTAGCAAAGTTAATTTCAAAATAATGCAAAAATAGCTCAATAGTAGAAAATGTATTAGTAGGTCACAAGAAGAAAACCATATTATCACCTTGTATTGCAAAGGAGGAGGGTCAATTATTTTGATAAATTTTTACTAAAAGAAATTCACAGATATTTCATGTTTGGCATGACTATCACCTACTTTTACAATGGGTATAAAATGGTCAAACAATAAAACTCTGAGATGCCACAAGGTATCATAAACTGTACATTCTGTGTAGTGGAGGAGACTGTTTCAGTCTAATTCTACCTACTCTCTCTTCTCAGAAATGGAAAGTGAGATGGGAAGTGCTTTCCACAACACTTCCTTGGAGCAGGGTGGTATAGATAAAGCACAGGGAGAAAAAGCAGGGGCAGAGAGCACTGAACAGGTATAAATGCCTCACTCCTAGGAAAGCAGGCAGCCATGGCAGGCATTTGATTGAGCATGTTGTCAGGGAGAAATAAAACTGATTGAGTGAATGCTGATGCAAAGGCTACTCATGCTCTGGAACTGACATTAGCATCTCTGGTGTGAAGAGGTGATCTTTTAATATAGATGACAGAGGACCTTAACAGTGGGGGACACAGAAAAACATCATTGATCCAGATCAATATAAAAAGAGCATCCAAACTGGGGCAGGATAGAAACTGTTACCTTAGCTGCACATGGAACCATACTGAGTATGCACTATAGTTGTGGCTATTTCTTTACAGTTAAGTTCACCATACAACCTAGAGGATAAAGAAAGGGAGATATACTGGTCGTGTTACACATGCCCATGAAGACCAAAGGGCCTGCAGGGTACACTGCCCCATTCTAAGGAAAGCCTCCTGAACAACTTTGTTTCTTCTCCCTTCAAAAGCTAGGATGAGGTGTGCCTCCAGCTTCAAGTGAAAACAACCTACCACTTTAGCCACTGCTGATTGGAGAAGAGACTGGCATATGAAGAAAGGCATTAAACCAATAGTGGATGATGAGAATCTTTTATAACACAATTAATTTAGATGTAAGTGAAAAGATGATGTTTGAAATCTAAGTATGTGATTATCTTTTAAAAATATACCTTGGTGGTTTGTGTGCATAGACAGCTAAGACAAGAGTCCCCAGATCATGTTTCTCTGAAATGACTCATAGGACACAAATATACTGTTGTACTCATGGTTTTGGTTTATCACAGTGAGAAGATACAGGTGGGGATCAGCAAAGGATAAAGATATGTAGGCTGAAGTCCAGGAAACACCAGGCACAAACTTCCAGGTGTCTCCTTCCAAAGGAATTGCACAGGGACATACCTAAGTCTCCCAGCAACGATGTTTGACAACATGTACAAAGAGTTGCCGAACAAGCAACTCAACTGATACCTGGTGTCCAGGGTTTTTACTGGAGGTCAGTCATATAGGCTGGCCGGGCTGCATGAACAATCATAGCTACTCACACACATGCCCAGAGCAAAAACAAGTATTCTCCATAAATTACACTTTATTTTTTACAAAATAGATCTTGTTTTTTAGATCACTCTTAGGTTTACAGCAACATTCAAAGAAGGTACAGAGATTTCCCATATACCTCCTGGCCTCACATATGCACGGCCTCCCCCATTATCAACATCCCCCACCGTAGTGGTCCATTTGTTATAATCGATGAACCTACGTCGACAAATTAATATTCTTGGTGGTGTGCATTCTATGAGTTTGAAGAAATCTGCAATACATATATTTGCAATATAATATCATACAGTGTTTCACTGCCCTAAATAATATCTGTGTCCAGCCTATTCATGCCTCCCTCCCCCCATTAACCCCTGAAACCATTGATCTTTATACTGTCTCCCTAGTTTTGCATTTTCCAGAATGTCATATCGGAATCATTCAGTATCAAGCCTTTTCAGATTGGCTTTTTTCACTTAGTATTATGCATTTAAGTTTTCTCCATGTCTTTTCATAGATTAATAGTTTACTTCTGTTTAGAGATGAATAATATTCTATTACCTGGATACAGCCCGGTAGATTTACCCATTTATCTACTGAAGGATCTCTTGGTTGCTTCCAAATTTTGGCAATTATGAATAAAAAAGTTATAAACATTCACGTGTAGGTTTTTGTGTGGACATAAGTTGTCAATTCCTTTGGTTATGTATATATACCAAAGAGTATGATTGATAGATCACATGGTAAGAGTATGTTTAGTTTTGTAAGAAACTGCCAAACTGTCCTCCAAAGTGACTGTACTATTTTTCATTCCCATCAGCAATGAATGAGAGTTCCTGTTGCTCCACACATAAATTACATTTTTAAGGTAAATTTATCTGGCAAAAGTATGTAGCATGTCCCAAGGCCTCAGGTACATAAAACAACTCTTATCAAACAGAATATTCTAAAGACTCAGGGGTTATCTCTCAGGAGTTGACCAAGGGCCAGCCTTAAGGATAGGCAATGAATTTGAACCACCAAAGCCTGATGAATCAACTCCTTTTTTGCCCCAACAGCCCAGGTCCTGAGAGCCCAACTATTCTCAGTAAGAAGCGAATCTACAGCTAATTAGAATCATAAGAGGGGATGCACTTTGACTTTCTCCCAAGCAACTCGAACAAGAAACACCCACTGGCTGAAATGCCGATCCTTCTCTGCTCAGAGTGTTTTCATTATTTCTGGGATGATACAACTCTAATCCCTGGTTCTTACCTTTATTCCTTTATTAGCTCTGTACACTGCTTAGAGAGATGAAAAATGAAGCCCTCTACTGTCCTCTGGACTAGAAATGCAACCTCTCTTTCTCCATGATGGTCCAAGGAAGACTAGAAGGAAGCATTAAAGCTTGCCTGGGTTTGATTTCAAATTGGTGAGTCAGAGTTATTGTGAAAGGAAATTGTTCTCACTTCCTTCTTTGGAATTAAGCAAAACAGTAATATTCAACTAGACTACTTAGAGACAATCCTTTGCTAGGCTGGGCTGAGACCCTATAGAACGAAGCACGTGCTCTGAATTGGCAATGCTCCATCTTTCTCACAGCTAGAATGTTTGGGTCTAGGACACATAGTGTGGATGTGAGAACGATGCCTCTTGTAATAACACCTAAGCACTCACTGTCAACACTTCAGGTTAGACAAGGCCAGATACAAAAACGTAGTGCATTCCATGTTAAGAAAGTTGGATTTGTCCTGGAGGTAACTGGAAGCTACTGAAATAATTCACGTGGGCCAGCAGACCAAGATTTACATTTAAAAAATATTGCTCTGAGCACAATAAAGATTGAGGGAAACAAAAATGGATGCCAATTTAGGAGATTACTGCACTAACTGAGACAATAACTGACTGAATGAAGACCATATCCTTGGAATGAAGAGAAATTTGAATAAGGAATATTTAGAGAGTAAAACTGACATGCCAGAGGAAAAAATCGAACATGATGCCTATGTTCTGGGTTAGAAGAGAGAAGGACAGAGAATCTGTTCATTCAGGGCCTCCAGTAGGGAATACAGAGGAAGATATACCACCTAGCATGGTGGACCTCACAGAGGAGGGGTTAATACATTTTATTAAGCTGAATGTTGAAAGAGAAATTTGAGGAAGATTATTCTGCAAGTAATAAGTCACAGGCCTAGATAAGAAAGAAACAAAAGCCAGAGAGACCTCAATTTAGGTGTGACAGTAAGAATTGAAAAAGCACAAGCATTAGTGAGTTTTCAGAAGAAAAATCCATAAGCTCTGATGATTGATTAATAGAATACAATGTATGAAGGAGAAAAAAATGAGTTAAAGATAACTTCTGTCTTCCAACTTTTAATTCCTGGCTGAAGTACCAAAGTCATATGACTGGACCCCCATGGATAAATGATATTATTAATTTCAATAAAAAACATCAATTTGAATATTTATTGTATGGTTAAATTATTTTTCTCCATTTGGCACATAGTCTCATTATACTTACACCTATTATCTCCATTGGAAAAGATGTTTTCTTGCCTAGAATAAAGCTGATTGCCAAATTATTATTTGTGCTGACAATGTTGAAGTGCCATAGCTTTGGTTTATACCTTATTCTTGCCCCCTGATGAATGGTGATTTAGTTTGTGCAACTAATGAACCAAGTGTTAAAGACTGATTATAACTTTTAGTTCAAGATGTTTGACCTTTTATCCACATTTAAATATCTCAAAAACATTTGGAAATCTCAGTTAGAAGATCAAACAAAATTCTGTCGCAAAAGTTCCTGACCTTTTTATATTTCTAAGAAAAGGAATTAAGACTTCAGGCTTTCTTAATACACATTTGAAACCAAGTTCATTGATTGAGAGCTCTCTGTATTGCATTTGTCTCCTCAGCTTTACCTAACGTCAGTGTGGGATCTGTGGTACTCCATCCATTACTTTCTCTTATTTTCCTCTAACCTATGTAATATTCAAGTGACTTTCAGTTGAATGAATAGAAGTGCAGATGCTGTTTAGGTTTGAGTATGTATTACCAAAGGGGTCAGAGTCTTATACTCGGAAGCTAAAACAATAATCCTAATACTGGATGGCAGAGGATTTACTTAAATTTGGAAACTCAGTCTTGATTTCATTTTACTAAAATTGAATATTTTCTATTTCTTCATCTATTTATTCAGTGGGCCTTATTGGGGCATGCCATGTGCCAGGTACTTGGGGTATAGCAGTGAATTAAGACCTTTAATTTATAAAGCTTAGACTTGAGTGGGGATATAAAACAATAAGCATAAATAAGTAAATCTATGATATATGAGACGGTAATATGCTCTGAGAAAAAAAAATGTAAAGCAGGTTAGAAAACAGGGTGAAATGGAAGAGTTTCCCATATTAAATATGAAGATTAAGTTAGACCTTGTAGAAGAAATGATATAGGAGCATAAACCTATAGGCAGGATGGTGCCTAGAATGTTCCAGAAACAGCAAGGAAGCAAGGTTTACAGGGCTTAGCAGAGGATGTAAGCTGTTGCAAGCATAGGCATATGTAGGTACTCAGAAATACCTATTGAAAAATTCAAAGCCCCATTTCATCTGGTCATAACTATGCAATCTTTCTTTCATCCCCCACTCCCCAATAAATTTCTGCTTGTTAAGTTTATATTTCCACCATTCCTCCAAACCATTCATGTCTATTTTTACCTCTATGCCTTTGTACATTCCTCTTGCACCACATTTTGCACCTTAATCGTGGTGGCAAAATCCTCTCCTTTGCTAAGGTTTACCTCATGGGTCACCAATCCTTAGAGATGTTTCTCCTAAATTTATTTACTCATTTTTTTTCATTTTCTCAGTGCCACACATTTCACCTCTTATGTATTTTCTGTCTTGTGTCATTCCTTCATTACATCATCTGTGTTACTCTTTCCTTATAGAGTATGTACTTCCGGAAGTCTAAGATCACATGTGATACTCATTTATATTTAGCTTTTACAATGTTTATGTCATATCAGGCACTGGTTATACAGAGCTGAGTATGACTCCTATTCTGGAGGCGTTCAATCTGGAGAGAAAATGACTGGCGAATCAATAACAGTGAAACTATAGGATCAATGTATATGATTCTGAGGGTGCAGTACTCTGAACATAGAGGGAAAAAAGGAACCAGTATGTATTTCCTGCCATATGTTGTTTCATTTAATTTCTACGACAGTCTAGCAGATAGAGGTTATAAACCTCATTGTAGAAGATGAGGAAATTGAAGTCTAGAAAGGTGAAGTTTCTTGACTATGGTTACCGAGGTAGATATGATCAGTCCTGGGACAAGAACTAAGCTTTTGATTTTCATTCAACTACACAGTTCTTTCACTTGCTTATTATCTTTTAGCAGCCCAAAGAACACAGCAACTAAGAAAAATGTTTTATACCAGTCAAATAAAATAGCAATTTCTTTTATTTGTCCTTATGGTTGCCTTTCAAATATCAGAGGATACCCAGGATAAACATACTTTTTTTAATTTTATAAACTTCAATCTTGTCTTTCCTCAGGCTTTTATTTTTTAAAAAATAAAATCTAGTTCTAGCTATACTTTTCTCTTCCAATTCCTATTATGTTTGTTTAAAGCTCAGTTGTGAAACAAAAGTGTCATGTTAGAATTCTAACTCTGCCTTTCATTTATTATAGGTTACTTAATTTAGCAGATTTAGGTCACTTCATTTGTAAAATGGAGGTACCAATATGAAGACCTTGGTAGAATTGATTAATATTTTAAATACATCTGATACTATACAACTGAAAAATACTAATTAAGTGAACAAAATTACAGTTTTCTTTGCATGTACAGAAAAGACTATAGAATATGATCATTAGACAATTAAGTGACTTCTCAAGTAACTGTTAAGGAAAAAAGCAAATGTGAATCAACAGAGGCTATTTGTTCAAAGCTTGCTCTAGCAAGAAAGTTGGCCACAACCACTTGTACTTTGGCACAGACTCGAAGGCAGGCAAAGCAGTGGGGAATCTTTAAAGCAAAAAAAGGAAAACTTCAGGTATGTCCTGATTAGAGGCTGTTAGCCTGGGGAAGCTGTAGAGAGGCTAACTAGAAGTGAAGTATTCTAAGTGATTGGTTAAGAGTGCATATTTGGCCTTCTCTGGTTGATCCTTAGTTGGGAACAGAGACAAACATTAGGGAAGCTGTCAAGTATTAATCAAGTTTTGTCCATTTTATTACAAAGGTTATTGTTTGGCTTCCTGGGTCAGTTGCTTGAGACGGTGGTCTGACGTGCATCAGGTTGCCTTCCTGGTTGGTTACTATAGATAATGGATTGATTTACTGTGTTAGTTGCTGCACATTGTGGGTCTAGGTTCTCTTTTTATAAATGGCTTGATCATTGTCTGTTTATATATTTAGTCTCTCATGGTAGATCTATCAACAGTTGATTTAGCAGAGCTCTAATATTTTCAGGACTCTATCTGTGATTTAGGGAATTGCCAATTTTTTTAATTTAGTTTCAGAATCATCTAGAGTAGATGTGCCAATTTTTCTAAGCATTAACTTTATTAAATTAGCCTCCAAAAAAGTTAAACTGGTTATATATCATACATATTCTTCAAAGCTTACAGGAAATAAAAAAAAAAATTATAACTTAGACTCGTGGGGCTATATGCTACACAATATAAAATTTCTAGAAAATTAAATAATTTTAAAAATTCCCCATGACAAAAATCATAGTAGCCAGCACAGAAAATGTAATTAATGTATATACAGAGAAAGCCATAAGGCTACTATCAACATTGTGGCTTTAGTAACTATTCTCTTGGTCACCTCATATAAAGGTGGCCAGAAAGACAAAGTGGACATTTGTTTTTTGCCTGCTTGGATAATTTTTGATTATTGATGCACATATCCTCTTCTCTCTGCTCCCATTGTCAGGGGTGAATGAGACTCCACTCCTGGCCCTAGGCAGTAGACACAGGCCTACACCAATCAATGAGCCAAATTTCATGACTGCTGTCATTGGTTCAAAGATGGGCCCGTGACACAAACTGATCCAATCAGAGTAAATGTCAGTACTTTTAATGAGAATGCTGGAACAAATACCCTCATACTTTCCTGGTGGACATGAGTCAGGAAGATTATACTCTAAAGGCAGTTAACAGCCATCATACAACCCCGGGAAGAGTGAAAGTGTGAGAATAAGGTCAACAGAGATAAAGCACAGTGCAGCAGGGTAACAAAAAAAGAAATTCAGCATTCCATCTTCCTATGTAGGGGAAAACCTAGTTCCTCCATACTATGAGTTTCTTACCTGTGAGTCTCCTTTACTACTCACATAGAACACTTCTGACACTTCTGGTCACCAAATGTATGATTTTCCCCCACAACAAGCAGTTATCTCACACCAGCTGGGTGTCCTACAATTTAACTCAATTCTAATGCTCTCTACCTGGAGATAGTGTCAGATCTCACAGGTTAAAGTTTCCATTCCATAAGACTGTCTCCTCCCTGCTCCTTACACACACACACACACACACACACACACACACACACACACACACACACGCTTCTTCAGACACCAGTCACAAGTCCGGGTTATTACTGGTGCTTCTGAAGAACTGGCTATAGATATAGGGTTCCAATAACCCCCTCCTTGGATTCAATTAATTTTCTAGAGCAGCTCACAGCACTCAGGGAAATACTGATGTTTACTAATTTATTAAAAATGATTAAAAATGCAATCTGATAAAGAGATACGTTGAGAGAGGTCTGGGAGGGTCCTGAGCATAGAAGCTTCTGTCCCCGTGGAGCTGGGGTATGTCACCCTTCTAATATGAATGTGTTTGTCAGCCTGGAAGCTCTCCAAACTCTATTGGGATTTTTATGGTTCTTCCTCATATAGGCACAATCAATTATTAACTCCATTTTTAACCCCTCTCCCCTCTCTGGAGAATAGGGGATGAAGAAGAAAATTCCAAGCTTCTAATCATGAACTGACCTTTCAGGTGACCAGTCCTTATCCAGGAGTCATCCAAGAGTCCACCTAGAGTCACCTCAATAGAATGGAAGATGCTCCTAGTACTCATATCACTTAGGAAATTACAAGGATTTTAGAAACCCTGTGTCAGGAACCAGAGGCAGAGAATAATATTTAGTTTTCTATTACTTCACAAGCAGTAAAGCAAAAGAAACCAGAGGGCAACTGATATCATTTGAATCTGAGTTTTTTCCTAATTATAACTTCATAGTCTTTTCCTCTCATTTTAAAATAAGCATAGCAAAGCATAAGAACAACATAAACAAGGCTAAAGAAATAAATAATCTCACTGACCATAATCCTATCATCTAGAGATGAAAATGCTAACACTTCAGAGGACAGGAATTCAACAGGCAAAGTCAACTCAATGAAGACAAGCTTGCAGCCAGAAAATGAGACTATAGTTGGTGAGCAAATCAGAACAGCAACGCATAAAACTTATCATCAATAGCAGTAGATTGCAATTATCATGCAAGATGGAACAACTCCTTTAGCAAAAGCTCTGTGGCAAGGATGGTTATTTCTTGTAAGAAGCAGTTATGGCCATAAACCAAAAGGCAGAGTTTGAGTATATACAGCATAAGAAACAGGGCTGGTATAGACCACATTTTATGTGTGGTGTAGCCACACATATAATCTTAGTTTCAAAAAAAAACTGCAAAGTCACTAGCTGAAGCCAAAGCAAAAGTCGTTGCTATAAAGAGGAAAATCTATGTAGATGTTCCTAAGGCATCCCTGCCCTCAGAAAGCTTTCCATTAAGAAATGCGTCTTGGCCCCAATGGGAAGCAATATAGGCAGCCATGTATGTAGTGCGATTCAAAGACAAGTCTTCATTTGATCAGAAAAGCACTTACACTTTTGGCTGCAGTTCTGCTTTAGGCAAAAGTTCCCACATGTTTCTGTGCATTAAGAGAACACAGCCTCAGAAGGATGGAGAGAGAGATGAGAAAGAGAGGAAAGAGAGGGAAGGAGGGGTATAAGGGAGAGGGGGAGGGAGAGAGAGAGAAAAAGAGATAGAGGGAGGGAGGGAGGGAGAGAGAGAACAATGCCTAGGACATCTGTACTAAAGAGATATTTTTTACCTCCAAAAGAAACAAAATTTGACTGAGCTAGAGTTATATAAATGAGCCAGAGATAGCTGCTGTATGTTAGCCTAAAATGGCCCCTAAAACAGTAAAATGCTATTTACTTCTTCATAGCAGGTAATGCCATTAACCCTAAGCCCCCTGAGGCCAAAATCAAATTCTCACACATCCAATTCTTTAGATAAAGTCCAAATAAACATATTTTAGCCACTTGGAGCCAACCTACTTTACATACCTCAGAAACTGCACCCCATACCTGCCAATTATAGATAAGACAAATCCTGTAGCTATACATGATACCAAACGCTGTTGCTCTTCGGACTTCTCTGACCCAGAAACTCCTCACCTTGCTCCTGAGCAACATCACCTGGACACAGAGCGCCCCCGCTCAGATTCCCACTTCTGCCCTGGGAGTTCCCTTGCCCTATATCCCTTTTGGGTGGTGGCTTTACACTGCTGTCTCTGGAAGGTCTCTTGCTAGGCAGGGCTTCCCCTGCCATGCCACCCCATCCAAAATGGCATCTGTGCCATTTTGTTCAGAAGAAATGTATTCCCAAAATCTTATCAATGAAGCAAATTTCACTGTATATTAATATCAATATATTTCTCCTGCTCGACCAGGTTCTGAACCAGCTGAGAGACAAAGGAGTCAAGGAGAAGGCAGCCAGGCAGAAGCACCAGGCAGAGAAGGGGGCTCAGATTTTTCCCAAGTGCACCAGTCAGAGAAGACACTGGGTGATGGGGAAGATCCAGGCCAAGAGTTTCCTAATGGATGGTTCTCCACATAGAAGAAAGCAGCAGCATTGGGAATAAGTATTCTCCCCTAATAACCGTGGTCTCTGTTATAGTTGCAACTGATAGAAGTGAAAACATTTCTGTGCAGAAGGTTTACTTAGATCCAAGATGATATAATTTTAATTGAGTACTTCCATTTATATAATTACATATTTAAAAAAGAAATGCTATTATTTCTTTTGATCAAATGCTCAGATTATATCAATGGAAATGACTAAATTTATTTTTATGTTTAGAGTAATAACATACATGCTTAAAAATATATCAGTTTAACTCAATGAAACACAACGGACTAACCTTTAGTTTAGTCGCTGAAAATTTCATGTATTCTACGCTCGGAAAACATGCCACGGTTATGAGTTTGTTTAGAACATCTAGTGATTATAGTTACTTTCTGGCTTTTCAAAATGAACAGTTCCATCTTGATTCTAAGAAAGAAGAGTCACTAAACTCCAGCAGTGATGACAGCCTAAAATATAACAACAAAGAAAAGAAAGCACATGTGGGAAGCCATCACCCTAAGTGTCTCCAAAGCAGGTCGTCATATGACATTTATCAAGTCGCAACCTTGATTACAAGTTCTCTAAGCTCACATATCTGCCTGGCACATGTCTGTATTTTCAGGAATATTGTAAATATCATTTGGGTGGAAATGAAGCCTACAAAACTTAAGTCATGAAACAAGAGGAGAAAGTTTTGAGCACATGAAAAGAGAGGTTATATAAAGGTACTGTGGCTTTAACTGTAAGCCCTGAAACCCTGAGCATGTTGTGACACTGTTGTGACATTTAAGAAGAGTTACACCAGACAATTTAGATTTCACTGTGACATACGCTGTATAAATTCTTTAATGTTTAGCTTATCTTGCACTAAACAGCAGAAGAATACTTAGTAAGTGCAAGTAGGTCAACATCACTTTAATTTGCATTATCAGTTCAGAAGAACATTTTACACTATATGTGTTGTGATAAAACACTGTGTCATTTCTGTCACCCAATGCAGAGTATTTTTAGGTCTTTGCACATTGTGTGTAGAGATATTTGGTATTGCCTTTAATGTAACTTGCCATCTGTGTTCTAGTTTCTAAGCATTGGCAGAAGTGAGCTGAGAGCAGTGGCCTAACTTCAAGGGGTTAAGGTTTTTGCTAACAAATACGGACTATTTGATCTGAAAACCATCATTGTTTGATATGTCAAATAAAACATTTGTCAATCAAAAGTCTTTAAGCACTGGGCTATGTGACATTTACTCTTTTATAAACCAACAAAGTCCCTGGTGGCATGCCTTTTTTCCTCTCATTTAAATAGTGGTAGGAGAACAAATCATACTTCAGAGCAAGTTGATAACTGCCAGTCACGATTCCTGCCTTGTTTACTATAATGAGGAGGGTAATAAATGCATCTGACCATTTCGGCTGGCATTTGCATAGATGAATGATTTGTCCAGTCAGTCGTTCTCCAGTGATTTGGGTCTTTTTGTCAGCACAAAGAGCATTCAGTCTCTCTGGAATTTACAGCAGCCAAGCTCTCATTAGCAAACATCCTTTACCATGAATGATTCAAATAATTACCACTGAAATAATAAACTGTTTCACAAAAACATTTTATTTGATGGCTCCAAACATCAACTTTTCTGAATTGTTGACATTCAAATAAGCCAGAGAGCTGCATTGTTAAGGAACAATGGCCCTCTTGTTACAGGGTGGGCATTGTTTTACCTCCAATAGACCTTTAAACTTGGCCAGCTATCAAATGCGTCCCTCAAACTGCCAGCCAACATTCTGGGTAATCAGAGGGCATGTACCAGATGGAGCTGTTAAAACTTTACATATTCAAACTCCAGGAAATATTCTTTAGATTTTCTTTTGAGGTTGCAAACCTAGAACTCGAGATTAATTAGCAGCTGCTACTTTGTATCTTTTTTGCACCTATTGGAGCCAAATAATATTAAATGTCCTCACTTATACTGAGCTATTCAAGTGTGAGTTCTTCACTGTATTCTATGTGTATAATTAAGTGTTATTTGATATAGTTTTGGAGTTCAAACAAATGAGCAAGCAACAATTATACCTTACTATGATCTTCTCTAGTGCATTGCCATAGGGTTGCTCTCAGTGCATTACCAAATTCATAGCACTAGGCAGGCAGCAGTTCCTGTTATCAACTTTTTCACCCTCTGCGCCATGCATAATTTAGAGAGTTTTATTAATTTTGAGCTGGTTTAATGTATGCGCATGTTCTAAAGATCTAGGTAGATTGTATGACTAACTTTAGCTTTCATAGCGCAATTGTTTATGCATGTAAATGTCTGAAAAATATTTTCCCTCAAAGCTTAAAAAGCTATGGTTTCATTTAAATAGATTAACTTGCACATTGCACCTCTTCCTTACCTGCAAGGGAAAATTCAGGAAGGAACAAATGGAATATATTTCTGTGCTTTGCAAATTTCCTCATTACTTTGCTTTCACTTTCAAATTTAGACATGTTATATATAGCAAGAATGGAAAACCATCAACAACACTGAAATACCTTGATGTTCATACAAAATTACAACACGATACAGGAAAATCGTGATCATTGGCAAGCAAAATTTTTACATGTTACCTTTGCGGAATAGCTTAAGGATATTAATAATACCAAGCAGATTTTACAGACCCTATAGTCATGCTCTCATTGAAGTATCCTTCAAGATTGCCTGATATAGGTGGCCACTTAAAATGGTATACGATGCCTTAAACTTCCGTTTCTAGCCCACAAGGATAGATGCAAATTAGAAACATAATTTGTTATACTTAAAATAATTTACTTTATTGGGACATTGTGTTTAAATTCTCATTTCTCTTTTGCCACTCGCTCAGAATCTTTCACTTTGAATGGTGTGGCTTTTTTTCCCCCTTCCCTTGTGCTGCCTGCCCTGGTTGGTAATCATGGTCAAGACTACAAAACCCATTTTTCATTTTGTTATTTGGCTTGTCAAAGCAAAGGTCAAGAGACGATGAGGAAACCCCAAAATAACCTAGAACTGGCAGATTTTTCCCCAAGTTTTCTAACGGAATTTGGTGCTTATGAAAGTGAGGGAATAAAGAACTAGCTATAGCCATAAATCATGCAGGCAAGAGCTTTCCAAGTTTTACATGGTTTCACTGCCTAGTGCCCAGAGGCCCAGAAAAGAAAAGCTGGCGTCCTACCATTAATAGTGCCATCCTCACGATCTCAGGGCCGGGGGCAGGTGAGGACAACTTTCTGACATCGGTCATCATTTATGATTGGTAATGTGGACAAAGAATAAGTGCAGCTTTAACTCTTTAGCTGTGATCCCTTTCAGATATGACTTGATATATGAGGACTGTAGAATCACAGAATGTTAGTGCCAGGAGTGACATCAGGGTCACAGTAAGCAGCAGAACTTGTACTTGAATCCAGGTCTCTTGACAGCGCAGGCAGAGGTCATTCTCTTAGAGCTGAACCACAGTCATATGCCTGCCCCTAAGGTTTAATCTTTCTCGTTACAGTTTACAAAGGCATATCCCCTAAACACGAATAATTTTTTTTATTTTAATGAAAAAGATTCCACACAGTGCTTCTCTTGGTCATCGGGTGTTTTAGAGATAATGTCACACTATGTGCTAGGACAAGAATCATTTATGGTAGTATAGTCATTTCTTCTCCAGTGATCCTAAGGAGAACTGCCTGGTATTGTGCTGATAGAATAGGGGGAATGTGTTTTTTTGTTTTTTGTTTTTTAAGGTGAGGATTTTGTTTGTTTGTTTATTGAACAAAATATTCTAGGGAATGTTACTACCAAGTTTTTGAGATATTTTTAGGCCCAGATCTTCAGCTCACGTGGGCAAAGTATTGTTTTCAATTCCATTTAGAGGGGAGAAAAAGAAAGCCCTATAGTTCCTTTTGAAGTGATGCAATCTCTTGAATTGTTCCAAAATACTAAAGTGTTCAACATTATGGTTTGGTTGTAGAATTTACACAAGTATTTTTCCTTTAATCAATGTTGTGATAACATTAAATTTTGCTTTAAGCTCTGTTATTTATAGACTGACTTGTGCAAACTCCCCCCGGCCCCGGCACCTCCTGGATTATATGTTGAAGCTCTAACAAACCAGTATTTGGAAATAAAGACTTTAAAGAGATGATTAAGTTAAAAAGACCCTGCTAAGGTGGCCCTAATCCAATCTGACCTGTGTCCATATAAGAAGAGGAAATTTGGACACAAAAAGAGACATCAGGGATACACATGTACAGAAAAAAAGACCAGTTTAAGAGGCAGTAAGAGGGCAGCCATTTGTAAGCCAAGGAGACACCTCAGGAGAAACTAACCCTGCCAGCAGCTTGATCTTGGACCTTCAGCCTCCAGAACTGTGAGAAAATAAACTTATGTTGTTTAAGCTACCCAGACTGTGGTATTTTGTTATCACAGCCCTAGAAAACTAATATAAATTCCTTGAATGTATAATCTTCTTTAACCTCTAAAATAACCCTTCCTGAACCCTCTACCTGAAATGTGTTTCCTCACCATCTTTTGCCTGGCTAACTCCTACTCATCCTTCAGCTCTCAGTTTAGACAGTACGTCCTCTAGGAAGGCTTCCTTCACTGTGCAGTCCTGGTCTTATACCTCTCTTTGGGTTCAATAACGTGCCACAATACATCACATGGCACTAAGCAGTAAACCTTAGGGCTAATAGGTTTAACATTTGATCCTGCCTTGCCCAATTTTAATTATGTAACAGACCTTAGCGACATTGTTGGCTTGCTCTTCTGTAAGAAAAACAAGAAAATTTGAGTACATGTGCCCTGTACTAGCTTTTGTGACACATTTTCTCAGTTAAGTTTCATTAAAGAAATAGTTAAAGTTAAAGTTAAGGTAGGCAAAAAAAGTTGTAACTAAAGAGGTTTTATAAGGCAAGATATGTGTTAATTCATACGTGAGAACAATATAAGTTTGAGAGAAATTTGAGGAAGTTCTGTTGTTAGAACACATATGCAATGGAAAATCACCAACTGGAGAAATAGAATAAATAGCAGTGTAAAAGTAGGATTGTTAATCTCCTCGACTTCGGCCTTCAGACTTGCAAAATCCTGTGCCATGCTGACTGTTAAAGATATACATGTACATTCATGCATGTACATGTGCATGCACACATGCTCACACTTACATAGCTGTGTAGACATGTGCACATACATGCACACATGTATGCACAGGCATTTGAGGAAGAGGCAAATTGGACAATCCCAGAAGGGAGCTGTCATTCAATACTTTACCTAATAATGTGTGTTTTTCCTGCTCATAACTTTATTAACTGCGTTGAGTCAACTTTTCATAGCTAATCTGATGTGGAAAGCCTTCTGATTAGGCAGCACTTAACGATAAGAAAAAAATTTATGTAATAGAAATAACCACCTCCCGACCCTGAAGTTCTCTGGGAGCAGACACTGCTTCTACTGCATCCTTAGTGCCCATGGGCACAGGACCTAGAACTCAAAAGGTCCCCGAGAAAACTGTTCTTGAAGTGGAGTCAACTGAGTGAGAGACAAAGAGTGAGGTCAAGTGAGAGAGGAAGAGAAGAGCAACCTTTCTTATTCTTTTTCATTTCTCAACAACTTGCCTCAAACCTGGCAGCCTCCAGTATTTGCATTCATTCTTTTTGTACTTGAATCTCTCTTAAATGACAATGTTTATGTTTCTTTTTCTATTTTGAAAATGATAAATTTGAATCCAAGGTGTCTGAGAATAACAAATTCTACCTTTCCTAGCTTACTAGATAAACATACAACCACAACTCTTCTGATACCTTCTCCTGTTTGACTCCAAATAGTTATCATGAAATAATTATACATGCTTCCTCCTATTATGTGGAATAATTGCCTCTCCCAACCCCTCCCTGAACTTATTCACTAAGCTTTAATCATCACAAAAAATTTATTTATGCAAGGAAATAGCAAGTTATTCACTCAGCTCATTTTATTCACCATTGTCTTCTGATTTCTTCACACTACTTAATTTAGCACGTCAAGGTGAAACGATTATTTTATCTCACCTTGACACAGCTATAGTCCACTGACAAAACATGTTTGTGACATTCTTGTTGGATTTCCTCTCTGAATTTATCTCTTGAATTACTTATTGTTGGTTGATATTTCCAAATCAGAATACTATATGACCAGCAGGTAGATCTGTTCAATAGTTAATCAGAAATAAGGGCATCAAAGAAAATTCCATCTCTTAGAATCACTACACACAATAAGTGGTTGTTTCAGATCAACATCTGCTTTTACTCCTCTTGATGGTAAGAAAAGCCCAATTAACACCCGCAGTTTAAAAAGATGCAACTTTTTATTTATCTAAGACTCCACTGCTAAAAACCTTGACAGATTTACAATTCTAAAGACAACAGCTTTTTGTAAATGTGTTTTATTTGCAGTTATAATATCTATAGTTAAATCAGTTCATTAAAAATAGAGTCGTAAACTATCTCCCAAACTGCCATATTTGAGTGTTTAAAACAAAAATGATTAAATCATATTCTTACACTGCATTTGGTTAGAACTGTGAAGTCGTCTAGTATACAAAATGTCTTTACATAGGAAATCCTTTTTTAATTAAGATGGAGGTTAGAATCATGTAATTTTATATTATACATCTAGTCACTCAAGTCAAGATTATACAAGCATTGTCTCTAAGCACTTTACCATGGCAGTATCTGCTACACTTAACTTCTGAAAGCTGTTACCTGTCTAGGTCTCAGGGCAAATGAACAACAACATATAATCAACGGAAAAGGTGACACCTTCTTAAGCTCAGAAACAAGCACATAATATACTCTAGCTGCAAAGCCTTCAGTCTTTGTGAAAATAGGTTGTATTTTGCCTTTTGAATTATACTTTTTCTTACAGCCCTACTTGGCTTCATTCTTTTCACAAGAAAGCTAAGGGACTTTTTCTTTTAATAAAAACTGAAAAGATCCTAGAGTTTCCACAAGGCTCTGCTGTGAGTGAGGGGACAGGGGGCGGGAGAGGAGCTCTGGACCCAGAACCAGAGACCTGGGTTCAAAGTACAGCCCTGCTCGGCTAATTGTGTGATTTGCGTTTGTCTCTAAATCGCTCTCTACCTTTATGTCTTCATTGTTAAAATAGGAATACTAATAGCTGCCCTGCCTGCATAGTTGTTATGAGGATCAAATGAATTAATGAATGTCAGACTGCTTTGGAAAAGTTAAAAGTGCCACTCAAACATTCATTATTCTTATTTGGCTTTCATATTCTCTGGACATCACATTTATAATAAGGCTCTCCTGGAGAAGTAGCTGTTTCTTGAAATTCCATGAAAGCTTTGTCTTTTGTATTATCTCTTATGGGTTCTTTTGGAAGTTCAGCACGCTTCTCTGTTCCCTACTGTGCTGTGCATACATTGCCCAAAGTGATTCCAGGACTGGCCCTGCGATGGATGGCTTGCTCTGTGCATGGTCAACTCCTTGGGGACTGGTGTGATGGCAATGGAAGTAGAAATACATATGCTCTTTAGAGTGCTTTTTCTATTACAAAAGTAATACATTTTTAATTGAACATTTTGAAATGAAAGGAATTCACAAAGAAAAAAAAAACCTAAACTATCCACAATCTTGCTACCTAAACATAAATATCGTTAATATTTTGATATATATCATATATATCCTTCAGGCCTCTTTCCATGTATATATAACACATGTTGTACATCTGGAACATGTTGTACATATGGACTGAATGTTTATTTCCCCCCAAACAATTCATGTGTTGAGGCCTTAACTCTCAATGTGTCTGTATTTGGAAATAGGGCCTTTAGGAGGTACTAGATTAAATGATGTAATAAGGGTGGGGCCCTGACCCCATAGAATTAATATCCTTATAAAAAGAGGCACCAGAGAGTTTCCTCTCTCTTACTCTCTGCCCCTTCCCTTTCCAATCTCTCCTCTCCATCTTTCTCCTCTATCCTCTCTTCCTCTCCCTCTCCACCATGTGAAGACACTGTGATTAGGCAGTGGCCTTCTATAAGCCAGGAAGAGAGCTCTCACCAGTAACTGAATTGGCTGACACCTTGACCTTAGACTTCCAGAAGCCAGAACTGTGAGAAATAAGTTTCTGTTATTTAAGCCACCCAGTTTATGGTATTGTTATGATAGCCTGAGCAGAAGAATACATGTATACTATACATTGCTATATCATTTGTGTATTTTCTCAACAGCACATGATGAATATTTCTTCATGCATTAACCATTCTATAATGTGATTTTAAAACATGAGAAGATATAGATGCAACCTAAATTTTTAACTATCCCCCTGTGGTTGGACATTTTGATGGTTTTTAACTTGGGGTTATCATACATAAAGTTTTAATGAATATCCTTGGATTTATCTTTTTGTGTAGCTCCCATTTCTTAAAGTAGAATTGCTACATCTAAAAGAATGAATATTTGTTTTTCATATATGTATTAAAACGTCTTCCAGAAAGATTATATCAATTTATACTCTTATTGATGGTTATTTGAAGTTGCATATTTTCAAAAACTCTCACTAACAATAGACACTATCATTATAAACATTGTCTTCAAATAAACATTTATTTGAATAAATGTTTATTTGAAGACAAAACATTATATCAATTGTATTTTAATTTGTATTCTTAATTACTAAATTAATTAATTGTTTATTTTGAATTCATTCTTTAGGGATGAAGAGGAAAGATGTCCCTCTTAATATATCATTACTATTAACAATTTTGTTATTAAAATTTGGACTTTTCAATATGTTAAATACCTTGTTTTATGATACACATTTTACCACGTGTAGAATACACTTAATGTAATCAATAATCCTGCATTTTCCAATATCATTTGCACAACTTCACTGCTTCGCCTTTTGTGATAGAAAACCCCAGACACATGGACTTTTTATAGATTTTATAAAAGCTGGAATTTAAGTCTTAATTAGCTTTAAGAAAACTAGAAATTCTTAATACAGAGGATTATGGATTGCTTCCAGGTAAATGATATGCTTGTAATATAGTGGGAGTTTTGAAATAATTAAGTAAAATTTTTTTACCTGGGTGTTTTTTTTCTATGAGCCTTAATTATCCACTCCTACACTTCATTAATGGCACGTAGTAGATGCAAAATAAATATCTGTTAGATGTTTGAATGGGTTAATGGAGGAATTGTCTACTGTTTTCTTGTTTCAAATAGAAGCAAATAAAATCAATTCCATTCTAAACTATTTTAAATGAATGGCTAAAATCTTATCTATTCCTATCTCCAATATAATCCTTCTTTTTTACATTCTCTTCTGTTATGATAAGTTTTACTTATTTTCTTTCAAGATCTCCTGAAAGGCCATCTTTCTAGAAATTATCAAGTAGCTAAACATTTAAGGAATTGCTCTTCTTAAGTTTTAGCTAGTCTTTAGCTAAGTATAAAAGCAGCAAGGAATAAAATTAAGAAAAATATTGTTCACAGTTCCTCAAAGTCAGATGGAGAACAAATGACTTATTAGTTCTCTATTTATTCTTTTGTTTAATTGGCAATTGCCATAGAATATTTGCCACAAATTGGCCTTGGAAAATCCATTGGTTTTATTTTTTAAGCTCATTACCCCAAGAGGCTTTTTGATCTTTGTTTTCTTTGACTGAAACTAACCTTGATCTACCCTCCCTTTTTGTCTACTCGCAGTGAAAATATCTTTTTTAAAAATTAGTGTCTATTTCATAGTCATTTGTAAAGAGGCAATTGCTGAGAGATCTGACATAACATTTTGATACAGTTAAAAAAGAGTTAAAAGAAATTTTCCTCAAAAAGACCAGTACAAAAGTACTCCTACATGTACTAGGCATTCAGATGCCTCAAATATTTTCATGAATGAAAGCCTTTTTGGTTATTTTCATTATAGGAGAAATTCTTTTATGGAAAATTCAAGCCAACAAAGAAAGCTTAGATTGCAGTTCTAACATTTTTCAGCAGAGTTGACCAAACATGAGTCCTAAATTGACATATTATGAACACAATAAATAAGGTTTTAAAGGCTGGTTAACACTGTGAAGCTGTTTGAAACAGACCTCTCCTTTATATATGTATCTTACTGGGAGTTCAGGATCATGAGAGGACATGGAATTTGAAGGCCTCTGGCTATTCTTACAATAGGCACAGCTAACAGACAACTGGACAGTAAGGGTCAGTCACTTCCTATAGAATTATCTGTGATGAATTGTCCCTGTTGCCAGTTTAGAAGTGAGAGAGCCCTTATGCTGCTTTACCAGGCAGAGTTATTGAAAGACTGCACTAGTATTATGAAAGGTTAATTGCTAATGGGTAAACAATTCAACTCAAACAACTTCTGTTTAATTCTTAAATTATACAAGACACAAAGATGGTAGTGTTGGTAGTTATGGCCTTAGCTGTAGGGGTGGTGGTGATCGAGATGGAGGTGGTAGGGATATGTGTGTCTGTGAAAGGAAAAGAATTACAAAGAGAAATGACATAGTAACTGCCCTCAAGTGTGGAAAATGTTATAATAAAGTTACAGTTAAGGGCTATGGGAGCAGCCTAGTGGTTCTAGTCTTAGGCTACAAGAGATCAAAATTAAACTCAGTAGAGTAGTTGGTCAAGGGGCAAAGGACAATTTTAGAAAGATAGGTCTTGTAAATGGCTAAAGGAACATAGCTTGGACTAAGAATTAATCAGAGGGTGATGTAAGGGGGAGAAAGAAAGAGAGGGAGAGTCTCACTATAAAAGAAATGGAATCTGGCACAGCCCAATGCATTCAGAGAGACCCAACTCCTTTCAGGTTCTTATCTAAAAATCCACCTACATATAGAATGTTTGCTAGTTGACTAGAGTGCAAGACCCATGGCAGCAGCCAATATGTCTGTTTTGTTTATTGTCTCAAAAGAGCACTTAGCACTAGAAAGCACAAAAAATATCAGCAGAAAGTATATATGAACATATGTGATGGATAGCTTATAGAACCACAAGGGAGGCATGTGCTCCAGAAGCTGGAGTGGATGAAATGTTCTTCCTACCCCTACTTAATATCAAATTGTAGCACAAACTGTGAATAGTAAACTGCAAGAAATGTGTAGTATATAACAACATATTGATTAGAAATTGTTTTTATTTCCATGGAATTGGCATGTAAGACCCAAGACTGACGCTGAGGAACAAATTACTTCATATTATGAAGAGAGAAGAAAACAATGTGAAATAAACACATCTTCAGAGATTACTAAGAGTTGGCCACAATGATTCTACTATTACAAGGAAAGGGTGTCAAAGAGATCTCTGGATTCAGAGGTCATCAGCCAAGTAAGCAGTGCTGTTTGGGTTTTCTTTCTCTTTCTTCCTTTCTATCAGCCCTCAACTCCTCTGCCAAGTCAGGAGGAGGACTTTAAGAGAATTACTTGTGGAAATTGAGGTTGTCTGTAAGAAGAGACTGGCCTCTCCTTCTCTAATTGAACATGTACTATGCAGCATACTACCCTGGGTACCTTTTTGAGTAGAAAGAGAGTCAGAGTGAAGAGAGAGAACCAAAGACAAATGGCTTGACTGCCACCATTTGGTGTGGTAACGGTGGCTGAGTTCCCCATGGATCAAACAGATGCAACAGAAGGTAGCTGGGCTGAAGTCTAGGGTAAAAGGACACCAAAAGCAAAAGGTAATGAGGCCTATTCCTGGAGATGAAGGTGGAGGGCTTGAAAAAAATTGAGTTGGGTGGACTTCTAAGTCAGGACTCTGTGAAGCAGGGAGGTATGACAGCTCTTCAAGGCATCCCTGAGGAGCTAGAATCCCCATGTAGAACACCAGATTCCTTTATTCTATGAGAAAGACAACATGTGGGTATCTGCCACCCAGAGAATCTCGTGGCCAGTCACTCTTGGCTAGGAAGCAGAGACAGCCATGAGAGAATCAGGGCCATGCCCATGTAAATCAGAGATTCTTGTTCCCTTCCACTGTCCTCCTCCCTGTGCCAACACATGGGAGGAGTATGAGACCCAGGGGGAGAAGAAGCTAGCCTCTTGAACTAAGCCAGGACATTTCTGGAGATGGAAGAATGAATGGATGAACACTAAATTGAATGTGAAAAGTCAATTAAAATGGACTTTTTCTTTTTAACTAAAAGAGACCATTGAAGATATTATGAAATAATGAAAAAGGAGGAATTGGCAGAACATAGTTAAAAGCTGTGATTTGTGAGGAAGAAAGATTATATTTTATTCTGTCAACACCAAACTGTTCAACAATTGGCTATAGGTATGATCATGTTCTCTAGTCACTGAGAAATCAGTGAGAATTTCAGCTAGGAGGGATAGGTTCGTGTTGCTATTCTAATTCTGACCAGAAGTCTTAAGTTCCATTAGCCTGATTCTGCATCATCTGTTTAAAATGTCAATGACTCATTTAATAACCATTTATTAAACCTATGACACTGTGCACTAAGTCCTGTGCTGGGCACCAGATATACAAAGAAACAAGACAGCCACAGTCTCTGCTTTGAGTCACAGATCCACAGTAGAACATGCTGGGCTGGTTGTTTCTTTGGATAGAAGATTAGACACTAATTGCACTTAGTTTGTTCTCTCAATGTCTGCAAAGGTTCAAAGTCCAGGTTTTAAAATACAGAGACTTTTTGCCTTATATAATATAAATATTAGAAAATTTATATTGTTTTTCAAATTTATTTTTCAATTACATAGTTTCTGCTAATGATGATAAGCTAGTGTAGAACTTGGCAAACTTTTCCTGTAAAGCAGGGGTCACCAACCCCCAGGTTGCAAACCAGTACCATTTCGTGGCCTGTCAGAAACCAGACTGCACAGCAGGAGGTGAGCGGCAGAGGATCAAGCCAAGCTTCATCTGTATTTGCAGCCACTTTCCAGCATTAGCATCACCACCTCAGCTCCACCACAGATTGTCTGGCATTAGATTCTCATAGGAGCACCAATCCCTGGTCCCAAAAAGGTTGGAAACTGCTGCTTTAAAGGACTAGAGAGTAAATAGTTTAAGTCTTGTTGGTTATACTGTCCCTGTCACAACTATTCAATTCTGCCTGTGTAGCATGAAAGCAGCCAGAGACAATACATAAATAAATGGGTATGGCTATGTTCCACTAAAATTTTACTTATGGACACTGAAGTACAAATTTCAGTTGATTTTCAGGTATCATGAAATAATGTTTCCCTTTGGACTTAATTTCAACCATTAAAAAATGTGCAAACCATTCTTAGCTTGTGCGTTGTAAAAGAATAGGTAGAGGATTGGATTTGGCCCACAAACAATAATCTGCTAATCCCTGGGCCAGGGGCATGATCTCCATATGCAAATTCATTGCAAATGCCTCCTACAAAATGCCGGCTGCTTGTAAGAGTTTCTGCATGTCTCTTGTCCATGATTGTCTGGAGCACCCATGAGAAGGGATTTTTAACTCTCTGAGCTTTAAGTTTTACATAGTTTCTGAGTTGAACATGATTTACAACAGTTTTGTCACCTTATTCAATTCTTCCTCTTGGACTACCTCCCAATATCATCTGGTTGTTACTTGAGTAAAAAGTATCCTGCTCTCTTGCCTTGACATAACATTCCCTAGATGAACCATGTTCTCACCTCAGGGCCTTTGCTCATGTCATTTTTTCTTCTGGCCTGGAATACTCTCCTAGTAACTGCCATGAAGCACTTGTGCCAGAGAAGCACAAGGCCATAATTATTTTTGTAATGCTTTTTGATTAATGACTCTTTTCTAAAGGCAAGAAACCCTGCCTCTTCACCTTGTTGTTGTTTCCCGGTACTTGATGTGGAATTGTAACCTGGTGGTCAGGAGAGCAGGCTCTTGGGTTAGACTTCTTCTTAGAACACTGGTGTCAGCATTTTCTATCAATGTCATCTCTCTAAGCCTCAGTCTCATCTATAATTAAAATAAAAATCTCATTGATTCCATAGGGTTATTGTGAAGATTAAATGAAATAATACACATAAAATGTGTGATTTAGTGCTGGACACACAGTTATTATTCACAAAATGGCTAGCTATTGTTGTTATGATTGGTATTCAGTAAATGTCTGCTGAATTGAATTAATAACAAAAGCCAATAGTATTGGGTGCTTGCTATTTGCCAAGTACCATTGAAACTGCTTTACATTTATTATTTCATTTCATCCTTCAATTCCCCTAAAAATAAGGTACTATTATCAACCCTATTTTACTGATAAAGGAGCTGAAGTACAAAGAAGCTAAGTAACTTGCTCAGAGTTGCACTGTGATTAAAGTGGTGGAAAACAAAAATTTAAGGATCTTCCTAGATCATAATATATATTATTGATTTCCATTCAGTTTTTATAAATGCTTTCTTATCTTTAACATCCTCTTTTATGACCCAAATAAGAATCGTTAGCAAATTAGACTACCTAATATGAAAACACTTATTTTATATAGATAGGTACTGAAAATAGATAATTTTTAAAAGCATAACCAAATAATTAAAAGAACCTCTTCTGTCTTGACATACATTATTTCCCATAATTTAATAAAGTTTGTCATTCACATCAAGGTCATTTTGTTATTTGCTTTTATTGCACACATGCAGATTAAGAAGGTTCCTTAAATCTGCCAATCCTGAAGTACATAAATATCACCACATTGATGTAAATATAAATCACTTAAAATATACGAAAGTAGGAATTCTAGGAAATGTTTGAGGAAAAAATCGTAGATGTCTGTATTTGGCTATGTCCAAATATACCTATGTAAATAAGTAACTCTACTCATACTCATAAAAATTTAATTTAGCAATATTTTAAATTTGGATTCTTACCTTGGAATGGAGCTTACATACTGTGCACTGATTAATTTAACTTAAAATTTTTTTAGGATGGGTTCTGGTCAAGATGGCAGAGTAGATAAATGCTATGCTAGCTTTCTCCCACAACCACATCAAAATTACAACTAAACTGCAGAACAACCAGTATTGAGACCTGCCTGAAGTCTAGCCAAACGGAAGTCCTATAACTAAGGATAATCAGAAGAAGCCAGCCTGAGACTAGTAGAAGGGGCAAAGACACAGAATGGGCTGGTCCCACACCCATGTGTAGTGGTTAAAAATCAGGAGGGATATCACAGTTTCAGAGTTCCCCCATGAGAGGAGCAAGGGGGTTCCAGCCCCATACCAGGCTTTCCTGTCCAGGGTTCTAGTGCTGGGAAGAGGTGTTCCCGAACTTCTGGCTGTGAAAAACAGCGGCTATTGTGGCTAAGTGAGACAGAGGGCAGCTAGAGTCCCAGGCATTTTTCTTACAGGGCCAGCGCATGGACTTACTCACTGATGACTCAGTTACTCTAAGTTCCAGTGCTGGGTCAGCAGCTTGAAAGACATGAAGAACAAATGCGGAGGAACTGAATTGTCTAGCTTCAAGACAAGGACTATAAGGGTAGCTTTCTCCCAGTCAGAAGTGCTAGCAGAAGCTATTGTTCTTTTGTTGAGTCCTCCTCCCACCCAGCCTGCACTCACAAGTGGGCACCATATTTGAGTTTCCATTAACCTGGCTAACATTCTTTTCTTCACCCTGTGATTCCTTGAGACCCTACCTCACCCAACTTGTGGGCTTACCCAAACTGCTTCCAGTGTCTTTTCCATACAAATGGCCTGTCTCAGCTCATTGCTGTATTCTTTACTAAAAATCTCTGAAAGTTTCACAAAACCAAACATGCAGCAACTGGCCTTGGTGGTGTGCCCTGTACCTCTTGGTAAGCATCCCCAAGCCTGGCACTAATGGCAACCAGAATCAGAAGCTGAGCCTCTCCCAGGAACTTTCAAGCCCAGCACAAGTAGCAACAATTTGCAGATCACTTTATAGCTCATATCAAGTGTCCCCAGCTGGTTACAAGCAGTGGCTGACCTTGGCCTGCATCAGAGCCCCTCCCAAAGGCCCTAGAACCAACAAACACAGTGGTCAACTTTAGACTACACCAGAGCACCACCCAACCACCTCCAAAATGATACACCCAAAGGGCAGACTTGGCAGGCACCAGAGCCCAGCTAATGCAAATCTTGCTCTGTAGGATAAGCCTCTGCACAACAGCTCCTCACTATAGTCACAGCCAGTCCTCACAACAATCAGCCTGAGGGTCAATCTTTCCCATTGATATGGCAACAACAATCAAGACTCATCTACAACAGGAGAGCACACACAACCCACACAAGAGACACACCTTGAATACATAGCTCAGGTGACCAGGGAGATGGTGCCACTGGACCCCACAGTACACTTACTAAATAAGGCTACTCTACCAAGACTGAGAGATATAACAGCTCTATCAATACAGAGAAACAAAAACAGGGAGGCAGCCAAAATGTGAAGCTAGCCATGTCCCAAATGAAAGAACAGAACAAAGCTCCAGAAAAAGAAGTAAACAAAACAGAGACAAGTATTCTATCAAATGCAAAGTTCAAAACACTGGTTATAAGAATGCTCAATGATCTCAGTGAGAACTTCAACAAAGAGATAGTAAATATAAAGGTGGAGATAGAAAAAAATAAAAAATAACCAATCAGAAATAAAGAATACAATTACTGAAATGAAAAATACATTAGAGGGAATCAACAGTAGATTAGATGAAGCAGAGGACTAAATCAGTGATTTGGAAGACAAAGTTTCAGAAAATACCCAATCAAAACAGCAAAAAGAATAAAAAATAATGAGGATAGTTTAAGGGACATCTGGGACAACATCAAGTGTAACAATATTTGCATCAGAGGGGTACCAGAAGGAGGAGGAGAAAGCAAGGTATTAAAAACCTATTTGAGAAAATAATAACTGAAAACTTTCGTAACCTGGTGAAGGAAATAGACGAATAAGCCTGGGAAGCGCAGAGAGTCCTAAACAAGATGAACCTAAACAGAACCACACTAAGAGACATAACAATTAAAGAGCAAAGGTTAAAGACAAAGGGAGAATCTTGAAAAGAACAGGAGAAAAGCAGTTAGTTATCTACAAGGGAGCTCCCATAAGATTGTCAGCTGATTTCTTAACAGAAACTTTGCAGGCCAGAGGGGATTGATATAATATATTCAAAGCGATAAAAAGCAAGGACCTACAACCAAGATTACTCTACCCAGAAAGGTTATCATTTGGAATCCAAAGACAGATAAAGAGCTTCCCAGATGAGAAAAAGCTAAAGTTTATCATCACCAAGCCAGTAATACAAGAAATGTCAAAGGGACAAAGGTGAAAAAGAAGAAGGAGAAGAAAGAAGAGTAAAAGGAGGAGGAGGAAGAGGAGAAGAAAGAGAAAGAACAGAGGAAGGAGGAGGAGAAATATTAAAAATACAAATAATAAAAAACAATAACTATATATATGTATCAACAATTACTCTAAGGTAAAGGGATTAAATGCTCCAATCAAAAGACATAGTGTGGCTGAATGGATAAAAAAACAAGACCCTTATATCTGCTGCCTACCAGAGATACTTCAGATCAAAAAACACATACAGGCTAAAAGTAAAAGGATAAAAAAAGATATTTCATGAAAATGGAAACAAACAACAAAAAAAGCTAGGGTAGCAATAGTTATACCAGACAAAAAAAAAAAAGACCTTAAAATAAAGCTGTAACAAGAGACAAAGAAGGATCCAGTAATCCCACTTGTAGGTATTCATCTGAAGAAACCCAAGACACTACTTCAAAGAGACATGTACATCCATATGTTTATTATTTACAACAGTCAAGATATGAAAGCAACTTAAGTGTCCACTAATAGATGAATGGATAGAGAAGTGGTGCATACATACAATGGAATATTACTCAGACATAAAAAAGAATAAAATTTTGCCATCTGCAACAACATGAATGGACCTAGAGTGTATTGTGCTGAGTGAAATAAGTCAGACAGAGAAATACAAATGCCATATAACTTCACTAATATATGGAATCTAAAAAACAAAATAAAAACAGAAACAACCTCATAGATACAGAGAACATTTTGATGGTTGTCAGATAGGAGGGATATAGGGAGATGGATGGAAAAAAAGAAGAGACTCAGAAGTACAAATTGGTAGTTACAAAATAGATATTAGGATTTAAAATATAGCATAGGGAATAGTCAATAACAATGCAACAACTATGTATGGTGTCAGATGGGTATAAGATTTATCGAGATGATCACTTCCTAAGTTATATCAATGTCTAATTAATATGTTGTACACCTCAAACTAATATAATGTATGTCAACTGTAATAAAAAATAAAAAATTATCTTAAAAATAACTCCCCCAAAAAATATATATATAAATCTTTAGGCAAGTAATTTACATAAACTATTTTACCCAAAAAGCCAAAAATCTTTTTCCAGTTGTTTAAAGAATGCATTGCATAGCATTGGATAGTATTTCCTTCTAAGCTTCATCTTTATTAAATGTACAGAGAGATTTAGCAGGCTGAGCAGTTAGGAGCTCAGGCTCTTGAGTAACTATATTTACCTGGGTTGAAATCCTGACATTACTTAGTCAAGATATTTAAACTGCCTAACCCTCAGTATCTCTATCTGTAAAATGAGACATTAACACTATTTACCTCCTAGGGCTGTTATAATCATTAAATAACATAATAGTTTTGAAGCTTTCAACAGGTAACTATAACCGTTAACCTACATTAAGAAAAATAATGTTCACTCATGTTTATTAGTGGCTTACAAGTAATACTTAGCAGATGTTTAAATTATCATTGTTAAATTGAATCAAAATTCAGAAAGGAAACTTTAGAGTCAAATGACACAGTCTTAGTATGAGTTGCTATTTAGTCCTTCCCCAACACATGCATAAGACTCACGTTGAAAGCTTTTGAAAATTTAAGATTCTGATACTCTGAAAATTCTGAGTTGGTCAGAAGGTCTGGCATTAGGCCATGAAGGCGTATTTTTAAAGGCCTTCACAGGGATCCTAATAGACAGCCAGATTTCCGAACGTGGCCTGAAAAACACTTTCAATTCAGTAAAAATTTCCCTGGTAATTCTATTGGCCAAATGAGCCTCCAGTAGAGGGACCCTAGATCCCACAAGTTCCCTGGTTAAAGAATGTCCGTATCACAGTACCTGCAGCCTCATTCCAGAAATGACCTTTTCAGCTCTCAAAAGGTTTGGCCAATGCAAGGAGGTCCCAGAATGGCATGAGAGAAACCATATGGAAGGGCAATGGATTCTGAGAATTTTCTAAGCTATCAGTTCCCCCAAACGAGGGATCGATATCTCCTCCCAATCAGAGTGTTGGAACAAGTGGCATGGAGTTAAAAGTAAACAAAACTCTCACATTTTCACTGGATTTCTGTTCTTTTATATCTCTGTGCCATCTAATACAAAGGTAATCAATAAATACTCATGAAGTGATTATTGTAAGCTTAGAAACTGTCAGCCTCCCTCCCATTGTATGTCTTTACACATATCATTTATAGAATGTGAATTTAGCCAGTGAGATTGATTTAATTAATATGTGTGCTCATTAAATCCTATGAAAAACTGCATATATTTTATTTTTTCCCACCTTCATTTCTCCTCTGTTTCCAGCCATGTGTTTTAATCCCTTTTCACATGTCCTCCTACTTTTCTTTCCTATGCGCCGGCACCTTCAGGCATGCCGTGGAGTCACATGCTAGGAGATATAAATAACTGAAAAACATTAAGCTCTGTGGGAGCAGGGAAGCTGCTGCCACTTTTTTTTTCCCCCCTGGAAACCTGCCTTTGGTGTGACAGTATACTGCAGCAGTTTGAAACATTTTCACAAAACATTTCTGAGTGAAGCAGGAAAAAGGTATGGAGAAGTTAAGATACTGCTGTGGCCTTCACACATCAGTTTACAACTTGCCTAAATATTTATTTGTCATCATGTCAAAAGAGCTTAAACATGAACCAATAATCATTTCAATCCAGATCTGTATTTTCTGAAGTATTCTTGAGAAAAAGTTGCTCTGTGCTTCTAAACTTTTATTCCTTTATCACTGGAAAAATATCTATTATTTACTTATTTGGGGTTTTCTTTGGGAAACTAACAAAGATGTAAATTACAAGAGTAGGCAGTGTGTCTGTTTTTGCCCACCATTAATTCTTTCTAGATACCACAATGATTGGCAAGAATAGGTGCTTAAAAATGTATATTTTAAAAGTCAGTTAAAACACACTTTAGAAAAAAAGGGTTGAAGAACTCAAGAGGACAGAGAAGGCTTTGAAAGACTATTTTTAGGGGTAGAGAATCCCAGTTATCCAGATGGAAAATTCTTTTTTACTGGTGCACTCACACAGAGAAACAGAGACAGAGACAGAAGTATAATGAGATAAAAAGGTCAATATGATATTTGTCAAGAAAATGAATTATGTCCCTCTTCTCCTTCCTTGCTCATGATAACAAGGAGAGAATATAAAACACATATGTACTTCAAATAAAAGTTCCTGGAATTGGCTCCCCATTGCTCTAAGGATGCAGTCTTAACATAGCACGGTTTATAAGGCCCCTGTGACCTAACCCTTGCCACCTGTTTGGCTTCAGAGCCATCACCACCACTCCTTCACAAGTGTCCTATATTTCAGCCATAGTGAGTTTCCTTCACATTCTTTTGCATATAGGCCTGATATATGCTTTAACACCTACAGGAACATGTCTCATCTCTTCTCTGGCCAATTCCCTTTCATCTTTTAGTTGTCTGTTGGGCCAGTTCCTCCAGGTAGTCTCCCTAGGCCTTGGGGTTGGGTTCACCTTTTATGCTTCCCGTTATGGCATCTCATATATTGCACTGTAATTGCTTGTGCAGTTGCTTTTGCCAAGACTACAGGCTCAGCAAAAGCAACCAAGCCTATATGGTTCATTGTTGTTTCTTCAGCATTGAGCACAGCCCAACACATAGTCAATAATGAATGAATGAAGAAAAGAGGGAAAAGAAAGAAATATAGCCTGAGAAAACAGAAAGAGACCAGTGGCAATATGGTGGACAGACTGAGTCAGTGTTGTTTTGGTTTTCCTGGCTCCTGTAAGATTCACTCAGTGGCATTCCACAAGATGTGGGAAAGTGAACACTGAAGCAACTGAGCCCAAAATTATGTTTGGGGAAACAAAAGAGAAAAAAAGTAGTAAATGGTTTCTGTTGAGGTTAATGGGTTTTGAAAAGCAGACTATTTATAGTTATACACTCATTACTATAGATGTTATAAAGTCTGTCTTATTATTTAGTTTTATCCAACTTATAAGGAATAAGAAATATGCAGACCAACATAATTTTAAGCAACTATTTCCTAGGAAATTTATAAAACAAATAACTTATTTTAGGTGTACAGAAACTATCAAAAAAGAGAGTTTCTAATTAATATTAAGACTCATATTCTGAACCTAAAGTTTATTTTAGCTAAGAACTATAACTTTTGATCTGTGCCATTTATAAATGTTCAGGATGATGTTCCAACAAAAACCATTTGTTGTTCTGGTTAAAAAAGAAGAGGAAAAAATCAAGTCATAATAATGAAGGTGACCCAAATCACCATGTACTTCCTCACAGGCTTAATTCTCTCACTGCTGTAAGAATGTGCTGTTGAGATGTGGCTCTCTCAAAAACAAGCTTCCAGTTTCACTACGCGAATGCAAAAGGCTGTGTAAAAGTGGCAGTGAGAGATCTGACAGGAATCTGGGATGCTCGAAGCATTTGTGGGTCCTGTCTGACTTGGATACTCCCCTACTATCCAACTGGAATTACTTATTTGAATGTTTGTTCCTTCATTTCCCCATCTATAATGCAAATTCTTCTTATAATTAATTTCATGCACTCAACTATAAATATCTTACAATCTATTCATCTTATTTAAAACTCTTATGTAATATGACTATTTGATATAACCATTTTGTATTTTTCCATCATACATTTGGTCAAGGGTTTTGCAAATAAAACTGATTAGTGATTCAAAAAAAAAGAAAAACCTGGCAAGAAGTATTAACTTAATCAGGAAATCTATTTTCACCAATCATCTATTTTTTATTCTCAACTGCTTCATTAGAGGGAACAAATACATCCAATATTTTTAATGCCACCAAGGCACTTAGCACATAGATATCCAACTACAAGTCACTGATATTTATTCTAGGCATACAAGGCACTAATCAAATATCTTTTATCAGCCTATGATAATTTTTATCTGTCTGATAAGAGGTTGGCCTGACTTATAAGGTTTAATTGATATAGAGTTAAACCTCAAAAAAAATGGAGCTTCAAGAAACTGAAGGATGAAATAAAAGCATACATTAAAAGGATGCTAGTATAGTAATGCATTAAATGTCATAGCTTTGAAATTACCTTGTTTCTTAATTAGAATTCTTCAAGCGTATCAATTGAACTTGTCCTCACTGAGAACCACACCCTAGGCAAATTCAAAGCATGGAAAGGAATGATTTTCTAGTTAATGGAGCATGTAAGTTTACTTTAATATTCAAGGTTATGATGGGTGAAATGTAAACTAAAAAGTTTTCCTTTTTATCATGGGTCATGGTATAATAGCAGTACTTACTTCATGAAATAAATGTCCAATTATCATAAAACAAATGGAAGGTCATTATATCTTACTTAGCTTTTGTATGCAGTCTGTGAAATGTGTTTCCTGACAAATTGGCATGCTGTAATACTTGGTATTATTAGTTAATCCAGGGAACCCGGCCCTATCTTTTCCTCATTACAAAGCGCATGGGCTCCATTCTAGCAGTGATGACTTAGTCTTTCTCATCTTTGAACCTTTGCATAAACCATTCTCTCTGCTGAAAATGACATCCTTTTCTCTGCCAATCTACAAACTTTTCTTCTTCAAGACATTTCAGAAACTCATCCCTCCAACACATGTCTTCCCTATCACTTCTTCTGATCATTTATAATTATACATATGTGAGGGTTGGATCAGTTATCATAATTGGCTAGATAACTCAAGTAACAAATGAGTCACTTATCTTGGCCTAATAAAAGATCACTAGCCTCAGCACTCTCCTATGTGTTTGTTTATTGGGAGAGGGGTGGGAGGGATGGAAGAACTAGTTACAAGTGTTCCAGGGTACGTGGCTTGCCCTTGGAACAGAGATTGCATTATGTGCCAATATTACCTTTTTACTTTAGTTGTTCTTTGTAGTTACATGCTTATTTCATTTGTATTTGCCTGACTCCACCATTAAACTCTATTTATTTCTTACATTTATGCTGAGTCTTTTAAACCAACAACATTAGAATTACTATGAGTTTCTTTGAGGAGAAGTGAGAACACATTGGCTAATGATGCCATGGTCACAAACTCCATTGCCTTCAGAGCTCAGGCAAGTTATATACATGTGCGAAGAGACACAGTGTTAGGCAGGGAGCAGAGGCTATGTAAACTGGAGGGTACCTACCCAGCCTAGGCGTATCCAAATGTAAAAAAATTCATAACACCCCTGTCAGCCCAGTTTAGGCTTCCAGTCACTACTTTGCAACCTGATGGCCTTATTTCTTGCTCTGAGCCTGTGAGATATGTTGATGGTGATGGGGTGATCAGCTATATTTTATTGGTGAAGGAACTGAAACAGAATGGTAACTTTTAACAAAAGTCACACAGAAAAATCAGCTTCATGCATGTCTTGTTCAAAGAGAAAAGACTGCCAAAAGGTAAAATAAAAAGCATCACCTAAAACCAGGAAGTAAATGAGCAAGACTAATTTCCTTAAAGAAAAATATTTTCTAATATTTGAAAGCAGTTTTTTTGTATATTCAATAAGTTTTAAATGCATAATTAAATCAGTCAGTCCCTTTAGGGTGATCTGTACACACACACACATTTTTATGATTAAATTATTATTTCCTTGGGAAACCTGGTACCTCGTGTTTCTTAAGAGACTTTAACTAATATGTAAACTACATCGATTTATAGAAAACCTTATTTTAAGGGAAGAATTATTTCTTTCCTATATATCCTAGAGTTTTGTGAGTTTTTTCCCCCAAGATTATGCTTTATTTATAGTTATTACTCTTAGCTTTGAGGGGAAAGAAGGTTGAGTAGTAGATCCTAGAATTCACTATTTAATGTGAATGTTTTGAAATTTTTATTCACTTCTACTACAAACTGAGAAGTAGGCAAAGTATATTCTGCAGATCAAGCCCGTTAAAATTCCACTGCAAAGCGTGGACTTGACTGACTGACTGCAAGTGGAGCTGTCAGCTTGTACAGGCGTCACTGTCAAAGGGCTGTGTCATCTGTCAGTGTTGGTTCCAGCTCACTGTTCCACATAGAGGGAATGCACTGTTGCCTCCCAATTGATAACACGCTGCCAGAAGCATGTTACTTTCTCATCCGTCTTCTTGTAGCTGTCAAAAATGGAATCCATTAATTAGTTTGTTCTTGTGAATTTTAGTTGTTCTAAAGACATGTAAATTTCAAAGTAAGACAAATAAAAATCCCAACTCAAACTATGATGCCAATAAGGGCTCAAAATCCCAAAGTGGCAGCTGTTACTGACAGTGGTGAGAACTGACCAGCTAAACTCTGCCTTAAGTGAATGTAATGATGTGGCTAGTTTTCTATGCTTTTTAATGAGAGCAAGCTTCCCAAGGCAGCAGACGGACTGGAGAGAGTTAGAGAAAAGGCGGGAGATGCCATGAACATGGCTCTAACTAGTCAGGTAGTTTGACACAATTTAGGGAGTCTGGTTGCTGCTGCTACTGCATGATTACCTTTTTGTATTTTATTCCTCTCCAGTGGCTTTCAAAAAAAAGTTTGATGGGCTTTATTTGCCTCATTTTGGGGGTCCCACAAAGCCTAGGCAATTCTGTACTCTATAAACTTGAGACAGGTGCCTCATGTGTAATTTAATTCAGAACTCCAAAATATAGTATATCTATGAATTGAAGGAATATTCTATAAGAAACTTGAAATAAATGTTGAATAATATTTATATTGATATAGCATATTGGAAAAATGAGTATGGTTCAGCTTAACTCAATTTTTTCTCTCTCCATCTTTTCAAATCAGTGATAAAGGATTATACTGATACTAAATTATTTTATTCAATTCACTTCAATAAGCATTTATTAAGTGTCTTCTCTGTATAACTCACTGTGCTAGCTACTGTGGGAAATACAAAAATGATTAAAATAAAGCCATAGTCCTCTAAAAGTTCATGCTTTAAGGAAGAGGCAGATGCATACACAAAGTATCCTAATTCAAGATAGACTGTAGGAAGTAATGAATAATGAGCCGTAGGAGAGAAGAGTGATGAGCTCCATCTCAAAGGCTCTGAGAGGGTTCCTGGACTGGGAAATGTTTGAGTAAGGCTTTGAAGGAAGGGTGGTCTTCACATGGCTGTCACATCTTTCATTTTAAATGATATATTATACATGGAGGAATGAGTCTGAAAATTACCAGAAAGATTGAACTTGCACAAGTGGCAAGTTGCAGGGAAGAGCTTTCCATACAGTGGTACCAGCATAAGGGCTTCACCAGTACAATGCACAGAGGATTCTGGATAGACACCCTTTTAAGAATGCATTTTACCAAAGCCAACAAATAAGGTGCACCTTTTTTGAAAAATATATCCAGAAGTTGTTTATTAGAGTGATATCTAATGAATTGAAGCATAAATGAATATAATCAGAAGTATTTTTCTGAGATTTTTTTCTTCTTTTCAGGTTTGTTCATCTCCAACCAGGATATAATATACAACAGAAAAGTATGATCACTAGAATGAATAAAAAATAAGATAAAAAAAATAACTTAGAATCTTTTTTAAGATCCTCAAAATGTTTAGGGAATTCATGATTCTTTTCCTGCAAACAACACAGTAGCATAGGATTATTTTAAGGTCCAGGAGGGAAGAGACTTTGTTTTGCTCATTGCTGAATCCCTAGAACTCAAAAGAGTACATGGCTTCTAATAGGGACTCTATTAGCATTTGTCGAATACACTTTCTGCAAAATTTATCAACTGGAGCTCAGCCGAGTCTCAGAAGTGGAACGAACACCACTCTGCTCAGCCTCATGCTGTCCCTATATAGGAGGGATAAATTTAGTTTGAGCTGAAATGTTACTAGCAGGACAAGGGCTTTTTACTAAGGGTTTAAAATATGAACATTGGAAAAATAATAAAAAATAAAATAAAATAAAATATGAACACTGATCAATTAATTTGGTTACAGTTATTTCTTACAATTTGAGTAGAACTGGTTTAAAAGTGACTAAAACTGAACTGTTGACAAAGGAATTTTGCTAATGCTAAGAAAGTTTGAAATGCTTGTATTTCTTACTATAAATTCTAACAAAAAATAAGGTTATACCTAGAACAAAATGAAACTGTCAACTATCTGGTTAATTTAGTCCCTCTATAACTAGCCAATTTACATATTTCAGTCAGCAAAGTTTACTTCATATGAAGAAAACTAGTTCGACAGCTTTCACATCTAAACAAACCAGGTAATAGTAACCTCTAAGCCTACATATCTTTTGGGATATGTAGGCCCAGTCTTGGTGTATATAAGCCAAAGATGTTAACCAACTGCTTCATGGATACCTGCAGGAAATTGACTTAAGTGTTTCTCAGTGAAAAGAAGTCAGTGAGGTGACCTCTCTAAACTGAAATAATGAGAGAGACAAACATTACAAGCATTACTAACTGCTAACAGCACAGCACAGATGTAGCCAGGAGCAATATTCAAATTACTCCACACCAACCCCTAAGAATGGACACTGATTGCAGTGCTGGGTCAGAGTCCTGGAGGTCTCCTTCTGGCCCAGGTCTTTACTTGCTGGATAGTGAGGAAAAGGTCAGGGCAGCAAAGGTGGGGAGTATTGTGTATGGGGCAGGGGTTGCTTGTGGCAGCAGCCATATACCACTGATAAAAAAGCATTTTGATCTTCAAATAGTCCAAACCAGTGCACGTCAATTGAAAATTATTCCTGAATATAGGCATAAAATCTGGTTTGTCTCCATTAGAAGCTTCTAATAAGTGTTCAGTCCCATTTAGAAAAACACCCCAGCTGAATTGAACACTGGACCAACTGCCCAGAAAGTTGACTGTGCCCTAGACCTAGATGTCTGCTAATAGACAGGTGTAAGAACTCAGATCCTGCCTAAAATGTTAACACCTGCCTGGTTTGGATAGAACAAGTGGTACCTGCTGGGGCCTGTTGACACTTATCACAGAGAGGGATCAAAGGCTCCCTTTAAACAGTCGGGTGTCATACTTCTGTAAAGTCCTTCATGTACCCCTGACACAATATTATTCTTTACATCAAAATTCGGCTCTTCAAACCCAGTTCTAGAACTTAACTCAAGTTCTACACATATACAACAGAATGAAACTGACACGGTTATTTCGCCATTCTAATCTCAGACAATCAACAATAATATCCTGCTGCCTTCCACCAACTTTCCTCCCTCCCTTTTTTCCTTCAACTCTCCCCAACCCAATCTTTGCTCCATAAATGTTTATTAAAACTTAGTATGGCTAGGTACAGGAAATAACTTTAAACAGGATCATTTTAACACTTAACTGCATGCTAGTAATTCATCTACGATCTACCCAAAGATTCTTCCACTCACACCAAACTACTTTCCCTTTATGTATAATGGGTTGACAGGCACACCAAAGAATGAATGCTGGTGGGGGCAGGTTACTGCAGGAAGAGTGAACCTCAGAGAAACAGTTTTTTCAACAAGGAAAAGTCACCCTTCATCCAGTAGGTGAAAAGCTTTGCAAGTGACACTGAAACCTTCTCTTTACACACGTTTCAGTGACCCTGGTAATATTCGGCCTCTGGTGTTGTCTTATTCACACAAGTGCCATCTGACAAGTTGATCGCAGGTACCTCCACGAGTCAGATAGTCAAATCATTAACATGACTTTGAGCCCATCAAAGTTCAGTATCAATCAAAAGTAGGCTGAATTTACTACCAAGAATCTTTTTTAAAATGACACATTTGTGGATGTTGGAAGCCCACCTATGCCCTTTCCATTAGAGGAATCCCTTAGAAATATCTGATTGCTCATTTAACTTTCTTTTTCATAATGAACACACTTTTCTTTGACTATGAACTCATATCATAAAATAAGACAGCAATTTGGTTAGTTGTCTATAAATAATACAGCAAGATCTATTAACCTAATTTCTATATATAAATTTTCCCCTTCTAATTGAATGCTTTTCTTTTTCATTAAAGTCAGCTTAAATTCAGTTTAAAAAGTTAATCCTCTGGTTAATCTGGACCAATTGGTTTCTGAAACACCACTCAGTGACAAACCATTATTTCTACCTCAGTTTTTAATTGGTTAGAATGCTATTGCTGGAGATCCAGTAGCTGTCAGATTTGCCTGCTAGCCAGTCTGAGCTTTCTGGACATATTCCAAGTCATTAAAGCAACATCTCCTGTTCAAGCCAGGGATATTTATCCTGAACCCAAGCCCAATGCTCTTTCCTGCTCTTATTTAATTAAAGCCTAAGGAATGTTGGAGGGTGTACAGATTGGGAAAAAGTACACTTTGGGGGGAAAAAAGAGTCTGAGGTTCAGTTTTTTTAATGTTAATGCTATTTTTGAATTTTTAGGTGAAATTTCCATACAAATTGCAACTTTGTACTGATACTAAATACATGTTTTCTTAGATATTTTATAGTTTTTGTCTCAGCTTTAAGTTTTCCTTTGTACTAAAGAGCCCAAAAGTACCCAATTATATCACAGAGTTAGGGTAATAGTAATCTAACGTTAAACATATGGATAATGTATTACAATTATTTCACTCATAAATTATAGAAGATCTTGTGTGCTCTTTTTAGTCCTATTAGTATCTGAGAGGTCATAACTAATAACGATGATCATTTTGGTCATTTGTTTTTTTTTAAATAATCACAGAAATCAAGAGATCATCTACAAATAGTTTTCCAGTTAAGTAACAAGAGAGAGTGCTGCCTATGGGCCTTCGTTTGAATCCTGGATTTAGGCCTAAGCTTTCTTCTGACTAGTTGAGGAATCTTGGCTAAGTTACTCAAGTTCCCTGGATTCTGGTGGCCTCGTTTATTTGACAGTAGTAAAATACTATTTATCTTATAATTTTCAAAATGATATTAATCAAAAAATATATAGGAAACTCTTAGAAAACACTGAGTCATGCAGTCGAAATTTTAACACAAAATTATTACATTAAAGTGGCTCTTGGAGTGCTAGAGTAAGGTTTATTCACCTAAACAAGAGAATCTTATTCCTCTTGAGAACATTCTTTTCTTCATTCAGTACACTCCCAAATTGTCCTCTCCTGGTTTCTAGTGACCCAGACTTCCTGCTCCAGCTTTTCGTCTTCTCATAGTCTGTGCCCTTAAGTTGCCTGATTTTATTAAGGGGTGAATGGTAGAAAGAATGCTTCTTTTTTACTTCTGATGTTTCCCTCCATATGGAAATGTCCCCACAAGTAAAAGGCTCCTGGTCCCATTCCTCTTCTGACTTAACAGACTCTTTGGTCAAGTCAGTTATTACATTGGTAAGTTTGAAAAGAATAAATTGGTATGTGTGACTCAACACTTCCTTCATTGTCTCAGCATCATGTGTCATTGTTCACGAGTACATGATAAGATGCATGGTAAAGGCCCTGAACTAGCAGGTGTGGTTCCTGATAATTTACCTTCACTGGGTGGGTAATGCTATCTAATTCTGGTGTTCAGTGTTACAAAATCTACTTGTCTTCACATATTCTCCACTGTGAATTTAATCAGTTTGGTCTTCTTTCTCCTTTTCTCTTTTATTTCTTGTTCAATTAGGGACTCACGTGAAGAAGAGAGGTATTAGTTATTGGACCCCCTCAAACTCTCCAAACTTATAAATTTTATTTATTTATTTATTTATTTATTTATTTTATTAATTTACTATATTTACTATATTTTACTTATTTTTATTTTTTGTTTTTATTATGGTGACATTGGTTAATGAAATCATCTAGTAAGTTTTAGGTGTACAATTTAACAGTAAGGTGCATATATATATTGCATTGTGTGTTCACTGCCCATGGTTAGATTTCTTTCTGTCACCACATATTTGACCCCTTTTACCCCTTCTACTTCCCCAACAAACCTATATTTTAATCCTTTACTACCCACTGGCCCCAGATCCATATACCAATTGCATTTTAAATAATTCTATCTGCATGTTTTATTAGTATATAAAATATATGCAAAATATTCTGACCTAAACTATTAAATTAAACTAATCTCTTTATCTTTCACTGATCACATAAGATTGCATTCATGTATTTGCATGTCTCAAAAATGAGTACCCTGAGGGCAGGGATCTGGCATAACTCCAACACATACATAATAAATGGAGCATGAGGAGGGTTCAAGAAGGTTTACTGTGTGAATAAATGAGTGAGATGGGACATGGAGCAATAGTTCAGCCCTCTTTTGTGTCTTGGCCCCCTCAGCATCCCCAGCTCAAGACTGACCCAAAGATCATGGATCAGGACAACCAGCAGAGCTATACAAAGACTCCTAAACATACAGAAGATAAGATGTCTACCCCATGAGCACTTCAGCTATGAATTAAGTATTGGCCCCAAACCACCATTCTGCTAACGTAGATGAGTGCATCACTACAGTGTACAGGAGGGTACACCATCCTCATCCCCTCAACCTCGGTACAACCCCTAATCAGACTCCACCCCTTATTGCTTCTGGATTCTTAAACCCTCCCACACTCCATTCCTACCAGCATTTCTTTCATTTTCTTATTCTAACTGAAACCTGGCTATACTATGAAGGTATTGCCTCCTGTGGAAGCTTGAGAGAGAGTTATTTTTCTTATACTCTACCTACAAATAGACCTAGAGCTAAGGTAGCCTCATTAATACTCATTTCATTCCAGATCATTGATCCCTTCTCCTGCCTTTAAGCCCTCAGCTCCTGGTTTTACCAACCAAAATTTCTTCTTATTACACTCATCTGCCAACCCCCAGACATTCCATTCATTCCTCAAAGGTGTTAGTACCAGGCTCACTGTCATCTCATCACATACTTCAGTCTTAATTTTTGGTAATTTTTATATCCATGGGAATAATATTTCTGATAATCTGACCTCCAACAAGGACCTGGTCCTCTACCTCAGTTATATACCCTCATGGTCATATATACTCTAGAACTTGTCACTGCCAATATCCGCAACTCCTCTATAATCTCAATTACAAGTCTCTTATTCTTCTATATTTTCTGCTTACTACTTTTAGTACCCTGATTTCAATAGTATTTTAGTTGGGACCCCTAATACATTGACTTTACCATCCTTTCACTGTCAACCATTCTCTTCATGTCTTCATTTTTTTCTTAATCCCACGTCGTTTTGCCAAATATATAACAGAAATGTGAAAGTAAAAACAGCAGATAAAGAAAGAGAAATGAGGGAAATATATGTTTAAATCCAAAATAATAATGCTAACAGGCACATTGAAAAAATCCCAAATATTTCCTCAGAATTTGGGAATTTATTTCCCTTTTACTGTTAAACCAGGAAGTCAACCTTCAGGACTGTATTAGAGTGCTAGGGCTATTCTTTCATAGTCTTTGTATCAAGTAGATAATTTAGAAGACCTCCCATAGCAACATAAATTGCCAAGGCCTCAAAATAAAAGTTGTGTTAATAGTATAGATTAGTTCTACAAAAATTTCTTATTCTAAAGGTCACTGTGATATAATGATTCTATTACAAGTTATAGTCAAATGCACTTCTGAAACCATTCTACTTTTGGGCAAACAAACTCAAACTTAATTTTATGTTTCTTCTGAAGTGTCTAATGAAATGACTGATAACTGTTAGAAAAGGTAGATGTAGCTGTTATGTATCAACAATCACTTCTGAAGGAAGAAAGATGTACCCAACAGTGCTGAGATGAAAAAGGCACTAATTTAGAATTGTTCTGTGTAAAAACAAGTCATTTGACAGTAATATACATTCTAATAGTTTGGGACTTCATTTAAAATAATTTATTCACATTCAACTACAGATAGAAAATAAGGTGAGTAAAAGCTCACCTAAAAAATTTACCTTAAAAACCATTTCCTATATTGGTTACTTCTTGGGCATGGGGGAAGATGTCATCAAATACAGAGGGAAAAAATTTAAGTGGAAATACCAATTAGATAGCAATAGGAAGTCTATATAAAAATAGATTAAAATAAGAAAAATAAGAATTTTTGGAGATGAAGATATATAAATATGTAAAAAAAATAACATTGTGTTTTTTTAATATCTTTTAAATTTTACTACCGAACTGAATTGTACTGGAATAGAGACAGAAAGAATGGATCCTTATTAACTCTTTGCCTAGAGAGGAAGAATTTCTGAGCATGACCCGTCTGCCAGTTAATATCAATTAAGTAACAAGAGAGTCATAAACTGGCCCAGGGCTGTAATCTATTGTAAATATTCCTGGAATATTAGAACAAAGAAAATGCTAATTTTTCATAGTAGAAGGAAAACATTCTTTTAATCGGATCAGATCCTTTTTTCTCCTGGATTTTAAAGACTGACAAGAACAATAAGTACCTCCAATAAATTTTAACCCAATCAATGTGACTCAAAGATAGAGAACTCTGCCATTCTTTCACCTGACAGGTAGCAAAGATCAGTGAACTAACAGAGGGCTGGTATAAGCAGTACTGAATAATGTTCATGAGCATTACCTCCTGGGAAACCTCACAAAGATAACAGAACTTCTGTGGGCCTCCCTTTCTCTGATTTGGAATTAATACCCTGTAAGGAGAAAGAATCTTATAATGACTTTAACATGTCTACAAAACACACATAAACAAAAATATACACAAATGTATACGCTGTGCGTGTATTTTACTTCTCACTTTGGGTTCTAATTTCATTAGAAGGTTGATAACAAATAATACAAAAGTAGTTTATTCCATCAAATCTCTCCTTCCTTTTTTCCAAGATAAATTAGCTGATTGCCTGTCTTTACAATGTACCACTGAAGAGACAAAGGCTGAGTCTTATCATAACATGGTACATTGATTTATTTTTGTATCATTTAAAGAAAGATTTCATTATTTACTGATTATGAAAATAATATATGCTATCGTTGAAAAATTGGAAAGAAAAAAAAGTATCCATAATTGTACCACACAAAGGTATATGATTATCATTTTGGCAGATGTCTTCTAATATTTTTTCACACTTTTTTTTTACCTAATTGAAATTTTACTATAAAAACAATTTATACCCGCCCTTTAAAAATTAACTTTATAAGATTTTCCCCATTAAAAATTTTTGTTAACATGAACAGATTATGAGTAGGCTTGCAGGGCAGGGGAGGGGGTGTCAAAATAATTAAATTTCCTTTTCTGTAAGATTGTCCTAAGAAGGCTGCATTGGTGGCAGTAAAGTAGGAGACATGAAAACAAGTAAGGACGCTGTTGCAATAGGGAGGGAGAGAGGGAAATGATGATGCTGGTATTAAGGGAGAAGGAAGGGACTAAATAGACACATATTAAGGAGATAGAATCTATTGCTTCAATTTCTCTGGTCAGTTTAAAACCACTTGGTGGTATTATTGCACCTATTTTCCATGACACATGGTTCTGTTTTACCTTTCTCCTTTCTCCTTTCCTTTCTACTTCTCACTTACCTTATTCTCTATTCTTCTCCTCAATGTCATTTCAATGTTACTCATGCCTAGGTCTACCAGTGACACCTAAGATATGGCTTAACTCTTTGTTTTTGGTTTTTGTGGTTTTTTTGAGAATACAGGACCCTGAAGACTTTTTGGGAATAATACAATGTGACAGATGAGGGGTCTAATGTAGATGTCACAGCCACTAATTAAATAAAAAAATAATAAACTATGGAAAAATCTCAGGCACTAACACTAAAAACCCTTAATAGGAGAAATTCTCATATTTACTCCTCTACCATTGAAGAAGACCATTCAAGATAAACAAGTAATACGTAGAAATAGAAATCAAAGTGGTGATTACCAGAGGGTAAGCAAAGTGGGGGATGGGTGAAAAGGTGAAGGGAAATATAGTCAATAACATTGTGATAAGTTTGCATGGTAACAAATGATTACTACAATCAGTGGGATGATCATATTATAAGACATAAAAATCTCAAATCATTATATTGTACACCTGAAACTAATATAACTGATATAGTAATATATACCATAATTAAAAATGTAATCTAAAAAAGATAAACAAGTAATAGATATACCTGAGTGAAGGAGGAGAATAAACAGTGATTGCAATAGTTACAATATCTGATGTGAATTGATGCATTTCACTAAATAAAGTAAATTCTATGGTTAAAAAAAAATGATACAGTAGGAAAAGCTTCCAGTCATATGAGTAGGATTAGTGGGAGTTGTGATAAACACCTAAGGCCAGGAATTTTGAATTCTAAAACCCTCCAATCCCTGTGTCCATCACATGGAGATGCTCTGTTTGCCAGAGAATGGGTGGTAGTACTGTTTACTACCATGGAAAAGTTTCTTTTACTGGAAAGCAGTGGAAAACAGTGATTAGAACAGATTGTGGTCAGCACCATTCCAGTTCCTTCTACACTCTCCCCCACATCACAAGGGAGACTCCTGGAAACTATATTATCCAGAATCTTTGCTTGCAGGTTAAACAAAAGCCTGCATGGTTCCAGATTAAGCTCTATCAGTAAAAGGCACTCCCATAAGGTTCATAGAGTGAGAGAAATTATTCTTTGCAGTGGCTACTGCACCTTCATGCACAGGCAGAACACACTACATTCTGCTGGCAGCTTCCACACACCTTTCTAAGAATCAACCGTTTTGTGCTTCTGGAAGCTGAAATCACCAGCAGTGACCCTCCTGCAATTCCAGTCCATCTAGATTTTCTGAAAATCAAAAGTGGCCTTCCTGACCTTTGCTCTCCAAGTCCATCACATAATTGCGTAAGCCTCTAATTCCCTGTGGTAAATTCCTTCTTGCTTTGCTGAAAGGACTGAGGCTGATAGAGTGAGTATAAGGCTTGGATGCAGAAAGTATGGGTTGAATTGGATCCTCCACATACTACCTGAGGAAGCTTGTGCAGTTTCTTCAATACTAAAAATCTTTTTTTTTGTTTATAAAAATAGAGATAATAAAATGACATCTGCCTTTCTTATAGTGTTTCATCAAAATCCTCATGAAAGATTAAATGAGTTCAAATAAGTAATAAAGGCACTTAGCACAGTGCCTAAGGGAAATAAGCTTTAAAAAAAAAGTTAGCTGTTCATTTTATATATAATCAGCTATAATAATACTAGCAGTAGTGTGCTCAACAAATAGCTGCTTCTCTCCTGTCCTTGTGGCTGGTGCATGCTCTCCTTAGAACAGGGTACACAGAAGCCACAACTCAGAATGTGTCACTGGGCAGGGATAATAAAGGTAGGATTTCTATAACCCCAATTTGAAAGAAATGATCAAGAACTCTGGACAAGGCCAAAGATCCATGACCAGTGTTGGATTTTATTGCAACTCTATCTGCTGCAACATAAATCTTCTACCTGGATGATGAAACGGAGGCTCAAGCAGTTACTGGGCAGACTAAAAGTTGGAAAACCCCATTCCTCCAATTATTGCTCCATATCTAGGAATCTGCTTCTACTAAGAAGCAGATTCTTCCTGAATCTCTGTTTTCTGTGGGGTGGGCGGTAAATATTCCAGAGGAGGATGGAAGATGGGAAACCTACTGCATTTGAAGATGATTAATAAAACTAAATAAATAAAACAGCACCAGATTAATCCAACTTTATCCTTAAAGAAGAAAAGACCTTAATTGTGAACTCATTAGAAGCTTCTTTGTCACATTAATTTAAAGGAGCTACAAAACTGAAGAGGAGATGATTGTTTGGACTTTATAATGGCAACCTTAAATACTTAAAGAGCATTGTGTATGACAGAGAAGCTTGGCAAAGTGGTCCGTTAGAATGTACACAGTGACTTATTTGACTTCACACTGGGGGCCCACCAGTGAGGCAGTGATGATGCCGTAGTCATGGTTCTGCCCAGGGAAAGGCTGTTGCTGTTACATAAGGATGACTGGCTCCGGCTCATCCAGAATTTGAGCTAATTTATACTTTGTAATTCTTCACCACAAGCAACATCTCCGAGTCACTAGCTCCATAAGGAAGGGCAGCGATGTGAATTACTCCCCAGAGTAAAGCTTACCATGGTTCAGGAAAAGGTGATAGGGTGGCCCTCTGGGAGTATGTGGGGATGACGCACCATCCTTCAGTTCTCATGGGAGTTTCCTTGCAGAGTACAAATGCTTTCCCCTGTATCCATATTATCCAGGATTCCTGAAGGTCCACGTCCTTCTTTTTTCTTTCTTTTCATGGAAACTTCAAGTTATTTTCACTTTCCATTTTTCTTTTCCAGTGGAGTTAAAAACTAATTTTAAATAGCCAACTTTGAGACAGCAGCTATTTCTTATTTCTCCTTTTATTCATATTAGTTGATTGTAAAATGTAGGTAAGATTCTCCCACTCTTCAAAATGAGGCTCCAAGGATAATATTTAGCTAACTAGTTGAACGCCCCCAATCCAGTATCCTGCTCGCCAGATGTTAACAGGGATGAAGACACACCAGGCATTTCTGGCTGACTGTCTTCACGTAGAAGACCCTGGCACAAGAGAAGCAACTTCGAATATGTGTAAAAGATGTGCAGACTATACATAGGAGATTCACAGGCTCAGAACCCTGCACTGGGTGAGAGAGATTTTTAGTCTTTACCTCCAGAAATCCTAGCCCTTCATGGAATTAGAGACTAAAATCCCATGGCACAGTGTCCCCAGCCCTCGGGGGTGGCCCTTGCTATAAAACTCTCTAGTAGAGGCTGTATTCATTGTTGGTTTTTATTTTTATTTTTTTAATGGCACACAGCATCCCTCTCCCAGAAAGGCCTGTGTTCTGGCTTCCTCTCTGATCGGCCTACAGAAGACCTCATTAGGCCTGGTGGGAGAGATGGCATGGCCCAGCTAAAGTTCTCAGAAAATAAAGTCTACAGTCTCCAAAAGGGACTTCACAACTGAGATCAATGAAAGGAAAAATAGAAGTAAAGATAGTTATCATTACATGATCAGTGTTAGCATCATAAAAAGCCACACAGAGCTAACTTCACATATTTTTTAAAAGTAGTCTTCTTTTTATCATTTTTTCCTTTTCTGTTTAAGGAGAGATTTAAAATTTTAGTAAATTTTTTTAGACCCTAAATATTTAAATACAAGAAAGAGTAATACTCAGAGTTTTAAAATATATAGTATTCATACCTATTGTTATATGTGGAGAAAGAAACCTCCCTGAATGTGTTTGATAGGGGCACTGACAGTTCACTTGCTACATGCCAATTACTGGTCTAAGCCCTTTATATGAATTATTTTAGTTAATCTTCACAAAGAAAACTTAGGATTATTATCCCCATTTTACAGATGAGAAAACTAAATCTTAGAGGTATTTAATAACTTGCACAAGGTTATACCACTAAAACTTATTAGGATCAGGATAAGGATCTAAGCAATTTCATTCTAGAATCGGCTCTCTTAACCACTATATACACTGCCTCCAAGAATAAAGAATGTTTTCTATGGCACCAGCTTCCAGGCTCCTATAAAAGCAATGGCCACGCCTTTTAGTTGTGAGGTAGTAGCTCCTCTTCCCCATCCAAATGAGACTTTACTGTTGGCCAGAACACCCTCCAATCTCCCACCATCCAGCACTTGTTCCATCTCATGGGCACAGGTCCTGCTCCTTCTTTACCACTCAGCCTTGAACACAGTAGACATCCAGGTCTCACTAGTAGCTTTTGAAGTAGAGCAGGTAGGACCATATCATCACATTTGTCAAGGAAGGAGTTGCAAGCCTGACAGAGAAGTATGTCTCCACAAATGTCTTTGAACTATATATATTACTTTGGAAATTATCATGTCATCAGACTCAGAGATTATAATAATAAACTATTTACAATAATTTATTTTGTCTTCAATCTAATAATGAGAACCATATCACCATTTTCTCTCGACCAGAGCAATGTGCTATCAGTTTACAGCTGGAAAATTTTGTGAGATTTCAAGGTTATAAGTATTTTCATATCTATTTCTAATTTAATTTTAACAAAGATGTGAGCTTATCCCCACTATCTCAATTTACAGATGAGTTGATTGCAGTTCAGAGAGATGAAGTGCCTTGGTTCAAGGTCATATAGAAATGGCAGATTTGATAACTAAAACCTAAGTTTTCCATCTTAAAATCTAGTGTGCATTGCTATTATGATGTTACTTAAGGTAGAATTTCACCTTCATTTATTTTCATTCCTGGAGGTTATTGTTCATAATGATGTATATACTACATACTCTTTCACATCCTGTCTGGCTTTTAAGTAGGTAATAATCACCTAATCAACCTTAATGACTTGAGTCATACATAATCCCTTCCATCTACAGGAGTCCTCTGTCATCACCCAATAACTTTGAGATTATTTTTGACATTTATAATCAGGATTCAACAAAGTTGTAGTAATAGACAACTTTTAAGAAACTGAAACGGCCAGTTTAGTGTTACTGCAGACACAGAAGTGGATTAAGAGGGTGGAAAATGAATCCCTGAGAGTGTAACAGGTAGGTTTCTTTCTCCACGTATCTGGGCAAGTCACTGCCCTTCCCTGAGCTCAATTTTCATATTTAAAATGCCAGGGCATTGAAATAGCATTAGATCATCTCTGAATTCTCACATTTTATGAATGTGTTCATTCAAGCTGAGATCTAAAGGAAAGCTATGAATGTGGAGGTAACAGGAGGCCAGCAAGAATAAGGCTGGTTCCTGCAATTCCTCTGAACCACCATCCTAGGTTTCAGGTCACAAAAGGGTAAAAGCTGGGAAGGACTTGGAGACCTGATGGAGCTACTATCAGAGGCGTCCCCGCAGAGTCTCACCTAAGCCGTGCAGGCAGAGCACCTCCCTCCATAGACTTCCAGAGGTGGGGCCGCAACATTATTCTTAGATATGGCTATCTATTACCAGTAAGTTCTTTCTGTATATCTCCTCAACCATCCACATCAACTATGCCTTTTTTTCTTCCCAGTTTCTGTGGTTGAAAATGTTTGACAGCCTGTGGTATAATAGCCAAACACGGAGAAGCTATGTGGCCAAGAATACAACTCAAATTCTAAAGATAGTCCAGAGAATCTTTCCTTAAGAAAGTGGAGGAAATTCTGGTTGGGTCCCAGAATTCACCCCTCCCTTCCTAGCTATATAACAACACTTTTGTCTAGAGCTTAGCTTTAGCAACAAGGGCAGGTTCTAAGAAACATAAACCAAAGGAGAGATTGTGGCATTTTTCTGATTTCTCTTGCCAGTAACTGGTTTAAAAATCCAGGCTTGGGCCAATCAGCACAAGGTCTTAGTCTGATGGCAAGAGATAACTTGTCCAGGACTGACTCTACATGTCATCTCTGGGAGCTCTTGTCTACTATATCACCCTTGCTCATTCACATCCAGCCTCACTGACCTCCCTGCTGTTTCTTAAAGGTACCCTGAGGGTCTTTGTCTGAGCCAGTTCCCTGTACCTGGAGTGACTAGAATGCTAGCTCCCTCATCTCATCTCTTCCAAGACTTTGCTCAAATGTTGCCCTCTCTGTGAGACCTACTTGGACCACCCTATTCGAAATTGCAACCAACTCCTTCATCACTCTAGATTTGTTTTCCTATTTTCTTTTCCCTACCCCTGCTCTATAATACTTTTAAAACATTCTAAATAATGTATGTATGTATGTATGTATTTATTTATTACATTTATCATTGCATTTTTCCTCTCATTCACATGTAGACACCTTGGGATATTTGCTTTATACACTGACTCACTGTTAAGTGCTTATTGCCATGCTTGTCTGGCTCATGGTCAGCACTCAGTACCTTCTCTTTGTTGCACATTTTTTTTAAGACTATAGCACCCAGTATTCCCAAGCATTCTTCCATCCAAGTACTAACCAGGCCTGATCCTGCTTAGCTTCTGAGATCAGAGAAGGTTGGGCACATTCAGGGTGGTATGGCTGTAGACACATTGCACATATTTGTCATCAGTCACAATCCGATCTATTTTATCTGGGTAGATTTTACCTACCTAAAATTTTATGAAGTTCTAGGGAGCAAGAGTGAGGGACTAGAGGGCAAAACAGGGAAGAAGGAAGGACAAATGTTCTCAAGCTGCTTCCCACTCTGGGCACTTGGTCGCTGGAACCCAGGAACAGTCTAAGGAGCCATATGCAATGTCTCAGAAGCAGCTGTGTAGAGAAAATCAGATGGCATTCATGCCTTGGCCTATTTCATGGTTCATCCACGGGGCATTTCCAGGTGTTGCGTGCACATATTCTGAGTGGGTTTTTGTGGAGACCCTGCTAAGAAGCAGGAGGCCTGTGGTACAGACCTGATGTGGGAACCACTAGGTAGAGGAAGAGGTCACTGCAGGAGTGACTGGACTAAGAGACAGGTAAGGCCAACAGAACAGAAGTGGTAAATAAGTGGAGTCCAACACAATGCTTTATTTTACACTTTGAAGTATGGGGTACTGCATAACCCACCGTCTAGAGGAAAATAAAAAGGGCCAAGAAGACAAGGAGCCTGTCTGATTCAATAACTAGAACTCCTGTCTACAGGCTATTATTTAATCTGATTGATCTTTATATTTCTTTATACCTTCTACCAATTCTTAAAAACAAACTTTCTTGAATCCATGTATAGTCACCCTGTGTGGTGTGTGAGAAATCATTGTGCTTTAAAGTTTCTTTCTTTTGATAGTTTCTTTCTTCTCATAGATTATATGACTTCTGAAAGCAACAACATAAAACAAATTTCTCCATGTCTGAGATATTGTATCTTTCCTGGCACTGTGGTCTCCCCATTGCCCTTTTTCTAGTCCACACTCCGTTCTCCTGCCCCCTTCCAGGCTACATATGATGAGAGATGTGGCTCTGGGAGTCATAAAGAGTCAGGGCATGGAATGCCTAGGCAAGAGCTTTTCCCGAAGAGGGGAAAATGGATCCCAGATCTTCCACAGCATTGGGAGTCTCAAGCTTTCAAAAATGTTACATCAGCAAGAGCCAGAAACAACACACAATCTCTCTACTTGGTCTAAACATAAAATATTTTTTTTTAAAATACACTGGTGATAAAATTAAAATATAAAACCCAAGGGCATTCTAAAGTGCTACCTGGAGGTTTGCTATGGAACTTTTATGAAATATTGTTCTTGAGCTTTAGTATTATTATAAAAACAGTGGGTCCTTGGAAGTGGCTGCTTTTCCCTCTCTGAAAGGGCTATGGGAGGACATAGGTGGGATTTAGGTGTACAGCTTGTAAAAAAAAAGAATTCTAGAGACGTAGATGAATTTAGGGGTGTATACAAATTCCACAAAGATTTATTGATGTACCATGTGCATTTGAATTTGGGTGTCCATTAGGAAGACCAGAACCTCAGTCTGGCTAAAAAAGGTTCACTGGGCTGAGCACTAAGAGGCTGAGACCAATCCTGATGGTACAGACCTCTTGTGTGGTGATATCAGGCCTCCCCTAGGCAAAGTGACAAAAACAGTAAGGCACCCCCATGACCTGACACTGTAGCCCAGCCGGAATATATCTACACCTTTCCTGACAAAATTCCATGTGCTTATCCCCTTGGGAAAGCATAGACTAATTTTAAGCAAAAAAAAAAAAATTTTCACAATAACACATTCCTCCCCGCACCCTAATCCTGAAGAGCTGAAGTGATAATATTTGAAACTGTACCCTAAGAGAAATAATCAGAAAATATTTTATAAAGAGGAAGAAAAAATAATTTCAAAACTTGAAAATATAAATTAAGAGGTATCTCTAATTTCACAGAGAAAAAAATCTCTTACTCAGCAAACTCCAGAAATTTATTTTCTGCATTTCTCACAGAGCTGTCCTTTGAACAATTTTGCTTCTTTCTCAAGAACTGCCCTCTTTTCTAACAGAGCATATATTCAAAGGGATCCATAAAAATATTGCATCATTTTTATTTCTCTCTTTCATTCTATAGCCTCAGACATACAGCTTAATCACCCTTGGGGCTCATTTTACAAGATTCCCTATGAAGAATTTCATCTCTTTCAAAAATTATTGTGGTATTAATTAACCCTATAAGATTCTTAAGTAAAAAAGAAAGTGCTTTGATGGGGCCCTCTACTTTAAAATGTAATCAGCACCTCGACTGAGACACAAACATTGAACCCAATCTTGAATTTAAGCATCAGTCATTTCGCCTTTGAAGAAGATACAGTCTAGTCTCTCTTTTCTTATTCCTAGTCTGTGTCCATGGGCCAATTATTCTACCTTATCCACCTTACTCTCCTTCAGGTCTTGATCAATCACAGTTGTCTGTTATTTGCTGCCTTCAATCTAATTTCATCTCTTGAGCCGAAAACCACGGCTGATGTATTATTTCAGCGCAAGATGCCTCTTCTAATTTGAAGGCTACAATGATTCCCAGAAGTCACGAATTGTAAAGATCATTTTTTTCTTGATACCTGAGGTTAGAAAACGACCATGTCTTGGGCTCCTGACCTGAAGTCCCATGCATGGGCTTCAACAGTAGTTGGGACTCCTATAATCATACACAAAAGTATATTTATAGTTGTACATTTGCATTTTTTTCTGGGGGAAAAAGCACTTAAACTTCATCAAATTTTCAAAGCTGTCTATGACACTCCCAAGATTAAGATTGAGAACCCTTGAAATGAAGAGTTTCAATGACTGGATCCTCTGAATTTTGTACTTAAAAAAATAGAATGTGGATCAAAATCCCCAATGACCTTTGTTCTCTCAAATGAGGCCAGGTTTGCTGAAGGGATAATAATTTAGGTAGTTTTAAAAAGCATGAAACTTTTGAAAATTGCCTATTGAAAAAAAAATAAGATATTGTCAAAAATGTTCTTGTCTAAATAGACCCCAAGTCCACAGGTGACTTTCATACACAACACCCTGAGATGAATTGACACTGAGAACCATGCAGACCTCAGTCTTGTTTGCAGTGCAGCATCCTTGGATGGTCTCTTTTCTTCCATCTTCCTTCCTTTATAGAAACAATTTTTTTTCTAATGTGCAGAACAAATAAATCCAAGTCTACATATGCAGAATACCTCCTCCCCAGTTCTCACTCCTCTTTCGAACTATAGATCATTTTCCTCCATGAGTTTAGGTGTCATAGCCTTCCATTTACAAGTGGAGACAACTAGTCTGACTTTTTTAATAGTCATTTTATGACAATCCCATCAGCAGCACCAATATCGCAAACCCACAGGAATTATTACTGAGTGCATGTTTCTGTGCGAAGTGCTTTATGTGCATTATTTTATTTAATCACAGAGCAATCTTGTAGGTAGGTATTACTATCTACTCCATTCCACAGATGGGAAAACTGATGTGAAGACAGGTTAGTTTATGTGTCCATCATCACACAGGCAGTTTGCAAAGTGTGGATTCGGGCCCATTTCTGCCTGACCCCAAAGCCCACTATGCTCTAAACCACTACTCCAAAATGCCACCCTTAAACAGCTAAACTAGAATGGAATCTCCTCACATCGCAGAGCAATTTTTTCAAAGTATAAATTTCACAGGTGTGCTGAAAAAGATGCTACCATGATCAATACTTGAAAATGCAAATGCAATCATTATATTATGTTCGCCTCAGAACACAAAAGCTTGATTGCATAAAAATGCTGCTTTTATTAGTAAACAGGAAAAGGTTGAAACAGTCATGCAATTTCTGTATTGCTTTATCACTACTGGTTTATATTATAAAAATTTAATCAAAGCATCTTCTTAAGAATTCAGTTTCATTTGTATTTTCTGTCCCCAAATATAAATATGACAATGGTTCATATCAGAGACATTAAGGACATGTATAAAAATGATATTGAATGTTGTATTGTAATCCTCTTTTTTTCATCCAGCAGAATTCGAGGGAAAAAAATATTCTTAAGTGATTCTGGAAGCCTTAGCTCAGCAAGATGCCATAAAACAAAATAGCCCAACCTGATAACTGATATCAAGTATTCAGAAATTACTTTTTCAATAAAAGCATCTCTCGGGTTTATAGCACCAAAACAAGAGGTACAAGATTATAATTTTATAATATGTTCCACTTAGATAAAAAAGAAAAACTTTTTTCTTCATTTACTTTGATGTCAAATAATCGCCCTACATGCTGCTCTTCTCCCTCTCGTGAAACAGATTTGATAGGGAAAGATGCATCTGCAACTAAGGAGGGCCCTTCAGATTTTACTGGCAATTAGAAGAAAAGATATGAAGTATAACAAATCTCCTCATCGTTCTCTGGGTAGAAAGTTTCCTGAACTTCTCTTTTAAAGAATCTAGTGATTACTCCAGGAATGGTTCAGAAACAAGACTCCTGGGCTGTGCAGGGCCTGAGAGTTGCCTTCCTAAGGTGGGCCTCTGATCTCAGCACTCATTCTCAATTCAGGCCACCAACACCAAGAGTCAAGCAGGTAATCTGCAACTTTAGCACTGGCAGCATTTGGAAGGATTTTTCTGAGAGCTGCTGTAATCAAGGACCGTAGAAATCAGGTGTGGACACATTAGTCAGAAAAACTCTTGTGCATTTGGCAGTTTCTAATTTAGAAGCAGACTTTGCCTGTTGACTGCCTGTGTGTTCACCTGAGCTGTGGCAGTACTCACTCTAACCTGGCCCAGGGGGAAATTACTATCACTTTGGCTCGAAATCAGTCAAAACCAGGGAAATCACCATATGGTTTGAATCTGGGTTTGTCAGGAGGTGTGGAGAGAGCACACTTCCCGAGCTGTACTATTGATGGAGCAGGTTCTTATTGAATCACAATTGGTGAGAGAAGCATGCTGCTAACTGATAGGATGTAAACTACATTTTTGAAAGGAGCTGTGTCTCTTAATTTTTTAAGGAACCTAAATTCTTTTGAAAACCAAGGAACATAGTTATATTCTGATATACTTCTATTTGTGCTCCCTAGGAAAAAGAAATAATTTATCTTACATCTTAAGATTATGAGTTGCTTAAAAAATACAGGTAAAGAAAGGATTCATTTAACTCATGGTGTCAACCAAAGATTGTCACCTTCGTGAATTTTCTATATAGTACTGTTTCGTTTTAGCTGCCCACTTGAAGTGGCAAGGAGTTAATAAAAACTTTCTTTGGTATAATCTTTTTTTTTTTTTTGCATGATAGGATGAATACTTTTACCATATTTCATTGATTCTTAGATTTACTTGAACAATATTTTTTTATTTATTATTATTTATGCCTACAGCACCTTATCTTCCTAGGTGGTCTCCCATCCAAGTACTAACCAAGCCTGAACCTGCTTAGCTTCTGAGATCAGACAATGAACTTGTTCAGGGTGGCATGGTTGTAGACCACAGGTCTGATTCCACTGGGGCGTGAACTTAGGACCTTGTGCATGTAAAGCAGATGTGCTAACCACCACACTATGGAACCACGTCCTTACCTGAACAATTTAACATCTCTAAAACATGTGCCTTAAAATTTATGAGATATCTTAGTTTAGCCAATAACATTTCTTCTTTCTTGACTTCAAAGAAATAAGGTATTTCCATGGTAATCTGCCTAAATTAAACCCCCATGTATCCTCAAACTTCTTTTTTTATAAATATGCTCAGGGCTATTTTAAGATATCCCAACATGAAGCAGAAACTTCCTTCACAGCTGTGTCTGAAGCTGACTGGCCTCCCTTTTCCCCAGCTCACAGGACCTTCTCTGTACCATCTGTACTCTGCTCCTTACCTGGGGTTCTGGGCAGTGACAACCCCCTGCTCCAGCTCAACCTTGTCTCACTCTAGGCTCAAGATGAGTAGTTCTTATCATGTCATCTACCACTGATAATGAACCCCACCCAGGCCACCTCCTTCTCAGTATTTGATATGAATCTTTCCAGAGGCACTTGATGACTGGAAATAAAGCCAATAATGTAAGGACTACAAAGAATTGACAGAGAAGCTGTGTTTGAGAAGATCTGGTGAATACGTCCTTAAATAAGGAATCTGACTTAAAATATCTGGCCCTAGGAACTCACGTATCAGTGGTAATTTCTGGAATCTTCCTTGGCATTGGAGAGACTTTGCAGAGGATGATAATATGCCCAAAGATTAGATGACAGTTGACCTAATAACTATAAAATAAAATAAATAAAATGAAAGTAAACTAAAGGTAAATAAAGCAAAAATTCCTCCCTTAACTCTCTAAATCAGAAGATGCAAATTGGAAGCCCTAGGCTTATATAGCTGCTTCTATGTTTATTTAGCTATCTTATCTGCTCACATGATATTTTAAAAGGCAAACAAGGCATTTTTAACTCTGATTGTATCACAAGCTCTTAAGCAGTACCACTAGTAAAAACACCAAAGTAAGATATAGAGAAGGTGACTGGGGCGAAGAATGCTGAGAAAATGCTATTACGTAGATAAAATAATAAAACATTTAATGTGGGAGGTAGGAAGTTAAATTAAGGTGAGAAACCAATATTGGAACAGAGTGGATTGTCCAGGCGAAAGTATCTGGCAGGTTGTTGGCACTGGAGAGGGTGGCAGGAGTTTAGAGGTCTGGACACCCAGATCAGAGAGGCACTTTCTAGTGTGTCGTTATAGCCAGAGGAGACAACGCCACTGAAGAAGCAGATCATGTAGAGAGAAAAGAGGATCAAATATAGATCTCTGGGTAGACAGCCACATTTAGGAGAACTGAAGTGTAAAAGAAATTAGTAAGAATAACTCAGGTGTAACTGAGGGACAGAAATAGGAGGGTATCACATCACAAAACCTAGGGGAAGAGATTTTTTTAAAAAAAGAGTATTAAACATTATCGAGCTGCTGAGAGGTCAACGATAACAAGAAGAAGAAAGATGTGGCATATGACAGCTGCGAGGTAACTTGAGAGAAAATTGTGACTAGAACAGTGGGGCAGAGGCCAGAGTTTAAAGAGTTAAGAAGTGAATGGCTACTAAAGAAGAGAAAGCATAGACTTCTCTTTTAGAAAGTCAGATGTTCTAGAAGAACTTCAGAGAACACAGGTTTGTAATATACTCAATTACCAGGAATCCCAGTCGCTGCATATATTCTAAAATAATAGGTCACTTGTTTTGTTTCAAGCCACCCTTAGGAACTTCCTAGCTATATATTTTTAAATCATTCTTTTTCCCACCAAATTAATCAATTTGCTGTTTGTTCAACAATTAATCTTTGTGGTCGGGATCAGGGATGGGAAATAGATGCTTTTCTAAGGTCAGTGGCAGCAATGCAATTCTGGCTTCCTCCTAGCCACTCAGCAGCTGCCCTTCCAGAATTTACTGAAAACACTTCTCCTGCCAGGAAAATTTGCCAGTGCTATTTGCTGGTTTCAGAAAGCTGTGACAAACAACCATGATACTGTGTGAATTAAATTGTCAGAATTTAGTGTATCACCTAAAGCTCTCAATCGACTTAGGTCAACACTGTGAAACCAACAAAAAATGGTAGTTTTTAGGTCATACCCAATCTGCCTTTTAGTTGATTCTTTGGAGGCTCATCGAAGTTCAAGTTTAATCTCACATTAATTGTATTTTATATAAATAACCAGTTTTATGCATGCGCTCTGTGAAATGCCATTGCAATAAGTTTAGAGACCATTCAGTTGATATTATGCCCCCTTGAAAGCCAGAAATGTACTCCATTAAAGGAGCTGTTACATATCAGATTAGCGCCCCCATCCTCTACTATGTATATTATGTGTTATCTGCTATGTGTTTGTTCTTTTAGAAGAAGTAATCTACAGTTAAATCGCAGAAAAGTTGATATAAAGTTGTCAACAGGACCATGATAGCCACCCTGGGTTGAACAATCGTTTCCTTCAATAGGTCTTTGCATCCTGAGTCCTGTGCCTCAGGACTTTAGTTTGCTCCATCCACCCCATGTTGATGGGGCTTAGGCATTGAGCACACGTTGACTAAACTAGGGAAGACAATAAAGGAAATGCCAGTTTATTAATTTGCCATGAGAAGCCTAACATTGTGGTGGATCAAATTCAACATAGTTCTTCAGCACCTTCTCCTGGAGGAAAATCTACCTGCTGGAGAGGAGCAGAAGACAAAGCTTCAGGTGGATCCGGCCTTTACATCTTATCTTCACTCACTGGCTGCCTGATCCTGGTCAATTAAATTCTCTGTGCTAAAGTGTCCAAATAGGTGCAGTTAGCACAGTAATAGAGATTTTCATGAGGCTATAGTGAGAATTAAATAAAGAAACTCATGTAAAATGTTTAGCACCGTGATAAGTAAATGCTGAATGAGTATTTACTACTCCTACTCATGTGAAAAGATAAATGATAATGAGATTATCTGGTGACCAGGGAATCAGAGAAACACTGGTTTAATGGAGAATCTTACTCCATCAGTTTTTGCCTCTGGGCTACTTGTCATGCATAGAAAGAATCTCCTCTACCCAAGACTGTAAAAATTATTCTTTTATATTTTAATCTAGTATTTTATAGTTTTATTTTTCACATGGAAATTTTTGCTCCCTCCAAAATAAATTTTGCTTAAGGAGTCAGCTTTATTTTTTTCCTTAAATGGTTATTCAGTCATCCCATTTTATTATATTTTTATTTTTTTATTTTCTCTCTTGAGGGAAAATTTCTGGATGTGGGGGCATTCTTTCACACCATAGTTGCTCTTTGCTGGTATGAAATTCTTCTTAGGAATTTTATCTTTGTAACTGTCAAGTGATATACATATGGTTACAGTTTGGGGTCACTTTGCAGATCAATACAATGAAATTTCCTCAGAAAGGCAAACAGTATCACATTGAGATAATCCTTCTAGTTAGGCACCATTAGTTCAACATCAACCCTTACATTTTGCCCTCCCCTCTGACAAAGAGTTTATTTAAACAAGTGGTTGCTTGGTCCCATGAAATGAACAAAAGTCTAGAAGCCAAATACCTGAGTTCTGACTCTGGAAAAATTACTTAATATTTGAGCTTCAGAATTCTCGTTTGTAGAAAGAGTAAAATAATACTTGTCATTTTCTCTGAAGATCGTATAAGGTAAGAATTATATCATAAAAGTGCCCAAGAAAGCCATAGTATTCTACAACATATGGGGTATTGTTTGTGGTGTGAAGCTTAAGGAATCCTTGACTCAGCAAAAGGATCTTTATTGCTCTGAAGGGAACGTAGGAGCTGTGGAAAAGGAAATCTACCTGGGAAATCAAGGATTGCATCTGGAAAACTGGGAATGATAATCATATAATTAAGGATTTTACAAGAAGTATGGATGAACTTATTAATATCCCCTGATTAGAAATAACTATGGCTATTCTGCCTTCTACACGTTGGTGTGGGAGGGTGCTATATAATAATTGCAGATAACATAAATTACTTGTAAGCTAATGAAACCAGAGCAGCTCTAAACTGTGTCTTCATGTCTCTTTCTTACAATCAACTCTGCCCTCTCCAATTCTTACACACACACATCTCGTTCATTATCAATGCGGAAAGCATAAGATTGTGCTTTGTGCTGCTAGATCTCTCTTCAGGAGAGAAACTACCCTAAGCAGTGCACGCAGCTTCTAGCTGCGATGACACCTCAGATCCACTTTTGATACCTTTGGATCCACAGCAGCGTTCACACTAAGGTTACATTCTCCCCAGTGTGCTCCAGGTGACGATGGAGCACAGCAGGGTAATTAAGCCCAAAAACTTATAAGTTATGGACTCCCCCAACAGGAAACCTTTGCCTCATCAGCCAAGTAAAGATTTCTCAACTGCACTGCAGTCTGAGGCTCTTCTCTCCCAATCTTCTTTCCTGCTCGTTTTCTTTTCACAGATGTCAGACCTTCACAGGAGTTTCCCTAATAAATCTCTTGCACATCTAAGTCTGTCTTAGTATCTGCTTTTCTGAATACCCAAACCGACACACTGACTCACTGCTCCACTCCTACATTATGAGTATTTCTTCTCACAAATTTTAGGAGGAAGATTATTGTAGTGTACAACTCAAGGGGGCTTTTCAATATCACTGTCAGTATGAATGGTACACTCTGAAGTTGTGCACTACGTATTGTCACAGATTTCCACAGCAGCCTTGTCTGGCAAGGGAAGGGTATATATTTAAGAAAATAGCTTTAATAAGGTATGAGCATCTCCCTAGGGAAGTCTGCAACTTTTTATTCACAAAACAGTATGCTCCTTGACAGTCTCTGGAGCACCCCAACTGGGGCTGTACCTACAGTACTAAAGCAAACTAGATGATCCCCAAAATGGTCAGTCTAATTGGCTACAACTGTTTCCAAGCCTTTCCAGTAGTGGCAAATGGTGCAAGCTTTTTCGATTTTTTTTTTAAAAAAGCATATGGTAAATATTTTTGACTTTGCAGGCCACATGAAGTCTCTGTCACAACTATTCAGCTCTTTCATTGTAGTGTGAAAGTCGTCAGAGATCAAATGTAATATGATTGGACATGGCTATGTTAAAAAAAACTATGACTACAAAAATTTAAATTTTATATAATGTTTACATCACAAAAATATTTTTAATTCTTTTTTTAACCATTTAAGAATGCGAAAACCATTCTTAGCTGGATGATAGGCCAAATTTAAAAGCAGGTGGTTGGCAGGACTTTGCCTGCGGAAAGATTTTACTAAACCTGCTTTAGGTGGCTCACTAGAGGGTCAATCCAGAGAGATCAGTAAGGGATGCTGCTGGTCTTGGATTGTAAAACTCTGGCCCAGTTTGCCCTTCTGGGAACACTGGATCAATCTCGATCTGAAAATCACCAGTTTGGGAGGAAGGGGGAAGAGCTCATTACAAAGGTCCCTTTGTATTTCTTCAAAAGTCAGAATTACTACCAAGTTCTTTACCTTACTGTTATCACTGTGTCACTGACATTAAGCTAGCATATGTCACTAGCTGGTTTTTTGCAATACTCTGAAAGATCGTAAGGCCATCTCACTTGAATTATTGTATTCAGAATGAATGTCATACTTTAAACCTTCAGATGGTGCCTTCTTTCTGGGCAGGCCCCCATACATATAACATGTTACAGATTAGAAAACATCCTCTCACTGCATACATTAGACCTAGGAATTCCTTGTTTCGTTTGTTGGCTTGGTTTTGAGGGTTTCTTATTGTATTTTTTAGGAGCTACTGGAAAAAAAAAAAAGATGAGAGAAAAAAAAACCCTTGACTTTCTGCCACATGCTACTGAATTAAGCACTGGTATGAAAATGTGGTATTCTGTATATTTTATTTGATCACACTGTTCTCTGATGCCATATCTAATTTTTCCAGCCTGACCTTTCCTAAGATTCTGCTGGCTCTTTCATTGGGATTTAAATGAAAGGGCAAAGCATTTTGCATGAATATAGAAACAGAGCAGAAATTGTATAAATCCAGTGAAGCAAAAAAACTCAAGGCAATTAATGGCATTAGTTGAATCCAGTTGCTCTCAGGGAACTTACTATCCTACACCACACAGTAAACCTCTGGGGAATGCACTGTTTATCATTTGCAGAAAAATCAAAGAAAATAAGAATGGTCATATACTGAAATCAAACATTGATCAGACTACTATTTTTGACTTTTCTATTTCAAATGTAGAGACTTGGATTGCTATTGTGAATGCTGTCTGTGAATGTGACCCAGCCGCTCCTCCAAAAAATATCCTTTTCCATTCAAAACTACTCCCCCCACATACATGGGCATGAGTCTTATATTTTTAACTTCTAAAATAATATAAAACATGCCTAGGAATTTTTATAGTTATTTAAGTCTAGATTAGAGTCAGCTCCAAAAAACAGCAGGACCAATTGTCAAACCCAGACAAGTGGTCAATGTCCTATCTTTTCTTTTTAAGTTGCCAGTAACTTTGTCTGCTTTCTTTCCCTCTATTTGTTTTCCTTTATTTTTAAAAGTTAGTTTATTTTGATAAAATTTTAAATTATAAAAAAGTTTAAAAACTACATCACATTCCACTATCCAAAATAACACATATCCATTTCCTTCTGTTATAAAAAAAATTAAATATTGCAGTTATAAGTTCCCTTTCCACCTCCCCAGAAGCAACCACTAACATGTGTCTGTTGTATATCTTTCCATTCCATTTTTTGTTCCTTCCATGCATAAATGAATCCACAAAATTCTATAGTGTTATTTCATAGATTTATATTTAAATAAATGGAATGATTATGTACCATTCTGCATCTTGCTTTTTTTCAATCAATACTGTGGGTTTTTTTCAATCAATACTATGTTTTTTAATCATTTCATATATATCTTCTGTCTTCTTTAAAACTGCTCATTACCCACACTATCCTATGGGATTATTCTATCTGCAAAACTAGCTGAAGAACAGAACCCTAGTTTCCTGATGGCTCCACATGACAATACACAAGCTGTCTTAATTTTAGAAATTTTACTACCAATCACCATGGAAAAACAGAAAATACAAAAAAATATGGAAAATTATAAAATTTCAGAAATCTTAGTAGGTTTAGAAAATATAGCTTCACACTTTAATTTCTAATATCCTGGCCAAAATGAGATGGCAGCTGGACACCCCACTGTTGTCCTGTTCTGCTTTTGTTTTTGAAAGTGGAACTCAATAATCCTCATCCCTCCTCCTAACCCAAAGAGAAAGGCCCTGCTGACCCCACTTCCTATAATGAGGCTCAGCCTAGACTCCTGAATTGGTGCAAAGGGCACAACCTAAATGCTCCTTTGTTTCAAGCAGGTGAGTTGCTCTTTGAGGGCCTCCAAACCAGACAGAACCTATTTCACAGACAGTGTTAGCTTTTAGGAAGATAGAGCTGTTAAGAGCATAGGTTCCAAAATCTATATAGAACATAAAGAAATGAGGACTTTTGGGACTTTACAAAATGGATTCCATAGGAGCCATGACAATAATGTTGACTGGCTAATAGTGGGAACGCCCTTAGGGTATGACTAGAATGCCCCAAACCACAGAAATGCCAGCCATGACTGCAGGAGCTGATAAGCATAAGAGTACTACCTGTAAGAACCATGTATGTTAAACACCTCAGACAGACGATGCTCAAGCCTGACCTGAGAGCATCAGAGATGGTTTCCCTAAGAGCTGAAGACTCTGACCTTCTGCCTGTCATAGCCACCGGCTGGGGATCAACACAAACTATCCACACCACCAGTCAACAGAGCTACCTTTGGAGAAGCTAAGGACTTTCATACCTTCACTATGTGGTGTAAGACTCCATACCTTCCCCACTCTGTGTGTTGTGTGTTAACCTGCATGGATATCTGATCAATTTATTTGAGAAGGTTCCACTCAATAAACCTGGTATTGTGGAAAGACACAAATGCATTCAAGGGTGTTATTTCAGTAGCCACTTTCCTTTCTCACAACACTGGGTTTATATGCCAGGTCTGCCCCTGACTAGTTCCTTGGACTTGACTATGTTTCTTTACATCAATAAGTAATTTTTGTTCATCTCTAAAATGAGAATAATGATAGTTGTTTGATGATTGAGCTAATCTATAATGAGTCCTTGATAAATGTTAGTAGCTACTATTATTGTTATTGTTATTCAAGGTCCTGCATACTCATGGTCCCCACATTGATTCACAGTCAGTGAAGAGAAATGAGCCTTATACCCCTTTCTGAAAACTTGTCATTTAGATGCAGTCAATACTCTGGCTTATCTAGTGATATTCAGTTTTAAGGGCAAGCTGAGCTAAAAATCCATACATGAATATAGGTTCAAAATTTGATATTTCACTTACGTGCAACCCCCTGAATTTTCAGGATTAAAAAACCAGCATCATTACTTTCAAGAAGTTTTGTGGATTCACATCAAAATACCAACTAGGGAATCAATATTTTAGTAATAGTGAAGCCTGAAAAAGTGGCCCCTGAGTACCCTGAGGGCTAGGTGAGGCAGTTATCTGGACCAGTAATTTATTGACAATGAAGACAATGGGCAACAAAGATGTTTATTAGAAGCTGTGATTATTTTACCAAACCAAGCCCACTTGTGTGGAATCATGGAGCTACCCACAAAAGTAGGACAATTAAAATAATTATGGGACCATTTTACACAATATGGAAAAGGAATTTTTTATCATTTTCCTTTATAGAGGTCCTAGGGTAAAATCATAATGAATAGTTGCTATGAAATTTTCGGAGTTTGGACTTCTTGTGGAGTTTTCAAGTGGAGAAGCCATCTTTGCCAATAAAGAACAACTTTGTCAATAACCATTTTACATAACTGCAAAGCTCCAAAACATCCTGTAAACAAAATCAAAACCAAGGTATAGTAGAAAATAAAGGATAGTATTTCTAAAACACTCTTAAAAAGGGAATATTTATTTATTTATTTATTTATTTTTATTATGGTGACATTGGTTAACAAAATCCAGTAAATTTCATTTGTACAATTCAACAGTAAGGTATATATATATATATATATATATATATATATATATATATATATATATATATATATATATATATATTGCCTGTGCATCTAAAAATGGAATTTTAAAAGCTAATTGCAACTTTAAAGATTTTAAGCAATGGAAACCCCAGAAAAGAGAACAAATCCCTGCTGTAGCAGGACATGGGTTAGGATTTAGAAGGACACTTAAGGAAAATTCTTTATCTGTCCTGAGCACAGACACAATTTGTGAGTCAAAGATTTGCCTCAGTTGTGTTCAATACACAACTAGAATTTAACTGCATTGCTACAAAAAAAACACAGAGATAGGGAGGGGTCCTCAGAGGACCAAGATGCTCACTTTATGTTAATCTGCATCGCAGGAAACCACTTAATTGACTTGTTTTAAAAAATTCTGAAGACTAAAGCGATAGCCAATGTTTTGATCAGTTTCTAGTCATAAAAAGTAACCCCAAAACCATGTCTTCTGTAGCAGTCCAAATTTCACTGCAGCATATATGATTTTTTTTAAATACACAAATGATTGTTTTTAATTCTCTAATAAGAAAAAGCATGACATTTTCATATTGTTATTAGGTTAGCTCAAGCTGGACTCCTGTTCTGACCAACTGTTTGGGTGGGCATCTTACTCTACCTGAAAAGGTTTTAAACTCATTCGTGCTCCCACCTGCTGATTAAGATGTTTATGGGAGATTATGTTGGCATTATTACTTGGATTATAAATGAGCCTCATCCAAGGTCATAGTCCTCTGACTAAGGAAGATTTTGAACTTGAACTTTGAACTGGATTTATAATTGCATGGTTTTTGTCAGATTTGTGGTCTGTTAACTTATTTATTTACTGTAAATGGTCCTTTACTACTACCAAGCCTACCCTTTATAGCACAATTGTCCATGTACTGTTGAATTTAAAGACCACCTTAAAATTGTGATCTAATGAGACATGTGGTCTATCAATTACAGGAAATTTTGAAACTGCTCAAATTAGGGTCTAGTTTCTTTTAAGCCCTTTTAAAGGTGTTTTCATGATTTGGGATTATTGTTTCTTTTTTATTAAATTTATTGGGGTGACAATGGCTAATAAAACTATGTAGGTTTTAAGTGTACAATTCAATAATACATCATATGTATATTGCATTGTATGTTCACCACCCAAAGTTAAATTTCCTTCCATCACCATATAATTGATCCCCTTTACCCTGTCTACCTTCTTCCCTCCCTCAGCCCTTCCCTCTGGTAACCACTAAACTGTTGTTTGTGTTCATGAGTCTGTGTTTGTCTTATTCATTTGTTGCTTTCAGTTTTATACCCCACATTTAAGTGAAATCATGATTCTCAAGTTTTTCTATCTAATCTAATTCACTTAGCATGATAACCTCAAGATCTATTTGTGTTGCTGCAAAGGGCATTATTTCATTATTTCTTATGGTTGAGTAATATTTCATTGTATATGTATATACCACATCTTCTTTGTCCAATCATCTATTGAAGGACACTTCAGCTGTTTCCAGGTGTTGGCCACTGTGAATAATGTTGCTATGAACATTGGGGTGCATATAACTTCACAGATAAATGTTTTCAGATTTGGGAGATAAATATCCAGATATAGCATTGCTGAGTCATATGGTAATTCTATTCTTAATTTTTTGAGGAACCTCAATATTGTTTTCCATGGGATTACTATTTCAATATTGGCCAGTGTCATGTATTTTAGTGCATCAAACCTATAATTAGGAGACAAGTTTCTTCTAGCCAAAGACTCATCTTTTCCCCTTAACTACTAAAACATACCTTTTTGATGTGACTTAGAAAAAAAGTAGCAGCTTATAATAAAAGCTTTCACCACAATGTGGAGTAAAATACATACATACTCATAAAATTCATAATAAAAATAAATCCTGCATATGAAGGACTTGGGTGAAGTTGAGCCACAAGACAAAAAAAAAAGCTGATCACACATTTGCTAAATATTAATTCTCTACTGAGCCATGAAATGGAACAAAATTCTAAAGATAAATATTAATGGGGAGTTTCTGCCGATAATATCCAAAAGAATACATTATAATAGTACACATATCAAGTGAGAATTTTTTTTTCCTGGAATTAAAATAAGCTAAAATTTCCTTTTAAGACGAAACCCTTTACTAGTTTGAATAAATATAACCTCTGTACATTGATTATTGATGATTAAACATTGATTATTTGGGACTTAGAAAATCTTCCTACCCTTTTGGTCTTTTCAGAGGGCTCTCTGTACTGTCTCTGTCGAATGTCTGCATTTCCACTTAGTTTTGATGAACATGTTGATGGCTTTAATAGAAAATGTTGTATCCCAGCTTTTCCTATGCCACTTCATGACATTATTTTAGATAAGTTCTTAAAAAGAACAATGAAAGGGATGCCATTCTCTTTCTTGATTTATCCATGTAAAAAAATTAACTCATACTTCTAGAGGTAATTACTAAATTTATATATTCATAGAAAACCAGTGTACAAGTAGATGATATCACAATTTGATATTTATGAAATGCCAGTTTTCCATAAATACAGAAAATCAGCAATTATAACTGGAGTTGTTTATTAACATTTGGAAGAAAATAATAAATGTGCTCACTATTCGTTAAAATTCCTCAATAATATAACAACTGTCCCCATCTCAAAATAACCCTATGTAATATCCATGTTTTGACTTCGGAGCTGCTTATTCTAATAAAGCTTACATTTAAAATAATCCTTGCTAATATACTCTCATTAGCCTTTTCCTATATTTCCTTAGATGCTAGCCAATGTTAATGTATGCATGTTAATGTATGTGTGTTTATTCAAAGCACAATCTTATTTGCTATCAAAAATCTATTCTATTAGTCAAGATGGGTGGTGAAGTACTGAGGTGGAATTAGTTGTGAAGCTTTTCCATAACTATGTATATCCATATGTATGTATATGTAGTCCAGCTAGTCATTTTGCTCATGCAACAAGCAAAACTAGGCCAGAGTGTATGGGTAAATTGATCTGCAAAACCTACCAGCACTTCTGAGAAAGAACCTCGGGGTACATGAGAATGGGCACGTTTACTCATTCACAACTGTAAGGAGAAAATAAGTAGTGGTCATTCTTGGCCATCACAAACTACTAAATTTTCTAAAGAGAATATTACATTTTCCAAAATCGTCCCCCTTTTTGTGCATCCTTTAGAAGTTTTTCAGATTTTTCGTTTATTTGTGTCATTGTTGTTTCACCCCCTCTCACAGTAGCAGGGTTTTAGATAGCCATCTCTTTTGCCAAGGTTTGCTTCAGCTGTGGCCAAGGGAGCTATTTTAAGTATCAGTTTCTAGCCGTTATATTTTTAAATCCAAGGTCGTTGCTTTTAGAAGAGAGGGAATAATGCATAATAAAACGGTTTAAGTAGATAATTTCCTTAGAAAACTATAGCTGTCTGTCGTCTAATTTAGGATAAGGTGTTCATCGACAGACAATTGAATAAAGATGCAGTACATATACACAACGGACTATTATTAAGCCATAAAAAAATGAAATCTTGCCATCTGCAACAACATGGATGGACCTTGAGGGTATTATGCTAAGTGAAAAAAGCCAAACAGAGAAATTCAAATAACATACAATGTCACTTAAATGTAGAATCTAAAGAACAAAATAAATAAACAAAACAGAAACAGACTCATAGATACAGAGAACAAACAGGTGACTGCCAGATGGGAGGAGGGATTGGGGGCTGGGAAAAGAAGGTGAAGGGATTCAGAAGTACAAATTAGTAGTTAGAAACAGTCATGGCGATGTAAATTACAGCATAGGGAATATAGTCATTGTTATTGTAATTACTATGTATAGTGCCAGGTGGGTACTAGACTAATTGAGGGGAATCACTTTGTAAATTATATATATGTCTAACCATTATGCTATAAACCTGAAACTAATATAAATATTGAATATCAATTCTAAATAAAAAATTAAAATTAAAAAAAAAAGAATTTAGGGTGAAAATAAAGGAAGAATGTGGAAAGACGCACCACCAAGATCATAGGAGTAATGGGCTCAGAGATCAGGTACTGAGCCCTACTGAGCCTCACCAATGTCCATAGATCTCTCCTTGATTATCTGTGGCTATGTGGATTACTGATTCCTGTGATCATCTGGTTATGCATATGAGTCATAAACATGGATTTTGGCATTATCTAATCTTGGAGTTGTAAGAAACAGTAAAGGTCAAACAGCCTAACTTTCTACCCAGTCTCTTCTATCTTATCCCTGACAAATGATTACTCAGTTGTTTTTCCTCCTTAAAAACACTCTCCTTAAATAAATAGCTATTACTATCCATATACATTGACAACAATTCAGACAATTCTTTTTCATATATAACATGTTCTTAAAGAAGAAGAAAATGTCCCTGCAATCTCACCATCTAAATTAACCTTTGGTGCACATATAAAATCATACTCTATAAGGTTTGTTCTGTAAATTGAATTTACTATATATCATGAACCTCTTTCTTTATTGATAAATAAGTATTTATATAGTCACTTTAAAATCTACATAGTGTGTGGATCTACCATAACTCAATCAATCCTTTGTTGTTTGTTAGATAAATGTTATTTCATATTTCCTGATATTTTAAATGTTGGAATTATGGACAGTACTGATTCAAATAAAAGCTCTTCTGATTCTCATACTCTAATACCCCTTTTAGGTTAAAGTTTTTTATGTTCTTGATAGAAGCTAAAAATTACCAATACTTAAAAAATATGCATTTTACATTCCTCACTTCTTGTTGACACTTCTCTGGGCATTCCCTGGCAGTCCATTTTGTCTTTAGACATTTCAAAGTGGAAGGTAGAGTTGCATAATGTTGTATTATTTTCACACTTCAAGTGTTGCATAATTTCAACGGGTATCCAAAACAATCCAAAGGACCATCTTATATTTTTAGGTTTGGATGAATGTGGCAGAGATTGCTCTTCCCCTTAATAATAGAAGGCAGCATTATAACCAGATAGAAAACTATATTTCTCAACCTTCTCTGCAGCTAATTGTAGGAAATATCTACTTGCTGGCCAATGGGAAGTAATTGGAAGTATTCTATGGAACTTCCAGTTTAATGAGGGATGACTCAGATGGTATAGCCTCTCTTTTACTCTTTCCCTTTCTTATTGCCAGTACATATTGGCTGGGGCCTCACCAGTCCTCTGGGACTATGAAGTAATCTTACAGGTTGCAGTAATGACCTAGGATAGCAAAACAGAGAGATAAGAGAAACCAAGTGTCTAATAACTACAGATTTTCCACAGCAGGGCTTAATGGCCTAACTTTCAGACCTCTTTTAGGCATGAGAGAAATAAGTTTCTGTTTTATTTAAGCTCCTGGTATTTGTGGTTTATTTTAATAGTTTCCTTTTTTACCAGTTACTATTGCTTAATGTAATTCCTAACAGATAAAGAGGTCTTACCCACTAGTGCTAATAGAGAATAATTATTAAATATTCCTGCCATACTAGGATCTTGCCTCAACATATGACAAACTCATGATAGACAAAAAGAAGGGCTCCGTCAATAAAAAAAGTTATATAAACTACATATATTCAAAGTGTATATAATAAATTGTTTTGGAGGAAAATGTCTCGATTTTGTGTGATAATTATAACTTTGTATTCAACTAATACTCCAGCCTGGCATGTATTAAATAATCACAGAGTTTATCATACACTTGATAGCCTACTTAAAAACTAGAAAATGTGGCTACATTTTTAGTAACTCAAGTTCCTTCTAACAGTCTCTAGAATTGTTAGAAGCAGGGTACTTTAGTTGCAACAAAGACAAAGGTTGATGTGAATGGCAAAGAGAATAATCTGAAAGGAAGGAATCAATGCTCATAATCTCATCAGTCTAGTGTAAATGTATGATTATTTCTTAGAAGGCAATGAGTATGAAAAATAAAAGGGGAAAAAAGATTTGGATGAAGAAAATATGGAGGAGAAAACAAAAGATATAGAGAGACTCTTGCCAATTATCCCGATTCCAAGTACAGGCAGCCACAAAACCTTTGTTCCTCCTCTTTGCCTCTTCCTTAGCCCACAGTGAGATGTAGACAGTAGAAAAATATATAAGGCAATGACTGAGAGCATTGTTAACAATCAGAAGAGGACTATAGATGAAAGGGAAAGAAAGAAGACCCCTAATCTCATGGTCATAGAGAATTTACAGAGTTTGCTGTTTGTAGAAACTGTCATTAATATATATCCCTGGGTTTGATTCCCATTTTAAATCTTTTTTTTATATTATGCAGAAACTGAATGGTATTAACATAAATAGTCAATTTAAATGTAAGATAACAATGATGAATATAATTTAAACAGCAATGTCATAAAGTCATTTTAAATTAACTTTTTAAAAATAAGCTTAAATTTCATCCAATGTACACTTTAATAGAGTTTTGAATTCTTTCAGAAAACAAGCATGGAAGTTTTGAATTGGAGACTACCTAAATTATTGCTAAAGATATGCCAAGAAAGCAATTATAAATGAATTTTAGTGACATTAATGGTCATCATTTCCAGCTGGGAAACTGATGGGAAGAAAGACATTTGCCTTTTTCTCCAAAAGTCAAGAAGACATTAAGGGGTTCTGATAGTCATGGGAGGTGGAGTTAGGGTGAAATTCTGTCTTAGGTATAATAATTTCTCTTTTTCACTTTGGTTATATAGAAAAATAAAGGAAAAAAAATAAAGGGGGAAGTACTTAAGGGGTTTGTATCCCTGGAAATCTGTTGAGAAGGCATTCAGCACACACAAAAACCAACAATGGCCTTAGACACCTAATGTAGCTGCAGAGAACTTCATATGCCTCAAGAAGGATTTCAACTGTTATCTAGAAATCAATTTGCTAGCAAGAATTATTTTCTTAACCATTAAATATAGCCATAAGTGTCAATGTGCTTGGCTTTTCAAAAGTCAGAGAAAGATCAGGAAGGATCCCCATGCCTCAAGACTTCAAAAGGAAAGTTTGTTCAGAACTGAGAATCTCAAAGTATATATAAATCAATGGATACTGCCACAAATTGTAGCAATACAAAGGCAAGGAATGGAAGACTGAACTTGGCTGCAGAGGGTTGTTCTCAGAAGTTCAAATTTATAAGATGAATCTAGGACATAGGACCAAGGATAAAATTTTAAGGATAATTCCCACAATGGAGACTAACAACTAGAAGAGGCTGAGACTTACAAAAATGGCTAAGGACAGCTATTGTTTCGTGATTAATCTAGAGTATTAGAAAGGGCAAAGCATTAACACATCAGGGAGCCATGTGCTCTCAAATTTGCTCTACCTCTAGCCCCCTGTGGGGCCTCCAGTGGTCCCCTGTTTGAGGAAAACCTCATCTCTAAATGAGAGACTTGGGGTCATTTATCCCTCAGAGCTTCTTGTTTTTTATTCTCAGTGTTACTTTAGATTATGCTCAAACCCATCGTGCTTTTTTTTTCTTTATTGGGCTTTTGTGAAAACCAACACTTAAGGGGTTGGATGCTCATTAAGAATGGAAGCTGCCCTTTGGAACCTCATCTATGATCATATATGAAAACAAAGATTTAGGTAGACTAATGGTGTATCTTCCTATTCTACATACCTCCAGGAGACCATTTCTTTTGCAGCTGATTCTTTTCTCTCCACCCCTCACTCCCAAGGAAGGAAGATGGATTAAAGTTACAATACAGAAAAGGACACTTTCCAACAGTTCATAAAGCTGAAAATCCATAAAACAAGAACTTTTGGAAAATGTTAAAAAGCCTGTATTTCTATTCCTGAAATTAGAAAATTATTAGAGCAGCTTCAATTCTTACATTTGAGATTTTATAATGCAGACAATAGCCCAAATGTTTTTTTTCATTAATTCTGTGGAAATGCTATTATCACATTCATGAAAAAATAAAATAAAAATGTAAAGAATGAGACCTAGTATTTTTGCTGTTCAGTCATATGCTGTGACACAGTCAATACATAACTTCAGCATATGTTTTTTCAAACACTCTAAACAGTCCTTGACTCCACATTTTTTACTCAGGCATAAAGCCTGCAAATAATAGTATATAAAAATTGTCCAACCATCTTCCACAATGATGTGAATGAAGCACTTATAGGCCCCAATATAATATAATGTTATTGCCATGCTAAGTAATGAATGAAATTGTATAATTGCTTACATATTTTAGTGGGGTTTTCAAAACAGAAACTCAGAGTATTAAAACTGTAAGAAAAGAGTAAGAATTAACTGAGCAGGGTTTGCAAAGGGTGGTCAACAGTCACATATTTGTCACAGATAACTTTTATTTGGATATTATCTGTTTACAATGAGCAGTGCTTTTTAAAAGACAGTGAAACTAATAAATGTTACAGTTAGATTGTTACAGTTTAGTACTTATTGTCCTATGTCCAGCCTTATTCAACATTGAACTACTTGACTAGACCCTTCAAGGAATTAAGTTTGAGACTCTCCTCCCTAGTAGAAATTTTCAAAGCTAGAAGGAACACTAAAATAATCTAATTCAATGAATTCACAGATGTTAGTGGGCCAAAAAGGGTTGTGAACTTTTTCGATAAGCCAAGATAATTTTTTTCTTCAAAAATAATTACTATCTATATCACCATGATACCATAAAAGTTATTTTTACAATAAAAATAGACTAGCCATTTCCAAGAAAAGTCACTTACAATCTTCCAGTAACAAATATGTAATGATGTAGATGTAACATTATCTTTTTTTTTTTTTTTTTTAATTTGCCACTGACCAATGAAAACCTCCTCACAGCCTGACACTGGCTCTCAGGCTGGTGTCTGGAAGCCAGCGGCCTGGTTCAACATTTCATTTTAGAAGCAGGGATATGGTTTCATATTGTTCTCAAAGTTGCATGACTGGTAAAAGCCAAAGCCAGGTCTATCAGCCATCTGGCTTTCCAGTACCAATACCAATATTTTTTAACTTTGTCAGCTGCTGGAAGGCATTATGTGGTAAGACTTTTCTGGAGTCAGATAGAACCCAGTACAATCCTGCCGGCTGTATAATCTTGGGCAAGTTAATAAACTTCCCCCAATCTTTCAGCCCAGTGCCTTCCACATTGGAGAACTTCATTTATTTGAGTTATTTGTCTCTGTCTTCCCATTCTTCCAGTATACAAGTTGCTGATTTGAGACACAATTTCCCACTTAGGTCTATGGGAAGTATAATAGGAAAGGTAGTCAAGGGTGGGCTGATGGCACATATTTCCTTTTGTAGCTCTTACAAAGCCAGTCCTGCTTGCTGTCTCCCCACAGCCAGCTCCAGAAAAGTCTGGGAGCCAAAAAATTAACTGAAAATCAAATTAAGTCTTTATTGTCATCTCTTGGAAATGCCAAGAGCTAATCCTAATGCTCTTTGCTTATTCCCAGGTCTCTAAAACCCACCCTCCAATTCAGCTAAAACAATCTTTCTAGTTCATATATTTTTTCACTCTTTTTCTGACCTTTTTTCTCTCTTCAATGAGCAATACTCTTCACCATCTGTAATATAGATCCCATTAACCTCCTTTTCTCTTCCATTTCCTTCCTACTCTAATTTATGTGATCAGACCAAGATTTGGGCTCCTTAGAAGCTGGTGGGGACAGGACTGTAGATAATCATGCTTTAATAGTTGTGTTCCTGCCACATATTTACTTACCATATATTTATGTTACAAAAATATTTTATATTCTCAGACATCTTTAAATTCTTCATATTGGCGAATGTATAGAAAATATTATTATTTATATTTTACAGAGTAAGGAACCAAATAAAGAAGGGATATAATTGATTGCCTGAGGTCACATAAGGCATTGAACAAGACACATATAAATAGTTCCTTTATTTTTGTCCTAGTCCTTGAAAACATTTTCAAGAATAAAGATTATCAACAGTAAGTATTTACCAAGTACTTACTACATTCCAGGCACAATTCTAGATGCTAGAAAAATAGTGATGATTAAGACAGACAAGATCCATACACTCATGGATATTTTTATTATAGGTGGTAGATGGAAATATATCCTAGTAGAGGGGTGGGGAATAAACAGATAAGTGGATAAGTTTTCAGATAATAAGAAATGCTGTAAAGAAAATAAAACAAAGTGATATGGCCAGTTAAGAAGGGTGGGTGGACCAGTGGTCAATTAAGTCTATGTGGATAGGGATACCTTCCTAAAGAGATAAAAGATTTGGGATCAGATCATTCTAGGAGAGAATCAGCAAGTATGACAGCTCCTAAAACAGCTGCTAGGGGAAAGCTTGAGCAGGAAGGGAGTTTAATGTGTTTGTAAAGCAGAATGAAAGTCCCTGCTGGTGGAGGAATGAAGCTTAAGTGAATGTGGTAGGAAAGGTCAGGACAAAGGTCATGTTGAAACTTTCGGGCCTCGGCTAGGAGATGGAATTTATTCTAAGTGTGATGGGATGCAATTGGGAGACTTTAAGCAAGGGAGAAAGAAATACCATCTGATCTTTTTTAAAAAATAAAATAAAAACTCTTCTGACTGCTATATTGAGAAAGGATTTTAAGGAGGCTGCTTAGGGGGTTATTGTTCTGATTCAAACAGGATATGCAGATTGTTTGGCCAAGGGTATTAGCCCTGGAGATAGGAAAGGGTAAACAGATTTGGTACATAGTTTTAGGTAGAGGAGATAAAGCTTCCTGAGGAACTGGATATGGAATAAAAAGAATAATGATTCCTAGGTGTTTGCATTTAACTGGTGGATGAATAGTTGGGCCATTTCCTGAGATAGGAAAGAATAATTCAAAATAGAGAGAGATGTAGGCAGAATCAAGTTTCTGTTTTACCTTTGTTAAACTTGAGATTCTTAGTAGACAGGCATGTCGAGATATAAAATGGCATTTAGGAATCTGTTGTAGTTAAGGTAAGTATGCTGTTTTCTTTGCCCAGGACACCTTCCTCTCCTTCTTCAGCAATTTCCTACTCACTTTTCAAATGTCAGTTTAAATTCATCTCTCTAGAAAGTTCATGTCTCTCTCCTCTAGGGTTTATTTCAGTACAGATCATGGGGAGAAGTGGATGGTTTCAAGAGCAATTTAAGGACATAAAGGTCAGCAGGATATAGCGACTGTCTGATACAAAGGTAAGCAGGTGTCAGCAGTGATTCCCTGGCTTGTCCCACAGTGTGAATGCTGGTGCCATTCACTGAGCTACTGAAGAGTAGCAGGCAATGAGGTTTAGAAGGATGAAGAAAGAACCACTTTTTATAATGTTGAATTTGAGATGTATACAAAACATATACATGATATGGAGATGAGGAGTAGGCAGCTGAATATTGGGGCTGTCTACTCAGAAGAATGGTCGCTGCTGAAGGTATAATATTCAGAGTCATTAATTACATGACTAGTAATTGTGGCAAGGGCAGGGATGAAACCTTAAGAGTAAAAAGAACTTAGTCCTAGAATAGAGTCTAGGACCAAGTAGTGGGAGCTCCAATATATTTAGTTAAAAGAAGAGGGGTCTTAAAAGGGTATTGGAGATAGAGCATTCAGGGAGACAGGAGAAGGGATGGCAAAATGCTGTACCACAGAAACCAAGGGAAAACAGCTTTTTTGGGAAAGAGGCATTAGTTGACAGTGATAAGTGTTACGGACCGCACCTGGACAAGATGACCTCAGAGCCGAATTAGAATCAAAAAAGAAAATTTTATTACGAATTCGAATCCAGGCTCAAGCCTCCACTGCCGCAGCAGTGAGAGCAAGAGCCCCGATCCTTAGCATGAGGTTCCTTATATTAGGTTCATGGCGGGCTAACTTGGCGTGCGCGGGACAGGTTGCAGTTCCTTATTGTCTAACCACATGGCCTGATTATGGCCTGACCTTTAAGCAAGCAAATAGGTCTGGGAGGAGAATTTCGGCCCTTGGTCGGAGGGGATTGCAGTCTACCTTGCTGGGGGAATTTAAAATTTTCCATTCCGCCATCTTAGATCTTACATGCCGTCTTAAATACATAAGTTCTCATGACCTGTTACACATCACCATCTTAAATACATAAGTTCTCATGACCCATTACAATAAGTGCTGCAGAGAAATAGCTACTAATCATTCAAACCTGGGACTCTACCAGCATATATTGTGACCTGGAGACAGGGCACACCCGTTCACCAGAGCCCATTGTGAGCTTCTCCTCCCATCTCCATGTTCAGTGATGTCATGTTTATAACTGGAATTGGCCATGGTGGGAGTACTTACACCATGGAAATTAGCAAGTGCTACAAATCAAGGCTTCTTCCTCCCCACCCCTCCATTTCAGAGAGCTGGCTGTTAAACATTTACTAGCACACCCACAAATGACTAAGACTATACTTTAGAATCACTGGGGAACTTTTAAATATACCAGTGCCTGGGCCCCTTTCCTAGATGTTCTAATTTACTTATTTTACTCTGGGGTGTGTCCTGAGCAATCATATTTTTAAAATGCTTTCCAAGTGTTCAATTTTGAAGCCAGGATCAAGAACCATGAATCTTTAAAGACTAAAAAGCAATGTCTAGAAAGCAATAAAATAAGTTAGTCAATAAGAAATAGCCTAGGATTCCAGCTAAGCAGTACTGGAAGGTACCACAAGTTTGAACAGGCATAGTGTTAAGTCACATTGCTAAGGGTCAAGGTAAGTCAAGGAAGAACAGGGTACAGCTACTACAGGTCCAGGCAGGTGTGGTTCTGAATCTTTTCCCCAGCCTCCTTGCCACAGACTAGGACTAAAAAAGTGGCCAACTCACAGAGGGGAATACAGCCCTAGTAGTAGAAGTCAGAAACTTTCCAGTAAATCAGTCACAGAGAAGTGATATCTCCAGGCTCCAGCCCCCAGGAGGGCATTGACCACCACTGGGATGCAGATGAGGAAATTGCCTGCTACACCCTATTTGATGTAGGAGTTCCCTGGGGACATTTGCCTTTGTATGGAACATTTGCAGCCAACAACTGTTTTCTATAATCTGCTGCTTCCTGTAATCTGCTTGCTTGCTTGAAAAACCACCAGGATATGCTTTTAAGCTTTATAAACTGCCTCCTCTGGAAGCTTGGGGCTGATCTCTTCTAACCCTGCATGGTAGAGAGTCAGTCGCCGGCCAGCTAATAAAGGATCACAATTCTCTTTGTTAGGCTCTGTGGGTCCCTGTTCTCACCTGCTCCATAACATAGTGAGAGAGAAACTTCCACCTGTATACACTGTACCTGAAAGCCAGCTCTACCCCTGGGCCTACAGGGTCCAATAAATACTCACACTTTGGGATTTTTCTGTTGCTTACATCTGAAAGAAACCCTTTTCAGTAAAATGGATATGAGCTGTGATCTCCATCTTTATCCTGTCTTACTATTGAGAAAGGGATCTTATTATGAACAAAAATGATGCCTACCTATGGCATAAGTGATCAATAATAATTGTAATTCCTGGATCTGTAATGTCAGTGAAAAACCCAAAATATTCTATATTCTTATTTCTTCTGTTATTGAATCATGCTTTTTTTCTTAAGCTGGCAACATTTCCTATTGATTTATAAATAAATATCTGTGACATTTATGTTACCTAACAGATGAGTACACACAGGACTCAGACTTTACCCTATGATGAAAACTTTAAAGAAAAGTTAGTCAGATAGTCTTATGTTGGATAAATGAAGTGAGCCAATGAACTGAGAAATCTACCTACTATCAGAGCTCCTACTGTGTTTCCTACAAAATTCAAAATATCCCATATTCCAGGTTTCTTTTAGGTCAATGTTTATAGTTTATTTCAAGAGGTGTGAAAAAGGCAAACTGAAAGATCATTTATACTGCTTTCAGAACTCAAGGTAATTTTTTAAAACGTGAGTGATAAAGAGACTCTTAATCAATTAGCCAAGAGGCCACACTATACTTTAAAATTAAAATTACCCTCACATGTGTAATCTCACTTTATAGCAGTGAAGAGGCTCTGCAGCTATTGAAATGAGTAAGTCGGTAATAGTTTTAATGGTACAATAATCAAAGGATTAAGATTATGTAGAAGTAAGTAGGACCAATGTACCTTCAAGTGATGGAGATTTTAAATAAAGCAGGAAAGTGGCTTTCATTATATGGTTTATTTTCCAATTTAAATGATTCTTATGAGTAGTACTATAATGTATAGAAGAGAGTTTTCCAACTGTATGACTTTTCTTTTGTCTTCCTGCATAGGTAGTATGTTTGGTTTGGTTTTACAGAAGATCTTATTAGCTTAAAGCAACACAACACATTAACAGAACGTCCAAAGTTTTATGAATGATTTTTTCAGAATTCAGAAAAGAATGACATAAAAAAACGATGGTAACACAGGGATAAATTAAGCCCATTTTACAAAGCTTTACCAGTATTGGAAGTAAGAATATTATTTTCCAAACAACAAAAAGGTATAAAACAGTTCTATAATTGGCCTATTGTAATTACAGCCAAATTTTATTTCTTGTCTTATCAGCTTGCTGATCTTTTAATATTTTAGGTTCAAAAGAGAGAAGTGGAGATCAATGTTTGGATAGCATCTATACAAGGTGACTCATTGATGATTAAGTGGACATAAGACAATTCTAAATTCTCTTCCCCTGACAAGATAAGAATGTAGATTACTTCTTGCTGCTTTAAGAATGAACTAGATTCATAGAATTTAATATTCACTATTATGGGTATAGTGATAGAATCTTAGGAACTTTAAGGGAACAAATTGTTTTGCTTTTCTCTTTTGTGTTTTGGTTTTGATTTTCTTTTTTGGAAATATTTGAGGAAAAGTGTATATGCTTCAGTCAGGTCATGTTGGATGTTATTCAACCTTTTCTTCTCTACCTTTCCTCTAAGGAGAAAATATTATTTAATCATTAAATTTAAACTAAATCATTTAAATTAGCTAATTAATTAAAATGTACATTAAATTAAAAGTTTCCCTAATGAGAGGAATTGAATATTAAGGAATAAGATTTTGTTGAGTAGACTTGAGCTTTAGAGAATCTAAATATATCTATAATATCTAGGATTCTTTTTGCTCCCTTTTCAAGGATAAACTTATACCCCTTTGGGAAGATTAAGGCTCCGATACCCGTACAACTAAAGCAAAATGAGGAAAGTGGGCTCATCATAAAAAATCTTACAGAATCTTCCAAAGCCCAATTACAGTAAGAACAGCCAGGCTTCAAAAGAACTGCAAAGTAGTTCAGACAACAGCTGGATTCATTATCTCTTATCTGTGCTTTCTCTGAACATCTCTTTCTTTCTGTTTCCCTTACTTTGAACAAGCAGCCACCCAAATGCCAGGTATTCACAAATGCTCTGGAATTGATAGCGTACATCTCATTGTCCATTTCTTATTACTCTGCTGGCAAGGAGAACACTGTCAACATAAGGGTCATCTCAAATCTGGCTGACCAAGGAATCACCTAGGGAACTTGCAAAAATACAGATTCCTGTGGATTTTATTTAACAATGCAAGCTGCTCATTATATTTCTCAGTTTCTTAATTTCTCATTCACTGACTTCTTTTTAGTACTGTTTCTTTACAGAGACGGCATAAATAATTAATTAAAGGTGTCCTGTCCTGTTTTTCTAGACTGCCAAAAGGACTTTTCTCTATCTTGTTTTTATACAGAAAGTGTATAGATTTCCCTGAAGGAAATATACAGTTAAAAAAAACATAAAACTTAAAATTCTTTAGATTCTAAGCTTAAGGAAGCACCCTTTCGAGTACAACACCAGGAAGTGTGAGAGAGCTGGAGAGGAGCAGAAGAAAATATGGAAGACAATTTGAGGAGGAAAGTAAGAACAAGTGGTGTTGTCTCTTCTTCAAAGGAGCCTTGTAGTTGGGGAAGAGGTGATGGATGAAGGGGAAAGTACCCAGGAGAATTTTTCTAGAAATTCTGAATTGGGGATGAAAGAAAATAAATTCTGCATTTTGTTTTGTGTTGCTCTCTGGCAGACCTGCAACACATCTCCTGTTGACAGAATAGGAAAAAGACAACAGGGACATGTTGGCCTACTTTGGAAGGCCTCAGCAATGACTACTCCTGAATTCTCCTACATGTATGCTAGAGTATGGCACAGCGCCAAAAAATATCTAGTGAGGAAGTAAAGACCCTATTAGCAGAGGTTATGGTGGGGGAAGCAGAAAGAAGTGGCTGTGCCTTCTTGAGATTACCTGTACTAGGAAGCTGGGCAAGGTGCCTTAAAGGATATCTCATGTTCCACTCAGTAAGCCAACATCAGCCACAGTCCTGATCACAACTGCCCACTGCGGGCAGAAGCAATTTTATAGAACCAGGCCAGGATGGGAAAACAAACCATCTTGTCACACGTCCCTCTACTCCACATCCACTGGACCCAGACCCATTGTATATCTAAGGGAGATGGAACTCAAAAATTCAGCTCCGAACTTGACAGGGACTAAAATAATACTGTACCAATACTTGTACCAGAATAGAAAGATTTTCTAGACCAGACTGATTATCCAAAAGATACTAAATTTTAATACACAAATGTCCAGCTATAACAGAATTCAGCTTTCTGAAACTAAGCAGGAAAGGACATAGATAATAGTCTAGGTTCTGTTGGAAAAACAAATAGAATATTATTTTTATACTACCTTATTTCCAACTGCCCAAATCATACCTGTTATATTCTCTTATCACTCCCAGAAGTGACCTTCATAGAACACACTAAGGCACTGGATTGATTTATAATATAAATCCTTAAAATGCAGATTTTCTACAGATAATTTCAATAAATCTCAATTCTATTAGCTTTAGTTTCTCGGAGGAACAGATATTATAAAAAGAGTGTTTCTTTCTGCATAGTTTAGATTAGAAAGAGAATGAATTAAAAAGAAAAATGCATGAGGAAAAAATCCTCTTACAAATGTTTTGAGGCCTCTCTCTGACTTTAGAGAAACAAGCAGGCTAAGGGGGAATAAAGCATGATCCTGGCTTGACATGGCTCTGGGCTCTGAATGTCAGTGCGTGAGCTGTAGACAAACATAGGAGGTAGAGGACAAGTTCCAAAACCCACCACTTCCGTGTTTCTCCACCTCCTTTCCAAACATCACAGAGTTTTCTTTCTGATAATTTCAAAGAACTACATTTTAATTTTCTCTTTTACAACTACATCTTATGTTTTACCAGTTGTCTATCATCATTTCTTTTAACCATTTCTCTCTTTTTAACACTTGGGTTGCCACCCTTTTCTTTTTTTATAAGTAACATGGCAATGAACATCCTCCAGATGAAGTTTCATGCACACCCACAAGCATTTCTCTGCCACAGATACTTTAAAAGTCTCTGAATTTTAAGTTTGGATAAATATACCAAATTATCCCTTCGTAAATGTTTTCTGTTTTATACTCTCAGCAACAATATCTAAGACTGCTTATTTCCTCATTTGCAAAATTTTAAATGCTCATCAGAAGAACAAACATTCATAATGAATTGTTTTCATTTGTTTTTTCCTATTGACATTAAGGTTGAACACTTGGTAAGTTTATCAATATTTATATCTAATAATTACTTTTCTTGTCTTAGCCAACAATTTAATGTGAATAGTAATGGTGAGCATGTACAAACATGTTTTTCTGACCATTAATACAGCTATTAGCTTTTTAACTGTTAAAGTAGTGAGTTTCACTACCAAATGTCTTAATGTTGAAATATTAAGTACTGAAGTACTGACCCTCCATGTGCATAAACTCAGTTCTTACAATATTTTTATCTCTTTACCCCTTTATGTTCTAAGACATTCCTCCAACTTTCTAGATTAATACTAATTTTTTCTATGTCCTTTCCATTATTCAAGCCTTCTGTTAAATTTTAAAATCCAATGATCAAAATTTTAATTTCCGAGAATTCTTCATTTTTTAATTGCTCTTTTCTTATATAGTATGTTCTATTTTGTGGACCATTAGTCTTTTGAATGTCATTGAGGATACTAATTAGAACTGATTTAATGTTTTCTTCAATTCTCTGAATTATCTCTGTTGCCAACCATTCTGTTAGTTCACTTGCTTCTTCTCTTGTGTACTGCTCATTTTTATCCAGTGGCTGATGATGCTTGATTATAAATTCATTTTATAAATAATTTGTGAGGTTGATTAATGTATAGATCTGGAGTGAGTTTCTTCTGTTTCTCCATCATGCCTCTGCCTTGCCTAGAAAGGGGATAGAACTCTTCATCAGCCTGCCTGTTTTAGTCCCACATACTCCAAACCCCTCCTCTCCACTGGCAAATAAGAAGTGTATTACTCATATGAGGACAATATTGTCTTCGTCTCTCCACCCAAATTTCTCATGCAGAGCTATGCTCTTAAGTCCTACACTCAACTTCTAGCACTCCTTGGGCAGCATCTTCACTTTCCTTTGAGTGCCGTTTTTAACTTCGAGCTTGGTGGCAACCACCTCTGCCATCTATTGCTCAATGTGAGAGAGTGAGGAGGGAGAAGGCTAAGCTAAATGTTCTAAAGTAGATGAAGAAGGAGGAGGAGGAAGAGGAGAAAGAGGAGGAGGAAGGAGAGGAGGGGAGGGAAGGAGGGGAAGGAGAGGAGGGGAGGGAAGGAGGGGAAGGAGGGGGAGGAGGGGGAGGAGGGGGAGAAGAAGAAAGAAGACGAAGAAGGAGGAGAAGGAGAAGGAGAAGAAGAAATCCTGAAAACGTCCCAGTACTTCTTTCTTCTCTTCTTATTAGTATTCTGGCTGGTCATAGCAGATTCAGAAAAATAAAAATATAATTCCAGAGTGGTTCCTTCCTTTGTGTCATGCTGGGACACCCTCTGCTCTGGCCAGTCCTATTCCTTATATCTTTAGTTCAGAAATTTCCTAATTTCTGGTAGAAAATGATACATTTTACTGTTTACCAGTGCTATGACATGTTTATATATTTTCTGTCATTTTAATGGGTTTTCAGCAGAAAAGGAAAAATATGTCCTCATTCCATCATCCTGATCCGGTCCCCTAGGATTCTTAGCTCCTCTCCTCAGCTCTTTCCTTGACTAAACTGTTGGCTTAAAAAAAAAATCTTCTAAACCTATCAACCAGTGTGTACACCATCCTGAAATTTCTCTTTTTAAATATGGTAATCACAGAGTAAGATATTCCCTTATCATTTCGCCCCAAACTCTCTCACCTGTATTAACACAAACAAGGACTCTGTAGTGAGGCTCAAGAGTCCAAAATGCAAAGTCCAAACAACAGTGAGATGTTCCCATTTGGAAGGGTGCCTTGTGGGATTACACGATTGCTTCCTTCATCCCAGTCATTACAGAAAATAAGTTAATTAACAAGCCAACTTCAGCTTTACTAAATTTATTATGAATTATATGTTGGTAAAAGGCCAACACTGGCATCTATTTAACTAGTAATTATTGTGTTTTATTGTTGTGGACCTATAACGCATTAACAAGCCAGGACTCAGCTTTATTAGAATGCGTGTGGCTCCTCAGTTCCATGCATATTTATTATGCGAGAGAATGGGATTCTTCTTCTCTAGCCTTCACTAATTTAAAAGAAGATATCCTCAATGAAATGTATTCAAATATTTTGACATTTTGCTTCACCTCACTTACAGAGCAGAAATTGTTTCTGACAGTTATTATACAGTGCTGGAATCCTGCTGCTTCCGCTGTTGAAGAACAGGTTGAAAAGACACAGCGCTTGCATTTTGTTCAAAGAATGATTTGGTGGCTTAGAAATAGCAGCACTGTCAGCTGTGATTCACCGCGAGTTTAGATAATATCCAGTCTGTAGTCACTGCTAACATAGGTTTCTGGGCTTTGAGCGGAAGGAAATGAATGGAGGCTGGTGCCCTGAGGTTACCCAGGAGGATGAGTGTAAAATATGGAGCTGGCATTTGGCCACCTAAAATTTTGGTAGACGTCTCCCCCAACCTCAATATAACAGGCTTAAATTTCAAATGCATCTATTTACACAAGGCACACAACAGTAAATGTTAAATTGAAACACTGGGGCATTTTAGAAGCATGAACTGTATAAAGTAATTAGAAGCAACATTTGAAGCGTGTTTCTTTGATCTTACTGCACTGAAAGCCAAAAATCACTCTCAGATCATCTAGAAGTGGCTAATGGGATGATAGACCACAGAACAACTAACAAACCTAACGAGCAACCTGATGTGATTTCTTTTGGGTACCTCTGGTTTATTCAGTAGACTTCTGCTCTGAATGCAAAAGTATTCTTCCAAAGTAATAGGATAAAATACTTAGTTGCAAAGGTCTTGACAGTAGCAGTGGCAGAGTTTGGCACCAAGAGATCTTCACAGAGCTACTGAGACTATCAGAATCAAGGACAAAACCACTCATAAGCCCTGCTGCCATTATTTATTCCATTTTTCTCCCATTTCACATCAATGCAAGACTATGTCTGAAAGCAGAACAGTAGCCCTGGGTCAAATCTGACCAGCTATGTGTTCAGAGGGGCCAAGGGAGCTCAGTCGATCACTCAGAGACATAGTTGACTTCTCTGGGCATAGGTTAAAGTAAACAGAGAGCCCATGTAGGGATTGAACCTTCCCTTACAGGTTAATAAACAAATACATGACTATTTGACAGCTGGTCATGACAAGAGAGGTGTGTGATGGTTGCTTTTGCCCCACTTCCTTGTGTTCCCCTCATCATATTGGTGTTGAGGGCTGCCATTTTAGGTAGAAGAGAGGGCCACATGGTCAAAGTGGTAATGAACTACACTGGACCCAAGGCATGTTAAAAGGATGTTAAAAGGAGAAACTCATAGGGTAATGGCTCTGCCTTCAATAGACCAAAACACCAAGAAATTTGGCTGGTGCAAGCATGCAATGGGGAGACTGAGAATATTTTGGGTTTGAAATCCACATTGATTAAGGCTGAGGCAGCCCAGATAAGGAGTCAGCAAAGAGCCCAAGGGACTTTCTGGGGAAAAAGGATTCTGCAGTAGGTCAGGGGATTTATTTGCTGGCAACATCCTGAGGGACCTGTGAGTAAATCTGAAGGGCAATGAGGGGTGATGAAGCCCATTATTCATCGGAATGAGACATGGCCAATTCAGCCCTCATTGGGGTCTCTGCCAGTCAGTAAAAGGTCATACCACAGGAGCAACCTGGGAATAGATGAGAAAAAGCTTTGCCACTTTGGGAAGATGAAAAGAAATGCATCTAGATTTTTTTTCAAAAAGGTAAAGTCAGCCCTAAAGGAACTACAGAAAAATAAAATGTCTACATTAGAGCAAGTAAATTGTAATAAAGTGAATAAAGCTGGTTAGGCAGGAAGGGAAGAAGTATGATTCCAAAGCATTAATCACACTGAACTACAAATTATCTGTTCCTGTCTCATTCATTTTGATATTTTTAGTTAGTACCTTACAAAATGCTTGACACACAGTAAGTGCTAAATAAATATTGGTGAGTGAATATTAGACTTCTTCATCTCCAATGTAATCATAACAGGGTACCAGGTGGGAAACCATATAATATAGTATTTTTGAGGCTAGCATTAACCATGACTACCCAGATAACTTCTTAGGAGACATAATTTGTGGTGTTTAAAAATGTTCCATTGCCTAAAATGTATCCAAATTTCTGTATTTCTGAATCTTCACAATTCATATATTTTCCACTGGTCATGACAATATAGCTATATAGGTTATCTCAATTGTTGGTGATATTACTATCCTATTTTATAGTTGGAGACCTGAGATCAAGTAACTTACTCAAGTTTACAGCCCTGGTAAACATCTAAATTAACTTCAGAGCTTGGACTTTTCAGCACACTCCTATCCTACCTCCTACATTATGACTAAAGGCCTTCAACAAAACAAATATCATTTAAGAAAGAAAAAAAAATGAACTGTCAATCATTAGCATATTTGAATTGGTTCCTCAGATAAATTAGCCAGTCACTGGGCTAGGCTCTGAAGAGTGAGAATTTAAAAGTGAGAGGGATGTTTTTAAAAATTCCTATCCCAGGGCTCTGGCTCACTTTCATGCTTATTGTGTGTCAAGCATTCGTAAAGTACAAACTAGAGATAAATGAGTCTATCTCTATCTCTTTAAGACCACTTTCATTTTATACCAGAAAAATTCCTCTTTTTCATATGTGTATGCTACAAAAGATGCATTACTTATTTAAATTTTTAAATAAAATCTCAATTACCCATAGAATTGGGTAACCTTTTTTCTTAGCATTACTGCAGCACCAAGAGTTAGAGATCAAATTGAATAAGAAGATTCTCCAAGGGAACATCCAAAGAATAGCTTAATAAAATGTACTATGGTCTTATTAACTGGGGAGTGTGGCCATATTACAGTTAAAAACTTCATTGCAGGAGAATCTCTATAGCAAAAGCACTATTCAAATGGCCATCTATTAAGAAATAATGGCAGGCTTTAGATAGTGCCTTCAGTAAACATTTGATAGAAAAATGGAAGCAGTTACCTATGTAATTCTTGTTATGTACACTTGAGACCACCTCTTTTTTCTCTTGAACTATCCAGAGATTTTTGTGAGGGTAAACACTTAGATATGAGCTAAATTTGCTTAGTTTTCTTTTCTCGACATAAAGAAGCTTTAACCAATGTGAATAGTTAGAAGGAAAGATAAATTTGTACATTCTTGAGTTTCCTAGGAAAATTGAGTGTTCCTTAGTAGAGATTTCTAGGAATTTACAGTAAATAGTATAAGAAACTATTCGAATAAATCTTTCCTCAAATTGGGCATGCAAAGCTTGGAAAGAAAGAGTCTGTCAGGTGTGAATATCCTTTGACTTTATATTTTTGCTGTGAGTTAAAGGCATCTGGATATAAATTAATCTAATATATAAAATATACTATATATCAAATATTAGATATGGTATATGATTTAACATGTTAATACATAATATATTAATACATTATGTACAATTAATATATATTAATCATAATCTTAAAATATTGATTAATATATTGATATATATATATGTATGTATTTGTGTTGTATAGATGTATATTTAATGGTCTACCATGTGCTAGGTATTTATAATAACAATGAACCAAAACTTACTAAATGCTAGGCATTGTGCTTTAAAAATCTCATCCTAGGACTTGATCAGGGAAGGTTTTATTGGTTACTCTTATCGCCAATGTTGTATGTAAAGAAATGAAGTTAGAGGTTAAGTAACTTACCCCAGGCCACTCAACAAGTAGTAGAACAGGGATTTGAAACCAGGCCATGTGACATCAGAGCCCATACTCTTAGCCACTTTATAGTACATGTGGGCTTGTCTAATTAATGTTCTATAGCATTGATGATGAAGCTCCATTCCTGACTTATTTGTGTTTCTCTTTACAAATGAAGATCTGCCATAGAGTTTGTGCCTCTTGCCCATTTTACTCAAATGAAGACTATTTTATGACAGAAAAAAAGTCTTCACACAAGATTAATAAATATATCCTTGTGCCTGGCTAAACACTTTCAAGTTGAGGGTCATCTCAAGCTAACACCACCTGACCTCCTTTGTCGTATTTATTAGTCTTCTTTCACTTTTGAAACTAATTCTGAAATACTAGCTCTGATTGTTTAATATCACAAAAGGTAAGTTGCACCTTGTTAGTTTGATAATGGTTTATTAAAACACAGAAAAACTTGAAGCAATTCCTATTTCCTAGCCAATTAAGTGGACTATTGTTCTTTACTAAAGTATTAAATAGTCTAACTCTAGTTCATCCAGAACTTTCCAAAGCTCTTTATGGCTTTCCAAATTAATGTGAAGCTTCACTATACATAGCACTATCATTAAAATTTAAAAAGTGCCTTATAATTTTATCTTTATTTTCACATTTAAACAACAAATCATTAAACCTGAAAACATTCCGTTCAAAGTTAAATGTTATTAATATTATTGATACTTACTCAAAGTACATTTCAAGTAGTTAATATGCTTCAGATCATGACATTTTATTTAGACAATCCAACAAAATTTTCAAGTTTTTTTGAAACATACATTTACTTATTTTGGCAGTTTGGTGTCAGAAAACTTAATTTTCTCTGAGTGTTGAATTTAGCATGAGATAGGTCAAATTCCATTTCTGATATTAGTAAAGCTATAGCAGCTTTCTTTTGGTTTAACTTTGCATAATATAGCCCTTTTATTCTTTTTTTCTTTTTTATTTTTTTCAGCTTTACTGCGACACAATTGATAAATGACATTATGTAAGTTTAAGGTATACAACATGATGATTTTGCACATGTATATATTGTGAAATAATTACCACAGTAAGGTTAGTTAACAGATCCACCACCTCACCTAATTATAATCATTTTTGTGTGTGGTGAGAACATTAAAGACCTACTCTGTTAACAACTTTTAAGTATATAATATACTTATACTATGGAGAAGTAGCCCCAGGAGAAACTATGTATAGATTTCCGGATAGTGACTAGTGGCCTACATGCCCAGTAAGGATGCTTGAAGGAACCGACTGAAAGTTTAAAGACAAAAAGATCTAGAGTGGAGGTATATGGATAGATATAGGCATATGGGCCTGAAATGTGAGAAGTTTTATATCACACATTAATGGCTACCAGAAATTATCTACCACACAAGAGCCACTGAACAACCAAGCAAACAAAATGACCCTAGTCAGCCTTCATCCTTAGCGAAAACTGTTTTGATGGGCATACAAATGAAATGGCCTTAGTGAGATGGAAACTACATAGCTACTAGGACTTATCAAAATGATAGTCTAAAGTAAAGGTAACTTAGAATGGATAGTGTAGAAGGGTTAAGGTAAGTACCAATTATATTCCAAAATAAACTGTAGTGACAAGGTCTATATTTTATCCTGCTAATTCCTTTTTTCCCCTCAGGAAAAAGAGGGAAAAGAAGTTTGTTCCCTGAACCTGCACAGAGAAGTAAAGGTGCATGGCACAAAGGCCAGAATGCAGTGGCAATGAAAATACACCAGTCATATCTCCTTTTGTGAGGCTCATAATTGACTGATCGCCTCAACTGCTGGCCTTGTGGATCTACCATTATGTTTGCCCAGAGGCAACACTTCCTGTGGGCTACTCCCAGACAATGACTGAGAACAGGGGTCACTAGAGCAGGCTTATTCCAGCAAAACGCAGGACTCTTTTAAAGAGCAACTTTGACTTAAAGACTCCCCAACAGCCTAGCTGGATCTTTCTTAGAACTTTTCTGAATTCTGAGACTTTATCTGTATCAATCCTCTTCTTTCCTTTCATAGGAATCAGACCTGTATTGTGATTTGAAGCTTCTCTCCACCTTCTCCTGCTCCCTCCTCTGTCCTGCACAAGTGTTGCTCCCAACAGATCTCTTCTACATCTATAACTGTCTTGGTGTTCTCTCCCAGGAGGACCTGAACTAACACTTAGCTCCACTTGATTTTTTTAAATGCATTCTAGTTCTTTTGTTAAATTCTCTATCTATACGTTCTTGAACATATTAACCACAGCTATTTTTAAGGTCCTACATGATAATCCTAATATCTGGATCACCTATAGGTCCCTTTTTGTTGCTTTTTCTCTTTTTTTTTTTTAATATTTTGTCTAGTTCCTTGGCATGCCTAATAACTTTTTATTAAATACTGGACAATATGTTTTTTTAAATCATAGAAGTTCTATTTGATATCTTTTTTTTCCCCAGAAAAGTTTTACTTCCGGCTGAGAAAGTATAAACAGACCCCCTTGATCCAGTCCAAGTAGAATTTTGAGCTTTTTTAGAACGAATATGCTTTTGGTTTAGTTTTGCTCTTGGAGTATATTTACTCTTATGGTATAGCTCTACTATGATCTCAACTGAAAATTTAAAGTTGTTCACCATAGCCCCTCCATTTTGGTGGCCTCTGAACCGAACCCTCTGCCTTTGCAGACCCGGGAAACTGCCTATATCTCTGCTCAGCTCTTTATCTTCCCAGGTGCTAGTGTCTTGCCATCTCTCCTTATATCTTCACAATTCTCAAGGAGAAACTGCATAGAGAATTTCTGGATCACTTCTCTGTACTTGCCTTCTCTCTTAGCTCCTCAAGTCTTGACTACCTTGGCAACTCTAAACTCCAACTTTTATCTTTTCAGTCCATTGAAACTGCAGAAAGCTTTAGGCCACCACTTTTTGCCTAGTTTCTTTTCTCCATTACTTGGATCAACAAATGACTGAAGATAAAAATAGATGCAAGAGTGAGTCTTTTAGTAGTTGATAGATGGTCATAGGGAACACAGCATAGGGAATGCAGTCAGCATTAACATAATGGCTAGCTGGAGAGCCAAACGAGAGAGAGAGAGAGAGAGAGAGAGAGAGAGAGAGAGAGAGAGCGAGAGAGAGCGAGCGAGCAATCAGGGGGTCACTTTATAAACTATATAAATGTCTAACCAATATACTGTATACTTAAAACTAAAAATAAAAAGAATTTTTTTTAAAGAGTGAGTCTCATCTAAGTATACTTTCTTTCTCTCCTATATCTCCTTGGTATTGCAAATCCTGGCTTCCCTGATGGCTTTCCCACACATTCAAATACTTTTAAAATTTATTTCTACAGATTTTGAATATGCCACACTTCTTCCTAACCCCAGGTCTTTGCACATGCTCTTTGCCTCTTTTACAATACCCTCCCCACCTTCTCTACCTATTTAGTAACTACTCTTCTTTCAGATATTACCTCAACCATCACTTCTGTAGAGAAACCTTTTTACATTCTTGGCTAGATCCGACACTCTTATGTGCTTTCAAGGCATCACACCTACTTCTATTTTCTAGCTTGTATCATTAGTACAACTTTACATTTACTAGTGTAATTACTGGATTAAATAATCTCCTGCTGTACTATAAGATTAGTGTGGGCATTTATCATGTCTGACCAAAATTTCTCTCCAGTGGCTAACAAGTACCTAATACGTGAGGAATGTACAATAAATATCTATGAATGAATATGGTGTTATAACCACCTTTTGAAATTGTTCATCCACTATATTAGAATATGAATATATGAATTAACATCCTGTCAGTGAGTGAATGAAGCCAATAGCTTCAACAGCTGAGTAGTGCCCTTCTTACTAATAATTATACTGTGTGTGTGTTGGTGTGTGTGCATAATTGGAATTGAATTACACATGGTAAAAATGTAAAGTACTCAGTAGTGGGAAAGAGACGTCTTGGACAAGTACTTGAATATTCATTGAAACCAGAAAACTGCAAAGATCTCAAGAGATGTAATTTCAGATTCTGATAAGAGCATTTATGCAGTAATTCACTGAGCAACTCTACCAAAATGAAATGCTGACAAAAAAGAAGGAAGATCAAAGAATGCTTCCAAGGACAGAAAAGGCATCAGGCATTGCAAAAGGGTAGTATGACGTTTTTGGCAGAAAGATTTAGTGAAAGGGAGAAACAGCAGAGAGAATTAGCTTTTGGGGAGAGCAGAAAGTTCAAAGTGTCATGTTACCTGTCTTCAATACAGATCAAAAAATACCCCAATATTCCCTCCTGCCTGACTTTACAAAACAAAATAAAGGTGAGAGATTAATTCCAAATAGCCTAATCATTCTGCTGAAATATTCTAGGAGGCCCAAAGCATTCTTCACATGGCAAGGACTTCCACTACATTGCTTAAAAAAAAAAAAAAAAAAAAAAAAACTAGAAGTCAGAAGTTTAAACGTTGGACAGTATATTAGTTGGTACATGGAAGTAGTTAAGGTTTACTACGATTATCTGAAGCCAAAATGGTCATTTAATCAACTCACCCATATAATCAATCGTATCATCCCAATTAGCAGTTTCACAAACTAGTCAATTTAGTCACATGTGGACTGAACAGCTCCACAGCAAGATCTCCAAATCCAAGGTCTGTTCATCTAATCTGAAGCCAGACTTACTACACAGACTGCACATTTAGTTTAATTCTAACATTCCCAGAAAAGGTGCAGCAGAAGGGTTTCTAGTCCAGTTTTGGGGGGTTAGATACACCCAACTAACGGCATTAACTCTGAAAATAAAAATACACTGAATAGCACCATGTGCCAGACACTGTGCTAGGGCCTGGGGCTGCCATGGTAGTTTGAACCACAGACTTTATTCCTGGCCTCATAATGTTTATAGTCTACTGAGGAATAAAAGAAGCATTACGCAAATAAACAAACAAATGTAAAATTTTAACTGTGGATAGCTACCAAGGAGAGGTATGTGGTGCCATGGGAGCCTAAAGTCAAGAGGACTGGTCTGGATGGAGGAAGCTTCCTTGAGAAAGTGACATTGAACTGCGAGCTGGAGGGTCATGGAAACTATTTCTAGGCAGAGAGAACAGAAGTGTGTGTGTGTGTGTGTGTGTGTGTGTGTGTGTGTGTGTGCATATTCTCTTGTGGTATCTTGTTAAATTTTTAGATTTTTTTTTCTTATAATACCCCAAACTCCCTCTCTTTCCTATATGTATTTTACTTGTTTCAGGATAAAGCAGACAGCCATACCATTTCTCTCACAATACAAGCTTCCTCAGTTCTATCCACTCTAATGGCCCTGAGGGGAAAATAAAACAGCAGAAGAAAAGAAAGGAAGAAAGCTCTATGTACATTAGGGACCATAAAAAGAGTATGGCTGCCATGTCCTGGAGAGACCAACTTTATGACCACATGTCGGCATCTTCATGGGTATTGGGACAACTGTCAGCCCTCTACTCTGGCTGAAATGGCAAGGGAAATGGTGAAGAGAGCAACTGGTATGCGAGAGTCCTCCATGTCAGTTCTCACAAACTCTTTCCAGATGAGTGGGAAGCCTCTGATGACTGTTTACCTCCTAGGTCTCAGGTTTTTCAGAAAAAATATGAAAGACACAGGAGACAAATCCAGGGTGGAGGGATTTGCAATCCAAGAAAATAACTACAGGAATCAATCATTTTGAAGATATTACTGTAATTACAACAAAAATAAGAAGTGAAATTACTGATCACTGTAAATGACTTTGTAATGAGTCTAAAGCATGGCATTTTCTTCTTCTTGGTGTCATTTGGCTGTCATAGTCTGTCCCACAAGGCAAAAGCAAACAAGGTAGGCAGCTTTGGATGGGCTCTTAATAACTTTCTCTATGACTTTACAACACCAAGTGTACCGTTAAAATACCAAAAATAAAACACTCAACAGCCCACATGCCAGATGTCTCCCACTGGTCTGATGATCTTCAGTGTTTGCTTAGGCCTGTGTTGGTGTTAACATATTTTACAAGACTTATGAATAAACTATAATTCTTCACACATAATTATCTTTGTTTCCATGTATAGGTAAGTGCCTTTGTTGATAATGGTTAACAAATGATACAGACAATATAGAGGTTGCTGGATGTGGGCAGAGAACACAATAAAAAGCATGGAGTCCCAAAATAGGGCAAGAGGATTTATATACAGAACATGGGATCAGTACAATGAGCCAGGATGGCTTAGAGATGATGAAAAGAATTAGCTGGAGTAGCATGAGTTGGGTAAGTTTACACTAAGTATTACAGAAAAGCTCAAATCAGCACAATACAGAAAGCAAAGCAGAACTCACAGAAAGCATTAAGGGAGATTGCAGAGCCCACACTGGGCAAGGAACAGAATAGATAGTAGGTAGAACAAAGTTTCCCTAGATACCAATAACAAGGAAATCCCAGACTGTGGAGTTGGGACATTGTCACCGTTGAGCCTTGAGCCACTGACAAGCCTTTTTCTTCCCCAAGTGCAAGAAACCAGGCTGGACTGCCAGTGGATAATGCAGTGACCTGAAATTTAAGGGCTAAGCCTATATCTGAGATGGCAAGAACCTGCCCAGAGAAATACAACAGTGGCTATTGGACTGGGAAGCCAATGGAGATGAAAATGATCTCAGGATTTACTTATTTAAGACAAAACAGATGGGATAAGCTAGATAATAGACTAAGTTATGTCAACTTGAATGTAACAGGGTGACCCCAGTGGGTCAGAGTTATAGAAGGAGGGGGCCTTCAGAATACAAAAGTCATGCTGCTGTTGGATTCCAAAGGCAGGAGGCTATCAAATCAAGCATCCTTGACACCTCAGCTTATAATGAAAAAGCCCCATACACAAGCTCCATAGGAATAATCATAGAACCTTTCCTTCAGTTCTAGGATTATGACTGCAAGCTTGTGGCTTCTTTGAAAGGGAACACAGACAATTCATGGAAGTGAGTTCTCAAACCGTTCTAGCCACACCACCTGACCATGCCTAGTTACTGGTACTAGGGGCTATGTGAAAAGCAGAGTTGGTCTCATTGGTGGCTCTTAAACCATTAAGTTGCCACATCAGTCCCACTCACCAGCTTGGTCTGGGGGATTTTATGTATTTAATGGGGTGCTTCTTCATATCAGAAATAGAGCAGACAATCCTAGATTTAACATTTTATCATCGCCTCTCATCGTAAGTCTCTCATTCTTCATATTTACCCTGTTCTGGACTGACAGATGCAGCAGAAGACATGCGTCATATATTCTTTAGCTGAGATAATTCTCATTCTTTGTGAATGGAAGGGGAGTAAATTCATGTAACAAACATTCAGCCTTTGTGCAAAGCTCTATTGAGGGTGTGTGTGGCAGACCAAGTACATGACCAGGAGGGGCACATTTGGGGACAGAAAACATCGGTACCCAGAATTTGGGCTCAAATGCAGACAGCATCTCTTTAGGTCAAAAGGTGATATTGGTGGGATAAAGGGTCCCAGTAATTCAAAATGAGAGACGTGAGGGCCTGGGATGCAGAGATCTAGCTCCTTCCCCTCCTCCCAAACTTGTTTTTATCGCAACAACCACACAAATGTCTCTCATATTAAACTATAGCTGAGAACAGGAGATTTGACAGAATTTTCACTTTTCATCTGGGTGATTCAACATCATGTAGAAACAGCTCCTGTGGACCTCCTAAGGAGGGAAGGGTGGGAAACAACTTATCTCGAAAGACTTATTTAAAAAAAAAAAACTTTAGAAGCCACTAGGTGTTTGGTACTTATTTTCAAGGCTATAAATCCCACAGCAGGTGTGCCTAGACAATCAGGATAGGCAAGAACTCTGATAAATTCAATGGTAATACTTAGGGCCATAGAAACCCTGGGAGGCTATAAATAGTCATTAGGAGTGAGATGTTGCTGAACACCAAGGGAAAAATCCACCGATGGAGCAGAAATGTAAATCAGGAACAACTATGATGAAATTATGTTTTCATATTAAGTGTAAAGGAAGAAAAAGGAGAAAAAGTAAGAACTAGATTTCCTCCCAATGCTTAGTCAGAATTTGAGCCATTTCAGAAAATGTCCAAAGAGTGAGGGAGGGAGGTAAGCAGGGAGGGGACCACCCTCCCCTGCCCAGTTTCATGCAAATGTATATCTGAAACTGCAGGTTCAGTTTAGCTGTGTCCACAGTTAGTGAGCTTACAGATTGTCACAGTGATTTCTATCATCTTTTGGTTGCCGAGGTTGGGTTTCTTTTTATAAGAGAACAAAATTTATTGATAAACACTATTTAGTTCTCACATATTTTCCAAGGACTTCAAAAGGATTAATACATAAGTCATTTGATAAGTCATTCTTGAAGTGTGTAAAGGTCCTTATGGCAAAGGCATCATGCATATGTAGTTATAATCATTTTCACTACTTCTCTCTTTTCACCCCAAAAACCTTATATTTTAATCATTCAAGTGCTTTAGTTTATTGGATTACATCTCAAAAATTTCAGGGAACAATAGAAATGTATTTCATCAATGTAGTTTTTAGGTTGTTTCTGTTTGTAGTTGTACTTTTGATCATATTTTCCTTGAATGATATTTCAATTATTTAGGTAGGTCACCTTGAAATGTATGTTTGCGCTACATATACAGAACTCTATGGAAGTCACATTTTTTGAGGTTCCCTCTCTCTCCTTTTGTAAATCAAATTTCACATATGGATTTATAAAGCGATTATTGTTGCAAATATCTAGCAATACAGAATCAGAGTGGTGAAAGAGTCAGTAATGATATTGTTATACCACTTAATATGTTCTTGGCTGACCCATACAGACCCTATTTCAGAAAATGCTCCCAGAGACCCAGAATATAATTGATTTATTTCCTCATTCAGGGAAGGATGGTCATTTATTAGTGATTGAAAAATGAGGTTCGGCATCAAATATTTTTTTATTAAGCCCTCCATGTGTGATCAGACTAAAAGAAAGAAGGCTGTGAGTCCTTAAAATAAATAGAGGGAATAAAGAGTAATGGTGAAGAGCATCAGCTTTGAAGGTGAATTGACTGGGTTCAAATTCTTGTTCTACCACTTACTAATTGTATAACCTTGGGCATTAACTTTTGTGCCTCAGTGACTCCTTTCGTAAAATGGCAATATTGAGAGTATCTGCCTCCAAGGTTATTGGGAGAATAAAAGTATCTACATAAAGCCCTCAGCACATAGTACACACTGTACAAATACTTAATTGCAAGAATAAGCATGTGTGTGCATATATACATATACACACGTGTGTGTGTGTGTGTGTGTGTGTGTGTGTGTGAGAGAGAGAGAGAGAGAGAGAGAGAGAGAGAGAGAGAGAGAGAGAGATGAGGCTTAATGCTGGATCCCTTCTCTACCACTGTCTTTCCCATATATTAACGTAGGTGGCCATCAGGTCCCTTGAGTTCTTCTCAATGTCTCTCACATTTGCATCTTCTTCACCAACCTATTGCCAGGTCTTACTCCACACTCCCTTCACCTTTCTCTTGACAGCTGAACTACTGCAATAGTTTCCTGACCCCAGTCCTGGTACCACCCTTAGAACCCACCCCACCCTGCACACTGACTCTAGTTCTGCTTTCCTATAATCATGTCTTCCTATTTTTAAAAACTATTGATGTCTTCCAATAACCAGCTAGATGAAGATTAAATGTTTTACCTTGGCCTTCAAGGTCTTTCATATCCTGGCCATAGCCTATCCTTATAGCATTATTTCCCACTACTCACCAGCAGTGATACTTTGCTAAATCAAGTTAATCTATCTCGAGCAATGGCATGTTGCCATGTTCCTAATCTGAAGCCAGTACATGGAGTCTAAGAAACTTTTTTAAAGTTTTTAATCATCAGAGATTGCCAGATGGGAGGGTGTTGAAAAGGATGGCTAAACAAGAGGAAGGGATTAAGAAGCACAAATTGGTAGTTACAAAATAGTAATGGGGTTGTAAAGTATAGCTTAAGAAATATAGTCAATAACACTGTAACTATGTATGGAGTCAGATGGGAACTAGACTAGTCAGAGGGAATCACTTCATAAATTATATAAATGTTTAATCACTGTGTTGTACACCTGAAACTAATATAATATTGTATGCCAACTGTAATTAAAAACGAAAAAGTATTTTTAAAAATCTTTTTTAACCATCAGATTGAAAAGAAAATCGGATGAAGAATATATAGAATCTTCCCTATGCCAACACCTTTTCTCCTTTCATACTACTACCCTGAAAGAGAAAGCAAAATTACACATCACCACTGTGAACAGCTTTCAGAACAGAAAGGACTGGTTGCATTCATTTACATTACAGATGCTATTCAGACTATTCTGGATCAGGATCTCAGCAAGTGTGGGGATTCTGGTTCAGGTCAGCATGGTATCCTGAGTAAGAGGCTATGGTATAAGGATAAGGGAGCCTGCCGCTCCCAGCATTAGTGAGGGAAGGAGCAAGAAGAGTAATGAAGGTAATTCAGCAACATGATTATGGTTACTATTGCTGCACAGCAAATTACTCCAAAATTCAGTAGCTTAAAATAAACATTAGATTTTGCTAATGATATCGCAGGTCAGAAAATGAGGAAGGATTCAGTTAGGCACATCTTCTTAGGGCTAGAAATACAGATATGGGAGTCATGCATATGAAGTTTTTGGTTGAAATCATGGTGGAATATGAGGTTTCGGGGGAGAGAATGTGCAGAGAAAAGGAGAGAGCCAAGGGCAGAACCTTGGGTACACAAGCCTTTACAGGGTCAGCAAAGAAAGGACTATCTTAATCATTTTTTACCTGCACACCCTCCTTACATACAAATGATTCTTTGGAAAAGAATGTCCACAGCCACTAAGAAAATAGGTAACCAAAAACTGCTTTCCTTGTTGGTTCTTCCTTGGAGTCTCTCTTGTAGTATCAGCCAGCTATAGGCTGAGGCTGCAGTCATCTAAAGACTCAACTGGACTGAAATGAATACACGTTTTTGAAGTGAATTAGATAAAAAGAAACATTAGCATTATCAGTCAGAATAAAACAGAAATTTGTTATTTGTTATTTGTTATTTCTGCAATAACAAATAACTACACAATCTCAATGTCTTAAACAGCAAAAAGGTTTATCTCTTGCTCATATTACATGCCTATTCCAGACAGACTAAAGGCTCAGTTCAACATCATCATCATTTATTATCCAGGCTATATCATCCAGGCTGATAGAGCAATCACAATCTGGAATAGCACTAATCACCATGAAGAGAGAAAGGAGAAGATGGCAAAGCTCATAGTGATTCTTAAAGCTTCCACGTGGAGGCTACACATAGCACTTCCATTCAGATTGTTTTGGTTCAAAATGTGCCTTGACCATGCCTGAGCTCAGGGCCAGGAAGGAACAATCTTACAACATGCCCCAAATGAGAGAGAGAACCAAATCTGTGACAGCACTGATGATTAACACAATGCTTATTCACAACAAAAAGTTGGCTTTTGGTTGGGAGATCAGAGGAAACTTACTAGAGGTAACCAGGAAATGTAGCATTTGGGTTCTACATAAAAGGAAAGAAGGATTTAAGTAAATGAGATGGAGAGAGAAGAGGAAAGAGAGGGAAAAAACATGGCAATAAAGCACGAGGCAAGAGTAAGAGTCTCATTTAACTAGAACACAAGGTTCTAGTTCATTCTAAAAAGATAAATTTGCTCTACAGCAAACATGTAAGATTGATAAGCTCAAGAGTAAAGTTACAGAGTGAATAATAGGGTTGCACGGTAGGCCAGAAAACCAGGTTCATGAAGTAAAGAAAAGATAAGCCTTGAGGATGAGATTTAAGAAATAACTTTAGTTGAAATCACAGAGACATGAAGTATCCTGTTGAAATTAGAAGATCATAATAATAATAGAATGCCTAGCAAGAGGAAACATGCATATTCTCAGGTAAATTTTCAGTCTTCTCTCATAAATAAAAGAATAAACTATATGCCTTTTGATTTTAGATGCCATTGTGCTATTAACATCTCCTGAGTTCTTTGGGTAGGAGAAATGATTAACATTAGAAATATTGTCTTGTCATGTTCATCACATAGTAGAAAACTGATAGTTTCATTGTTGTTCTGAAAACCAATTTTGGTTTAAAGCAATAAATGTTTAACTATCAAATAGCAGTTAATATTCTCCTTAGTGTAAGCTCCTGGAAGGCAGGACCTGCATCCTATTTAAATGTATGTCTCTCTCTGCTGCAAGCGTAGAGAAGATATTCAGTAAAATGTGTTCAATTGTCTACAATAAAGAAAAAAAAAGTATAGGGAATTACTTCATTTGGTTTGTTCATACTTTGCTTTCAAGGCAAATATTTTGCTTAAGTAAGATTTTTGCCTGCATTAAGCTTTCATGAGCAGAAAATATGTGGTCTGAATACTAATGCGGTGAATTTCGATTTTCTTATAATTTTATTCTATGGTAGGCTCCCTTCTCTCCCTGCGCTTTTGCAGTACCTGTCAACTTCTCACCCTGGTGAGCTGAGGGGAACAACTCAGTAAAAAACACCAACAGCCTTCTAAAAACCCCCAGCTGGGAGCATTCCTGAAATAGTCAGCTTCCAGCTTTTTCTCTCAAACACAACACATTCCCTGAGTCCTACCTTCCAATGTACTGCTCCAAAACTAAGAAACAAAAGACAGAAAGTACAAAGGGAACATTCTTTAGCTGTTGGCTACTAATGTAGCCCCTCCAGTTTCCAAGACCCCTCTGTGTCACATACCTGAATTCCTTCTAGAAATTATAGGTTCTCGAACATCTCAGACCAACAGAAGTGGGAGATGCCTACAGCTCCTGCCCACGGGGCAGCCAGGTTAGAATCAAGTTTACTTATCTAAACATGTGCACGCAATCTTTGGGTGACCCAGCAATTGTATTTATGTCCCTGATGCTTGAAAAGATCCCTTCCTGTGGAGGTTAAATTGTGTGTAAAGGATGTTAGGCCAATAAGTTAGGAGATTATTTTTTATAAGTTATAGATTTAATATAGTATATAACAGGAAAAAAAATATGTATTGCCCTTTAAAAAAAAAAAGACATTTAGAAAGCACCTCCATTTTCTGAGGGATTGGGTATCCTTACCTTAAACCAGCCAGGGATGGGTGGGGAATGTCCTTGTATCAGCTAGACCCAAGTGAATAGGGAGCATGTATCTCTGATCTAAGAGGCCAAGTGGGTAGGTGTTTGGATAAAAGTACATCAGTGAGGATGAACAAACACCACCAAGCTAGCTGAGTGAGAGCTGTACTTACTGTAGCTGGAACAGAGCAGTCTTTGGCAAAGGATCTTCACCAAATTGATCATATTAAGCAGACAAAAATCATTAGACATTTTATTAAATTATGTTTAGTAAAAAATCCCTTGATTATTCTGTTTCATTTGTGTGGCACAGTGTTAAAACAGGCCTCAATTCTGACTGTGACACTACTGCAACAGGCACTAATGTGAGCATGAAAGAATTACCATATACAGAGACGTAGAAAAGCCAGGTTGGAAAGAAGCGGGAGGGGACTTTGTGATGAGATTTATCTGAAGGGAGCTATTATCTGTTACCTACATTAGTGTGAGGATCCTCAGTGGGAGTGTGACTCCGCCTCAGGCCTAGTAAGGACACTCCCTGAGATGGAGCCACTAAGAGCTGTGTCCAACACACCTGAGAACCACAGTGGCAGGGCAAGCAGCTCTCTGGGTCAGTCTGCTCTGCATCTACGATGTCAGTGCTTCCGCTGTACCAGAAGGAGGCCACAAGGGAGGAAGATTATCTTGGGTCCTAGACTCCAACAGAAGGAGTCTGGAGATGATCCATCACTCCCCAGGAGCCCAAGAAGAGGTCTCATGGGACCCCGCCAACATTAAGGGAACTGAAGGTCAGAGGCTCCAGTGATGATACTCTCTGAAGAACCAGGAAAGCCTACAACAGAAGAATCCCATGCCCTCACTCTTCCTCCCCAAGTTCTGACCCTGGTGGAAATAAAGAGCAGCTGACAAACAAAATGGAATAAGTCAACCTCAGGTCTTAGCGTGGAGGGGGATATTTAGGGCAGAAGTCTTACCATTAAAAGAAATAGTTTTAGCAATAGTTTAACATTTGGGCCAGAAAAACCTCATTTTTAAATTCAGACGTTGTTTTTAGCTTAAAGGGATCATATAACAATATTTTACCTAAGAGTAAGCATGAGATCTTCCATCCAAGGTCAGAGTTTCCTCACTGCCTAAATTTTAAATAAGCTGTAGAAGCAAACCCCATGTACTGTTTTAGCATATATAAGAAGCCATGCATTCAACATAGCAGTTACACTGACGATTACCTTCTGAGTCCCGACTGTGATGTCACTATGTCTAGTTACATATGAAAACTGCCACCATCTTTCATGTGATATGAAAATATACAATTTTCAAAGAGAAAAGATTCAATCTACCAATCTTGATCCCTTGAAACTTCTGTAAGTAATAAGGGAAGGGTTTTTTTTTCTTTTTTCAGAGATCTTGTTTTCTTGTCAGTGATCTCAGTGCAGGCAACTCTTTTTCACATGTTACAGGTTATTAAGGCTTAGAATTTTAAACTAAGATAGAAATATAAAACTACAGTTTTCTGATCCATCCATGAAATTGACCTGCAACTTTATTTTACTGTAGCTATTAGCTGCCATTTCTTTAGATGTCAAAGCTACTAAAATTTTCTAGTTAAAAGGGTTCTCATTCCTCTGCTAACAGGAACATTTAGAATCTTAAAGGGTGTGAATGTGGGCTATTATTCTGGCTGAGTTAACGACAAGAGGGGGATGGTGCCCTTGACTGCAGTGTGGTTACCTAAAGCGGGCTGCACCATGCTAAAGGGCAATGGTATTTCTGATTGTCAAAGTGAGCATTCAGAATGACATTTTTATTTAAAAAATGATTAAAGATTATTCTTTATCTTCAAAGTGGTCCTTTTGAAAAATTATGATATTTCTACAAAAGATGACAATCTGCCAACACAGAATAACTTGTGAATGCAAATATTGCTCACTTCATTGTTCCAGATTTCTTTCAGAAGCTACATAATCTTACTTTCTAAAAAATGTAGGCTGCAAAGTTAATAGAATTCAAAAGGACTACCTTTCAATCTGAAAAGTTATAAAGATGTGAGTTCTCCACATCTTTAAGGAAATCCAATTATAGGTCTTTTTATTATTATTATTGAAGCAAAGACCAAAAGAGGAGCTTTTCTTTCCTGGTGTCATTTGCTCAGCAGGAACTCACCTTGATATTGGAGCTGATTTCCCTACATTTCTCATTAAGGAGTTACTACCAGATACCCAATCTCAGACACTATGTTTAAGCATTCCCAGGTTGCTCTGCACACCTCAGATGTACACTTTCACACTAGTTATCTGTGGCATTCAGTGATGAGACTAGGATAAGGCAAGTGAAGTGCCTAGGACACAAAATGTAAGGAGAAATTTACTCTTGGGGTCATGAACATGCAGGGTGAGAATATTGCCTCCTTAAACGCTATACCTAGCTCTCTCACCCTGGTCCTGGCCCAGAGGAACTTGTTACTTCTAAGTAATCCCCAATCATCAAAAAAGAAAATAAAAATAAAGTTTTAGTAGTTTAGTAAAATGTGTACTAAGTTGCTTTGGAAACTTTCAAAGAACAATGATTTGATATTTGATCTTCACACAAACAGGGAGTTGAGTGAAATAGGCATTGACTTATAAAGCCTTTTTGTGAACTACACACAAAAAAGGCATCCCAGAGAGAGAGCAGGACTCTTTGAGGTATTCAAAACACAAGGTATCTGGAGACTTTCATCTTTGCCCTAGAAGAGACAGACTTATTAGTTTTGCCCAAATAAGCTGGTATATTTAATACACTGACATGTCTATAACAATCCTGACTGTAATTGCTCTTTTTCTTTCACCTGTCATCGTACTAATTAAACTATTTCATCACGTGACTTTTTTTTATAGTAGTCAATTTTCCCTTGCCCAGGTTTTGGTTATGGTTAATTTCTATCAGTTTTTACAATGGTGCTATTTCTATAACGTCACAAGCATACAGACTTCTGTCTTTAAGACTACATGAGACTCCTGAATGAGAGAAGAACTCATACAGCTCAACAACAACAACTACAACAACAACAAACCATTCAATTAAAAAATGGGCAGAAGACCTGAATAGGTATTTCTCCAAAGAGGAAATACAGATGGCTAATAGACATATGAAAAGATGCTCAAGGTCATCAATCATTAGAGAAATGCAAATTAAAATCACAATGAGATATCACCTCACACCTGTCAGAATGGCTATCATCAATAACTCAACAAACAAGTGTGGCAAGGATATGGAGAAAAGGGAACTCTCATGCACTTTTGGTGGGACTGCAAATTGGTACAGCTACTGTGGACAATTGTCTGGAGTTTCCTTTAAAAAATTTAAAATAGAACTGCTTTTTGACCCAGGAATCACACTTCTGGGTATTTGTCCAAAGAAAAACAAAACACTAATTCGTAAATATTTGTGTACCCCTATGTTTACTGCAGTGCTATTCACAATAGCCAAGATATGGAAGCAACCTAGGTGCCCATCAATAGACAATTGGAAAAAGAAATTATTGTGCATATACAATGGAATATTATTCAGCCATAAAAAATGAAATCTTACCATTTGCAACAACGTAGATAGACCTAGAGGGTATTATGCTGAGTGAAATATGTCAGATAAATAGAAATATCATATGATTTCACTCATATATGGAATCTAAGGAACAAAAGAAATGAACAAATTAAATGAAAACAGACTCACAGATAAAGAGCAAATCGGTGATTGCCAGAGAGAAGAGTGGTTGGGAGGCTGGGTGAAAAAAGTGAAGAGATGAAGAAATATAAATTAGTACTTAGAAAACAGTCACAGGGATGTAGAGTACAGCATAGGGGATGTAGTCAATAACATTGCAGTAACTATGTATAGTGCCAGGTGGGTACTAGACTAATCAGGGAGAATCACTTCATAAATTACATAAATGTTTAAGCACTGTACTGTATACCTGAAACTAATGTAAAAAATTATGTGATTGTTTATTTAACTCTTGGGTTTACTTTCAGCTCAATGCTTAAAGAGTATACTGACCATAAGCAGCTACAAAGAACTGTGAGTACCAATTAACATAGGGAGGATTGGGTCTTAACAGGAAATTCCTTTGACCAACAGATATATTTATGGCACGTGTTATTTGGTCCATTGTGATTTTTAATGCTAATAATCGCAGAAAATATAATGTGGCTATTCACTATGGAAGATTCTATAGTTCACTTTCTAAGCTCACAGAGTAAACATAAAAATAAATGGTATTTTCTGCTATAATCTTAATCACATTTTTTTTGCCTACTTCATACCAATCACATGACCCCTTTCATCATGTATAGCTGAAAAAAAGTCTGCAATTTGTGTTTCTCTCTAAAATCAAGTTGGCAATTATCAAAAAGCAATTTTTTGATGCTTCTGAATAACTGAAGTAAAATGTCCCACCTTGACTTAGATAAGAAGAAAGCTGGCACAGTCTAGTTGTTTCCAAAAGCTTAATGACACAAGAAAGAATTATTGATTTCTCTTTCCTCACAGTTTTAGACCACAGGATATATCAAGATTCTCAATAGGCTCCATCACCCGTAAATCAGAGTGTGTGTGTTTCTCTCCAACAAATTAATTTACCATCTTTTATAAGACCAAGAGATCTAGTGTCTATATCAATCAGAGGATTGCTATCAAAATAAACCATAAAGGTTTCATAGATATTTACTTATTCACTTAACAGCATGATGCAGAGTTTCTGGTATATAAGCATATTTATTTATAAGACTGTGAAGTCTTCTACATCCAACCATATGGGCAAACAGAGACTGTGATGACGGTACCCTCTATTCTTAACATCCTGGGCCAAGAAATACAGTACTTTCACTAACAGTCCACTGACAAGAAGAGCCATATAATTCTACCAAGAGGCAAGGGGCTTGGCAAAGATGTCCAGGATTGAGCAACCACTTTCCAGTGACAACTCTTGTGACTGGAGAGCACACATTTTATTGAACATCTCTCTTCCAAAATTTTCAACTGAACATAGAAATTTTCAGGAACCCATGAGATGCACTAATCTCATTTTTCATTTTGAAGCAAAATCTCTCAATACCAAAGCTACATGTGACTGACTATAAATTACTGAAGTTTCCTATAAAATTCTCCACTCTTTGAGGCTTTTGGAATACTCTTTAGTACAATAAAAAAAAATGGTGCTCTAAATGTTATTTAATGCCCCAAAGATTTGATGAGCTTTACAAATATCTCATTCTCAGAGAAAACAGCATGTGCACTGAAGCATCAGTTTCATAGGGTGACACTTTTTTTGTGTTGTTATTTTTGCCTGCATTTTGTTATATTTTCATTTTTACCTTTAAAAATTCCCTGAATTAAAACACTGTTTTCAGAACCTTCTATCCCTGATAAGAAAAACATAAGTTTTAATAAATAAGCCCATCAGTTCCCCCTATTACCTATATCTTCATTATTGGATCCATGGGTCCATGATGTGTCAAAGTTGGCAAGAACCTTGGACTTCATCCAGCCCAAACTCCTCATTTTACAGATGAGCAAACATGCTAGCTAACATTATTGATTCTCTCCCTTCGAATGAATTTTCCCGTTGCTTTCCAACCCTTCATCATTTCTTTTTACCATTGCAGATGCCAGGCCATTACCTGAACTAGCCTCACTGTGACTCATATACCCTTGTCTGTGTTTACTTATGAAGTAGAAAGACTTTTTTTATCCAAGCAATTTCCTAAGTAATATGGAAGGAACTGTGTCTCCCATCTCAATGTTATTATTATTATAAGTGGTCCACTGATATTTCTATCTAACTCTTGACTTTGTTCTTTCTTAACAGATATCAGTCAATATAAAATAAAGCTCACTCATTCTCTCTCTTCAGGAACAAAGACTATGAGAGAAATGCTGTACACAACATCCTTGCCTTCCTTGGTTAATTTCTGCTGCAGAAGCTTAAAGCAAAAAAATGTAGTTTAGTTAGTGATGAAAAATTCATTTTTTCCTCCATCAAGCTGTTCTCCAAATTCTCAATGACCTTCCAGTAAGATAGTCACAGAACCAAATTGCTTTTAAAAGTTAAAGATGTCAAATATATTTTAATGAACCAGGGAGAAAAAAGAGATAGAGGAGAGAGAGGGAGGGAGAGAGAGAGAGGAAAAGGTAGGAAAATTAAAGAGACTCACACTAAGGAAGTTCAGCCTATATATGTTTTTTGTTTTATATTTTGCAAGGCTGAATGTTGAAAGTCAACATTTTTATCCCCTGTACCAGAGTATATTCACTAACTGTTTAGTTGGTCTAAATGCATTTTATTTATCACCACAGAGTTCACCTATTTACTGAAGTGTAACACATCCCTCTCCAAATATTAGATGCCACCATCTCGAAAAAACTTCCTGAGCTTCTTTATCCCCACACGCACACACACGCACAACATGGGTAAAGCTCTCTTTTTTGTATTTCCATAGCAGCTGCTACTTCTATCTGCCTTAATGCTTATCAAGGTACAGTGTTCTGGTCTACTTTGTTCTCTTTTAGATCTTGAAGATAGATACTAAACCACAGCACCTAGTGAAATATGAAAGCTCTTCAATAAATATTAAATGAATGTATAAGAAATACTTAACATGATTTAGGTTAGCCCAGTTATGCAAATTAATGTAGATTCTTAAACCTTAGACCATAAAAAGAACAAAAGAGACAACAGAAAGATTTCTTTTTAGTTGAAAGGAACAATGAAATTATAATCAGATCAGTGGAGCAAATGGTGAAATTTTTTAGGCTACTGACTGATGATCACTGAGCTCACAGATATAAATATAAGGTTGAATATTTGTTCATTTAATAAACAAATATTTATTGAGTACCTACTCCTTACTGGGGAGGTAAGCAGGTAAATAGGAGGAAGAATATGAATAATTTTGCTGGTGGATAAAAACCCACAAAGATTTTTAAGTTTTTCATTAACTGGCCTTTAGAAGATCCCTTTTCCATGGTTTTTCCATTGTGTTTACTAGGGGTTATGTCCTGAGTAACTCCCTACTCTCAATACTTCTTTATACTAACACGTTAACATTAATCAGAGCCGTATTGAGCACTTTACATATATTATTATTTTCAGTCCTCATAACAACCCATTTTAAAGATGAGGAGCTGGAGATAGAGTTGAAATCATTTTCCCCAAAGCCACATGACTGCAGAACTGATCTACAAGCCCAGCCAAGTAACCATGCCACTGGACCCCTACATGTGGTTTCCAAACAGTCTTCCCATTATCTCCCTTTTATATAAAAGTTATTCACTCTCCATGTCATGTCTTTGACAAAATCTGTCTGAGGTTCAAGATTTAACCTGGTGTCTTCCTGCCAGCACCTCACTTATTACTCTTTATGCTCAGACATTCTGTCTCTCACAGCTCCACCTTCAGATGTCCCAAGATGCTTTGCACAGTGCTAATCTCCTGCTGTATATTTGAAAAGAGACAGAAACAATAATTTAGGATCCTGGCATAAAGAAGAACAAGACAGTTCTGTGGAGCATGCCGTGGTGAGGATGAAAGAGTGGGCAAACTGGGCCAAAATGAAACTATGAGATTGCAGTGACCTTCGAGGCCTTTGGGGAATAAGTAAGCCCTCTTGTTCTAAAGGAACTAAAACCCCCAGTGGTGGGGTGGATGCTCCATTGACTTGGAAGTCTCCCTTTTGACCACAGACCATTGACTATGGCAGGCTTCAGATAAAACTCTCTCCAGCCCGCCTCTTCAAAGGGAAGCCTTCTACTGTGTAGAGAGGCTTTGAGGTTTGAAGAGAAAGAATATAAAGTGAGGAACTGAAAGAGTCTCAAAGGACATCTCTCCCAACAAAAAGCAAAAGAACATGAGTAAAAAAGATCCATGATTTCTCTAACACTTCGTAAAAATACAGGTTGCTAGTTTGTCATATCATAAATGTTTTCCCCACTGACTCTGAAGCCATAGTGGGCTTAATGAAATCTGAATTAAAAGAGCCTTCAAAGGAAGCTTAACAGTTGGTCATAAGGGGTAAATTTCCCTGTACTGCAAAAGGGAAGGCTCCCTGGAGGGTACTGAGTGGCAGGGTCCCCTCAGCAACTTAATAAAAGTAAAAAGTTATCATTCTTCACAGGCCAGAGCTAGATGTCGTGGCCACCTTCCCTAGCTTGCTCAAAGTCACAGTAAAACAGGAATGCAAACCCACAGCTGACATCTCAGATGATGGATTTATTGACTTCAGATGGCCACTTCTCTTTTTAATACTTTGCTCTCCCATCCAGGATATGAATGACACAGACACATGTTACTGAAGTTCAGAAAACTCTTCCCACAACTGCTGTGCTTTTTGAATAGAGTCACCTTCTCAGAGAGTGGGACACCTCAGAACAAGTGCACATTTGCAGACAAAGGAAGAGGAAAACGTTCAGGCTCCCCACAGGGTTTGCTGGTATCCAATGCATATCTGCTCAGGAGCCTTTCAGGAGGATGAGCTATAGCCCCAAAAGGGAAGAGGAAAGCCCACATTTCTCCCATTAACTGGGACTTTTGACTTCTCATCAGGGACGTATTTAACAAACATTTCAATAGTACTATGTGCCAGGCACTATTCTAAATACCTTACAATTATTAATCCACTTGATCATAACAACGATTTCATTACAGCAACAAGAAAAAAGGGACATAAGTCTGGTAACTTGCCCCAAATCACACATATAGTAAGTGGCAGAGCCAGGTACCCAAACTAGGTTCTGTCTGCAGAGTCCAAGCTCTTCACCATCATTCCTTGCTGTCTGGCCATTAATTCTTTTTCTTCTATGCAAAAACTCAAAAACCCTCCATCCCACCCCAGCCCACACACCTATTTCATAAGATCTCCCTCTAGATTTGATATTCCCAGCAGGGTTCATAAATTATCAGCTGCAGTTTCATAAGCTAGGCCATGATGACTAGGAGAAAGGGGGAAGGACAGAGGAAGCAAAAGGGCATTGCAATTATGCTCCTGTGGGCAGTTAACTGAGGGGCTTTGTTTTGCCTTTGCTATTTTTTCCAGTTGCTATCAGGAAACCAGGGAGCTTCTGATGCTTCTGCAGCTTGAAGTGATACATGTTACATCTTCTGTTTGCAGGCTCCTGTGGCTCTTTTATATCCCCACTGGTTGTTACTTGGTTTCTCTACTTCTGAAATGTCTCTGGACGCTGTTTCATTATGTAGAGTCAGGCAAAAGACAGACGGATGTGTGTGAAGTGGCAATGAAGCTGGCACCAGGTCTGCGGTGTCTGTGGTAGTTTATTACTGCTGCCAGCAAAAGAGAAATCTGATCCTGGCAGATGCAGCCTGCTGTGAATCAATATTTTACAGGTAGTATACTTTGAAGAGATGACATCAAGACAGAATCAAAAGAGGAGGGAGAGAGAAAAAAAGAAAAGGTGCAAGTAGGAGCAGAGAATTTATCTTGACATCCTTTGACAGCCCTTCCCACAAGGAGTGAGAGGAACAAGCCCTGGCAAAGGGAGCTGACACTGACGTAGTGGAGGACGGACTCTTTGACAAAAGCTATTACTCCCCACTTGCCTTCACCATACACATGCTGTATCACAAAAGGGGAAATGTAGCTGTAGTACCCTTTGGACCAAAGGAAGCCTATTCTTAGGCACAGGCTGAGAAACACCCAAATACACAACAGGAAACAGACCTTCTCTTCCCTAGTTGACCTACTGGAAAACTGAGAAAGCAATGAATGGAGAGATGAGTCTGCTCTTCAAGTGTCTGATTTGGTCAATGTATTCCAGATGTTCCTGGGGATCTCTGGGAAGCATTCTGGAGCCTCAATTTGGGGCTAAATATATAGGGTGGGTGAAAGGAGTTAGCCAGGGCTTTAAGGATCTGAATGGACTGGGCACAAGGAGAGCTCTCCCCTCTGGCTTGCCTGCAGGCATAAGTGCGGACAGACAACCAGACTAATTTGGGAGACACAAAGGAGCAGTGTTTGTATGTGGCCTAGAATAGTGGGAAGGTGGCTTCCCACTATTTTGCTTAAATAGCAATCTAGTTTCTGCTCTGTACAAGAGAGTAGGAGTGTGAGAGAGACAGAGAAACTGATAATCCCCAACCCTTGCCTTCAAGAGGGAATCAAGACACAACACATTCTAATACAAGGTTGACTGAAGAGTGCCCAAGAGATATATCAGTGATGCACTACAGGAGTTCAGAAAAGACAGAGGTCTCTAATATCCTAGAATTGTAGCCAGGATCTTAAGATTTGAAAGGAGCCTTGGTTTAAGGGATGAAGAAAGCTGAATTTAGAGCTGACAGTGGGATCTTGGAGAGACTCCAGACATGTGTGCCAGGACTGCAAAAAAGGGTTAGATCTGGGTCTGGCAAGATGAGCTGGATTGCAACAAGGCAAGGAGGCATCCTAGGCAGAGGAAATTATTTAAGTATTCATTTCTCAAATTGTGTTCTAAAGAACACAGGGCATGCAAGAGAGGTGTTACATGAAATTAGCTTCTTTGACAAATAAGTTTTAGGATTTCCAATTTACACGAAGATAATTAATATACAGTTAAAAACGTTAGAGAAAGAGGGGGCAGGGGCAAAAGAGGTGACCAATAGTTAAAATCTACAGCACTTAGAGTGAATTTTTAAAAAGGTAAATCTGATCATTTCACATCCCTGATTTAAATCCTCTCATGGTTTCCCACTGCCCTGAGGATTAAGTCCCACATTCTTAAAATAGTTGCCTTGTGCCTCTCTCTGAAAGCTGGTCCTTTCCCTCTGTGGATTCAACCACACTCTTTTCTTCTAGACCCTTGAAAGAATCATGTTCTTTCTAATGTTTAGGCCTTAGCATGTCAGGTTTTCTCTTGCTGGCTAATTTCTAAAAATTTTTAAAGTACTGCTCAATGACAACCCTAAGTCAGGCTAAAGCCCCCTACCATGTGCTCCCAATGAACCTCAATTTTCCCTCCATGACCTCTCATGCTGTTAGGACTGTACCTTCAGGATCTATCACAGGGCCTGACGTGCATAGATCTCAATAACATAGAGTGAAGATGAGCCTTAAAGCATCTGCTAGAGCCAGATAATGGAGGGCCTTGAACTCCTAGGGGAGGAGACTAGATGTCATTAATAAATAATAAGTGAATACTGGGGACTTAAGGGAAGAAAGACAGGCTTGGAGTTGTTTCTTAAGATAAGTTGGCAGTGATGTGCAAGATGGTTTTAAGCACAAAGAGACTAGTATTAAGAAGATGCATTCAGAGAATACTTAAAGAGTCTGGCTAGAGGTAATGAGTCTGGTCTATCTGGTTGCTAAGAAATATGAATGGAAATGAGAGGTGGAAAGAGAGAGAGTGTGTAGAAATAGATCCTACAGGACTCCACAAGGAAAGGGACATAAGAGGAAAAAGGAAGCAAAAATGACTCCAGGTTTTAAGTCTACATGATTGAAAGAATGTGATGTCACTCACAGAATGGCAGTCAGCAAAAGGAACTGGGGGTAAGAGAAAGGGACTGGAAGAGAAGGAGAAAAGGGGTCCATTTTGGATACTTTGACTTTGACTTTAACTTTCAGGTGCTGGGGAAACATCTAGGTAAATTTGGCCCTCCCTAGAATCCTGCTACTTAAGTCTGAGAATCAGCCTCACCTGCTCCCTCACATCTGACATCCTGCCATTGTCTTTCTCCTAATGGTCTCTCAACTTGGTCCTGTCCTCTCCTTTCCACCACCTTACTACTGCCTATATACAAACTCTATCACCTCTCATCTGAATTCCATATTCAATTCCTCATAATCTGTCTGTCTTTGTCCAGGTAGTTAGACAGATATATAGACAGACAGGCAAACACAGATATATATCCTATTGGTTCTATTTGTCTGGGGAATCCTGACTAACGCATGTACTCTTCCTCTCCCTGGTGACCCATCTCCCAGCTTCTCATTCTCAGAATACTATGCTCAATGTACAAATTCCCCTTTCTAAAACAGTTCACTTCCAACCATGCTATTTCCTAGTGAACTTGGATCTAGAAGCAGCAGGATGATGAAGAAATCAGCGAAGAGAACCAATAAGCTTAGGGAGAGAAAGTTTCAAGAAAAAAAGTGGTCAACAGTTAAATAGTGTGATATGAGATATGAGAACCACAATGAAACCACAGTTCCATGATGAGCCATTCTAGTGACTTTTGAGGGACCCATTTCTGTAGATTGCCTGGATAGCCTGAGGTTGAGAGGTGTGGGGCAGGGAGGGTGGAAGGTCTAGAGCAGGGCTTCTAAAGCAATCTGTGAGGAATATTCAGGTCACTCCCCACTCCCACCCCCAACAAAATGCAGACTAATATTCCGTAAAATATATTAAGAACAAATTATATTTCAAACAAGCACATGTTTGAATGCCATGGCAATGTCAAATTGCTATCAAAGTTTTTAAATGCTTCCTTTCAATTTCTGAACTTATCTCATTCTGGACCTGTACCAAACTGCTCACAGAGTAGTAGATGTCCATAGACCACATTTTGAAGAGCAATAGTCTACATCTATACTGTACTGTCCACTACAGTAGCCACTAGCAAACAAAGAGTGCAACAAAGACTGTCACTCACTGTTATGTAGAAAAACCTAGAAAATATAATAACAGTGTGTGCTATCCAAATACTGAAAACCTGGGGTGACCACCCACCCCAGTCTATGTCTGTTTTCATGGTACAATTATTAATAGAGCCTCTTCCTTCTCAAAAGTACCCTTATTTGGACAATAAAGTATATGGCCACCCTACATAACCTGCAAAATAAGATGAGCAAAACAAGTGGGCATGACACTCACTCAGTCCCATTGCCTCATTTCTATCAATCATACTCCTAAAAGCTGCGTATGCTAACCAAATGCTGCATAACCATAATTATGATTTCCATCTAGAAGTGACCGTTGATTATAAAATGGAGTTCTCTTTATTGGAGAAGTGTAGGGGTAGCCAGAGGTTAATGGGGACAGAAACAGGCCTAGAATCCTTGATAGATTAATACTAATTTGCATGGTGAAGGTTAAGTGCTGTGTGGGCTGCCAAGGAAATGCAAGTGTCTCAGAATGATTTGGATAAACAAGAAAGTCAGAACAGGAATAGGAGCAACCTGTACTCTGCTCCAGCTCTTATCCTCAGGGACTGAAGTGGTTACCTCTCTGAGGACTGAGCTCCTCAGTTCTTGACAGCTCACCTGATGCTGATAGCCTGGGAAGATTAACAGGAAACAATGAAACACATGCTTTTATGCCTATAATGTGGGTGGGAGTCTAAATATCTAACACAAGGCATAGATCAGTCAAATGGACACTCACTAGAAACAGCCAGTTTGACTGTGCTGTGTTGTTCCGGTTGAGAATTACTGCTGCTGACAAAGCTGCCAGGTCTGACCCTACCCACAGTGCTTACCACACCCCCTTACATACTAGACTTCAGCTACACTGGTGCCTTTCAGCCCCTCAAATAAGTCAAACTCGTCCCCACCTCCAAGCATTTTTCCATTCCTGCTGCCTGGTATGGTTTTTCCCTAGGTTCTGGATTGGCTGAACCTTTCTCTTCTGTCAGTTGTCAGTGCAGAAGATAACTCCTTAAAATGGTCTTCCGGACAATTCTAATTACAGAACCATCCTGTTGAAATATTCTGTGTCATGTCCCCCATTTATGTCCCTCATTATACATTTCCTTGGTCATTGTTTGTATCCCGCTCTAGAACAAGCTCCATGAAAACAGTAGTTCTTATTCTTGTTGGCTATTATATCATTGTGGCAGTGTCTGGCACATAAGAATTATTGAATGAGGGAATGAATGAATAAATAAATGGTATCTACAAAGAAAGGTACACAATAATCCCCAACTGGGGGATAGTTACCCCAGTGGTACCTTATCAACCTCATCCTCATGAACTCAAAAAGCGCTGAGCAAATAAGAAACAGCATGGGTATATAAGAACTCCCTTGCTGAATATCCAGGATTAAGTCCTGTGCTGACAAGGAAGAGTGTCTAACTTCTTCCAGAGATGCTCTGACTGTGAGTGATAAACAACACAAAAGTCCAGCAAAATTCCACAATCCCCAGCTCCCTAGGCCTCCATCAACACAAAGTTAAATGTTAAGGAGTCACTTAGCAAGCAATTCACTAAAAAGGACTTACTGAGAAAGAGAAGGGAGAGAATAGAGACTTCAGGAGGCTGTGAGGAATGAAAACAGCAATGTCTGGAAGAAATCAGGTTTGTAGTCTATTCTGGACACATTGGCTGCTCCATCCATCCTCCATTCTACTGCATGGACATACACCATCTAAATCTGAAGAAGTTACTTAATCTGTTCGAGTTTTAGTTTTCTCATCTGGAAAATGGCAATAGGGAGTTACTTCCCCAGGTACCACTTTGTAGGTAAAGACAGCTTGGAACACTAACTAACAAGTAGGATAGTTTGGTAGCCTCCAGGAGTGCAAGCGATGATGCAGAAATACCTTCTAAAGGACAAATTGTCCATCCAACTATATCAAGACTACCTCCCAGTTTGGAGGGAAAAATGTTACAGTAATGAGAAGAGGCTATTCAACTTGTTCCCTGGAGATGAAATAACATTTAGGTTTTAAAATGTGAGATTTTCCTGAGGAGAAACAATTTAAAGTCACTTTAAAAGTACTCTATCCTTTGTCAAGATTTTACAAAAGAAAATATTAAAGTTATGATATTTCGGTAAGGCTAGGGTAACAGAACTGGGATTACTGTTGTCTGAATAGGGTTAACGGCACCTCACCTAGCTTATATCTGCAGCATGGATGACCACAGTGCTCTGAGATTAGATGTAAAGAAAGGCAGTGGTTTCTTAAAAACTGATTTCTACATACTTGCTTTCGAAGGATACTATCTAAAATACTCCCTCAAACTCTTATCTTTAATTTCATCATCATCATCGTCGTCGTCATTATATCATCAACCTAATTTCCATGCCACAGTTACAAATAATAAATCTCCAAGGTTCAGAATGACATGGTGACAATAGTTATTACAAACAGCGCATGAACTCTACAATGTAGTTTTGCTTGGGCACAAAATAGATTATAGGAAATAGATTATATAGGAAATATTATTAGTGAAGCCAAGGATTCTCCAACACATTTAAAATTTAGTTCTTAAATTTGAATAATGAGAAATGAACAATATCTTTTCCAAAATTTTTACATATTTTTATTTACTTATGTATATAGAAGAATTCCTGATGTGGGTATTTTTTTAAGTCTGTGCTTTCAGATGTGCTCTTTCATGAATTAACATGCAATAGAGTAAATAAAATTTCAAAAATATCAACCTGAAACTTTAATTGTTTGGGAACTGAGGCCTAGATACATAACAAAGTCACTATAGTACTGTATAGTACTGTGACAGTTTGAAAGGTAGTCTGGGATAAACATAAACCATTAACAATTTGGCTGATGTCTGCGAGTTCTGATGGTGTTTTAATGAGTAAATTCAGCATTGTCCGCATAAGCATGACCCCGTGGGTAAGCACCCACCAAGTCATGTCAATGGGTGCCTGCAAGCTTGCTTCTGCAGGTTCACACAGTTTGCTCTTGACCTTGACCAGAATCACCAGCACTTTTCCTTTAAGGATTTTCCTCATCATGCTATATTTATGCTCATAACAGCAAGGCTTTGCATTTGAGTCTTTTGCTGTAGGGTTGCCTGTAAGTACTTTAACACTTTACTAACCAACCCCCTGTCTATTGCACTAGGTTGTGTACACTCCTGAGCCCTGTAGCTGATGGCTGGGATTAGGAATGCTGTAATCCTCAATGGCTGCCTGAGTGTATAGCAAATGATTTCCTTGAGTTTGGTTGACAATAAATTTTTCCCCTGCCATTCCTGAAAACATTTTATTTGCATTCCTTCTATAGAATACAGAGTACCTGTTGTTAAAAGACATTTCCCAAAAACTGTCCATCTGTGTTCATTGGAATAAATGAGGGAAAAGCAAGCTGAACATGAATCCCACTTTCGAGTTAACCCAGGGCCAAACTGAAGCTTATAATACCACATACTCATTCTAACCATCTTAATGTTTCAACATAATTATATAGCTTTTATAAAATTAGACTGAGGTTATTTTTGTTTCTTGGTTACTGATATTTAGAATTTTAAAACTGACTAACATGCTTGTTAAAAAGTTTTCATTTTATAATAAATAGCAATCTACTTGATATCTTATTTCAGTTATTTTATTTTTTAACTGTTATTAATGTCTATTTTTCTATTTATAAAGCTAAAAATGCATCCTTGTTTAGAAAGTTTAGAAAATATAGAAAAGCATAAAAACAAAATTAAAAATCAGTCAAAATCCCCCACTTCAACTTACACAACATTACATTTTGATGGATTTTTTTTCTTTTTCTCTCTCCATTCATTTTAAAGTAAATAAACATATTGGCTCAGAATCAGATTAAAAGCCCAATTGCACCACAATCTTTGGTTCAAAAAGAAGCCACAAATAAAAACTTAGCTCCACTCACAAGGTCCTGCCTCTGGACCACAAAAAGAATGTCATTTCTTTTAATAAACACATTTTAACACCATATTTGTGCTGGGCACTCTGCTGTGTGCCCCTAGAACCTGAACAGTCACTATCGGAGGCAGAGAAGTAAATGGACACAATGTGGTATGAATTGCCCACGATAGAGGTAAGCCCAAAGGACAGGAATCAGGAAAATCTTTCTGGAAGAATGGCAGCAGGCTTGAGTCTCAAAGGACTAGTTAGTGATAAAAATTGCACATGCCACAGAGAAGGAGCAAGCAGCATGTGTAAAACCTTAGCGTTAGACCAGCAGGTTCAGGAAACTGCCAATCATTCTTTGCAGCTGGGGCAACTAAAGGGTTTATCAGCTGGAGATATGGTCAACTCAGTCACTGCCTCCGAAGGTTCTGAGAAGCTAAATCTCTTTTATCTGGATCACTCTGTGTCAAAAGTTGAAATATTAGCATCAAGACAGTACTGATCTTCTGGATCTGAAGCTATGACCTATGGACTCAGTCATTTTTAAGGGTGGCTGATGTCCAGTTTGATTGAAGATGTTTCCTAAATGCCAGCTTAGAAAGGTAACAATCTTGATCTTTTTCTTTTCTTTTTTTACTTGAAATCTATTAGTCTAATCATCTACAGAGGTAATACCTACGGAATGAAAAAGCACAGTTTCCTAAATTATCCACTTTAATAGAAAGTCATGTAGAGGCAAGAAAATGAATACTGTAAATATCTTCTAACATTATGTATAGATATATTTTCTTATTTATGTCTATACAGTCCCCATCTTCATCAGCCTTCTGGTCAGGGAGCATGTGAAATGCTAATATTGTTAAAAAAAAAAAAAAAAAAGCTGTAATGGATGACTAACAAGGCACCAAGGAGCCAAACAGTCTTAATTTCACCTGCCTGGTCCTGCTGATTGGTAGAGACTGCCTACCAATCAAGGGTCAGCAAACTTTATCTGTAAAGGGCAAGAAAGTAGATATTTCAGACTTTATATGCCATATAGTCTCTATGTCAACTATTAACTCTGCTGCTATAATACATAAGCAACCACATAATACATAAACCAAATGGGCATGGCTGTGCTCCGATAAACTTTTATTTACAGAAACAAGCAGTAAGTCAGACTTGGTCTGCAGACTCCTGACTCCTGGCCTACAGCACCAAATGGAAAAGGACCTTAGGCTGCATCTCAGCTACATGGTAAGAGTGGGGACACAAATTTGTAATTTCCATATTATGTTATATTCCACCTAGGAGCTGAAACTTGGAAATAAGATGGCTTAGTTCTAATTCTGGCTCTTTCTCTAATTTACCAAGTAATTTCAAGGCAATGTCACCTCTTATATTGGGCACTTTCTTGGTTGCAGACAACAGAAGGCACTCTGACCAGTTTAAAGCACAAAGTCATAAACCACACAGCAAGATTAATACAATAACTAAGGATCTAGGGGCTCTATCACAGACCCCTAGAAAGCTAGATGCATCCACTACTGTGCTGGCCAGTGAATTCCCTCACCTCACCACCACCTTGTGTTGCTTACTTTTATGTTCAAGTCTTACTCTTGAGCATCTGAATGAGAGTCTAAGTCACATATCTATCTGTTCCCTGGCTATTTGGATTCTGTCTTGAGAAAACAATACTCACAATATGGAAAACCATCAAAATTTAGAAATGGTGCACTGTATCTCCCATTTTGAGTTTCTTCCATTATAAAATTGGTGATTCCGTTGTTGTACCAAACTGCTCAGTAACGTAATTTATAGGTGATGTAAATGTTTAACTCATAAAATAAGGACAAATATTTTACTTTAACATAATTAATTTTTGTAAGCTTCCCAAGATTTCAACCTAACGTGTGAGAAGCCGCTGAAATACATAATAAATGTATGGTTTAAAACCTGATTTTATCACTTATTTTCACTTGTAATTCATTACTTTATTTTCATCCCACCTCTAAAAGTAGCTTCCCCATACACTAAGGAATGGAGGAAATCAGGGAAGAAATAACTACTCTTAATGACAACCAATGTTGCAACAAGAACCTTCGTAGTCATATTTTACTATATACAGAAAAACAGCTGATAGCATTTTGCTCTCCTTGCAATTTTTAAATCTTTTCCTTAATTTTTTTTTATTCTTTTTTTTTTTTTAAGCAAGCAGGCCAGAGGCCTGCTTGGCACCACATGCATCCCTTTTGCAGTCATGGCAAGTGTCCTTTACACCTTGACAGCTTTATCACTGACAGTCAGCCTTTTCCATAAGCCAGGCAGGCATATTTTTGGACGCTGGTGTGTCGGCTCCTTGTGGGCTTTTATTGCTGTTCTCATCTTTCTCTACAAAGGAGGAAGCTTTTTTATGGTTGTGGGGATAATCGATTCACTAGACTTTCCTCAGGTCTTTCAAAAAATCTTCTCACTTTATAACTTATGGTTATAAGCTTCCCCCACAAGTGAAGCAGCAGGGTAATTTTCTAGACTTGGTAAAAATCTCCCTTCTCTCACTTTTTAATGTGGACTTCTCTTACTATTCCCTGCACTGAGGACTCTACATTCCTGCCATCAGTCATTACAACTTTTGTGATTAAAATCCATCATATTGGCCTTCTTCCAGTCTCACCAAGTGTCTTCTAGTGCACATTTCATCTAATTCAGAAATCAGCTGCTGATATTTTTTAAAGAGGAAAATATATAAAAACACATTTGCTCTTTACAATCAACTTTTATTACCCATAGAGAAATCACTCCACTTATTTAAAGACATATAAAGTTTATTCCAAATCATATCTGTCTTGTTCATTACTGTATCCCTAGCAGCTTGTACTGGCACATAGGGGTCTTCATTAAATACTTGTTGAATTGATAAATAATTAAAGTAATAAATTCTAAATGTGTCTCAGATTGTTCTGAGCCTCAATATTCTATGGCACAAATATCCATGATATCCAATATTAGATAAAATATCAGTCATAGCAATGAAAATGGAAATTGCCATCAAAATTGCCAAATTTTAAGGATGCTTAAAATAAGAGGAACAGATAATTATTCACCAAAAGTTTAATTATTTGGTTAGAACATTATATTTGATAGTATACCCACTAACTATACCATATCCATTTTCTTTACTATAAGTGTTTGAAACAAAGAGTGTTAGGAGCCCTTTGGCCTGTCCCCACCACACCACAGTCTGTTAAGCCAAAGGGAGCCAGAACTCTTAGATAATAAATCTCTCTCTGGGCATAGTTTTTTGAGCCATTGAATATAGGATATGGATTGTTCATTTTACATTTTTCAAATCAATATCTTATATTGTTTTAATACAATAACACCTGGGTTATTAATGAAAAATAATTCATGAAAGATGGGGTTCAGAGGGTTAATACACAAATGTTGTTGATATATGTGATCTATACCAACAGGGAAAGAATCATTAGTTTATTCAGCTTCTCAAATAAGTTAGTGACCAAAAAATGTTCTGGTCTAAATGTAGTAAAATCTAGCAATGCCTGGTTTTTCTATCTGTTTGATGTGACCTGGCCAAAGGTAGTTTAAAAGAACTAGGGGTAAAGAGCATTTCTAGCTTTCCTGAGAATTCTCTAACTTCATAGTCATGACCTTCACATACTCAAGACGTTGATTAAAACTATTCACCAAAAACTGTGCTCTGGAAGGTCAGGTATAAGAAATAATGAATCTAAGTCAAATAAAAATTGACCTTCCTAAGGTTAGATATAATCTATATATAAGAATTCTCCCCAAAATGCTAAACTCTGCAATGTGGTCAATTAACTATCCAAAATGTGGGATCATAAATGTAGAAAATCACATCAAAAAGTCAACAGCTAAAGGCATAGTGTGGTGTGTATGAGGCCTGAATTTCAGTCCATGCTGATGGTGCAAAATGGAGTTGTCATAGGATCTGCTGGAAATCAAATGATTTTCCAAAGACAGGGTAATAAGGACACGTTAATGTAAAAATTCAGGTCACACAGAACAACTATATCTCAGATAATAAAAATCTATAATGGATCCATACTTAGAAATGATAGTCCTTTTTGAGTAAATACTGATAAGCTCTTCTTATATTATAGGCACATTGAATGAACTCTTTTGTGTTTTCAAATGGTGTGCATTTGTCCCTGTAACCCATGTATTGCAGAAATTAACCTCATCTTACTCTTTGTAGCTTGGATCACTATGCTCTCTCACTCAAAGCAAAGGAATGTGTACAATGCTTTTACCCCATGCCTTACCAACATGCAGCTTCCAAGGAAGGCATTTGAAATGTATCTTTTTTCATGTACATGTTCCAAGCAAAGATGTATTTCTTAAGAAATACATTATCTATAAAGAATGGGGAAGCTCAGAACCAGCCTTCTAAACTTCTTTTTGTAATCTAATAGAGAGAAAATAGCCATGCTTTATTCTGCCTATCAGAATATATATATATATATATATATATATATATATAAAACATGGTTTCTTCAAATAGAGTGTACTTTTAAAAATGAAATCTCAGAGAGACTTTTCTCTTTCTAAACAAACACAGGAAGCTGAGTACAAAGTCTAGCATCTAAGTGTCACATTGGGAGGTAGAGAGCAAGGCCTGAGAGAATGAGACATACAACAGGTACTTTCTGATTTATAAGATGGAAGGCAGGTAGAAAGAAAAATTTGGAAATGTAGAGTTCAAATGGTCTTAACTGGAACAGTGAAAATTGAAGTAACTAATATTTTTGGATAATTAGCCCAAAGTATTTTCTGAGTAGGATGAGATTTTACAATTTCAATTACCCAGTAAATTGCTTCAAATTTTGATTTCATGCTACAAGTATAGATACAAGCAAAGCTATTTACTGATGGCAGAGTGGGGCGGGGGGAGGAATAAATGAATCAAGAATGAACTGAGAATGGGAAAGTTTCTCACAGCTTTAAACAATCATTCTGCATAACTTAACATTGGGAATATGATTTTATAAGGGGGATATTTCTATAGCATTCATAAAATTCAGGAAAAAATAATAAAGGTGAGTATTAAAAAATAAACCTAACCAGGTATCATTTCATTTTACATAAAATAGAGATTGCATTCCCAGCTGGTCTGAAGTTAAGACAGCTATTTCCATTTACTATGCCCCTTAAAGCAATTTTAAAAGTACCAGCCTCTCTGTTCAATTGTAAAATGTCTGCTAGTTTCTGAAGGAGTGTTTTGGAGGGTGAGAAAGATTCAACTCTAAAATGAGTAAAAGACAGTTTTATGAATCTCACTGTGTCTACAAGATAAAGTATTCAGGCCATTATCATGTGCTTATATTTCCAGGATGTGAACAGACAGCTCCTGACTCTGTATTGATGACTGCTTACTATGCTGGCACCTTTTGTGCTGCACAATAGGTAACACATCTGCAAAACCACGCTCAGAAGCAGCAAAGACAGCTGTTAAAATTACACTCTTCCTGCATTAAAACCACCCCCCAGTTGTGAGCCTTGTAAGTTCTTTTAAGAAGTCATCTACCTAATCCCTGTTGATGAGTTTTATATACAAACGCAGTCCTCTGAAAATTCCAAGGCGTGTTGCCAGTCTTCTATTATTAGCGAGAATTTCACCTCGAGTGAAGCAACAGAAGCCAAACTATTACAGTTTATAGACCCCCTAATTCTCACCTATTCAGCGACCAGTCTCCCATCGGGTTGGAAAAGGCTGAAATTTGCATGCATATCAACTTTAATCAGAAATATTCATTTCAGTAGAAGAGGACATCGTATGGTCATAAAAGTCAAGTTTTCCATTCCAATTCCATTTACTCTTTTTGTACAAAGCTCTTCGGTCTCCTTAGCCCTCTCACTACCCAGCAGCCCAGCAGAATCGTAGGAGTCGGTCCTGACTATGCTTATTACCCTAGAAGAACTCGGCACCTCACATTTCACTAGAGGAAAAACTTTCAGAGCAGCTTTTCTGTAATGAAACCAGGGTCCTTGGTTAAAAGCAAGGATCCAACAGAAACCTGCATGGAAATCTCTGCCTGTTTCCTAGAAGACTAGATGCCCAGACAGTTTCCTGGGGCTGCTGTAGCAAACTGCACAAATTGAGTGGCTTAAAACAAAACAAATTTATCCTCTCACAGTTCCTAAGACTAGAAGTCAGAAATCAAGGCTATAGAGGAGAATGTATTCTTTTCCTCTTCTGACTTCTGGTGACTATCAGCATTCCTTGAAATGTGGCCATATCTCTCCATGAGCACACCACCTCACCTGTCTGTCCTACCCCACTTTGCCTTTCTCTTTTAAGGACATTTGTGGTGGCAGTATAGGACTCACTCCAGGAATCCAGAACAATCTCTTCATCTGCAAAGACCTGTTTTCCAAGTAAGGCAACATTTACAAATTCCAGGGATTTGATTTGATAACAATATCCAAAATCATAATCCTGAGTAACCACAGGCTTTGAGAATTGATGCAATTGCTGATCAATATGAGGCCCTTGGTTTGTTTAACATTTTCCTCTAACTGTGCCAGAAAGTTTGGGCTTTCTTGGCATATTAGTGCTGAAAGACTTGAATAAGGTTGGCCTTGCTTTGTCTTCCCCTTCATCCTGCTACTCACTTTCACCCTCTCTTCCATCACCTTCCTTTTGCCCAAAACAGCACTGCTGCTCTTTACTAAGAAGAAAGGAAGCTTGTAAAGTGCTTTATCCCTTTATTTTATTTGTCTCCTCTCAAAGTGAGTAGGCAAGAAAATGTAGTTCATAGAATCCTTATGATACAATGATGCTGTTCCACTCAATCTGGCTGCCTTCAGTACCTTTCCTGTGTGTCATAGTTTATTTCACGTTTGTCTCCTTTCTTCTTTCTTCTCAGATGAAACAGTCTAAGAGAAGGTGGCTGCCCTGTTGTTTGAGCACATTGCTCTGCCAACTCCTGCTCAAAGAGAAGATTGGTAGATCTTGGGGAAGGGGTACAATTTAAGGCCACAATCTCTTCTCCCAAAAAAAAATTCCTGGCAAAGAATAAACATTGTCCAAATTTGGTAGTCTCCTCAAAACTGTGACCACCTGAAATTTGAATTTAGAATCTAGCCTTGCTTTCTAACACTCACACTACAATAAAGAAGGAAGGAAGTACAGTACAACAGCATTGCATCGTAAGCACATGTAACTTAGGTGAATTCAACTTAGACTTAAAGAAAAGATATTTAAACCATGGGGATGTTTCCACCTGCCATTCCCCAGTGAGCACATGCCCCAGTTAGTATGAGATAAGAGACACTGATTCTATTTCCACCGTTAGTTTTTCCTGTTAGCTTCCAAAATATGAGTATCTTGCTACATTATTCATAATTCAAGAATTGAAGGATATGTATTGGCAAGCAAAATGGTCCTTTAAGACAACCTAACTACTTCATTATAAATGCATATATAACACTTATAGAATTGTATATATATTATTGTATTTATTGTTGTTTGTTGATGTTTTTCATTATTTTCAAGGTAATTTTGACAATTCATGATTTTTCACTGACTTTATAACTTCCGATAATTACAACTCAACTGTGACAAAAGAAGTAAAAAAGTAAAGAAATTAATTAGCTAAAAGCAAAAGATACCATAGATTGTATCACACATTTAGGTGCTTTTTAAGAAAATATTTATAATACCTATCTATAGAAGTGGTTTTGATGTCATTTCATCCAGAATATAATCTGCATTAGTCAGAAGTGGCTATTCATTTGCAGTAATACACAACCCAAAATCCCAATGATTTTTTTAAAAATCATGGGTGTGTCTCTGTTTGTACTACATGTGTACAGTTAGCTGTGGTTCTGTTCTGCACCACATTCATTCATGGCTCAAGCTGACCACACATTGCCAGCTGCTGTGGTAAAGAGAAAAGTGACATAGAAAATCATGTCCTTTCTCTTACAATTTCTGCCTGGAAGTGGCAGGTGTATCTTCTACTCACATCTCATTGGCCAGAGAAAGTCAAGCAATCGCTCTTGAGTTCAACAGGTCAGAGATACTTAATTTTCTTGCAGAGAGAGAATAGAATATTTACTAACTTTCAAAGATTCCCTTCAATATTTTTCCAAAATGGCCATTCAATCAATGCTTAGGACCTTAACACCTCTCAAGGAAACCCATTCTACTTTCAGTTCTAAGTATTAGAAAATTCTTCCTTGGGGGCTGATTACAAATCTATCTCCTCAGATAGATCTATCTCCTATTGGTTCTCATTTTGTGCTTTTATAAAAATATTTTCCAATTACAGTTGACATATAATATTCTATTAGTTTCAGGTAAATAACATAGTAATTAGACATTTATATACCTTATGAAATGATCCTCCTGGTAAGTCTAGTACCCAACAGATACCATACATAGTCATTACAATATTATTGACTATATTCCCTATGCTGTATTTTTATCCCCATGAGTATTTTTATGACTGGTAATTTGTACTTCTTAATCATTTTTACCTTTTTTGCCCATCTCTGAAACTCCTTCCTACCTGGCCACTATCAAAACATTCTCTGTATCTATGAGTTCTGTTTTGTTTGTTCATTTGTTTTTCAGATTTCACATTAGTGAAATCATATGGTATTTGTCTTTCTCTGACTTTCACTTCTCATAATATCATCAATGTCGTCATGAATGGCAATATTTCATTCTTTTTATGGCTGAGTAATATTCCATTATATATATGTACCACATCTTCTCTATCCATTTGTCTATCAATGGATACTTAAGTTGCTTCCATATCTCCGTTATTATAAATAATGCTGCAGTGAACATAAAGATGCATATATCTTTTCAAATTAGTGTTTCAGATTTCTTGAGATAAATACCCAGAAGTGGAATTGCTGGGTAATATGGTAATTCTATTTTTAATTTTTTGAGGCACTACCATGGTGCCTGCACCAATTTACAATCCCAGTGACAATGCACAAGGGTTCCTTTTTTCTATATACTTGCCAAAATTTGTTGTTTGTTGATTTATTGATGATAGCCATTCTGGCAGGTGTGAGGTAATATCTCACTGTGGTTTAATTTACATTTCCCTGATGATTAGTGATGTGGAGCATCAGGACAAATTTAGTTATTTTCCATGGGACAGTTCCTCAAAGATCAGAAACATCCAAGCCCTTCAACTATTTCTCATGTAACATGGCATTTGGTCTTTTCTCAACGATTTTATTTTTCCTATTCTTTATTCCAGTAATAAATTCCCTTAGCATTCTCTCTGTCTAGTAGAACTTTTTACACATTTGGCTTCTAGCAATGTGTTCTTACCATCAAATTCACTTCACTCAGTTCAAACGCCTATCACAATGCCTGCGGTCTCCCTCCCAATATCCAATGAACAAGATTCAGCAGGAAGATACACAGTTATGGCACCCTAGGTATCCGTGTTCCATGGCACTGTTTGTACCTCATTAGTAAACATTTTCTTTAAATTATCTTGGATACTCATTAAATATTATCAGCTACTTAGAACCAAAGGATAATTATGAGTTTAATGAAGCGTGCACCAGCTTGCTCAAGTCTAACGTTTGTTTCTCTGCTGGGACCCCATTTTACTTTGCACTTATCCTTCAGCAAAGCTACTCTACAAAGTCACTTTGGCAATAAGAAGTATTTAATTAGATTAATGAATTTTTATCGCCTCTCCTAGGGATTAGGCTTGTTAAATCCTGGCGACCAAAGAACAACAGATTTTTTATGACTGAATGTTTAGAGACGCACCGGTTGTGCTGCTGTGGCGGTCCTCATAAGAAGGCTGCCCTGGGCAGGTCTACCTGGCATCCCTTGGTAGGCCAGCGATATTTGGCTTAAACAACCTGCGCCTTCAGTTAAATCACAGATATCAAAATGCAAATTAAATCATGTGCACCTCAGACAGGGCTTTTGGCAGCTGTCTTTCTGTCAGAGGCTGCTGACTTATTGCACCCTGACACTATGTGCCCCTCTTCTGTCTGCAGGTGTTTAGGAGGAAGGAGAAGCAGTGCGCCCAGCTCTTCAGGAGGGCATGAGCACCCACTGAGGTTTTCCCAAGTCACCGGTGTGGTGATTAATAATAAGGCAGGAGGGGCAATTCTTTTTCAGAACAGCTATGTTCTAAAGATGTTATGCAATATACATACGTAAAACAATTTAGTATCTTTCTTAACTAATGCTTTGAATGCCGGCAACATCTTTCATTTAAACTTCAAAGCACTTAAAACACACACACACATTTCTCCCCATCACATATTTAAGAGGCAGTTCTCAAGCATAAACTTCCTCACTTAAAAACAAAACAAACAAACAAACAAAACAGAAAAACAGACACAAAAGCACAGAACTGGCTGAAGTGGTGAAACAAATCTATATCACAACAACAGGATAGTTTTGTGATGATGAGACTGATGTTCTTTCAGAAGTACATAAATACAAATAGAATCATAGAATCCTCTCTCAAAGTTTGTAGTGATGCCCCAGAACAAGAGAAATAAATAGAGATGGGGCCTAAAAGGAGACCAGAGACTTCCTGGGCTGATAAAATTTTGATCAGAGTGAAGAAGGGAAAACAAACTGGAAATGATGAAAGTAAGCTTCATGGCAGTTCATAGAGAAATTCAAACTAAAATGTAAGCAAAGAGGGCATCCAAAATTTAGTCAATATGCAAATATTTAGGATTTATCACACAACATATATGGTGACCACATAATTTATCACTCAAATTGGGACATATTTTAAGAGAGAAAAAGGTACCATTAATACTCACACTAATTGTACCTCTCTCATTTCTTTGCAGTTAGCCTAGAGATCAAAGTTTTATCGTCTTTAAATAGGTATTCTCATTTAAAAGCTCTCCCAGTGTTACAAAAACCTCACATTTTGATGAAGAAACTGGAAAAGAAGTAAAAAGATGAACAGAAATAAAGGTTTTCAGTAACTACAAAAATGTGAACCAGGTTTATAGCCTTCCTCTTTCCTAAGATCAGTCTTCTTTTCTAACACTACAGGTGCAAGAAATGCTGCCTGTGAATAGACTGCACAAAGCTTACTTATAACCTAATTTCTCTCTTCTTTCCAATTACTTTTTTTAATTAAAAAAAAAAAAAACAGTTCTCTGCTGCCCACATTTAGCAGACCTGGCTGAAGCGGTCACAAAGAAGGAAGGCAGTACTTAGGAATCGTTTGTACCTGTAGACACAGACATTTTATCGCCACGCTATCAAAAGTTTATGTTCTTATAGAGAGATTTGGACTGGATGACCCCAGAAAAAAGACACACACACAATTCACCTTCCACCACTTACCCTGGTAAGGGAATTAATACAAATAGTAACATGGAGAGGCAATCTTTTGGGGAGTTTTATTTAAGGACCCAGAATGAGAACCCACACTCTGCCTCTAGACCAGTTCTATTCAAAGGCACTTTCTGAAATGAAGAAAATATCTCCATATTTTGATACAGTAGACACTCACCACATATGGTTATTGAGCACTGGAATGTGCTTCGTGTAACTGAGGAACTGAGTGTTTCATTTTATTAAATTTTAATGAATTTTAAAGGCACATGTGGCTAGTGGCTACAAATCTAGACACTCAAGGTTATATGCAGACCACGTTGTTTTCTAGAAATCAGTACATGCTGTGCTGGTTCAAGTTTCAGTTTTGCACATTGGAAACCATCTTGACTTTATGACATCAAGGAGGGATCAAATCTGGAGTTCAGCCTGCTAAGAAAAAAAACAGGAATGGAGAAACTTTCCATTGCTATGGTGATATCTAATAAGACCAATGATTTAGCAGTAGAGGTTCTGGGGCCAGCATCACAACCATACAGAACAGATTCCACAGAGGAGAAATAAAGCAACACACACATACCAGGAGAGTAGAAACATGTGGATCTGCCAAAGCATGAGATGCTCATGCAAGAGACTAAATTCTACCTCTCGTTTCACTTATCTGTAGTTAAGACACAGTTTAGAATAACTGAGTGGTTACCTTTGTGCAAATATCATTGAACATTATGACAGGTCTTACTCATAAGGTAGCAAGATCTATCCTGGTTTGGATGGCTCTTCTGTGAAGACAGCTAGTAACTAAGATTGAGAACACTTTCACTCCTTTTATAAACAATTCTGGTGTCAGACTACCCCCTAATGGACAGAAAAGGAAGAAAAACTAAGGTACCTTAAAAAGGACCACCAATCACCCTCCTATCTCCTACCTGAATGTCCTATTTTACTCACAGTTCAAGAGACAATCACTACGAGAAGTTTGGATAAAATTACAAGGCACTTGCCTTAGTCATATCCTTTCATTTCTTCTAAATCTTGATGCTTTATGACACCACGGAAGTGACCCCACCAAGGGTAAACTTGAACTCATTTCTGCACCTTTTTATAGTAGGCTTATTACTATACTCAGTACAGGGTCTACTCATTACAGGGTCCAATGGCTTTATAAGTAAATAGCACATGTTTTATGAAAAATGAAAGCTAGATAAATTGTAGAGGAGTTTAAATTAATGCAGCTCACACACCCCCACATACAAAAATCAATTTAAAACATGCACATCAGTTGACTAACTGCCTAACATAACATTTTTCAGTTACCAAACCGTGCTAAGAATGCAGTTATTGGGACTTTTTGACACTAACTCATATTTGCAACATCAATACAAATGCTTTGCTCTTAAGGCATAACAAAAAGACAAATTTCCCTTGCTATGAAGGTGTTTCCTAAAGTCTAAAATAAATTTTTAAAAATTGTATTTCAGCACATCGTTGACATACAAAGTCATGATGTACACTAAATGCATTATAAATTTAAAAATAAGCACTAAATTTAACTTTTTAAACTATTTAAGCCTCATTTAACTATTTTATTTTTTTTACAATTATGACATTTTTGTATCTATATTTCCCACTTTCAGAATGGAGTAAAATATGGAATTAAATATGAACTCACTTAAGTTAGAAAGAATTTATCTTATTAGATCCTGACCACAGAGAAACCACAGCCAGGACTTCATCAGAATAATAGAATAGCATCTAAGCAGCATCGATGTGCCAGATGCTATTCAGCTTTATTTAAATGGACCCTGCCCAGAGTCTTGAAGATTTAAGCCAGATTTTAGAGGCCAAATGACACTAAAAGAGAGAGAGAGAGCAGTGGTCTAGATCCTGGTTGAGGGAACATATCCCTAATTAATAAAAATTGAATGGATTTCCCATTTTATTTATTTTCCTTGACTTCATGACAATTATGCTTTGACAAGATTTTGGACCACAACTCCTAAAACCTTAGCCTCATTTAAACCGAATTTAGTTTCTGAGAAAATGGTACATTACTAAAGCAATCACATATCCAGTCATTAAATCTGCTGCTGCAGGCTCTGAACTGGATGGACTAGAAATGAAGTAAAGCTGCCACGTGTAAAGTTGTCCATCTGCTAATGGGCACCTGTCAGGGATAACTAAACTCGACCTCCACAGAGTGGCAGAATCCTGGGCTACTCTGAGGCAGACTCAATTTACCTCAGCTCAGGACTTTGTGCTCTTAGAAGCAGTGGTTGGGGGGGGGGGTCAAGATTATAACAATAAGTCAAATGGAAGAGACCAATGCTTACTTTCTAGTCATCACCTCTTTAAAGAATAAAAGAGAAGTCACCACAGCAACCATAATGCTATAATACTATTAAACTTCAGGAAATTCAGAACTTCACAAAGGATAACTGTCTCTAACTTGCGATGGTCCCTCTTGGCTCCTCTCTTGTTTGGTCCTTCACAGATGGATGGTGTTCTCTAACCTCAGGGCTGCCTGAACACACGTGGCATGTGCACACACCTGTGTGTGTCTCGAATGCTTAAGTGATCCTGTTCATCTAACAGAATCACACAGGAGATTTTGAAACCACTAGTTACAAGACTCCATAAAGCATGTAAAGCTATTTTTTAGATGTGGTCATTTTGTTGCTTGGTTATGAATTCACTAACAGATAATAAACCCATTAAGAAAGACTTAAGCAACCAAGTAGGGAACACGGAAATCAACTTCTCCTGTATTCAAAAACTGGCTCTTCTGCCAATGCTAGCATAAGTAGGTTTGGTGGGGATGAGGTCAATCTTTTCCTTTCTTTCACCTTTTACTCCTTCTGTATGAAGAACAGAAATACCTACTTTCCCAAAAAGATATTTTGCTAATGCTTGAAAAATGCCTTGACTGAGCAAAGCAATATGTGTTGCTAACGTGACAGTGTATTGCAGGAACAGACAAGCCTGGACATGGTTGGCTGCCTGCTACTCCAGAAGCTGGCGCCCTCGGGTGTTCTGTTTGGACCCGAGCACCAGACCCATTCACCTGCCCTCTCCTTTCTACACAGATATTCTATCACTAAAATGAGGAAAAGGCACACATGACTGTGTGTGTGCCAGTGAGCAAGTTTTAACAGCCAGTAGGAACAGGGCCACCACAGTGAATGGTCAGCTTCACCTGCAGGCCTCCAAAGGCCTGGTACAATAAAAGGCTTAAACAATAACAAGCTGAAACTTATTTCCCACCAAAAACTTTTCATTAATAAAGGCTTTATGTCTTTCCAAACAATTAATCAAGGCTTTCATTTGTTGAAAATAAATCCACAGGGGGAAGCATCTGAATGAGAAAATACTGCAACCCTCTCTTTAAGATCGGGAGATGACAACAAGAAGAGATAAATTTTTAAGATATTCAATAGAAATTCTTAAGTTAGATTCAAATTCATGAAATGACTAGATCATAGGCTAACCAATCTATTATCTTGGCCACTTTGATGACTAATTAGATCAACCTGGTTATAGCTAAAGTATTTAATTGGTTTTTTTTCAGGACTATGGTTTCAGATCAGAATTATATGAACTGCAGTTTAATTCATCCACTTGTTACTAAACTAATTCTCTAGTTACAACAACTAACATTTATTGCACATTGAGTATGTGACATGCACCAGGCTAACACTTTACGTGCATTACCGTATCCAGTCCTCAGGGCAGCCCTGCAAGTTAGGGTTCAGGAATATCTCCAGTTTATAGATGAGGAAATGAGGAACTTGGCCAAATTGCCTAGAAAATAGGGACAGAGTCGGGACTGGAACTCAGTGGATTTATACATGGGATCAATTTATAGATAATATACAAATGTGTGTGTGTGAAGATATTCAGAACTGTGGTACCTGAGAAACGTAGGTGACTATTTCTAAAGCTTCAGAAGGAATAGACAGCCAGTCTATGCAAGCTGACTGTTCTAATAGTCAATGCAAATCTGCTCCATTTGGTTTTATATACCTATATCTGGAATAATGAAAATGTAACAAGCTGAATATCTCTGCAAACCCTTCGGTGTATTTGCCTGCACACTGTGGAATACTATCTATGCATGTTAACAAAGAAGTCCTAGCACCTCATGCCAGTTGAGGACAAACTCCATCCTTGAAGTCTGACTTAGTATTGTTGGTTTCTGATTTAATACCAAAAATAATTCAAACAGAACAAATCTGTTTAGAGAGAAAGACTGAGAAAGAGACAGACTATGAGTGTGCCTTCACGCTCTAATATTACAGATATAAGTTTAGTCAGACATAAAGTTTTTGCTCCATTTGCTGAAATGTGCCCAGTGTCAATGGACTCATCTCTTTCTCCATGACAAGGATGATGTTAATTTCTTCAGAAGCACGTGTAAAGTGACCAGGAGAAGAAATACAATCAATCCATCCAGAAATTGGATGTACAAAGGTACCTGCAAATGGAATGGAAATACCACAAGACTCTGCTCAGAGCTAAGGTTTGGACAACATCTATTCTGCTTGGCACTGAGAAGAATTTTTTTAAAAGAGAGGAAAGGGGAGAAGGATAAAGTGGAAATCTAATTTTGAGAAATAAGGATTAAAGGTTCCATTATTCATGCTGTTTTCGCTGTATATATTGAGTTAACAACACGTGATTTTACTGGATGAAAATGTGGGCCACATGCAAGGAGAGTGTGGTGCAGATCAATCCCCACAGCAACAGCAATGAGTGAAGGTTAGCGTCTTGTCGGCATGAGGCTGTAAACAGTCCTGGGTTTTGAGCTAGTATAATAAGCGGAGATTGTTCCTGGACTTACTGGGGAGCACAGATAGTTTCTGCCACAAGAAAAGCAACACCCCTGAGGCAGAGAGGCACAGTACAGCTATCTTCCTGCTTATCTCGTTGTAATGTGTGAATTGTGGGCCCCAAAGTGCAAACTCTTGGCAGGAGGCAGGGCTGCAAGCTCCTGAGTTGGCTGCCTGCCTTCTTTTATTTATTTATTTATTTATTTATTCTTTCTGCACACTGTTTTGTCAATACTTGAGAGATAGGTGTTTCTCCTCCTCAGAGCCCCCCACGACCCCCTTCTTTTCCCAAGGGTTAGGGGTTCTAGGGAAGAAAAACCAGTTACATGTTACGTAAAGGAAACCCTGAGAACACCAAGTGTGGATCAATCTATTGTGATGGGACAAGAAGGCAATATAGGTAATAAACTCACTTCTCAGCACTATAATGAGTCACAATCTACTTCACTCTCATGGAGCCCAAGATCAGGCAGGTAAAGACAGGTCAAGTATGGGGAAAGAAAGGGTGGTAGCATATTCGTCTAAATCTCATAATGATGCTAACTGGGCAGGAAAATGGGGACTTAACCTCAATACTATATGGTGTCCTGGATTAAAAAGAAAAGGTAAAGAGACCTTACATTTCAAAGCTGCCACTGTCTGTTAGCTACACACATTCTAAAACTAATGACCTTTTAACCGCCTAATGTATACTATTTAAAAGTCTGCACATCAGCATTAGAATGAAGATCCCATCAGGCTAGAATCATTAATGGATGCTAAACCAGGGGAATTTTCCATGAGGGACAAAATATTTGCATGGCCTTAAAGTGCCTACCCACAGACTGCTTATTAGTTAACAAATTAACATCACCGGTAAAGGGAGCGGCCTCCAGATGTGCCAATGCATAGCCTGACTCGAAGCATAAGGAAACAGCTGACAAAAATGGGGGAATGTTCTATTTTTAAAAGATGGAGGCCTGTATTCTTTAAATTTTTCAATGTCAAAAAATACAAAGAAAGGCTGTGGGAATGTTCTAAGTTAAAGGAGGCTAAAGAGATATGACAATTAATTATAATACCTGGCCCTAGACTAGATCCTGTATTGAAGGTAAAATGCTATAAAGGCCACTCTTGTGCAATTAGCAAAATTAAAATATGGACGTTAGCTTAGACAAAAAGTATTATACCCATGTTAAATTTCCTGAAGCTGATAGTCATACTGTGGTTATGAAAGAAAATATCCCTGTGCTAAGAACACACTCGGAAGTATTTAGGGATAAAGGACTATAATATATATAAATTACCCTTAAATGGTTCAGAAAAAATATAGTCTGAGTATATACACATTTACATGTATCATAGCATAGAGTATACATATATGTACATGTAAAGAGAGAGAGCACAAATAATAGCAGGTATTATGGGATAAGAGGTTAACAATAGAAAATATGGCTAAAGACTTTATGCTCTTCTTGGTACTATTCTAATTCTTTCAAGTTTTCTAAGTTTAAAATTATTTTCAAATAAAAAGATTTTTTTAAAATGTTTAAGCCTTAAAGTCAGTATTGCACCTTCCTTACTTATTCCATTTAAACAGCTGCTCAGATCAGAGGAAATCACACAGTGAGGCACAGGCACGTTTTCCCAGTTGATGCCTTACTCGGAGTTTTTCAGTTCTACCAAAACCACACATCCTGCACTCAAAATCTTCCCCAATCTCCATTAAATAGAGGGTTTATTGATGGCAATTGTGCACTATACTGACAAATTTTTGTGCATAAAAGAAAATCAATAAACCAAAACTGCATGCTACCTTAAGCTATAAATTCGTCAACACTGGGATTCTATAGCAATTTTGAAATATGACCATATATGACCAAATTTCCAATTATGGTCACATATGCCTTGCTCTAGTATCCCAGCACAGAAATAAAGTATCCAATAGATGGCAATCTGAAAATATTCAGTCTAAGACCTGTAACACAGTTTGAAGAAATATATTATTGTAAGTTCTGTTACCACTGCCCTTTTATTTAACTAACAATGTTTTTATTATCTCTTTATTGCAGCCCACAAATATCCAAGTGGTGGACAACTCAATCTAGACTTTCACTTAGTTATAAGACCTGAATAAAAATCTTGTGTTTCAACCTGTTTGACCGCTTTCCGATCCCATGATTTGATGAAGAGGTAGTAATCCACCAAAGGATAAGGCCACTTAGGCTAAGATGAGGCGAGTACTGTCTCTGGGTACTGTCCCTAGGTACTCACCAACATGGCAGCTTTCTTCAGTTCTGTATCTGTTTTTTAGAATGATGGAATTTGGTTAACCTATTACTAACATCTGTTTATTAGCAACTTGAATGGTGAAAGGCAGAACATCAGGTAGAAAGATTAGCTTTAGAGACCCAACTGAAGTCCTGGGATGCTTACCGGCATGCCTCGTCCTGGTAGGTTCTACACAACAACTATCTACCCACACCTGTGAGACACAGCTTAGCATTCTGCTCAGCCTCTTAGCCTCCTAGCTGTCACTTTTCAGTGAACAAATCTCCATTTTACAGAGAAAGAAAGTGAGAAAGTAACTTGTCCAAAGTCACACAATGAATAAAAGGCAAAGCTAGGATATGAACCAAGAAGTCAACTGTGGCTTTTTTGGAGCTTTACACACTGCAAAGCACTCCTTAATAATGGCACTGCCTGGTTGGGTGGCTTGGAGCCAAAGAAGCTGAGATGTGTCCAATTCTCGCCTAGTAAAGGTGTAGTACTAAAATTTGGATCTCCATCAGCTGATGGCCCTCCCTGTGTGCTGGTGGTCGACCCCAGCTTCCACTTGCTGCAGTCTCCCGGCCCATGGCCATCGCCTCTCTCCTCCACTTCCAAAAACAAAGGAGGAATGACATTTGACTTCCTTCATACGCCAGATTCTGGACGGGTGCTTCAACTCTTTGTATCATTTTATGGTCACAGACTCTCTGTAAAATTGGTTTTATTATCCCTATTTAATGGTTGAGGAAATGGAGGCCCAAACAGTTCAATAGCTTGTTTCTGTCTGCCTCCAGAGCCTATAATCTGAAAAGATTCCTCTCTTGTTCTGAAAGATGAATGTTGTAGGCTAGATTTCACTAGGAAGCATTTGTGAGGTGCTCTAAAATCAGTATCTCAAAAACTAAGAGGCTGGGTCTTTGACCAGCAATAGATTCTCATGAGAAAACCCTCATCAAAATGAGCTTTTCTTTTGAAAATTAAAATATTCTGAAAAATAACAAATCCTGCCAAACCTACAAATAGACAAGTTTAACCTAATATTCACCTAAGGATTTATTTCTATTTCAACAAATGATTGAAAACCAAAGATTAGTATACGGCATGCTGCATCATATTGGCTAAACAAATACAAAATTTTAGGAGTGTAAGGTCTAAATCCTCCCTGGAGACAAGGCATGAATCTTCTCTCTTTCTCTTTCTCTCTCTCTCTCTCTCTCTCTCTCTCTCTCTCTCTCTCTTTCTCTTTCTCTCTCTCTCTCTCTCTCTCTCTCTCTCTCTCTCTCTCTATCTCTTTCTCTCTTTCTCTTTCTCTCTTTCTCTTTCTCTCTTTCTCTCTTTCCCTCTCTCTCTCTCAAGTTTCCAGAGTGGCCCCAAGGAAAAGGGTGACTTATATGAAGTGTGAGGGATACCTTGGGTTGGTTATAGCTGGCAGATGTCAGGATTCCCCTCTCAAGAGATTGAGAGGAGCCTAAACAATGTAAAGAACTGGAATTAAACTCTTCTCGTGCCTGGTTATAATGAGAGATATCTGGAGATATTCCTGTACAAGGAAATTTAAAATCTTCTTTGTTCCATGGTTTCGTGACAAGAATACTAACTTTTGAATCAAGGACTGGCTTCACCTCTTACCAGCTGTGAACAATTTGCTTAACCTCTCTATGCTTCCAAATCTTCAGTGGTATTACTCTTACTTGATACCATGAGGATGCAGGTTAAAGAGACAAGGAATCATGCCTGAAATGTAAAGGTCACAAGATAAATGTTGGACTGTACCCTCTCTTTCTTGTGCTATCCTCTCAAGATAGGGACCTTGGGGTCTCTAAGTGGTACTTACCAAAATGTAATGTGCAAAGGACCATCCAGGATGCTGTTTAAAACGTTCTGATTTGATGCAGTAGGTCAGGTAAGACTGAGGTAACTGCCATCTCACTATCAGCCAGATTTTTCAAACCTTACTTTTAGGAACACTGCCTAAGTTCTTTCTAACATTGCCCCTATTAGGGCCAAAACCACACTTGAATTAAACCAAAGTGCCCTTCACTAGATGATTGGATAAAGAAGTGGTGCATTTATACAATGAAATATTACTCAGCCATAAGAAAAAAATAAAATACTGCTATTTGTGACAACATGGATGGATCTTGAGATTATCATGCTAAGAGAAATAAATCAGACAAAGTTAGAACTACATGATTTCATTCATTTGTAAGATATGAAACTAAAAGCAACAAATGAATAAGACAAACAAACAAAAAGTCATAAACATGGGCAACAGTTTAGTTGTTATCAGAGGCAAAATAGGGAGGGAGGAGATAGATAAGGGTAAAGGGGGTCAAATACATAGTGACAGAAGGACATTTGACTTTGGGTGGTAGACACATAATGTAACACACAGATGACGTATTATAAAATTGTACACCTGAAATCTATATAATTTTATTAACCAATGTCACCCCCAAGAAATTTAATTAAAAAATAAAATAAATAAACACACGAACAAACATTTTTTTCCATTCTTATTATATCTATCTGCATTGGTCAGGGTGCCCAGCAATCCTTGCTTGCCTCATTCCAAAGTGTTTCCTGTGACTTTTGGGCATACAGGCCAGCAAAATGTACTGCCAGTTCCAAAGCACCCTTCCTGTCTGGCCAGATTTATGCCACTATCAGCTGCTTCCAAAAGTCTAAATCATGTCTTAGACAGTCTATGTAAAAGGGACCTTGAGGCAGATAAAGTTAAGCAGGAAGTAGAATCACTTCATGGAATTAAAGTCCTTTGAAATGACTTTGACTTCTCCTAAGAATTTTTAAAAAATATTATTATCCACCCCAATGCCAGTGAAGTTTTGCTGATATGCTATTTAGAAAATATACATATTGATGTTAGTGAAAGCCTAGGATTATCTGAATCATCATATTCTATAAACAAAATCTGTATTTTATTTTGGCCCCGAATTTTTGTTGTTGTTGTAAATTTGCTTAACAAAAACAGCTGGTAAATTAACATAGTCAACCTTGTTTGTTTACTCTCACTTCCCTTTCTTCCTTCCTCACTGGTGAAAATGAAAATAAACAGTCGCAAGTCCACTACATGCACTGGAAGATGGGGAAGAAGAAGAGAGGGGAAGAAAATGTCAGAGTCTAGATTCCTCCTTATTACAAAGGCAACATGCAGGGTGTCTCTTTTTAAGCAGCTACAGAGCAGTTACAGATCCTACTTAGATCTCTAGATTTTCATCCTAACTGGGAATTCAGTCAATACATCAAAGCTGGCAGCACAAACCAAAAGAGACCATGTAAAATCCTGGCTGTGGATGCAATCACTCCAACCACTCACTTGTCAGTTGTTGAGCAATGCACTAACATCATTCATTGTTCTTAACTCCACTGGGTCTATTGGTCAGCTGCTATGTGATGATTAACGTAGGACTATCATCAGGGTCTATGGCAAGGAAATGCAGTGGCCCAGCCCTTCTAAGACTTGCTTAAATGTAGCATTTGTCTCATAATATGAATTTATCTTCCCCTTTTTTCTCTCTCTTCCTCTACCTCCCTCCCCCTCTCTTTCCCTCCCTCCTATTCATACATACTTTCCCAACAAAAATTCCTCATTACAAAATACTAAAATTAACACCAACTACTTCTCTTTTGTTCAGCCCCAGTGCCTTCTCATATCCATTCCTGAAATAATATCCTAAAGCAATAACTTGCTGCTGCACGACAAAAGCATAGCATGAAAAAGAATATAAAATGAGGTCTGTGGATTCTCTGAAAATTTCAAATGCCTGCTAAACTAAGCCATCTATGTATCTTAGTCAAGTACAGAGCTCCCCCTAATGACCAGCCCATGAAGGAGAAGGGGAATAAAAGAAAAAACAGAGTTTTATATTGTCCTATATTTCCACAGACAGAAAATAAGACAAGCCACTTCTCAGATGCTAATCTTATTCAAGATAATCTTGCCCTTGTGGAACCTCTCACCGGCCATCCACAAATTTCCCTACCCTTGCCAGCAGGCTCTGTTAGAATTCCACTTGTCAAGTGCCACCTGTTGGGGGACCTGTATCCCCCACTAAGGCCCATGCCTGTAGCACAGTGAAGATCTTTTCCCCTAAACCTGGCTTAAATCGTGTCTTCTTGTCATAAGTGCCAAACTGTCACAATGGATTCTTGAGAGCTGTTTGAAAAATTATATTTTTGGTCCCGAATTAAAGAATTGCATTTCTCCTGAAGGCCAGCTGTTGGCTGAATGCAATGCCAAGAAGACACTCTTAAAGTATCCTCTAGTGTTTCTTTATATCATTGCTAATCCTCTGGCTGAGGCCAGCAGGTCTCAGTAGGGGTTTGTCTGCTCACTGATAGGGCAGGACCCTGGTATCTGCTCTGCTCAGGAGCACCCTGAGAACCAAAGAACATACAAAGCTCTCTGGACAATGAACAACAGCAACTTCCACATCAAAGGAAAATAAGTGTCATTTACTGAAGGTGACAGAGCCTCCTACTCAATCAAGGGCTCATCCCAGACAGAATAAATGAGGTTGTGGCCCCCACCCACCCTTCCTCTGACCCTCATCCTCTTTCAGACCTGACTCCAATCAGGTCTGTGGGACCCAAGTATCCCATACCTCAGGTATTGGGTATTATCTGCAGACTCTTCCAATCCCAGCCGCCAATCAAAACATTCAGAACAGCACCTGCTCACCTGCCATTAGGATACAATGTGATTAATGCACTAATCCAGAGGTGCATTTGAGGAAAATTTGAGACTGATAGCCTAGCCAAATCAGCATGGCCAGAGAGATTTTTCTAAGACCATGCAGTGTTTTCAAAAATTCTGAGTCAATCATCAACATTTAAAAATCAGAATATTTCAATACTAATCTTTTTAAAATTAAGGCAAACCCACTGCCTGGACCCTGATTTGACACTCTCACGGGGACTGAACTGCAACTGCCAGAAAGGAGCCCAGGACCTACCACTCCCGTACCGGCCCTCCCCAGTCCCCAGTTAGCTGCCCTCCTGCAAAGCTACTGGCCTGGCCCCAGAGGCACTGTTTGCAGCCATGAATTAATTGGATGTATAACGCATTAACACAGATTAGTTTATTTGGCACCTCTCCCAGGTAACATCTTAACCCAGTTAAAATGCCTGTCTACAGAAGATTCCTAAGAAGTGATTCTAATGAAATCTGATAATGGGAAGGTCAATGAGAAAAAATATCCTAGCTTCAGAAGGTTTTTAGCACCCTCCTAATTTCTCACTGACAGTTGGGTACTTGCCATGTTTTCAACATAGGACCCATTTTGTATTATCTGGTTGATTTGTTCAAATTAGTTCCACTTGAGAACTAAAAATAGAGAACATAGAGTAACTGTAAGTCCGTTTTGGAACAAAGTAGACCATGCATAAATAAATAAAAAATTTTAAGTTAGGCCTAAAAATAAAGTCAGATCCAAAGCCTAAAAGATATCAGGATAATTTGTTTGTACCTCTTCTGTGTTTTCTTTTCCTTTTGATTGGTTTTTAAAGGAATCCATCCATACTTATAACTCAAAGATGTCTTCAGGCAAATGCTGTGTTGTTTTCAACTAAGAAATGTGGGCAGGCCAGAAGTTATTAGAATGTCTATCACTGGGTTCAAGTGCAAACAGCCAATATAAAATTTTCAGAGAAAGTGGAACTTTGAAAATTATTTTGAAAAAAAAGTTGCAAAGCTGTTTATATTTTGCTTTTTAAAAAAGAGTTTGGTTGGGTAGGTTTATTTACTCAGTTGATAGAGATAGTGGATAAAAATAGATTTTATGCTGTATAGGAAATATAAGTCCTACATCAGAACGTAAGAGCTCTGAGGACAGAAGTTACCAAACTTTTATTGTCTCCCTTCAAATCTCCAGCCCAGAACTCAACACCCAGAAGTATGCGGAAGTACTTGATGCCTGACTGTGTCCATGAAGCCATGCTTCTCAGGCTATTATACTACAGCTTGTCCTATTTTACCTGAAGGACTTTTCCAATTAGGATGCTGTAATCAGAAGTTAATCAGGCAGAACATTCATAATACTGTCTATAATTTTACCAGGAAAAAATATATTTATTCTAGATATTAGATTCCTTTTTAGTCTCTCTACCTTTTACAGCTTGAGTTTATAGCATTAGTTTTTTTAAAATAAAGATATAATTTAAAAACATAATTATAAAAATGCTATAAAACATTTTTCATAAAAAATACTAGAAAGGCATTCTTGATCTTTAAAAATTACTTTTTTGAATCCTCAAGTAGGGTAAAATCTTCATTAACTCAAACACATTATCAAATATTTTTTGTAATTTTTCAAAAATAAACAACAATAAAAATTATTTATTGGAGACATGATTTTTCAAAAAGACAAAAATTCAACTCCTACTTGTTTCAAGATAGCTATGGGACTATATAATGAGCATTTATGATCATAACAGAGACCTTAAAACATTGAAAAATAATAAAATCATAGACTATAGAGATTATCTGTTTCAGCACCTTCGTTTCATAGATGAGAAAGCTGAGGGAAAGAGTGTAGAAGTGAATAGTCTAAAAAGTTACACCTCTCCTTAGAATCAAAACCAGGTCTGGTATGCTCCCCATTATTCCAGGCATCATTTCTTACTCTAGCAAGTAAAGATTCAACCACATTGAATATTCAGCATTAAATTAAGGAGAGTTAGCAAAGCAAGTACTCATACCCTCCCAATATATTCCAGTCCTTTTAAGTCTTTCTTATAACAAGAACACATTGACTGTACCCAACAGCCTTTATGAGCACTTTATTCAACTGGCATTTATTGCCACATTTACCAGCATACGCAGGGTTCCTAATGAGGAACTGAAAGAATGACTTAAGAAATTAAAAATTCTTCCCTGCCCTCCAGAAGCTTAAAGTCATGAGGACACATGAAGTAAATGTGTGGAATAGCTAACATATAATGCAAAAGAATCACACTAAATCACTGGGAGGGCAAAGCTTCACGGGATAAGCCAAAGACCAAGACCAAATGTGAACAGGAGGCATCATGAGAAGGCTTTCAGGGAAGGTAATGCTTGAAATAAGTAAAGGGAGAGGAACCGGGGGAGGGGAAAGGAGAGGAGGAGAAAGAAGAGAAAGGGAAAGGGAGAAAAGGGGAAGAGAAAACAGACCTTCAAAAGATAGCCCTTTTGCAGTAAAATATTTGACTAATCTGCTTTTTCCTTTAAATTCATTACTGTAAACAATTGTAGGTTCTCAAAAGAACCCAAATTTACCTCCTATCTTTGAACCCTAACAGTTTCTGGCACTTATAGCTCTCTTCCCTGTGCTTGCCCAAGAAAGCAGCAGCTTTTGCACATTATACTCTGTTATACATTAATGGGGCACAAAACTATGTGAAGACTAATAGTTTGTTTCCAGTAAGATGTACATAGTCTCCAGATCCCAAATCGTGTCCCTGGTTATCGAAAATTTTCCCATTACACTTCGGGGAGTGGAGGAGAGGGCTAATTTGCAAAGAATTGCCTCCCTGAAAAGCCACATTGGTGCCTCTGCAACTGGCACAGGATCCGGACTCCACTCTGGTGTCAGGACAACTTTGAGCCAACTCCACAGGCCTTAACAAAGAAAAATAGCCACTACTTGATGATACCTGACCATGTGGCAGGCATTGAACATAAACAAGCTCACTTAATCTTCAAAGAAATACTACAAGTCAGATATATCATCTATAGAAACAAAGGCTCTAAGGACTGAATAACATGCCCAAGTTCCCACTGGAAATTATCATTAAGGCTGCAATGTGAAGTCAGGTGGGCCTGATCACCACAGTCTGAGTTTTGCACAAGCATCACTGTCTCTCTGGGGAGTCACTCAAGGTAAAAAGAAAGTTAGAACAGGACATATTCTTTTTTGCTGGAATGCCACCTCTTAACTAAACCTAAGAAAGCTTAGTGTCAATGAGTGGCTGAGTAATTCAGGAAGAAATTCCTGCTGATTACCGGGTGATAGCTGGACTCAGGAGAAGCCTGACAAATTGTGAATTCCTGAAGGTGAGGATCAAGTATAGTTCTATCTCCTATGGCACTCAGGACAGTGCCTTTCTTGTCCATCCACTATCCTTGATAGTTATTTAAAATAATAATCATCGCCAGAAATTTGCTTTGTGGTATACTTAGCCCATACTATTCTTTCAGCTTGCCTTTTTTTTTTAATCTTTTTTTACTGAAATGAGACAAGATAGTGGAAACTTGCTAAAATCTGACTTCAAGATTATTGTCAGAAGGAATCACATCTGGCGCTGTGTGTGCTATAAACAAGTAGTACTCAGCAATTTCTGGTATAGTAAAGCCCTATAATAGAAGGGGCATATCAGTCATTTGCAGAGTCTGCCCTGAACAAAATGTTCTTTCTTTCCTTGGAATAGATCATGGAATTCAATATGGCTTCTGGGTCAAGCTTTCGTGGCCTTGCCCCACAATCACCAACAAGGTCGATGGACATCTGAGTGTGTCCTGATATTAGATCAACCTCCTAGAAAAGCGGGGGACAGCCAACACAGCAACAGAATTTTGCTCATTCTACATGTATTAAAGATCATATTATTCCTTTCCTCCAAATTTATATCACAAAGGAAATGAAAATCTAAGTGTCATGAGAGAGAACCATATTCTACCAGATTAAAAAATAAGTTTTTAAAAATAATGACAAACCATTTATAGATTAGCTTTCCACACAGCTATACATGTAAAAAAGCCATAATGCTAAAGTTTGGCCCTAAACTGTGCTCCCTTTAATGTTTCTAATAATGTTTCCAATATTCTGCTCATAAAATCCCTGAAAACTGAGACCCCCTTGTAGGTTACAGTTACTGCTATTTCAGATAAAACCATAATAAAGCTAATCAGGCACACATTTAACAACATACATGTGGTAATTATTATGACACTGCATAGTAATTGGACATTAAGACTAAATGGTTCACATAAATTATAGAAAAAGAGAAAAGTCACATTATACCTTTCTCCATACTGCTGGTTCCCAAATGCCTATGTGCAGATCACCTGTATTCAAATCATCCGGAGAATTTATATTTTTAATTATAAATTCCTTACTCACCTCCCACTGGAGAGTCAGATTCAGTACATGTGATATATTAGGAAGCTTTGCACCACACCAGAGGCCTCAGGTTCAAATGCTTCACAAGCAAGGCAAGTAATTTGTATATAGAACAATGTCTTTTAATAGAAGTAAGCGTGTATATAAAAAAAATAAATATTCCATCCAAAGGCATTTACATTGAGAATATGTTTAAGACTGTGATTCCTTCCCCTACCTCATACCCATGAAAATCATATCTGTGTACTGAATTGAGGCTGACAGTTTGCAATCTCTGTGTACTATACCATACTGACCCTATCTTAAGGGTTTACTTTTGTTAATACATGAAGCAAAAATGGTACACAAACGCATTTTCTGCTGTGTATGGCCATGCCCTTCACAAATTATAGCTAATCCTAAATCATTGCTAACTATACACATGCACTTATTTCTTCATTCAGTAAATTTTTGCTGGATACCTAATATTTTCGAACACTTGCCTCATCACTGGAAACACAAAATTGAATAAGACAAGTAGATCACAGTTTGAAAGGGTTTGTTTCAAAATAACTTTGATGGTCAGAATGGCATGAAAATGTTCCCTTAAATCCAAATGTAAAAACTGGTTTCTCACTGTCCAAATGCTGAAGAAATAGATCTCTAGGAGAATTTATTTTGAAGCACTCTTCTCCCACCTCTCACATCCTAATATCAACACAAAGGACAGGGTGACATCTGAAGCTCTTCGATGCTCTGAGGCAGACATTACCTCATGCTACATGGCTTTCTTGTTCACGGTGGGTACAAGAGAAATGGGGAGCTTCCAGGACATTCCGTCCTGCCAGCAGTTTGGTGATACATTTGAAATGGCCCATTTTTAGGGGTCTCTAATGAGTGACATTTAAAAGGTGCCCTTCTCTTCCTCGAATCCAGAGATACTGAGGTTTCTTTTATCTCAAGCCCTCCTGGCCCGTGTTTAGTGTTTATATGGCCAAAATCTTGAGCAAGTCACTCAATTCCATTTCTGCACTGACGATTTCGCTTCTGAAATGCAAACTCCCCTGGGTAATTCCAGGCAGTTTCTTTACCCAGAGATCATCTCTGGCCACAGAGCAGCTCAGCTGCAACCCGTGTTATGTGCGCTGCATAATACTGTAACATTTTCAGAGTCAGGGAAGATTTATTCAGTGATCAACTGCTTCAGCATCCTGAATCACTCCAGAGACAGTTTGTTAAAGAGGGGACCTTGAGGGAGCTGAAAATGTAAGCAAGAGGTAAAATAATCCTCTCTTTCTCTTTTAACCCTTTATGCCCTGATAAGGAAATAATATTAGTTTTTCATATGCATACAGGAAAATGTCTAGAAGTAAATCCCTCAAAATATTAAGCGTGCTTATCTGTAGAAGGTGAAGTTAAAAGTAATTTTTATTGCCTTTTTTTGTTTAATCTATATTTTCTACAATAAACTTTAATTCTGTAGAAAGAAAAACATTTTTAAATGTATATTTATATACTGTTCTTCAAAAAGATCTTTCAAAGGGGAAAAAAAATAGACATCATTAGCTATCTCAGGAACTAGGTCAGAATTTGGAAGACTAACACACTATTCACCAAAAGATAGAATGTTAAGTATAATCAGAAAGTAAAGGCTTACAGGGTTTTTTTAATAATTGAAAGCAATACAGGCCAGGAATTGCTAACAATTTTCATTTAACATTACCCACTAGACCAAAGCTGTTCAACATATCGCAATTTACTTAGAAATCCAGAACTAAATATGTCCTGGCAGTGTGAAAAAAACTAGTGTCATATACACAACTTTCCAAGACCCTTCAAAGCGAATATCTAATCTTCCCTGTGAACTCTGCAGTAGAAATGTGCAAAAGTGGCCTTGTTGCTAATTAAATGAAAATCAAAAGGGCAGATGATGGTATTTTCTACCTAACTCAAGTCTGTCCTATCCACACAGATAATTTCATGGTGGAAAGACAGAGCAAGCCACAACTTGAGTGATCATTAAACCCAAGATCAAGGTGAGATATATCCCTTAGAAATACAGATATATCTTCCCTCTGACATCCTACAATCAGGCTGTACCTACGTGCACAACTACTCTCATAGAATTCAGTTTGTTAAAGAAAACAAATTGACTCTGTAAGCCAGCTGGGGCATTTACTTATTTGATGGGAGAATTTTTAACTTTTTTTGTCATTTGACCTCACATACACAGCCAAGACCAAAATGCCTGAGAAAATGTAGCTTAGAATGAACACCAGGGAAAACAGCTACTAAAAGACCAGGTGGGCAGACAGCAAGCAGAGAACATTCTAAACAAAGACCACCTATTTGACTAAAGCGACGGGGGTAGGTTTCAGATAGTGATAAACTCTATAAATAAGTAGATACCATCAAACAACCACTAGATAATAATATCCATGTCAAGAAACAATCATTCACAAATTATGGATTTTGTTTAAACTTTTAATAGAAAGGGTGATCATTTGTCACGTTAAGGGAAAAAAAGAATGTCTCACTCTAAGAAAACACCAATTCAGCCTGGGTCCCTATTGTGAACTACAATAGGAATTCAATTTAAGCCTACTTATAAAAATTCAAATTAATTATTTTCACTGGAATAATGAAAGCAGAAATAACTAACGAGTTTTGATTATACAGAATAAAAAGCATTCTGTTTTATTAACTTGCCAACCGTTTTCTACTAGGTGGACATTAGCCAGTATTTGATCTTTAATCATAATGTAAACAATCACCTCACCCAGAAAGTTAAAAACATTAAAATCAAAGCTAATTTTTTGTTGTAATTGTGATAAACAAAAATAATAGAAAGAGCTTAAAATTCAAAAAAAAAAAAGACAAGGTGAGACAAAGGAAGAGATCCCCATTTCTAGGAAATTATTTTACTTTGACAGAATATACACATTTCTCAGCACAATTTGCTCCTTAACCATCCCGTGAACCTCCTTTTCTGTGATGACTGAACTGTGTGGTATCTCTGATCTCGACAGCTGCACCTAGGACGACACTCAAAAATCAATGTACCCTCTGAAATAGGATGAAGTGAAGATTTTAAAGCTAGATACTTACATTTATGTGGTTTACATTTTTTAATCCCTTTAAAGGTATGTTTCACCAATGTTATCAGATTTGACATTATTTTCTGTTTTTCTAATCATGTTCCAAAATAAATTTTAGCACCAATTCAAGATTAATTTTTTTAAATAAAGGAAAGAAAAGAAAAAAAACAGACAGAGGGAAAGGAAGTGTTGCTTAAGAAAAACACATGCACCAGGCTCCCTACCATTCCAACTTCTATCAAGTAGTAACATTGAATTATCTGCAAAAATAATCCACATCCTTCTCCTGAACCATAGAAGACCATCACTGATGATACTGACTTCTCTCTGTCTCTTTCTGTGAGTCTGTCTCTGTCTGTCTGCTTCTCTCTCTCTCTCTCTCTCTTACACACATACACATACACATACACATATACACACACACACACACACATACACATACACACATGCAAAAAACAACTGAGATGTCACCATGAACAATCCCAATGGTTATGCATTTATTCATTTCTAAATGCTATATAATTTCATTTTAAGGACAATTAAATATGTATTTGCATAATGAATATATGCTCTTGTGTGATGTGTACAAGTCAGAAACTCTGCCGAGGTTTGCTGCCAAATATACTTCAGATGCTTTCACATTAGATCAAATCTTTCCCCTGAAAGACACTCTTGATTTTCTACATCTTCCTTATACATTTCCTACTTAATCAGGATGTTAATTGGGTATTTTTTCAATTTATTTCTTAATTTGTGTCCAAAAGAAGTTATTTTGGACACATTTATTTTTTACATTTACTAAGTTGTGACTCTAACGTCTGTATAAGAATGTCAATAAATAAAACATCATCTTGTCAGCTTTAGCAACTATGTATAAGTTACAATATTTCCTCATCTTTCCATTAGTCCATTTCGCAACCATTTCATCCATCAGCAGAAGCAACACACAGCCCAGTGAAACTAAGCATTGTCCTTAACCGAGACACACTGCAGCATTTCACTGTTAGGGTGGCTGCATTGGGTGACCTGTGGCATAGCCCTCAGTGAAGTGAAAACCATTTCACTAGCTGTCTTTTCAACTGTGACAGGCCTTAGTCAGAAAACTAGAGAGTGTGACCTGCCAATCACAGGAGTGAGAGGCCCGAGGGCCATATGTCACACGATTCTGCAGCCCCTTCTGACTTTTGGAGTAAGTAATTCCCAGTAAGCAGGCTCTTCTCACCCATGAGCTGTAGAAACAACAGTTTTTCCATCTATACTTGTAACTTGTTTGGTCATGGGTGTGGGTGACTTAAATGTGAAAATTATTTCCCCTGTGGCATCTGTCATTGGTTGAGATATGTGATTATTGGTCTGCTAGATCCACAATTCCCCAGAAGAAGATTGTTGATCCAAATCTGAGAGAGTTACAGAGACCATATGTGGCACTGGAGGAGTTTTGCCCATCACCACACTCCAGAGGAAGTGGCCTTGGAGCAGGGACCACATTTCTCCTCAAACGGAAATTAATCTATTAAGTTGCTAGGCCTCTCGTGAATACTATTCTAGCTGCCAGCTCCAAGTCTCAAATGAGAAAACAAGGCAAAAATACTAAAACGTAAAAATCACTACACATATATTATAATTGCTTTTATTACTAACAATATCAGTCTCCTCACTTTTGCAAACTGGCCCACAGGATGAAGGTGCTTGGGTTTAGAGAGAACTTTGGACTTGATTGCCAAAGGGATTTTGGGACAGCTATTCCGCACACTTACCATTCTGCTCCTCATATGTACCCCTCAAACTGACTCTCTAAAGCAGTCTGTCAGAATCACCTGGGAAGCTTGTCAAAACACAGATTGCTAGGCTTTACCTAAGAAGTTTCTGATTCAGCAGATCTAGCAACAAGCTTGAGAGCTGCAATTCTAACAAGTTCCTAAGTGCTGTTGGTATTGTTGGTTTGGAGAGCACTCTTTATGAATCATAGCTCTGAAGAAAGAGCACTTCTTTTAGAATATAACAAGAGGTGTGGAAGAAGTAAAAATAAATAAGTTATATGGAGAAAATGTGGGTGGTGGGGGAAAAAGGGATTCCAAATGTTTATACTAAAGAATTACCGCCTGGCATACATACAGATCATCCAGTTTTTATCTCTTTTGGGGGTGAGCTCACTGAAGCTTTAAGTGATTAGGTCATTTGCCCAGAGTCACAGGGCTGGTCCAGCAATAAGAAAAGTAAAACTAAAATTCAATTCTCCTCTATTCTAGTTCTATGCTTTCCAGTGCAAAACGTTGCCAGCAGTTACAATTTTCACTATTTTTATCTCTTTAAGGAAAAGCAATGCTCAGATAACCCATTCTAATCACTCAAATTAAAATGAAAAGACAGAAAAGGAAGCATCATGAGATAAATACAATCAAGCGATACACGCATAGGTTTTCAAGGAATAGCAAATTTACTAACCATGTTTGATGACTTAATAGTTGACCTGGTGTTGATTTTTAAATGCTCTATTCAGTTTTCTGACTTCCCTATCCAGAAGATTCTCAAGTAGCCCAATTCCTGTTTGATTTTTAACAGCTTCTGCTTTCAGCATGCATTTCAGTTTTACTTGTGCCTGGCAGAGACTAAGCCTATACTTGCCCTGGAAACATGGGCTAGCTTGCAGGACAGGATGGAAAATCTCCACTCTCTTTTTAGAAACATTTGAAATGTCTGGTAAACTGACCAGCTGCCACTCACTGCTATTTAATCCTCTCTATTCTGACCTAAGAGTACAGAATTCTTCCTCTTTTATTCGTTGTGAAGATGCTGAAGAGGGAGGAAAATCATGATACCAGAGCTTGTGGATTGATAGACAACATGCTCAGCTTTTGTTGTAAAGGAAATAAATGTATATAAATTTGTTTTGAATTTGAAAAAAAATTAGAGGACATGAGGCTATTCCTAATTTACCTGGGCTCTTATTGTCCAGTGCCTAAGACATAATAGGCCCTTGATAAGTATATTTTGAATTGGCTGAATTTTAATGACATATTCAGTTTAGATATTACTCTTTGTAAGAGCTAACATAATCCAGGGCTTTCATTTCCTCATCTGAAAGAGAGAGTAAGAACCCACAGACATTATATAGAGATGTGGTAAGTTTATTCAATAGTCTGAATAAATTCCTTTCTGGTAGCATACATAGATTTCAGGTACTGTGAAATATCATTTATATTAGTAGTGAGACAGCTCTAGAAAGATCTAAAAATAAGTATTTCTATGTCTATCCAATTCAATCATAGCTACTAGTATACCAGTAATAAAAATGACAATGCCATCAGACTACTATTTGGATAGCAAAGATTTGCCATAAAGTTGTTTATCATTGTCTCAGTGGGCATTCCCCTGCAGAAGTACTGAACTCTAACCCGTCTTTTAGTTCACCTATTGGTCTTAGGAAAGATAGGGATATAAGGATAGAAGTAGTCATGTGCTGGTAAATGTTGAACAACTAGCTATCTGGGAAGGGGTGACTTGACTTGTAACATTTGCCAGTTTCTTGGTATAAATACTCCACCATGGCCAATTTAAAGCTGCCAGCAATTTAACAACTGACACACAAAATTCCTGACAAAAACTGGCTCTCATGAGCTGCTACAGGCTGACACCAGTACACCACTAGATAGGAAAGAAATCACATGTAGCGAAATTATCCCATATTAACTGACATGATTTCCCCACCCTTTGAGGAAAAGAAAAGATGTTGAAGTGGTTGAGGGGAAAAACAACCATTCTAGGAGTCAGGTAATATCAATTATAGTTATCTGCCAGTAGTCAAAGAGGTAAATAAATCAATAACCTCCATAACCAACTGAAATGACACAAACTCAGAGTAACTGGAGACATAATAAGACTTGGCAATTAATTCATAAAGACTATAGGAAAGTCTCGGTTGTCTGCCATAATATTGTAATATTGGCATGTATTGGTCTAATGGTAGGAGTTTCAGATTTTCAATCCCAAGATTCCATAAATTCCATTAGTACACTACTATAAATTACCAAGCACAATATGGTTCAATGACCTATGCTACCAAAAGCTGAAGGGACAGTGTGGTATGACAAAAAGCACTGACCTAGGTTTGGAAGGCCCCAAATATAGTTCTAATTGCTCTATGGAATAATTTTGTTAAGATCATGTAACTTTTCAAAGTGTCAGTTTTCTCATCTACAAAGTAAATAATTCCCCAAAGTCTCTTGTAGCTCTCAAATGCTAGACTTCTAAATGAATTTTTTCTAATCACTTCAGTCATTTACACTTTAAAACTATACTCATTGCAAAAAAAACTGCAAACGGTGGAAATAAAAACCTGCCTGAATTAGAATACTGGTGTCATAAGGACTTTAGCATTGGAGCTGAGCATACCACTCTGGCAGAATTGCTGGTGAGAACCAAAGTTAGAGGTGGTGAGGAAGAGCATCCCATAGCAGCTCCCTGCTTTTTAATAATTTCAGTAATAGAGGACTGGAATTTGCCTCTAAATTTCATCACACCCAAGCCACTGCAGCACCCATTAATGACCTGAACTGCAAACCACACAAATGCCGCCCCTCCTCAGAGTCCACATAACATGTCTAGGATGGCCTTGCTATTGAGGTTCATATGGGTTCCTTATTAATGCAGACAGGTGTCCTTTTTAGCATGAAGTGCTAATTTTACAAGATGAGCTGGAACAAACCTTTTCTTACTCCAACTAGAAATTAAAATTATTAGATTCTGTTCTGTGGTTATTGCAAATAATATTGTTCTACTCATTATGTGATCCACTCTTGAATCTGCTGTGCAAAGTCTTAAGACTTCTGACTAATGTGTGTGTGTGTGTGTGTGTGTGTGTGTGTGTGTAAGTAAGAGAGAGAGAGAGAGAGAGAGAGAGAGAGAGAGAGAGAGAGAGGTAGAAATAGGGTAGGGAGAGCTTGGTATATGAGCCTGTGAGCCTGTGTATGTATATGGATATAATTCACAGAAAAGTGACCAACAAATAATTTTAAAAGAGGATTTGGGTCAGAATTCTAGATTATTATGCACATTCAAAACAACAGCTTTAATCTGGAGTTCCTCAGCTATTACTAATTTGTGAACTAAAACTATAATTATTAAAGATTGATGCAATAATATCTTGGCCTCCCTGATTCAATATCAGACAATCAGCTCTCAAATTTGTACTTCTAAAACAATAAAAACAAATACCATATCGAGCATAATCATCAAGATTATGCCCTAACAGGCTCTATAAAACCACAGAATGAGTCAGTGTATAAGAACTCATGAGTGAGAGGAGGTAGTGGGGAACAAGATGTGGCTTCCAAACAAAAGTAAAGATTGCAAACGGAAAAGTCAGCTTTGGGAACTACTTATAATGTTCGACTTTCCTGGAGCAAAAATAAATAAAAATTCGCTTCGAGTCTCTGTGACTATTAATTCTTTTTAAGAAAAAAAAAAAACTTTAGTTAAATCAGGCTTTTAGCAGGTTGGCTGAGCAAACGAAAGCCTCATGCAGCCTGCAGATGTCTGTCTAAGCTGCCACATGGCAAGAACTGGCCCTGGGGGGTCTCATAGGACACCAAACTTCTGATCTTGGTGCTGATTCCAAAACTCCCCATCCCTTTCCAGTTCATTACAAACGCCTATTGTTTGCCATATTTATCTGCCATCACTGCTGTTTGTTAGCAAATGGAAAGAGAACTGCCAGGACTAAATTTCTGCCTGCCCTCAGAATAGTGCAAAGGCGCTACAGGAATTGCACGACAGATGGTCTTTGAATGATATACAGAACCTCTGCCCTTGGGCCCGCTTTGGAGGAGCTGTTTTGGATTGTTGCTCATAAGAGTGGGAGGTTGTTGTGTGATATGTGATTATTCCATAATAATTTTAATTATTTTGCCTGTTTTCAAACAATAGTCTCAGCCTTTTTTAATTTTTACACTCACTGAGTTGTGACACAAGCATTCTTTTCTCTATGTTAGCAGGGATTAAAATCAAGCCCTGTATCCCTTCCCATTTTTCAAATAATCCATGTTTAAATAAATTACCTCAGTCTGGAAAACTAAGTTACATGGCATCCTCCTGGCGCACACACAGGCAAGGAAAAAAACTTATTGTGGTGTCTGGTTTGAGACTGTCGCAGTAACAAGTTTCAAGAAAAGCCTGTTCTTTGCCTCTTTGGATCAAGGTTCCAGCTAAGGGAGCTTCATTTGCATGCATGTGGGGATCCCATCGAATCTGCTCAAAGGTACAGTCCGAGGCAGTCAGGCGGCATCCGATGTGCATGTAAATGAAGCTCCCTGAGTGGGGTGTAGGCTTCCGGAGATGCAGAAAATATGCCATCTCTGTCTCATCCAAATCCAACAGAAACTTCCGAATATTTTTCTAAAGCGGCAGGCGCCAACGAGGAGCAGATGCTAAACTTTCAAGGCATCTGAATACATTTCTCTTTACCGAATAGATTTGTTGGCTGAGCACTGGAAGAAAAGGTTGGGGTTAGAACCCAAGCTTTTGGTTTCTCAGGCCAGTGGCCCATGGATGCCAACCTGCATATCCCAGTTGTGCCGGCAGTGGCTCCAGCTTTCACCTAAAGGAGACTACCACTCAGGGACACATCAAGGGCACCAGGGTCAGTATAAAAAGATAAAATCTACAGTGGTTCTAAACCACAGGAGAGTTACTGCTCATAATATGGCCTTTTTACCAGACATAAGAATGTCTGACTTTACCAGGAGTTTGTTGCTCATGAGATTCTTTCCTACAGCTAAATTCTGAGTCCCCAAATAGATTCCAGTTCTGTGGCTGAGAGCCAAATCAAGCTTTGAACAAGTCTGGTAATAAGAAAGAAATTCTGTTTCTCCTTGGTCGCAGCTAAGTGATAAAGTTACCTAGAAAACAGGAGTCTCTGGGTGAGCAGGGTTACTAGAAAAGAGAAAACACAAAACTCTGACCCTGCTCTTTGATGGAGAAATCCCCCATGGAGTCTTAAGTGCTTCCCAACAACTGTGGTTTTAATCCAATAACAGCAGCTCCTCTAACAGAGAGAAACCCAACTCACACAGCAGTTAATACCCAAATGAAATTCAGATAACTCCCACTGTGTTGACAGAAAGGATTGGCGAAACATCCTCTGCTCCTTCCCAAGCAAGGCGTGCCTTTGGTAGCACGCAAACAGCCAGCCTCCCAGAGAACCACCACACAGCTTTCTCTGGGTCAAGGCTGATGAACACAGATTTCTGGTTATACAAAGCACAAGTTCCCAGGGAAAACGTATAAATTAATGTGTGGCCCCTCGAGGAGCCACAGCTGCTTGTCCTTCAAGATATGGAGGATCACCTAAGAAAGACTTGCCTGCCTTGCGGGGATGTGTCTGCTTTTGTAACAACACTGTTGCTGAGATTTTTTATTAAGTTGTATGATTAAAACAATGGCTCTGACGATTTCAGGTTTCATAAACAATGTAGAGCTATGTTCTCAACCTATTCGAAATGGCAAAATCCCACTTCAAGCATATTTACATATTATAATCAGTTAAGTTTCCGTACAGGTCAGGCCCTATGCAAGGTACTTTATATATATTATCTCTAAACCTTACAACAATCAGGAAGGTATTTATTGTTCTCATTATATAAATCAGAAAAGGAAAAAGAGTCTCACGTTGATTAAGTGACTTAACAAAAGTAACTCATAATAAATAGCTAAGTCAGGATTTGAATCTCCATTTGTTTAATTCCAAGAGTCATATTCTTTTTACTAATGTATGTATGGGGAATGGGTTACATTCACATGTGGCATATAACCTTGTGAAAATGAATGCAAATGTCAGCACATTTTGGATCCCTGAAGGAAGAGAGTATGTAAAACCTCAGTACTTGACATATTGTGAATACTCAACAAATACTATTCACTGGCATCTTCCTTTATAGATATGTAATTGACAAGTAAGTGTTGATTTTAATCACGTAGGCATTACTTGCAACTTTTTCTGTCATTTTACCTGATGAACCTAAATTCTGGAAAGTATCTCTGTTGGAGCCAAAAAGATTTAGCCAACCCAAGTTCAAATGAACCAATTCTAGGTGAGAGCAACTATCAATACCTATTTCTGAAATGAATTCAAGTATCTTATAAACACCCACAATCAACTCAACTCTCCTAACAAAGAAATATGGCAAAAATAAAATAAAAATTATCTCTCTTATGTAAGGAGAGTTCCGATAATTTGGCTAACAAAAGAATATTTATTGACTATACAAGAGGAAAGGAGCAAATGATTCTACATTGAAATCCCCAACTGCATCTTGTGTTTTGTAAATAATTTTTCCTGTACCTTTGTATCTAATTCACAAAATTTAGAAAACAATGCTAACATGATTATTTTCTTCAAGACAACAACTGAAAGATTTCATTCAAGATCAAAAAATAAATAGCCTAATCAATAGCAAGAACACTATCATTGAAATACATATGTTTTTAAAAGAACAGCGGCATTCAAATGTTAGTCATCTTGCCACAGTTCCTGAGAACTTCTTTTACATTAGGAGTCAAAAGAGTGGTATTCTGTTGGGACCCCCCCAAAGACCTCTATGGATGGCAAACTTAACAGTTAAAAGATTGTACAAAATGCTTTTATTCTGATTCACATGTGAATTAGGCTGAGGTTAAAGGAAAAATAAATGGGAATTAGAAGACAACTCACAGAGGCATTCCAGTTGTGAAGCAAATACCACCATTAAGTCCCAAATGCAATTTATGAATACAGCATTTAAATTTTTTAATTGTTTCTATTTTTTAAAAAATGAGACAAATGGAATTACATTGGAACCAGCCATTTAATCATGTACCATTTTGCTGACCATTGTCTCTGTACATCCAGTTCTGAGCTCCTGCTCTCACATCTGTAACCTTGCCAAACTTTGAGTCCAATAAGAAGAATCTTTTTCCTTTTTGTTTTATTCCCCCTCTGGGTAGGAATAGAAGAGGCTAGTGAGTCCAAGTTTCATGGTCAAATAGGATCAATTTGATACAACTGCTAGGGACATAGGAAGCAGAAAGAGGGCCCTGAATGGAGATTATCTGTGCCAGTAGATTTCAAATCAACTAGAACCACTTTGAAACTACTCACCACATTGTCCACTCTTCTCATCTCCAGTGGCCTAATATGCACTCCGTAGGAAATAAAAGGAAGGCTCCATTAGATAAGCTTCCAGACAAGTGATGTTATGTATCTCTGATATAAATGATTATTTCCCACCAGGAACCCACGACTACACACTTTAGTGTGATAATTTTTATTTTGCAATAGATAAGCTGATAGACCGCCCAAAGGCTTTTTTTTAACCTAATATCAAATACCTACACCCAATCCTTTTTCAAAGTTCAACATGTACACTGCTTCTAAGAAGTGGAAAGAACTGTTACATATGGTGAAAAAAGTGAGTCATCTATTCATCTATTCATTCATTCATTCATTCATTCATTCCAGTATTTGTTAAATTTCAGGTATGCCAAGCAGTGGAAGTTCAGTGTCAACCCTCAGAAAGCATACTGTCAAATGAAGAGAGAAACCTGACAATGATTACCATTCAAAATGGGTATGTAACACAATTTCCCCCGTTTGACTGTCTACGTGCTTCATCACAGAGGCTGCCCAGGTTGAGGCCTCCGTTAAGTTCTTTCATGGAGGCCCCAGGCCATTCCTCCCCTGTCAGGCAAAGCTGCTGCCACCACTCCTCTCCTAGGAAACAGAGTCTCCCCTGTGGTGCTGCCTGGGCTGCTTCTGGGACCATAGTAGGGCACACCACTACCCCACACCTCTATTACACTCACCCCTTTTTCCTCATCTAGAATCTTCCTGGAACCAAGGCCAGCCTACCATCTGTAGCAGAATATTGAGAGAACAGAGCTTGAGGGATTTTTTTTTCCCCAGGAGGTTTCTTAGCCTCAATACCAACACATTTCTCTGGGGTCTCTCCTAACAGATCACAAATAGGTTTTGACACATGTAACTCCAGCACAAGTGGAGATGTGTAGAAAGTACGGCTGGATCCCAGAAAAAAAAAATCAATTGAGTCTGTAAAACATCACTGAGGAGATAAGATTTAGAAGATGAGTTGCACTTCATTAGTCAAATCATCATTGTGCATGTTACAGGATGGATTGGCAGGAGAGTAGAGGAACAGCCAATTCGAAGTCTTAGAGAAAATTTTTAAAAAGTGTTCTATGTTCAGGAAAATACATATTTGCTTGCTAAAGCACTATATTTGTTGTTGGGAGGAGAGAAGCAAGAGATGAGCCTGGAAAGTAATAAAGATTAGATAGATCATAACGAATCTTATATGCCACATAAAAGAATGTTTTGTTTTTTGTTTTGTTTTGTTTTAGCAAACCTTTGAAGAATTGAGCTAGATAACTGTTTGATTATATTTATCCCTTGAGAAGATCACTGTGCTAATAGTGTAGCAAATAAATTTGAGGCTAGATAGACTAGAATAGGAAGAGGCAGGAAGAGCTCCATGGAAGGAACTACAATAGTGAGGAAAGAAGTAATGAGGTATTGTGGCAGGCAGAATACTGAGATGGCCCCAAGATCCCCGCTCCCTAGTGTTTATATGTGGTGCAACACCCTCCCCTTTAATGTGGGTGGGACCTGTAAATATATGGCTTACACTTTTGTGTTATGGCAAAGGCAAAGAAAATTTGCAGATGTAATTAAAATCCCTAATCAGTTGATTGTGAGTGAATCAAAAGGGACATTATCCTAGATAGAACGAATTTCATCAGGAAAGCCCTTAAGAGAGTATTTAGAGGTCAGAGACTAGAACAAGTATGGAGATTCTCCTCGTGGTCATGTAGAGACAAGTTACTCTGTTATGAGAAGGCCTATGAGAGGGTAACATGGCAAGGACTTACTGGGGCCTCTAGCAGCTAGGAGCCATCAAACCATGCCTGGAATCCTGACCCATATAAACTGTGAGATAATAAATGTGTATTGTCTTAAGCTCCTAAATTTGGGGTAATTTGTTATGTAGCAATATTTTTTTAAAAAACTGATAGCTGGCAGTAGACAAATAAGTAGCATATTAAGGAAACAAAAATCGACAGGAAGTAGAGTTTGAGTTGGGAGTGAAAAGACGATTCTGAAGTTACTGGCTAGGAATGATAAATAAACAGTTTTATTCTGGACATGTTGAACTTGCTATATCCATAGGAAATTCCGGTGGCCCTGTCTAGAACACAGTAGGATATCAGGGTAAAAGGAAAGCCAAGGGTCAAGCCTGAATAAACAGGACAAACTCCAGTGTCCAAATCTGAGGGGCCAGACACAAAGTGAAAGCTAAAATCTGGGGCCAAAGTAGGCAGAGTAACCATGGGGGCCAATGAACATGGTAGATGGAAGCAAGCCTAAGGAAGTTGTCTGCAGTTCACAGGAACTTCACTTGCTTGTGTAACTGCTCCAGTGGGTTTTGTTCTGTGTTGTTATTGTTGTTTTTAAGAAGCAAATTAATTCAGGCAGGTCATGGTTAGGGTGTAATCACAAGGGAAAATGTAAAGGAGAAAGGGGAAAAAGACGGCTAAAGATGAAGTTCTAGGATGCCAGGAATGTGGAGAGGAGTTTGCCTTGAGACTGAGGGGAGGCCTGAGAAGTAGGAGAAAAATTGAGAGAGGGCAGGTTTTTCCTGTAAAACCTAGGAAAGGGTAGTTTCCAGTAGATCTGTCTTGGCATACAAGAGGAAGGCTGAGAATGCCCATGAGATAAGATGATTATGAGTGAAATTTAATGTTAGCAAAAGTTAAAGTTAAGTCGTGGTGGCCACTTTATAGCAAATATTTTACTTCCTCATTTTTAAAATGAGAGTCATAAATGAGGGTGAAATACTTGCCTTGCTTTCCTTATAGAGTTAAAAGTTTTTCCCCTCCTTTTCACTCTTCTCTGTAAAGGCTTGAATAGATAAGGGCCAACCTTTTCCACCTCCCTGACCTGAGAGAGAGTGTACCCCAACCTTAGTTAGGACCCAAAGTACCCCTGAACTGCTTTGTCAGGTTCCCCTTTACTTCAAGCTAATTCCTCTCTGAGAGGAGGAGCAGGAAGACAAAAATTCTTGTCAACCACCCCTAACTGCCAAGAAGTACAAGAAATTGGAATGCAGAAGAAGGGAGCCTCACTTCTCTTTAAAGACACAGTGTCACTTTGTTTACTTGGCACTTGCTTTGTGGAAAACAACTGAGAACCATGAGACAAACAAGAGACCTCTGAGCAGCCAAGATCTCTACACCACAGAGCTGGCCCTCATTAATGAACTTTACTGGAAAAGATTTCGTGAATTCTTTACTTAGGGCCTAGTCTTCCACTTCAGAAATTTTAACAGGCTTGGTGATATGGTTTCCAAATGAATAGCCCAATAAGAGCAGCAAATTAAAAGAAGAGGACTAGAAGGGGCACATCAATAACAGTAACAAGTGACAGCTGATGGCTTAACAGCAAGGAAAGAAATGGGAAAAATAACTATAGTAAGCAAACAAAAGAAGTAAAAATCACAGCCACTGACGATCATTTGGTGCAGACTAAAAACATTCTACACACTAGAAGAGACCCCTGAGGGCACTAGAGCTCAACATAATGGCATAAGCCATCATTTAAAAAAAGAAAAGTTAAATTACATTTGGGATAGTCTAAAAAGGCAGATATTCATAATATGTAATAACAATAAGAGGAGACTATGGCTTGATTCATTTATTCTTTAAAAAGTATTTCTTGAGGAGCAGCTCTGTGCCAGGCAGTGTGCCAGGAGCAAAGACACAAAGGAATGAGAATGAGATGGTGTCAATCTTGAGGAACCCTCAGTTACGTGGGAAGCTCCGTTATTCAGATTCATTCCCTGAAAGATGTCCTTTAATGAGCCCTTAGAGAGAACATTTATTAAAATATCAAGGTTCTTGGAAAACCTGACCCATTCACACTTCTTCAATTGACAAAATCAGGTCCATTTTTATCTAGAATGGATCGACTACATTTGCTGAAATAAAACATGCAGAAAATTTAAATATAATCCCCCTAGTATAATGGCTACCTACCTACCTTTTGGTTCTATATTAAAAAACCACCTTCAGGAACTGTGATGATTTTTAACACTATCCAGACTAAGGTGCTTTTGTGCACTTAGAGTGCATGATATTTATTTTAAATCACTAATGTTATCCTCCCAAGTGTAGAAGTTAAAAACAAGAGGTAGCTTAGATGCAGGAGAAAAAAACTGGCTCTTTCTGACCAATCTCTTATACTATCTTTTTGGAATCCCACAAAATAAATTCTAAACCAGTGTTCACAAACTGTAGAAAGAGCAATTATATCACAATCCCAGATTTCTGGGCCAAACCACAAGTCTATTTGGATAAAATCTCTAGGGTGGTATCCATAGTTTTAAAAATCTCTCTGGGTGATGCTGACAGGCAATGAGAACCACTTATAGCTAAAATTCCATTGTTTTCTATATATGACAAATAAATAAAAAGTAATTGCCTTGTAAACACTATAGTCCAAATTCAATGAAAAGGAAACCCCCAATTTTTTTTTTTTTAATGCCCACAGCACCTGGTCTTCCTAGGTGGATTCCCATCCAAATACTAACCAGGCCCAACCCTGCTTAGCTTCTGAGATCAGACGAGATCGGGTACATTCAGGGTAGTCACCCCAGATTTTCAACATTAAAATTTAATCTTGTAACCAAAGAAGAAAATCATTAACAATAGAAATTCAATTGTTTTGTTTTGTTTTGTTTTGTTTGTAACTTTGAGGTTTACAGATTGGAAAATTAAGTAATGAAGCTAAAAATATTTCAGACACAATTATATTTTGACTACATCAACTTTTTGTCATCATGCATGAATCCTCAGGGTATTAATAATAAAGTCACAGGGAACCTGAAACTTTTGTTGTAAAACAGTATATTAAATAAAGCTTGTCATCTTTAGGAATAAATGCCAAGTTTCCCCCCACCCCCAAACATGCTGTTTAAGTTTTCTGCTTTTGCAGACCCAGATGTAATGTGAGGATGAAAGAAGAAAGATGATGAAGCCAGAAATAGTATCATTTAATAAGGTTTAGGTACTCTGTGGAATGTCGGGGTTAGACAGAGTGACATTATATGTGATTAAGATGTCTAGAGTGTATTTCAGCCCCCAGGGGGCAGATGCAAAATAAATAGCTATTAATAACAATGGTTAAATAACAATATTCCAACTTCACCTTGGATCTGTGTTTTTTTATACTAAATGCTGCTTGGAAAACTTCAAAAATGAGTTAAGTAAAAGAAAGGTTACTTGACTTAGAACCAAATGTTAACTTCCAAGCGTTTTGCCTCTCTCAAGAAGAAAAGTCTCTCCTATTCTCCTTTCTCATCAGGAAAAAATCAAAGACCTACAGACTTAGCAAGCTATAGTGACTGGAGCATACTGGTTTTCTGGCAGGCTAGAGAATCTAGTCCATCCTTGCTTGGTATAAGATCTCTCTGGACATTTGGTGTGAGAAACAAACTAATGAACCAACATGTACCCTCTGTCCATATAAAGAGCACTGTGTTAGGAGTTACAGAAAATAAATATTTTTATACTGCAAGAACAATATTTTTGTCCTCAAGGAAACTAAAATATAGATGGAGAAAATAAATCCACAAGCATCAATTAGGGAATTATATGCCATAATTCATTAATAAATAACAACATAATAGCTGTTCAGAGAAGGAAAATTAAAATGAGGACAATTGGGAAAGACTTCATAGAATTCATGTACTTGGGCTTTGAAGGATGCTGCCAGAACTAGTCTCAAGTGGATATGTAGGGGGAAGAACTGGCACTTGACCATAAAATTACATGTTTGTAAAATGACCTTTATGGCTTTCTTTTCTTCACTCTTTATTTTTCTTTATTAATATAAAAGGAATATCTTTGCCCATGGCCATGACTTAGAAAAATGTAAACATGAGGTTGACAATTTAACAAATTTGGTGGGTTCTTATTTTCTAGACAATTTTCAATCCTTCCTAGATTTAGAGAAAGAGCAAATTTGACACAGCAAGAGAAAGGTAGGGAGGCTATTGTAATTAGACAAGCTCATAACAGAGAGTGGTAACTACTAATAATGATGGATGAAGCAAAACACTGAAGGCTCAGCAAACTGGGGCCATTTAATGCTGGGAATATGCAACCATGTTCTTTCCATCCAGCCACCCCTAGCAACCTCGGAATATAGCATAGCTCCTGGGAATATATTTTCTCTACTTATTCTAATTTTGTTGAAAGAAAGAAAAAGAAAGAGAGGGAGGGAGGGAGAGAGGAGGAAAGGAAAGAAGGAAGGAAGGAAGGAAGGAAGGAAGGAAGGAAGGAAGGAAGGAAGGAAGGAAGGAAGGAAGGAAGGAAGGAAAGCAGGCAAAGGGGAAAATAAAGATACAAAAGTCATTTTGTTCATTTACTTCAAAATTTTTTATTATGCACCTACTACTGCTGTTACATGCTAGAGACACAGCTACAAACAACAGACACAAATTTCCTATGATTTTAGAGCTTTTGTGCCAATGGGAAAAAAATCTCTATCTTCTGATTCTTGAAAAGAATGAGGTAAACAAGGCTTTGGATATACCTTAGCTCTAATACCCCATGAGTGAGCAAAAGTTAACTTAGATTTTTTTTTTTTAATCTATCCCACGGGAAAATTCACCTTTCTGACACTAAGTCTAGACATGTAGACTTTCTCTGCTGGTTCCTTCTCAGGAACTACTCTCCTTATCTTTCTAGTTAGCAATTGAATTCTTTTCTGTTTACAGTTGGCCTGCCTTGACTCTTTCTCCATCTCTCTTACCTGGGCTAGAGGGTCTCTTTTCCTTTAATTTCCCCCATTTTGTTTGCTTTCCTCAAATTCCAAGGCAATCATGAAACCCAAAAGAAGGTTACGAGATTCATTAGTCTAGACCAAGGGTCTGAGGAGCTTGCTTGCCTACCCTGGACAGAAGCCACAGGGGACACTGCTGACTCATGGGCTGGGAGTCTGTCCTTCAGGAGCTGGAAACATGTATTCTGGTTTTTGAGCTTTTTCTTTTAAAAGGGAAACCTAAAACTCTTTTCTTTGCTTTAATGAATTATTCTAGTTTTGCTCTGAGACCACAGTTCCTGTTTTATTTTCAGTTGTCTTTTTCCATAATTCCTTTTAGAAATAAAAATGGGAAACATTATCTAGCCTCTAGGAAGAAATATGTACATACATTCAAAAAGCAGTTTCATGCAACCTTAATAACCTGAATTCTATTTCCCTTTCTGTATATGATGGATGAAATTACTTTGATTATGCTGGCTTTCAATTACTCATTCATGCCAAGAAAGCTAGCCCTTGAAACCTAGTCACCTTGTTTATTTCTTCCCCACCTTGCCCTTCACAATCAGAAAATCAAAGAGCACTGGAGCTGGAAGGAGCTTCTGTGATCCCCAAAGGAAGGATTAAACTTAAAAGTCATACATATTGATTGACCTGAGTCTTCTAAAATTAAATCTAAGTAACTATTTCAATATCAATTTTTAAGCTGTAAAAACTGATTTGGAGTTACAGTTTCAAGTCATATGAAAGGCTTGGTAAATATATAACCTGGTTGCCAAAGGGCTTCTACTTAATATATCAGGAAAAGATTTATTCTTATGTGTTCACTTCATTCCTTAATCCAAATCAGTGGTATTCAAATTGTGTTTCTTGAAGTCTGAGGGTTTAACACCCACAGAAGTGAAAGGGGGCCTGTTTTGTAGGCTCCACACTCTCTCCCCTGCTTTCACCAAAGACTCTCCACTTAGAGTTTGGGTCCCAAGTACAAGTTCATATAAAAGCTACTACCAAAAAAAAGAAAGTTTGAAAAAGAAATTAACTTACACAAGTAAAATGATGTACAAATAAAATACAAAAAGTTAACCGTAACCATCATTTCTCAAAAACACATAGAATGGGGCTAACAATTGGTCTTGGAATCAGCAATGGATTGACCTTCTAGTATACAATTCTTCTGGACTGGTTCATTCACACCAAGCACCAGGCCTCACTACTAACTGCCCCTGGAACCAACTTACTTCTGGCTACTTAGATACAATTCTGCTGACCTGCTTGTAGTTTATAGTTGCTAGTTTACTTATTCATTCAACAAACACTTAATGAAGGGCTCACATATTAAGAGTCCTGGAAGCAACAAATTTTTAGTCCAGTGGGGAGACAGACAAGCCAACAAATTATATTATAGTATGTAAAAACAGGATGACCATTATTTCAGTGAGGGATGTACATTGTATAGTGGCAGCCCAGGAGAGCCACACCCCAGAAGCATCAGGGCGGACCTCACAAAGAAGCCTCAGCAGCATTTTAGGTCAAAGTATAAAATGTGAAGGGTGAGAGGGAGGAGGGGTCTGGCTGGACAGACAAGCAAATGTCACATTATGAAGGGTCATATCACATGAAGGACTGCATAGTCTCTCCTATAGGAACATGGTAGCCAATAAGCCATTCCTCGACATTATTGAACAATGGATGATTTCCTCATTTGCTCAGAATCTTTTTTCCTTGAGCCCATTTATGTATTCAACAAGTATATCTTGAATACCAACTCTGGGCCAATCACTGCCCTAGCTATAAAGAAACTTTGAAATCATCTAAATCTTCTGATGCTCCAGATCCATTGCCACTGTCCTATGCCCCACCCCAGCTTTTCGGGGTGAGACACCCCTTGGATATTTGCTCCAACTGCCCAATCATTCCCTGAGCAAATACTCTTACCCATGATTGCACCTGGCATCTGACACAGGGATTTTCCACCAAGAATCAGCAATGAAATTTCTTTAAACTGCAGAAATAGATAACACATGTAAGAAAAAGAGTTAAAAAGGAGGCTCTTGAAAACATTTAAAATAGCTGCTCAGCATTGAAAATCAGCTTAAGGGATGGCAAATGCAAATGTGAGCTCAGACAGGCCCAGCTCAGTTTTGCAAATCCTTTGGTAATGAAAATAGATCCGCACTTTAATTTTCAAACCATAAACTTCCCCGAAGCAAGTAAGAAAAGGGAAGAAACAGAAGGGAAATGTTCTACAAAGATGGATTTTGTATTTGATGTTTTGATGGAACTCACTCAGAACAGGACTCCCAAAGACTGTGAAGTAGGCTGGGTCATGGCTGGTACCCCTGGGTCCCGTTCTCTACTTACTATCTGTCAGGTTGGGAGCATCCCTTTCCAAAGTCTTTAGCTGCCCTGCATCATCTCTCCTCCCTCCCATTCCCAACCATCACATCTAACTTTGCTGTCTGGAAAGGAGACAGTACCTTCATGCACACTCAGGTATAAATGATTGATAACAGCTTTAAAATGCCATTTCTTCTGTAGGGTATTTGCATTTTAACAGAATACAGAACCTCAAGCCAAAGGGAAACTCCCATGGATATGAATCTACAAAAACAGTCTGCATTGGTGGTTTTGCTCTTTCTCCAGGCTCAAAAGTTACCTGGCAGGAAATAGGTGCTTGATTATTTAACAAGGGAGAAACAGATTAGTAACACATTAAGCTCATACCTAGAGTACTTTCTTGGTGGAAAAATAAAATGAGGGGCAGCGCACATGGCTTCTATGGTACTTGGCACCTATAGATTCCCCCAGCACCCCCTTCAAGGGGCAAGTTTTGAGGTGCTGCACCTTTCTGTGGATCCTTTCCCCTACATTCCAAAAGAAGAATTTCCAACACATTCCCATGGTAAAGCATGTCAGCAACTGCTCTGCTGTCCACTGAGCTCCAACATTATGAACTCAGCCCTGGAGCAAAGGGATGAAGTGTTGGGGGCTCTTCCTTGGGCACTCTGTCTCAGCCCTAGAACAGGGGTGATAGCTGCTCCTTACATCTGCTATGCCTGTATTCTTTAGGTTCTCTTCATATCTTATTAGCTAATCTCTCATTATTCCTATACCCTACTAAATTAATAATTCTTTTTTATTAGTTTCAAGTATACAGTACATTGATTAGACATTTGTATAGTTTATAAAACGATCCCCCTGATTGCTCTTTCTCTCCTCTAGCTCTACACCTATAAACTAATAATTCTTTATATTGAGCTTTTCTTGTTCAAATTAAGTATATAAAATAAAGCAAAGTGCATTTTTCTTTTGCCTTGACCTTAATAAGTTACCAAATTCTGCCCCTCTCCCCATGCTCCCCTTCCTTATTCTAGCAGCCTAAGATGTTATTGCTTCTGCCAAATGATTCAAAGCCAGAACATTTTTTAAGGCTCTTGTACAGGTTTCTGACATATAAAGTCACCAAAAGGCAGAGACTGCCTCACGGTGATTATTTCTAAGCATGTTACCTTCTTCATGGCTTACATACTGAAACAGATTCAAACATCCTAATTTTCCAGGGGTAAAGGGTGGAAGGAGGATGTAAACTTACTTACTAGGTCAATTCCTGGCCTTCTCTATGTTGTAGACAATTTAGGGAAATAGCCCATAGGTAGAAAAACAAAATAGACAAAAAGCATAAATTTATATGTTTAGTACATATTGAAGAACTCAGGAAATGAAGAAGACAAAAAAACAAAGTGTTCAGAGTGTTTGGAAAAAGTCGCGATGAAGAGAGATTTAGAAATTGAGAGATTTAGAAATTTTCAAGGACATCTTAATAAGTTATACTATAAAGTAGAAATTAAATACCTCGTTAATCCTTCAAAGGATATAAGCAAAGATTAAAATTACATTTTTTATGATTGGTGACTGTTTCTTAAAATACAAGGCAAACCACTGGGCTCCTGTCATATTCAACGGCCTAGCCAAGGTTGTTCTAACACTTCAAAACACTTATTCTTTCAATTAACCCTAAAAAAGTGCCCTAAAATTCTACTCCTGAATCTGAGTGATTAAATTTCCTTATGATGATCATATTTAACCCTTATAAACTAAGCCCAATACCCATAATCCCTCCAAAGGAGGAGCCTGCTTTCCAACCAATGTATCCATGTACACCAGGTAGGAATTGATGTTCACCATTCTTATGTGTCAGCTCCTCTCTCTAGAGTTTTGATAGGGTTTCTTCACCATGACAATGCTTTCTCAACTAATCAGTAAAGATTATCACTGTATAACAAAGATCACCCTATGTGCAGACACTAGTGAACCATCCCCTTGCCATGACCTAGGTTTATTACAAACGACTTCAGTAAACATGTAGTGAACCAGTAAAAAGCCAACTCTGCCAAGGAAACAATGGGATTTATCCCAAGTACTTTGTTTCTAAAGCGGATGGAGAGTGAACCACTCACCCTCTGGTGCCTTCTGCTTTTTGTTTTTTTATATTTACTTCCTGGCCTTGCACCCAAGCAGGTGTTCTGCCCATGACCTATGAAAGGATGGCAGGGGCTGCTCCTCTCCTTCTTTACTTCCACCAACCCTCAATATCCACACAGTCTCAGCTTCTACCCAACATCATAACTCTTTCAACCTGGTTCCCCCAATACTGAGTTCTCTAGTCCATATCACATCTTTCTGGATCATCTACAACCTTTTGTTTTATTTTAACTACCTCTGCTATATCATATTTGGATTAGCCTTAAAAGTATATCATCCCTCTTCCTGCCAAGGAGTAACAATTTGTTTTTTCTTACAACCCCATTAATCCACGGACTTCCCTGCCCCTAGCATAGAGCCAGGCTATTATTGTCAATTCCTTAATGTTTTTAAGCCAAAAACTTTAATTTTATGCCATCATTATGATTCATCCCTTTCCCTAAAGCCCCTTCACCAAAATAAATGTATAGTGCATCCTGAGTTTGTTGCTGTAGAGCTGCTACTGCCTTTCTCCAAATCAGAGGAAACCATGGTAGCAAGTTAGGATGGAAGGCAGGAAAAGCTTTGAGAGCAAGCCAATTCATTTTATGGTCCTAACTCACAGATCCCTGTGGTCTACAGCAATCCTTGCTGATCCTTGAATGCAATATCCATACCCAGCTTCTTGCTCCTTTGATCCTTTCTACTTCAGAACATGGAATAAATAAATATGTACTTTTCCAGGCTCTTCTATAAGTAGAAATAACACTATGGCATAGATCTGTCCAATAAGATGTAGCAAAAGTCTACTGAGGAACCTTTTGGTTTCCTGATAAAAAAAACCTAATATAGCTGGCCTTGTCTCATCCCTCCCTCCATCCCATCTTTCTGCTTTGAAGGTGAGTACAACATCTGATTTTGGAGCAGCCATTTTGTGACTACAAGGCAACAAATATGACTGAAAACTTGCTTTGACATTGTCAAGCTGCTGGGCCAGCTCTTGTAGCTGCCTGCCTCCCTGGCTCTTAGTACATAAGCCACTAAACTCTGGGTTTTTGTGCCACATGCAGACAAAAGCACTCCTACCTAACATACTAGAGTCACCGAATGTCTTTCCAGAGCTACCTTAGAAGTTTCTTCATTCCTTTCTCACTTTGAAAAAGAGACTTTATTTAAGTCTTTATTTTTCTGTCAAGTATATTATATTTTTTTCCATTTTAGCATGGTGTCAGAAAGGAATACATTTTTAGATTTTTGTGCCTTTATAAATTTAATAATAATATCATGACCTGACAGTTATGTAATTACTATAATTATTTTTATTATCAATACATTTAAAAATTACTGTCAAGATAATTTTACTGTCATAAATATACTTTAGTCAATAAACTTAATATCATATTATATGTGTTACTTATATTTTATTAATAATATTTTATTACATATTATAAAATACATTGTCTATTTATTGTTTTTTTCTCACTAGAATGAAGACAGTGCCTAGAACAGTGCCTTGCACCAAGTAGTCATTCCATAAAAATCTGTTGAATAAATAAAAGAATATTACCTCAAAAAAAATGCTTATTTAAAATTAGCCTGTTTTAAGCAAAAAAAAAAAAATTTAATGAGTGTGTTATTAAGGGGTCAGTTTAAGTGAGAGGCTCATTATGACATCCTACAGAGACAGTCTTTAAATGCTGTAATTGGTTTTAAAAATAAATTACGTTATTTTGTTATTTAAATTCCCCATAGGCAATTAAGAATTGTTTTTAAAATGAGTGTCTGGGAAAATAAGTCACTTTAGTAGACTCTTGTCTTGACCATGGTCTTTCTTAAACACCATGTCTGGGGCACAGAGTCAAAACAAAAGGAGTCTTCTTCAGCCTGAGGGATCAGGAGCAAGATGCTGACCCATAGTTTTGCCAGTTAGTTTCCAAACCTCACTCAGAGCTCCTTTTATGACTAGCATCATCTCAAAATATATACTGTCAGTTTTCCTCTATGCTGCATAAGTTAAATTTTTAAAAAATCTTTGTGAAAAAAATTTAAATCCTTTCCACTGAAAAACAAAAGGACTAAAAAGTATCTGGTATCATATGGTCTTTCTCATGTCAATAAATTAATGTTAAAAATAACCCATGTTTCTCTTGAGGGTCCTTCCATCTCTGGAAAATGAACAGATCTTCTGACATGAATTCTGGGCCACCCCAGAGGTCATGCACAGAGGGAAGATCATGGCTCTTGCACTAGAGAAAAATTCTTCATGGCTGCTAGATCAGTGGTGGGTTTTGCCTGCAAGAATAGGAGTCACATCAGCTATCACTCTTATCCCAGAGCACTGTTGACCACTTTCCAGAAGCCTGAAGACTTCATCTGGTACAAGATGAAGAAAAGCAGGGTATAGCATGACAAGTTCTGAGCTACTCACCTGTCACCTGGAAGGACAAGCCCCCACTGAAGTTTCCACTGTAGAACTTCGCTCAGTGGACTGGAAAGCCAGGCTCCAGCCAGCTCACCCCCAAGGCAGGAAGGTGCTCCCCAGAGCTAAGTAGATAAAGGCCCTAAATTTGTTATCTACTGCTGCAGAACAAATTACTACAAACTTAGCAGCTTAAAATACCACATTCATTATCTTATTGTTTTGGTGGGTCAGAAATTTGGGCATAGCTTAATTGCATCCTTTCCTTCAATGTCTCACAGGAAACTGAAATCAGGTTGTCAGCCAGAACTGGAGTCCTGTCTGAAGGCTTCGCTGGGGAAGGATCTGCTTCCAAGCTCACATAGTTGTTGGCAAGATTTAGCATATTTTGGGTTGTTGAGCTGAGGCCTTCAATTCCTCACTGGCTGTCAGCCAGACGCCACCTTCAGTTCCTTACCACGTGAGCCTTTCCATAGGTCAGGTCACGATATATGGTAGTCTGCTTCATCAAAGGCAACAACAAGAGTTCCTTAAACCAGATACTTCCTCTTCTCTTCACAGTCAGTCAGTCAGTCACTATGCCTTACTGGTCCTGTCACTAAAATGTCTCTCAAATCTCTTTCCTCTCCACTCCAAGATGTAAGCACTATCTGTAGAACCACTTCAATAGCTTTCTAGGGTTCTCTCTGGCCCAGTAGTGTGCTAGTAAATGTTTAATATTAAATCAGGTGCATAAGCCCTGATTTATAGAATCTGCTGATTTGCATGGTATAAACACTCCCCCCCTGAATCATTTCAAGCTACTAAAGTGAAATCCCGATGACAGTGTCAGAAAGAGATGCTCAGTAGCTTATAATTATGTAGTGTTTCCACCTTGCAGACATGATAGATATAAATAACCTCAAGAGCATGGATGATAGTATAACGTAGTAAAATAATTAGGAAGTGATAGGCTTTAGTTGTTACTCTTTGTTTTTTAATATAGCTTAATTATAACTTTATATACTTTACCATGTAATAACATCTGTGCTCAATAATCTACTCGGAAAATTCCTGAGAACCTAACCACTGGATCTCATGAACTGATATATACTGGCTTCAGCACACCATGGCCCTGTTCTGTTAGGTCCAGCCTGCCAGGATCGAAGAGGGTCCCTGAAAAAGGGAGCGGGGACTAAGAAGAAAAGAAGACAGAAAGTTATGCAGGAGGGCGCACAGCTCAAAGTCTGTGGCCCCGAGTTTATTTTAAAGTTAACTTTTATACAGTTTCTAACTTCTTCAAACAGACTGCCAGATAACACATCTGAGTCCTGTCCCAAATTGCCAGAGAGCATATCTGTATCCTGCCCCAGGACATTGTAAATATAGCACCTATTGGTTCCTGTATTCTCAGGCTTGATAAAGTTCCTTGTTCTTAAAATCCCTATAATCCTTTCAAGGCTCCCTGGCTCCCAACACTGTTCTTAGTGTCTGCATGCAACTGCATTCAAGTTGTTCTTCAAAACACAGCAGACAGCATTGCAACACAAATTTGATCATGTCAATGTTTCTGTTCTATTTGGTGGATTCTCATGATCTGACCACACCCATGGCTCTAACCATAGGTCATCCTCTGTTCATACCTCTGACTATCCTTTGAGCATACCTATGGCTCCAGCTGCATTTTAGGTCAAAATTAACCATGAACTATAATAACAGTAATAGAACATAATAGTATTGACTCTTAATCTGTGCTAAATACTTAGCATACAGGTACTATATCATTTATTCTATGCAAATATCATAATAGTTAGCTACTCTTACTGTTTCCATTTTACAGATGAGGGAAGTGAAGAATGTTTCAGTGACTTGTAAAAGTTGTAATGGAGCTGGTTTAACAATAAAACCCAGATTCTTAAGACTAAGTTAGTCTCATCAACAATTTAACACTGCCCACATGCACTATGTTCTTTCCTACTTTTTCCTATTGTGCATTGTCTTTTCTCCTTTATCTAGAATGCCACATCACCACTGACCCCAGCACCACACCATTCTGCCCTTACCCTCCTCAGGAGCTACTACTCTAAGTATCTCATTCAATGGCACTTTAAACTGGGATGTAAGCAAAACTTTGAGACTCAAGAGTATATAGCCAACACTGAGATTAAGTAACACTGGGATCAGTGCTCATTTTGAATAATAAGGCTTAACCAGAAAAAAAAAAAACTAATTTTATCCATAAAAGAAATAGCTAAGGTGTCCTAGAGTTATAAAAGTTAATAAGTATTCAGTTAAAATGTGATCTGGCTAATTGTCCCTTCTTAAGCTACCATTAAATTAGCTAGAAGAAAAAAGGCAAAGAGAGAGAATGTGTGTGTGCTCATAATTATCATCTAAAACTAAGAACTTAAGTTATAGATAGCTTATTGCCAGGATCCCTGTGACATATAAAACTCTAGAGCAGTCTAATGTACTCCTCAAACCTGCTCCTCCCAAATCTTTCTTCATTCTGAGATAGCAAATTCCAGAAAATAAGGCAAGAATTGTAGGAGTAGTGATTCTGCTGGTCCTGCAAAGCATCCTAGAAGTTTATTCCATATATGTAAATGAAGTGGTTTGGGCCAGAGATGAGAAGATTCCTGAGTGAGGTGACTTTAAAGAATTTAGATCTTTTGATAACTTCCCCTCTTCAGTTCATCAAGGAACACAGAATTGAACAGTAAAAATGGTGCCACTCTAGTAATTTCGAGCTGTCCAAGATAAAAATTTGGAGAAACTAGGAATTTGGCTAGGAAAGGAGCATATCAATCTTCCCCATAGCTATGACCTTAAAAAGGATGTTAACAACGCACAATAAACAACAAAATCCATGTGTCTGTCTGTTAATAAACACTGATTCTGGATTAACCTCTCCTCATCAAAACAAGAGTAAGGAGGAAAAAAAAATCTAGTCAACAACTAGAGTCACCCTACAAAGTATTATAATTCCCATTATAAGACTAGAACAATTCAATCAGAAGCAATAAACAAAAACATAATTTTAAAATTTTTTGAGCTGAAAAAAACCTGAATATACAAATCAAAAAGGATCAAAAGATATTCTTCAAAATTAATAAGAAGACCATACCTCAACATGACCTGGCAATTTTTTTTAAGTGCGGGAGTTAAGGAAAATAAATTCTTTAAAAAGTAGATACAGAACATCTCTAGTATGATACCATTTATATAAATAAGAAAACCACATACACTCTCAAAACGCTATATATGTTATTCATAGATGTATAAATATGTATATACAATTATTTTTAAATGGCCCAAAAGTTAGATGTCAAATTCTTAATAGTGGCTGTCCTTGAGTGGCTGTGGAGGAGACTAGTGAGTGGCATGGGAAGTGGGGGTTGGTTAAAGGATACTTTGACTATATTTGTAATATCTGTTAGAAAGGGAGGGAGGTAAAGGAAGGAAAGGGGGGGAGAATGAAAAGACCTGAAGCAAGGGAGACAGAATATAAATAGCTGTTCATCCTGGGTATTAAGAGTATTAATGTTTGTCTTATTCTATGTACTTTTTGGTACCTTTTAAACTCTTCTAAATAGAAGAGGCAGGAGGAGACAAGCAACCAAGTTGGGAACGGAAAGTTTATATAAAGGGAAAATAAAACCAATCTGAGCTCAGATATCTCCTCATATACTAAAACCAAAAAGGTAATTTTGACAAAAACAAAAAATCCTAAAACTATATATGATGTTGTCATTCAAGTGTTAATAGAAAAACATTCTCAGGCATACAGGGACCCAGAAAACATACCAAATTCTCCCCCTTCTTGAAAAAATAACTGAAAACCTATTCTAGTCAAATGAGTGATAAATCAGAATAAAGAGCTGGAAGCTGTGGTATAAAAAGATTAGCAGTAAATATTGTAAACAGTCAATAGCAAAAATAGGTATATATGGATACAAAATCAAAAACATCTATCTAGAAATTTTCTTTAAGGAGAAGATGTGAAAAGTAAAAGGATAATAGTTTAACAACAGTAATCTGGACCCCCAAAGTCAGTAGGAAGACCCAAAAGGATGGGAGGCAGCAAAGAGTAGCAGAGAATAGAGAATACAGTAAAATAATGCTTAAAGAACTCATTTTACATGGTGGAGGAGCAGGGCAAAAGAGAACTTTAAATTCTTGATCCTGAATGAAATGTAAACTCAAGAAAATCAAAGTGGAAAGCAACATGAAATTTCAAGCGGATGTGAGCCATACAGATCACTGAAGGAAACAAACAAAACATGTCTCATACAGCAAAATCCTAAAAACAAAGTAATAGTAACAAAAACTTAAAAGCTGAAAGCACAAAGCAAGGTGATAAAAGCAAGGACAAACATTAGTGATCAGAAAAATAAAAAATTAGAAATTAAATATCATAATAAAAATTAAAGTAATATCATTTTTAAAGATCAGATTAGCAAAATTTTAAGAGATTAACCTCCAACATAGACAAGTATATGAGGAAATGGGCTCTCAACACTCAACAGTTGGAATAGCCTCAATGGAGGCTAAATTGTCAGTGTATATCAAATTTTGAAATGAGCATATATACTATAGGAATGATGCATAGTGACAATAATACATATTCCAAACACAGTGACAATAATATATATGCATATTTTTATGGCAGCATTGTTTATGATAGCAAAAAAATGGAAATAAACTAAACACACATCAGTAGCATGACTGAAAATAAATTGTGCTATAATCATTTAATCAATTATTACACAATAATTAACAAAATGAAACAGACCTATATGATAGAACATGGAAAAATCTCTAAGTCAGTATCGATAACTTAGGGGGACAATGTACATAACAACACGTATAATACGCACCTATTTAATTTTAGTCCTAACTCTGTATTAGTATATTGACATGATTATGTAAATATATAGAAAAAATATCTGGAAGAATACATATTAAACTTTTAATAGATAACCCTGGAAGGAAATAGTTTTTCTCTTCTTATTCAATACACTCTGTAACAGTTTGCATTTATATACAGCACTATATCTCTCCAGTAATTGTTTTTATTTTGTTTTGTTTTGTTACTAGGCCTTACTCAAATGTCAACTCTGTAATCTCCTGATTTCTTTTGCCTTTATCTTGATGATTCAAATACATGCTATACTTATCTTCACATTCACATGTGTACTGTTATTTATTAAATAATTGTAAACTGCAATATAGATGGTGAGCTCTGTTTTACTCATCTCTGAATTATCCACACCCAACACAATGTCTGGCACAGAGTGGGTTCTCATTGTTTAATCAAATGAGTTAATCAACTATTCAAATGAGTTGATCAACCAATCAATCAAGCATTATAGGAAGAAGACACTGTTAAGCTTTCCAAATTCTGTAGCTAGGCTATCTACACCCTATCTGATTCCACTGCCTATAGTTTACCAAAATAAGCTCAGGAGCTCTTCTTGAAAAAGCAGTATAATGGTTAAGAGCAAGGGTTCAAATTTTATCTTCACCATTTACCTATCAGCTGGTGACCCCAGGCAGGTCACTTACCTCTGTAATTCAGCTTCCTTTTCTGTGAGATTGGGGCTAATAACAGTTCATACTTCACAGAGCTGTTGTGAAAATAAATGAGTTAATGCACGTTTTGGCTATTACAGTTACTGCTAACAAAAACATTTCTAAATAACGACAGGGAAGAGAATAAAAACTTTTAACAAAATCTTAAAGGCATTGTCATTAAAGGACACTATCTAATGGGGTACAGAAGGAGAAACACACATTAGCGTTTCCAAATATTAAGCCAAGGGGGCAGCCACCCCAAAATGCAGAAGATGCCCCCAACCCATTTGGCTTGCCCATCCCCCACCTTTTCTCCTCTGCCCCACTCTCCTCAACCCCCACCTCTTGAACCTCTGGAACCACAGCTGTATATTCAACCATTCCCAAACCTGAAGTTGATCCTATGCCAAATCACAGGGAAATTCAATAAGCCCTTGGTTATTTCGGTGTGAAATGTAATAAACAAAACTCCACTTAAAGTGGAGTCAGGAGGCTAGCGGAGAGGACTTTCGCAAGGGTCACTCAATGCAGACTATTAACCCTAACAGAAAGAGCTATACCTTGCTTCTCCAGCAGGAAGTGATATTACTCTACTACCTCAGCTGCAGGAAAAAAAGATTCCTTCTTATCCACTATCAGCTAAGCCCATGGCAGACGACCATAGCTCAACCAATGAAAAGTCACCATACTTCACATTTTCAGTTTCCTCCAATGGATTCTTCCTTTACAACAGCCCCTCCCCAAGTGCATTAAAGAGTTTCTCTCCTTTGTTTCTAAGGACTTGCACCTGGTTTGCTGGTCCACTGGGCAGTCTACAATTGCAATTCTTTTTTGTTCTCAAATAAACCTATTTTGCTGGAGAAATATCTGCCTATTTGATTAAGATCAACATCTGCAATCTTGCATTTTGTAAATCTTGAGGGGAAAGTATAGGCTCTTCTCTGTTATAAAAGACCCTTTTTCCAGAAAAGGCACAGATGTGTAAAAGAAACATTTGGTCAATCACTACCTTGTACCAATTGAAATTTTCTTGAAAGCCAATCCTAGAGAATAGGTGGAGGGTATTCAGAGAGTGAAAGATGTAGAGTCATTTTTCACAAGTGACTATAGTTGGGACAGAATTATTGTGGCAGTATCATAGCATGTCCACCTGATCCCACGCCCAGTCCCTGAACAGCTTCAGTGTTCTGTCTGTGCCATACCACTCTTCTTGCCCTCTGCAGCCTGAGGAAATTAATTAAATCTAAATGTGGTTCTAAGGTAAAAACCTACTTTCCATGCCGGAACCTCGCAGAGGTTCAGAAGCTAAATAACTTGGCCAACGCAGCCTAGCACCTTCAAAGGCCAGCGCAGAGAGGACAAGCTGAGGGAGGACAGAACAGAGGGTGGAGAAGGCTGAGCCCTGCTCCTGAACAATGGAGCAAGGGGCCCCTCCCCCTGGGGACTGTGGAATCCTGCCTGCTCTGAGGGATCTTAGGTTGTCCCATCAGAAAAGTCTCCCCTGAGTCAAAAGAAAACTTTTCAATATCTGGGCAGGGGGCAGAGGGCCAATTCTTTAAACTGAGGAAAGCCCCATTTTTGTACTCAGGTCTCAGGCCAGGGAGACAGCTGTGGATGGAATTCAGTTTCCTGATGCCCCTGCACATCACCAGGCTAAGGAAATTGTTTTGAAAGCCTGTTTCCTTGTTTTTCAGAGTGCTCCTCACAGGTATGAAATAATGGAAGTCTCTTCTGAACCTGCCACAAGCCGCATTTCTAAAGGGGGAAATAACTTATCCTTTTCTTTAATAATTTTCTGGTAAGATTTTGATCACAGCACTGGGGAAAATCCAAGGCCACAGTGCAGGTGCCACCAAACACTCTTCTGGGCGACTTGGACCAAGCAACAAGCCTCCGGGATTGCTGCTAGGGGCTTTGGGTCTAGGTCGTGATTTCTGGTACATAATTTGACCATCTGAATTCATATAACAAGGGATATTATTTTATAAAATGTAGGCAGACTCTGTTGATAAGAGAAACAAGACTGAGCAACAGAAGAGGGAGGATGAGACACTTAGACCCCAAGCCCCTCTCTGAGTGACTCTCAGCCCCACAGGAAGCTGACAAACCATGTGAGTGTGTGTGACCATGAAAACTATGAATTAGCTGCCAGACAGAGTAAGTGCCCTAAAACCAAGATACATTTTAAAATGCTTTTATTCTGAATATTTATTCATAGGTCAAGCCTCATTTTTCATTCCATTAATGCATTCATATTGCACCTGTTTTTCTCTCCCTTAGGTGCTTTACATATCCAAATGAACAAATACCGATTCACTCCAGGTTCCTTCGTTGTCTCTTAACTCTTGGCCTCTGTTACTCCCTTTCCCTCCCTGCAATGTTCTGAATCCTGATCTTTTGGTCCTTCTTAATCCCCAATCTAGAGACGCATGCTCCCCTTCCTCAGCCTCACCTACATGTCTCCTTTTGTTTTGCCCCAAAAGATGCCAGGCTGGAAGTCATTATTTTTTTATTTAAAATCCAATTCTTTTATTTAAAAGCTTTACCAATTCAGTCTGGTCCCTGGTTCTAGAAAAAAGGTAGAAAAAGAGTTTGTTACTCTTAAGTATGTTTTTGTCTCAAGATACTTTCAACAACTTTTTGTCATTGAACCAGATTTAACTAATCAGACTGACTGGTTTAAAAAAAAATCACCCCTTATATCTAGCATAACAATTGAATCTCCAGTTAAACAAGAGATTAGAGGGATTTGAAGACAATTTTCCCTCATAGAAGGCTGCCTGCAGTCAGAAACCTGCCATGATTCAGCTCCAATCAAAGTACTTGTTCAGTACCCTGGAAAAGCAACCATGATTTATCTCCAGGTTATCGGATAGTAACTATTTTTATAAACTTTTGCTGACGTATAAATACATCAATATGTACAAACTTTAAGTGTATACTTGAATTTTTACAAACTGAACAAACACCATGGGTAACTAGCTCAAGATGTATGATGGTACTAATATTCCAGAAGCCTCTCTCTAGTCATTCACTCAATCAGATGCAATTATGACTTCCATCACTATAGTTAAATTTTATATAAATGGAATCATACCATATGCATTCTTTTATTTCTGGCTTCTTTTGTTCAGATATTATGCCCATGCCATGATTCTATGTTATGGTGGGTATCATTAATTCATTCTTTTTCACAGTTGTATGATTTTCCATTATATGAATATACCACAATTTATTTATCCATTCTACTGTTGATAGGCATCTGGGTCATTTCTAGTTTGGGCAAATATGAATAATGCTGCTATAAACATTCTTGTACATGTCTTTTGGCACACACATTTATGAATTTCTGTTGGGTTTTTACCTAGAAGTGGAATTGCTTCATTATAGAGAATGCATATGTTCGGCTTTAAAAGATACTGTCAAATAGTTTTCCAAAGTGACGTTGCAAATTCGCATTCTCACCAATATATAAAAGTTCCAGTTCTTCACATCCCCTACAACACTTAGTATTGTCAATTCGTAAAATTTTAAGCATTCTGACGGGTGGCTATAATAATAGCTTATTGTGGTATTAACTCACATTTCCCAAATGGCTATTGATGTTGAGCATCTTTTTGTATGCAAAAATGCTACTGAGATATTCTCTTTTGAAAAGTGCAGATTTGAGCCTTTGGTCAATTTTTTTCTTTTTTCCCCAGTTTTACTGAGTAGTTTACATACATCACTGTTTAAGCTTATGGTGTATAGCATAATGGTTTGACTTACATATATATTTTTTAAATAAATTATTCATGTTACCACATATTTGACCACTTTTACTCCATCTATCTTCCCACTACCCCTTCCCCTCTGGCAACCACTAGTCTCTATTGTCCTTGTCCATGAGTCTCTGTTTGTTTGACTTTTTGTCCATTTTTAATTGGATTTCTTTTTTCCTTATGGATTTATGGGATATTTTTGATAAATTTTAGATGCTAGTCCTTTGTCTACTATTAGTGATGTAAGTATCTTCTGTCTGACATAAATATCTTTCTCTGTTGCTTGTTATTCCATTCTCCTTAATGGTAAGAAAAGAGATTCTTGATTTTAATGAAATCAGTTTACCAAACTTACATTTTTTGGTTAGTTCCTCTTGTGTCCTATTTAAGCAAGTTTTCCATATTCCAAGGTCTTAAATACACTCTCCAATATTATCGTCTAAAATATTTATTTCACGTTAAGTTCAGTGATCCACTGAGAATTGATTTTTGTGTATTATCTGAGATAGGGGACAAAGTTCTCTTTTTCTCCATTATGTAGTCCTGTTGATTCAGCACCATTTATTGCTACTGTGCTTATACGGTACCTTTGTCATAAATTAGGTAGCCAGGGATATTCGTGTGTCTGTTTCTGGACTTTCCTGTTCCTTTAGTCAATTTGTCTAAACTTGGGCCAACAGTAGTTTTATAACAAGTATTGATATCTGGAAGCCTACATCCTCAAACTTTATTCTTCTTCAAGATTCTCTTCACTATTCTTAACCCTTTGCATTTACATATAAATTTTAGAACCAATTTGTCAATTTTCACTCCAAAAATTTGATCTATTTTTATTAAGATAGATCAATTTGGGGAGAACTGGTATCTTTTCAATACTGAGCCTTCCAATCCATGAAAGTTTTATATAGTCCTCCATTTATTTAGATATTTAATTGCTCCCAGTAATATTTTATAGTCTTCTGTGTAGAGGCCTGGCATTTATTACAGTTTTCCTGACTATTAATATTTTTCTGATGCTAATACAAATGACACTTTTTAAAAATTTATTTCCAAATTTTATGTGGTTGATATATATATATTAACACAATTAATTTTATGTACTAACTTAGTTGTATACACTAGCCTTGCTAAATTAACTATTATTAATTCTAATAGTTTATTTGTAGATTCCTTTAAAACTTTTATGTACACAATCCTGTCATCTCCAAACAAAAACAGTTGTATTTCTTCCTGTATAATATTTATAACTTTTGTTTTGTTTCTTGTCTCATTGTATTGGCTAGGAATGCCAATGAGATGACAAATAACAGTGGTAATAAGAGACATCCTTGCTTCATTCCTGATATCAAGAAAAATATTTTCCCTATTTAATCATTAAGGGTAATGCTTGCTATTGATTTGGGTTTCAACAGGGTGAAAAGTTTTATAATTCAGAAAGTTCTATTCTTACTTCTCTAAGGATTTTTTCATGAATTGGTATTAAATTTTATCAAATGCAGTTTCTTAATTCATCAAAGGGATCATACAGTTTTTTCTCCTTCACTCTGCTAAAATTTTTGTTCAATTTGATTATAGTCAGAGAACATACTCTATAATTCTGATTTTTTTAATTTATTGAAACATGCTTTATGGCCAGGTATATATTCTATTTTGGTAAATGTGCCACATTCACTGGAAAAGAAAGTGTATATCTGCATTCAATACAGTGTTCTGTATTTGCAGCTAAGTAAATGTAGTGCATCATACTGTTTACATTTTCTATATGCTTACTAATTTTTGTTGTCTGAAAATCAATAATAGAAAAGTAACATTGGAAACTAAGCAATATAATACTAATGAACCCTTGGATCAAAGAAATATTCATAATGTAAATTAGGTAAAACAATGCTTAGAAAAAATTTATAATCTTTATGCTTATGTTGGAAGAGGAGTAAAACCTGAATTTAGGATTGTTTTATCTTCCTTTTGAATTGGCTCTTTTAACATTGTGAAATGTCTCTTTTTATCCATAACTGTGCTTTCTTTTTTTTTCTTTTTTCAATTACAGTTAACATACAATATTATTTTATATTAGTTTCAGGTGTACAGCATACTGATTAGACATTTATATAATTTACGAAGTGATGCCCCCATTAATGTAGTATCTACTTGGCACTATACATAGATTTTACAATATTATTAACTATATTGTCTATGCTGTACGTTATATCCCCATGATTATTTTGTAACTACCAATTCATACTTCTTAATGTCTTCACCTTATTTACCCAGAGCCCCACCTCCCCAATCTGGCAACCATAAATTTGTTCTCTGTATCTGTGAGTCTGTTTCTGTTTTGTTATACAACAGAGCTTTTCAACTGGGGACATCTGTCAATGTCTGGAAACATTTTTAGTTATTATAATTTGGGGTCAAAAGGCTTATAAGCATCTTACAATGTGTGGGACAGCTCCCACAACAAAGAACTATCCAGTCCAAAATTCCATTTGTGCTTAATAGAGAAACCCTGATCTATAGTAATACTTCTTGCCTTAAAAATCTACATTATCTAATATTAATATTAATATCCACTTGTGATAATTTTTCTTCTTCCTAAAGAACTTCATTTACTATTTCTTTTAGTGTTCGTATGCTAGAGATAAATTCCTTTAGCTTTTGTTTGTCTCAAAATGTCATTTTCATTTTACCTTCCTTTTGAAGAATGTTTTTCTTGATATAAAATTCTAGGTTGTGTCAGTTATTTACTTTTGACACTTAACATTTTATCTAGCTTCCATTAGTTCTCTTAAAAGTCAAGTATTCTCGTACACTGCTGGTAGGAATGTAAATTGGTACAGCCACTATGGAAAACAGTATGGAAATTCCTCAAAGAATTAAGAATAGAATTACCATATGACCCAACAATCCCTCTTCTGGTTATCTACCCAAAAACTTAAAAACATTTATTCATAAAGATATATACATCCCGATGTTCACTGCAGCATTATTCACAGTGGCCAAGACGTGGAAACAACCAAAGTGTTCTTCAACAGATGATTGGATAAAAAAAAGATATAGTGCATATATGCAATGGAATATTACTTAGGCATAAGAAAAATTGAAGTACTGCCATTTACAACAATATGGATAGATCTTAAGATAATCATGCTACGTGAAATAAGTCAAACAGAAAAAGTTGAGAACCTTATGATTTCATTCATATGCAGAATGTAAAATATAAAGCAACAAAACTAACAAACAAAAGTTATAGACACAATAGTTTAGTGGTTACCAGGGGGACAAGGGGGTAGGTAAGGGTAAAGGGGGTCAAATATATGGTGATAAAAGATTTAACTTAGGGTGGTGAACACACAATACAGATGGTGTATTATAGAATTGTACATTTAAAACCTATATAATTTTATTAAGCAATGTAACCCCAATCAATTTAATTTTTTTAAAAATGTTTAACTTAAAATTTTTTTAAGCTAAAAAAATTTTAAATGAAAACGAAAAATCAGGTAGTGATCATGTCATTTTTGCAAACATTTCCTTTCCTTCTGGCTCATTTTAAAATTCTGTTTTTATCTTTGTTTTTCATCAGTTTAGTATGGTATGCCTAGATGTAGTTTTCTCTGCATTTATTCTAATTATAATGTATAGAATTTCTTCATTTGTGGTTTGGTGTCCCATGGATTTACAAAAATTGTCAGCTATGTCTTCAAATATTACTTATCTCTCTTTTTGCTTTCTGGGACTCTGATTAGAGCTTTCCACTATTTTCCATATATATCTTATTTGTGTATTTTCCATTTGATTTTTTTCTTCTGTGCATGAACCTGTATAATTTCTGCTAACCTATCTTCCAGTTTAACAATCCTCTTTTATAGAGTTCTAACCTATTTAGCCATCCATTGAATTATTAAATTCATTTATTGTAATTTCAGTTATAGAATTTCTATTTGCTTCATTTTGATAGGTTATTGTTCTCTGGTGAAATTTTCCTGTGTTTCCTCTATTTTTTTGAGCATATTAATCATAGTTATTTTAAACCATACCTGTATCTGAGAACCCCAAGATCTAGATCACCAGTGGATCTGTTTCTTTTATCATTTTTTCTTGTTTTTTTTCTTCATTTTTTTGTCATTTGGTTTTATTCCCTATTATGCCTGGTAATCTTTTATTTTAATGTGCGAGAAATCCTGTGTGTATAATCTTACAATGAGGCTTTTCCTTCTGGAAGATAACTGTAGAACTAAGAGCTCATCCTGATCCAGGCAGTGAATCTATTTTCGGTTTTCCCTTATTCCAATGCTTAGCCTTTCAGGAGTCTTAATTGCAGGCATCTGCTGCTTCCCAGAGCCCCTTCTTCCTGAACTCAATGTCAACCTCGATAGCACTGTGATACTACTACTCTCTCTGCTTAGCTTCTTAGTTTCTTGCAGCCACTTTCTGCTTAGTTTCTCAGCATCTCATTCAAAGCATGTATTTTTTAGGAAGCAACAAATGACCCAAAGAGAAATTGCAGGTAGACTACTAGACTCAATAGTCTAGAGCACCCTTTCCTCCAGAATTTTGCTCCTTGAGTCCTGGCTGCCTTGGGACACTTGAACTCTACTATTGGACTCCCAACCTGATGTGTACACTTGCTACAGGTTTCTGTCCAGACTTTATGTACTGCCTACAATTGGCAAATGCCCCACAGGGAAAACTTGATAATGACTATAGGGCTCACACCAATGTATTTTTCTTTTCTTTGGAATTTTGATCTGTTAAGTCCTGGCTGCCTTGATTTCCTATTATTGCTTCAAACATCTGTTTTTTGTTTTTTGGGTTTTTTTTTTTTTAGTTACTCTTAGCAGGAAGGTTAGTCTGATAGTAGCTACTTAATCTTAATCAAAAGCATGAGTAGTAATTACTTTTTAATAGGCTACAAGAAATACAAAGTTAAGAACTAATTGGATTCATTAAATTATTTGGTTAATTAGACAAATAACCACCTTGAATTTCTACAGCACCATTCTGCCAAAAATTTCAAAGCACTTCTACACATTAACAAAGGACCAGTTCTAATTTTTAAATTTAAATTTGGGGTAATGGAATAAAATAACAAGTTCCCAGGTACGTAGGTATTCAGATAAATTAGATAAAAATTACTAAACATGTTGATTGACTAACATCATGGAAGTGGTATGAAATCCCAGGAAACAGACTCCCTATAAGTACAGCATGATTCCTATTAAGCATGTCACTCCCCATAACCTCTAGTGCCCTAAAAGCATATGGGAAGTATGTGGCATGTATGAAGTGCTGGTTTGGATATTTCTTCAAGCAGAGTAAATAGATTGGTACCAAGGCTACTCAAATTATATTTTTAAAAACATAATCACAGGGAAATAATTTTCTATAATATTTACAGAACAAATACTGCAGTTTAATTCAGAATTGAGTTTCTCATATAAGTGCAAACATAACAATATTACAAACCATATTTTGTTTATCCTTCCAGGTTTACTGTAGCAGTAGCCTTTGAAGTGGTATTTTGTTCTATGAAATTGGAGTTTTTTCACGCCTTCTCTTCAGAATCGGCATTAAACCTGGATTTCTTAAAAATTCTTTCCAGAGAAGCATATTCAGCTTCTAAAAGAAATCTAAAGATTTAGTATATGTGTTGCCGAAGCGAACACAAAAATCTAAAGATTTTAAAAGATTTTTTAAAAAACTGAATATGTTGAAAAGCTACTAAATAAGCAAGCAAGGGCCTGTAAACCTGAAGTCTAAATCATGGCAAATAGTTACAAATGAAACACAAAGCACCCAATAGACACCCAATAAATATTTGATGATATTGATTTCTTGCATCCCACAATGAGTTTTTAGTGGAGCTTTGATAGTAATTGGGTACCTCATCTTAATACCTTGACACAAACGAATTTGGAATAATCTATCATGGTACTTCTCCAAGATTCCAAGTAACAAGCAACACAAGCTGGGTGCGAATAGGCTGACCTCACAAGGCCCCTTGCAACCCTATGACTTGAGAATTAATAATAAATGGAGGCTGGCATTTTTATAGTCAATTTCTGTCCAGAATTGAAAGTATCTCATAAAGATCATTGGACTTCTTACATTATCTTGAAAGATTAGGAAGAAACAAATATGATTATGCCCATTTTACAAATCAGCAAGCGCACAGAAGTCAAATTTTTCAAGAAAGGTCACACAAAAGGCCCACCTCAGCAAACTAGAGTGCCAAAGTGTCTCCTCTACAAATCTAATGAGTTATTGATTAGTATTGACCTTCTGCTTACTCTTACTCACTAGTTTACTTCATAGACCAAATCTTAACTATTAGACTATTTCTAATTTAGTGATACCATCTCTATGTTTGTAAACTGGCCACATCTAATATAATTATTCTAATGCACAACTCACCTGTTGTGCCCTATTTAGGAATAAGAAGTAAAGCAAAATTACATAAGGGAAGAATAAGGGGAGGAATAGACACTCATTTCCTTCTTGCATTCACCAAAAAATGTTCCCACCTTGTTGAAGGTTTCTAGTAGGTTAATACACCTGCATGATGGAGGCAAAAGAGAATAAAAAAGGTAAATAGGGCATTTAGAACAATAAGAAGATTAGAAAAATTGTAGTTTAGACCCTAAACAACTGCATACTTCATAAAGCTTAGAAATTCTGAGTACCATTTGAGTTTATGCAATGAAGAAATCAAATATTTATCATTTCACTTCCATATTATAATCGTCCATTCTCCACAGTGAGAGGATCCGTGGAAGATGTTGTAAGCCATTCCTATTTTTTTAGATTAAGACAGGTAAGTATCTAAATTTAACTCACTGTGTCCGGCCCTGGTTAACAGGATGCAATCCGACGAACTTCCTTTAAAATTTTGAGCCTATCTCACCAGCCTTGGGGTAAAAAGTAAATTATGTCATTTGCAACAAAAATGCCAGAAGGAGCAACTCAAATGTTTCCCATCTCCAGTTAACACCTGGCAACCATCTAGTGGTTAGATGAATTAAGTGTGCCCACTAGAATTAGATGTGAAAAATAGATAAAGCAAACACATTCACTGTTGGAATGTTGCTTGCTTTATTTTGTTTCAATGATGTGAGTGGACTGCCACCTCTTCCTATTTCTGCAGTCCTTTTCTATGAGAAGGTTGGCAAAAAGAACAGCAGCAACTACCCTTGAAGGGAGACAGAGTGTGGCAGAGAAAGCAAGGAGACCAACTCACCCAGGCTACCACCGCAGGCTGCTCAGCCCCCTGCAATGTTTCTGACCTCCTTCTCTAGCACCTGCTGAGGGTTAGACTTCTAAGAACCTCTCATGCTTTTTATGTTCAGCTTGCTCATTACTTCCAAAAAGAACTTTGCTCTAGATTAAACAGCTCACCTCCCTCTACCATTTTTCAGGTTGCATTCAGAATCAGAAAAAATCCAAGAAATATATTCACAGATGTTCCCTTGTTTATTTGTTGACTCTATGTAATTTGTTTGCCCTAATTTGTTTTTGTCTACCTTGGGACTTCCCTTTTTAATTTCCCTTTCTCTGTTTACTCCTCTTTGTGGAGCAGCGGTCTGTTAAGCTGTGAGAGGCACATGCCAAATTAAAAAAAAAAAATGCACTGCAGATTGTTTTAAGCATGGGCTGCCCCTTTGGGCCTGAAGGCCTTGCTTGAAGCCTGCACCTGCTCCTCCTCCTGAGACACAGGGCTCCTGATCTTTATCCCTCGCCTTTAAGCTGCCTGATTCCTATTATCCAAAGTCAAACAGCGTTCTCTACATTCACGCCTCCAGCACTTGGCATGAAATTAATAAGCCTGGCTGATATATTTCCCTGGAAGCCTGCCACTCTTTAACAGTGGTGTTAGATTAAAAATTTTGGCATGGTTAATGAACAGGGAAAAGCTGAAGCCAAAAGTTTTATGCAGCAATGCAAAGATTTGGGGGTTTTGAAAAGAATACCAACTTTCCTCATATTTTCTGAATGCCATCCTAATTACAGGGTTAGATAACAAACACAACTAGACAGTACCAGAAGAAAGAGTATATTCTCAAGCTCTACTCATATTTAGATTTTATCCTTTCAATCACACAGCCTTCTGTTAGTTAGACTGGGCTATCTAAAATTGTAATAATAGCTATTTGTGCTCTAAACAGGCCTCTCTCATTCCAGGTCACTATTTTTCTCATTAAAAGAGTACTGTGAATGCATTTCAGGTCACAAACTGATCTTCCTGAAGTGAAAGTCAATCCAGTGAGAAGAGATTATTTAGAGTTTATTAAAGACCAATGTCTCATTGTTGGAATTCCAGTACTCATTATTTAAGTCGAGAGCCACACTTCCTAAGTCATAAAAACATCTTCTCCCCACCACAGGGGACATACTTGTTACTTGGGCCCACCACTTTGTCTACACCTTCTCAAAACAGCACCCAGCTATAGAGAGTTAGCCTCACCCAGAAGATGTAAAATTCTCTGGGTGTTTCTGACCTGAATAAGGGTTTCACAAAAGGTTTGACAAGGTTTTGGAAAATCCCAGATAAAGTCCTGTATCCCACACATGGCCATCTCAGAGCAGAAAGAAATCATAAACATGGACACATTGAGTATGCCATTCCCGGTCACCCATTTACAATTCTGAGATAGGAAGGCCATGCAACCAGAAGCCTGGGAATGTGAAAGGACCAGAACGTGATGGGAGGCAGGAAAGAAAGAAGGAGAAAAAGGAAAGTTATTTCTGCTTAGTAGAAGGACAAAAAGAGATATAGTGACCAGAACAGACCCATGCCATCCCCCTTCAGGCACTCTTGACTCTGAGTCCCAAAACCCAGCAAAGGTGAGATCTGAAAGGCTAGAGAGCTCAATTCTTTGCCTGGGCAAAGAGCTCAGAAAGAGATACTCAGCTGATCAAACAAGAGATTTGTTTTTTAAGTACTTTAAACTGTCAGGTAAAATCAAACTAAACCTACCTATGATACATAGATACTATAAATCCAAGAGGCTTTCATTTTTAGGTTTTGCTTTAGATTCCTTGATCAATAAAATAGTCATTTAAAAAAAAAAATCATGTCAAAATCACCAGCATCACTCAGAAAGTTCATTTACACTAAAAAAAAATCACCTAGAGGTAGATATATGGGAATCATGTCACTTCCGCTTTTATCAGCTAATGTGACAGCCATTCTAGCAGAGATATCCCATCTAATCAATGACTTAAAGGAGAAACTTAAATGGTAAATACTCCTCCCTGAGCTGAAAATAGGAAGTATGACTAACACTGTTCTCTTAGGTTACTAGGAGGCAAAAGGCTTTTTACAGCACATGAAGGTTTCATCAGGAGACAAGAGTTCACCCTTCGTAGAGTCAAATCAATTTCATAGCAACCCATTACAACAGGCATCTGCTATATTCATTATTGCAGGATACTTCAAAGCTTTTTTTTTTTTCAATATAAAGAAAGCATAAAGAGATCAAAGCTCCTGGACCACACATAATGCAGTTGAAAGTTGTCCCAACATGTTCTCTGCCTGCAAGACAAATAAATTAAATATATTTGCAAATGTCAACTTCGTCCCTTTTAATGCCTCTTAAATCAGGTCAGTGAGTCTGTTTTGGAAACAGAAGTAGGATGACTCACATATACTTGCTTGGCTCATTACTCCAGCTTAGACAACAAAGCAACTCAATTTTAAGCCCTCTGGCATTGCCTTCCTATTGTCCACATCCTTAGGACATTGTTATACTCTGACCACTTATATTTAGAGCCCATCCCTTTCTTTGAGGACAGTATGTTCCTAGTGTAAACTTGCATGATTAATTAGTATGAAACCTGAAAGAAGTAAACCCATTTTTTTAGATGGGTGTAGGTCTTCTGGCCCTAAGAGTAAATCCTGGTTTTTTCCTGTAGCGGTAGAGAGTTTTATCTCTCAAGCCAAACTTGCCCTGAATACTGTACTAAATTCCATCCAAGGTACAAGAAACTTGCAATAGATGATCTGTCCCATTTTAAACACTGGTTCTACTGTCCCGACATATGCATTTTTATCTCCGACCCTCTGAACTTACATAACTCTTTTAGGGGATGTCCATAATCCCCTTTATAATAGAGTCAGCGTTTTTAATCTCAGTTTCTGGACCAAAGGTTAAGTACTTCAAGGACAAGATCACATGTTCTTGTTCTCAGGCTTCCCATAAGTTTACATTTCCTGAAGAGGAGATAGTATCCTTCTATCAGCTTGCATAACAAAAACCTAAAGTTAATTTGCATTGGATAAATGAATGAATAAATGTTTACAGTAAGCTCTACATTTAAAGACAAAAACTTCTTTTCATGATTGTCATGTTCTGAATAGCACAGACCTCCTGGAGCAACCAACCTGGACTGAACAGGAACAAAAGGACACAATCAAGTGGACAGTGGATCTTAATGATTTAAACGGGGACCACAAAAATATTATTTATGAGTTTAAAAATGCTTAGGGACTCGAAAGTGTCATCCCTCTATCTTTTCCATCTCCTCCCCAACCGAGTTGGCCCAATTTAGAAATATTCTGCAGCATCTTCCCAAGTGTCCCATGCATTTCAGTTTTGACAATTATAACCTTCTACTAAATAACAACATATACAAACTCAAGAATCAGCACAATCTTGAGTTTGGTGGGAGCTCAGACAATGCCCCTACTGGGGTCCTAGGCTGAGGGAGAAAGAAATTGGGCATTGTATTAGTTTCCTTTTGCTCTGTAACAAATTACCACAAACTGCAGTGGCTTAAGACAACACAAATTTATTATCGTAAAGTTTTGGATTTCAGAAGTTTAAAACAGGTCTCACTGGACTAGAACCAAAGTGTCCCCAGGGGTACATTTTTTCTGGAGATTCTAGAGGATAATCCATTCCCTTGCATTTCTCAGTTCCTAGAGGCCACTTGCATTCCTTGGCTCATGGCCCCATTTCCGCATCTCCAAAGCTAACAATGTCAGGCAACTCCTTCTCATCTTGCCTTCTCTCTGGTTCTCTTTCATCTGCTCCCTCTTCCACTTATAAGGGTTCATATGATTTTATTGTGCCCACCTGACTAATTTACTACAATCTTCCCATCACAGCTTCAGCTAATTAATAACCTTAATTCTATCTGCAATTTTATTTCCCTTTACCATGTAAACTCACATACTTACAGGTTCAAGAGACTAGGACATAGACAGCTTTGTGGGCCATCATTCTGGTTACCAAAGGCATATAGAGCAAGGGAAGCCAAATCCTTGTAGGCACTGGCCCAGGATAGGGCAGAGAAGAACTTCCAGCTATAGAACATTGCCTATAGAGAGCCCTTGGCCAAAGGGCCAATGCTGATGTCCTTTCCAGGGAGCCCACCAGAGCACGCCGCCTGCAAGGTGGCTTTATCTCTCTTTTCAGGAAAGAATATGAAGTAGTGAACTAATCCATGCCAAGGGACTTCCCATGATATAGGAGCTCCCCTGAGGAAGGAACACTGCTTGACACAGAAAGGTGACTTACCAATGGTAAAATTTTGGATATCAATTGGGAAGTCATTTGGATGACTTCTCAGAATGCATTATATACTCACTCCTCTAACCACCTTTGCAATGAGGCTGACCTTAAACCAAAACAACAACAATCAGACCACTGTGAGTGAGAATGAGAATGAGACAGACCACAAGACCCAGCAGACATGTGCACCAGCGTGCGCACACTCACATACACACATACACACACAACCTTCTCTTGTCCTTAGACATTCAAAGGATATTTTTCTCAAACATAAAGTTAAATAGGAAAATAGTAACTTTTCCATTACAATTTGCTGCTGCCACCTCCTTAGGGGTGCCAGTATGGGTCGGTTAATGTCCTGTGACTAGCCAGGGTGAGATTCTTTATGGAGTAGTGTTTATCCTCACCATATGTTTTCTAGTATTGACTGAGAGTGTTAATTGGTGTTTCAGGAATCAGGAGAGGGGAGATCAAGGGCATCTAGGGAGAATGCATTATCTAGTGTCCCCCCACTCTCAATTAGTAGGTTAACACATGTCTAAATGCTCATAATTTGTGCTGATCTACTGCTTAGACAGCAAATAGTCCCACTTGGAATCTGCTGTATATCAGCCTTACAGTTTTTCTGTCTTCTAGTTTACTTAGAAAAAAATAGCGGCTGCAAAATAAAAGTGACTGTGACTACACTGAACTTTATGAGTAGTTGATGTCGTGACTCTGTCTCCTTCTCCCAGGAAGAACCCTCATCCTACCATCTTGCTTGAGCTCTCTTTTTCCCCACCTGCCCTCCTGGGCACAGACAGTAATCCCTTCCCAAGTCTATCAAGGCCTTTACTGTCTTCCCTTGCAAACCCACACCAATCTCACTTCTCCAGAAAGCTTCCAAAATACTTTTTGCTTATTCAAATCCACTGCAAACAAAGACATTCAACCTTAAAACTACAAGGGAAGATTGAATCTCAATGGAGAATATTTTACAACAGATGACGGTCGATATAATAAGGCGCTCAAGGTATAAATAAATAGCTGCCCCAGGTCAGAGTATTTAGAACAATTTGGCTGGAGGGCAATTTGGACACAATTATCAGGAGTCCTTCAACTGTTCCTGTGCTTTGACTCAGTAATTCCTCTTTAGGAATTCGTAATAAGGAAATGAAGAGAAATGTGGCCAAAGACTAATGAACAATGTTTTTTATTACTAGGTTTTGAAATTGAAAAAAATTCTGGGAAACAATGAGCTACAGTGAGCGTTTGTGTCTCCTCCAAATTCATATGTTGAAATCCTAACCCTCAAAAGTGATAGTTTTAACAGATGAGGACTTCGGGAGATGATTAGGTCATGAGGGTAGAGGCCTAATGAATGAGATTAGTGCTCTTTAAAAGAGGCTCTCACCAGAAGTGAGAGTTAGATGGGATAAAAGGGGTCAAATATGTGGTGACAGAAAGAAATCTATGAGAGGGGAACACAAAATGCAATATATAATGCCTTATTGTTAAATTGTACACCTGAAACTTATTGGATTTTGTTAACCAATGTCACCAAAAAAAATTGTTTTAATAAATATTAAAAATAATAATAAATAAGTAAATAAGTAAATAAGTAAATAAGTAAATAAATAAATAAATAAAAGAGGCTCGGGAGAGCTCTCTAGCCTCCTTCCACCATATGAAGATACTTCCAACCTAGAAGAGGGCCCTCGCCCAACCACAAAGTCACCTTAATCTCAGACTTTCAACCTCCAGGACTGTGAGCAATAAATTTCTACTATTTATGAGTCACTCATTCTGTGGCATTTTGATATAGCAGCCCAAGCAAACTAAGACACAAGAATTTCCAATAATAGAAAGGTTGTTTAAAAAATGATGCAGTCATTAAAATTTTTGTTTTAGAAAATATTAACTGAAACAAGAAAACGGTGAAAATAAGATTTTAAGTAAAACAGCAGGATACTTTCCCATTTCCAAGTTTGTTTCATATATTAAATTATTAGCTAGAATTTTTTTCCTGATATTTTTATTTCTCCTATTCTTCTTGATTTGGTATTAATTATCACAAGGAAGAGATGACACAGTATAAAGTAGAAAACACACAGGAGTCACAGCTTGGCTTCAAATGTCTCAGCCCTGACATAGACAAAATAATTGGAAAGAAGTAATGTGAAGAAGAGCGAAGCCTCTCTGACATTCCTTACTCCATGATTAGATAAAGATTTCCTTGCCTAGGTAAAGGAAGAGTTGAAAGAGGTGTAGAGAAGTAAAAACTGTGGGGGGAGGGGCATGAAGTATGATGATAGGTTAGAAAAATTGAGAGCAAAGAGAACATAGGCCCTTCCTGGAGAGGCTCAGGGAAAGAGCTGAGCGATGCAGAGCATCCTGTGCCCTGGGAAGAAATGGCCATGCCCTGTGTCTAGGCTAATAAGTCCTTCCACACATCCACCCAGCTCCTAGCATCATGTGGGAGCAGCAGAATGAATTAGCATATTCAGGAGCAGCATGGAAGTGGCAGATCCTTGGATGGCTTTATAAAATCTCCTACAGCCCAAGTGGCACCAAAATGACCAAACAATCCTTAGGTGATTGTGGCTGAGAGGTAAAAACCCCAACACTCAGAGGACCAGTGCTCCAGCTCTTTGGTTCTTTCACCAAAGACCAAAAACAGAGTTCACTTCCCACTTTACACATGCTATTGTCAGTGACCCCACTAGAGAGCCATGTTTTAAACTTCTAACCTATGTCCTATCAGTTATCAAATCCCTTATCTGGTCAAGCCTGTCTGTTCTTGCAACAGAAACTCCATTTCAGACTCTCTCTTCTTGCCTGGAGCATCTTTGCAATCTAAACTAGACACTCTTCAAATCCCAAGTCCTATTTCCTCTAGCAATACTTCCCCATCTTTTCAATTTTCATAGCTATCTCTTTTCTCTGATTCCTATAGCAGTTATTCTCTGAACCATTCCCTTAAACTCTTAACCACTTATGCCTCATATTATTTCATGACAAAAACCTCTGTGTCTCTATTGCTCAAACACCCAACCAGGCTACGCTCCTGAGGGCAGAGTCAGGTCTTCTCTGAAAGTTGCCCAATAGACAAAATAATTGGAGTGCAGTAAGTGCTCCATAAGGCATTCATTGAACATCAGTTCCTTTTGTAGTCCTTCTGGTAGCTTCATACAGGGCAGATGGGGACATGGAGCTGATTGCAAATAGGGGTAATGGGCAGTGAGGACCTGGGGGAGGATTCCCAAGAGAGGGGACAGTGCTCACTCCAGAGCGTAAAGCTTAGGCTCCTTGGTGAAGGAATTCATTTAACCCTGTGCTTGCTACTATGTTGATGAAACTTAAATGCCTAGACAATGTCAGTACTGTTAATATGTACTTTAATATAGGACAGGGAGTAAAGGCAAAGTTTATAGAAAAGAATGTGAGACTATAACTCCTTCATTGAAGCAGTTTAAGCACAATTAAGCAAGCAATAGTGCAAAGAAGCAGAGGTCACAAAATAGCTCTGGGTGTGTGCACACGCACATGCACACATTCATGACCATGAGAGCTAAGAGCTGACCGGTGATGCTTTACAAGAAAGGGTTTAAATAGTGTATATTGAGGCCAAGAAATAAAAGTTCACCTACCACATCAGAAAAATGGATAAGGGACATAAATGGGAAATTCACACACACACACACACACACACACACGCGCGCGCATACGTGCACACACACGCACAAATTTAATAATCCTAAGGGGAAAACATTCCATCTCATTAGTAATCAATCAAAAGCCTCTCTGTTTCCTAACTCTTCCCCTATTGTGTAGGGGTATCGTAAATGAGAATTTCAACAAACAAATTCCACTAAAGTTTTCTTTGTATCTACTGTGTGTCAGACACTGAGTAGCAGTGGAAGGCCATCTACAGGTTCAAGCAAGGGTCAAACATGATCACCTCTATCAGCCTCTTACTGTGGATGGTGAACTGTAGAAAGGGGAGACAGAATAAGCTATTCTAATTGCCTACCCCAAACAATGTATGCCAACATTAGGATAGTGATAGTGGAGGTGACATTTGTTTTAAACTCAAGTCAGTCTCTTCTTCCTCATAACCTACTTTCTCTTTTTCTAATTTCAATTTACTATAACTACCAATATTATAAGTTCTACAGAAGGGATGTTTTAATGAAAGGCTAAAAATTTTTCACAAAAACCGTATCTGTCTTTTACTTTTCATCAAACTGTTAAATTCTAAAATTTGGAGGTTATGTACAAATGTGCTCAAATAGAGAAGTGAAAAATGAACCATTTGTTTTTGCTGTCTGGATGAAGTGAACCAGAGATCAGTAGACAAATACTCCCCAGATAAAAATTCAGTTCTTTTAAAAAATTATTTTCTCTTTCATACATCACAAAGCATGATTGTAGTCACTTTGCACAGATCTAGTGCTATGTGACTGATATATAATAATAATGGCAATGCTGGTCATCTGACAACAAGTTGCTGTTTGGTACACAAATGAGGAAAAAGTCATCCAGGGCAAGAGTTTGATCTTAGCTTCAATTACAAAGATTTCCTATTTTAAATGTATTCTGTTTTACTTGGGTTTTCTTTCTTTCTCTGTCCCCATTAAATAAAACAAATGCTAAGTGTTATTTTATGAGAAGCCTTAGATCTTCTCATAAGGAAATAAGGAACAGAAGTTCAGCTCCCAAGAGCTCCTGCTCACCTCAAATGCTTTCCTTGGCTGTTGAAGAACGTGACTGGAATCAAAAGTGCAGGTCGATGTCAGCAGAGATGGACTCCTAGCTCCAAGTGACTTCCAAAGGAGCAACATCAACTTCTAAGCTGGGATTTCACTCTGAAAGACCACCACTGTTCTGTTCAAGATGTGCATATTCGTGCCTCGGCTGTAAGTGAGGCCAGGTCTTTTGTTTCTGCCTGAAAAGGTTATTAGGTTAGATAGAATAATGCAACACAAGTCACCTGGGAAATATTCTGGTCAGGGGCTCAGGCCTCAGGTTATGCGACTGGACAGTGCTGCGGTTCTGTACACATGCGATGCGCACAACTAATCCATTCAGGGAAAGCCAAAATCAGTTAATGATATTGCTCGGCATCAAGGAGGCATAATCTGGGTATCCAAAGGTAGATCCACTTTAGGAACTCAAATTGACCAGGAGCTTGGTGTAGTTCGCTACTTTTCAGCAGCTTACGCTATAGAAGCTCCATCATACCTCTCAAAATTGCCTCTTGATGCTCCTGTTCCTACAGGCATTCACTCCCACTCTGTTATTATTCTGCTCAGTTTCAACAGCTGTTATTCTGAGCCCTTTCCAGGTCTCAGGCACTGTGCTAGTCACGGCAGAGACAAAGATCAGTAAGATATGAGCCCTGCCTTAATGGAGCTTAGTATAAAGAAATAACAATTTTTCTATTGGGGACTACTTTTCAGTCTAAATATTTATCATTCCTTTGTCAGAAGGAGAAAAAAAAAACTAACTAAAAATCTGCTAAACATCTCTTTGACCAGTGAAAACATTTTGTAATGGAGAGCATTGAATAAATATTCCTTTCAGAATCCTTTCACCTCTAGCAAAGATAACACTCAAGGTTTTTCCAAGGGAGGAAGGAGATGTACTTATTTTGGAAAGAATGAGATTCCCCAGGGAAGTGTTATTTTAAGATATGTTAAAGAACCTAACGACCAAGGCCCCCTATCAGCTTCAGGTGCCTGTTTCCAGAATGAAGAGTTACCAGCAGCCATTCTCACCATCTGGGGAGGCGGAACTTCCAAAACCAGCTGTGAGATTTCGGCAGCAGAAGACCTCTGCCCAAAGACATTCAAGTTTTGTGCCTTTTGAATTTTCAAGAATTGTACTATCAAAACTTTCCTTCCCTGGATCTTTATTCGGGGAGATAAAATCATGAGAAAAAATGATTCTTCCAACCAAGAGAACCTAGAAAGACCACACCAAAGGTCATAAATGTTCAATAAATGTGACCCCTGCACATCCCAGAACATCTGTATCTGGCTTCTAGCACCAACTGTATCAATCTACAGTTGCTTATTTATATACACTGTCTCTACCTCTAGAATATGAGCTACCCCAAGCAGAAGTTATGCCAAATGCACCTTTGTAAATGCTCCCAAATAGGGCCAGATGAGCTGGTGGATGAGGGGCTTCTGCCCTGCCTTGGCACTGTACCAGAAACCTTGAGGAACCCATAGGAAGAGATGCCACAGCCATTCCCCAGGAAGAATCTCAAGAGCGGTGTGATCTCACAGTCCCTAACCAATAAGGGAATGTGGCATAAAAGGGAGAAGCCACTCCTGAGACAACTTCATCACCAAGATTGGCTACATAATTCGAAGAGTCAAGTGCAAAATGAAAATACAAGATCCCATGTTCAAAAATTAAGAATTTCAAGACAGTGACAGCAGAAACCAAGCGTGGGGGTCCTGCTGCGTATGGGGCCCTGTGCGACTACACAGGTCACATGCCCATGAAGCCAGACTTGCTTGTCATCTGTTTCAGCCACAAAGGTCATCTGGTTGCACCACTGCTCATGCCTGACCAATTCTGACTCCAGTGTCTTTAGCTAAAGAGAGGAAATAGATTAATATCTATGACAGTTTATAGTGATTTAAGGAGACTTGCAGTAATTGAAAGAACTACCCTCGGGTTCTTGGAGGAGCAAACTTAGGGTAGGGATAAAAATAATCAATACTGTTTGCTACTAGATGCCAAGTACTATGCAAAGCACTAGCTCATTTAATCCTCAGAAAAGCTTTGTAAGGAAGGCATTACTAGTATCTCCATTATACAGAAAAGGAATCTGAGGCTTTCAAAAGTTAAGTAATTTTTTATCTCACATAAGAATTTTGTGGCAAGACTCGCATACAGGTCCTTCTGGAAACAGAGTCCATGCTCTATGTATTTATGAAACTTTCACCCCCAGTCTACTTTGAACAGCTCCAGTCAGCCATTCAGAGGTGGGTGAGAATGCACCTGCATGGCTGTTTCTTCCACCTACAAAACACTGTCCCCCTTGCAGCTTGTTAAAATAACAATCATAATGAAACCACAATAAAGACATCACCTCCTCTAGGAAGCCTTCCTGGATATCCTCCCTACCCCCTTGATTAGTCCCTTCCTTCTCTGCTCCCTCTATACTGTATATTTACCCATCTTGTGGCATTAATCCCTCAACTGAAATTTGTTTGCATGTTTTTCCTGCTGGACAGTGGGTCCTTTGAGGGTGAACATTGTATCTTATTGATTTGTTTTCTCAACTCTTGGTACAATGCCTGACTGATAATAGGTGCTTAATAAACATAAATTGAATTTAATTCAGTGGAATGATATAAAAAGAATAGAGTGGTGTGCCTTATATTTATCTTCTTGTCTAGAGATTCTGGAAAGCTTTGAGGTAAAAAGGGATCTAGGGAACAGTGATTTTAAAAAAATTTATGGTTCAGTGGCTGTGACTGTCTCACCTGTTGAAAAGTGGAAATTTAATTTGTTTTTGTCTTTGAGAAGTGGATGCTTCTCTTTGCAAGTTCTCTTCCTTTCCAGGGGGCAAAATGGGTACACTAATACACTCCAGGAAGGAATTGGACAGACCCAATGACCCTTTCAAAATCTTTTAGTCTTTTCAGTATAATTATTTGTTTATATCCTTAAAAACAATTATTTTGGGGTGTTTTGCCCCATGGCCATTTTTCAAGGGAAATGCCTTCACAGAGCAGCCCAGTGAGATCTGGGTCGATATGACTCCCCGCTCTCGTTCCCTGGGTTCATTCTACCACAAATTGATTCTCAGAGGCAGTGCCATCCTGAGCCCTCTTTAGCCAGGACTGGTCTGCTCTGAGGAGCACACTGGAACATTTTCATTTAAGCTTTAATTAAATCTTGTCTGTTAAGGTGTCAGTGACCCATCCTGGCAGCTAAAAGGTAACATACAGAAGTTAATTTCCTAAGGTCTTAGAGCACATAACCCTGACGATGTGCATGAGATACACACGTGAACTCAATTTCAAAGGAAGTGTGTTTGAACTGGACTCTTGAGTGAGCAGAATAAAATAAAAAATTTTTTTAAAACTGACCAATGAGAAAATGTTTATAAAAATTAAGATAAGCCAACTCATTGAGTCTGCTTGTCTTGACTTAAAGATGTGTCATGATCTCTGGAAATATGTGATGCTAATAGGGAAATTATTCATAAAGGAGGAGATGTTTAATTAACCAGTGTGAATTAAGGAATCCCAGAACCAAAAGTATTCTAAAAGATCCAGAGTCATTTAATCCAGTTTACTCCTGCATTAGTTTCCTATTGCTGCTGTAACAAACTACTATAAACTGGGTGGCTTAAAACAACGCAAATTTATTATCTTGCAGATCTATAGGTCAGAAGTCCAAAATAGATCTCATGGGTTAGAATAAAGGTGTCTGCAAGGTTTCATTCCTTCCTGGAGGCTCTAGGAGAGAATCCATTTCCTGGCATTTCTTAATTTGTGGCCTTCTTCCTCCATCCTCCAAGACAGCAAGGTCGTATCTCTCTGACCATTGTTCTGTAGTCACATCTCTCTGACGATGGCCTGGAAAGGTTCTTCACTTTTGAAGAACCTGTGTGATTAGATTGTACCCCCATCCCTGGATAATCCAGGGTAATCTCCTTCTCAAAGTTCTACACCTTGGGCTCATGAGCATTTACGGCCTTTTTGATCTGTTCTAGGTGGGTTCATGACTGATAGGAGCTAGACTGTGCCAAGCTATATGACCTCTCTTTTCTTTCATTTTTCCTCCCCTGCTACCCACAGGCACCCTGTGAGCTCCCCTACCTCCCATGGTTCCATGCACTGATGGAGACATGATCTTCCCTGATCTTAGCTTGACTCTCTAAAGACCTTCCAGTGGAAAGGAGTCCGCTGCCTTTGCCCCCACCCATCTGCATGCCCACCCCAGCCCCTCATGCCCTCCCCCAAGGCTAATTGCAGTCCCTATGAGAATCATAGGTACACACATCATTCTCCCCATTCAAAGTGGTAGATCGCTTTAAACAATTACTAAGTTCGCATGCAGTTCTGAGGCTGGAAGAGAGGGAATAATATTTTTTTTCTGGACATCTCACTTTTTTTAAACATAAGCATTTTAAGGTCATTTCACTGACCAAAAGTAAGAAAGAGTATTTGGAATGCTGATGTAGTTATTTTCTTTGGCACTTTATAGCAAAAAATATACAAATCTAACTCATGACAACTGATTAATAGATGTGTATACCAAGGTCATAACACTGTATATCATTATATCCAAGTGTATTTTACCTCAATATTACTGACAGAGATCAATAGAAACACACAAAGCCCTCTGTTGCTCTGTTAAAACACAAATCTTTTTAAAAGAATATGTAGATAAGTTAATTAATAAAGTAATAGAAAGTATAGCTGCCAACATTATAAACAAAGCTGTGACAGAAGAAAGTTCTCACTTATCTGTAATAAGAAATTTTTAAAACTTATTTTCTCTCTTTACCAAAGCACATTTGGCTCATAAATGTTTACTTTCCCCTCATTGTTCCCAACCTCCCAACAAAAATAAAAGTATTAAAGTTCATTCCCTAGGCAACATTCTTGTTTTTCTGTTGTCAAGTATATATTTAAATTATTACCTTTTCACACGAAAAATTATGACACAGGATGGTCCCAGAGGATTTTGTCACTTTTTTTAATTAAGTATCACTCTCTGCTTCCTTTCAGGAGGCAGAAATGTATAAGACTGTCTCCATTGACTGGACCATTTTCAAGTTTTTCTACTTTCAGAAATTCCCTAAGGGGCCTGCCTCAGGTGATTTAATGTACCTGAGGTCATTGGCTTCCCTGGAGACTTCTCAGGCAGAAGCTCAGAGTTTCAGGTCAAAGCCGGCCCAGCCCAGGCACAGCGGTAGGAAGAGGCACCCAAAGCTTGGGACGGAGACAGGCCAGGAGATGACTTAAAACAAAGGGCTTCCTACCTAGGTCTGCCCTTGACAAGTGACTGGAAACTACGTACTGCCGGCGTCACTGTAATGTTTTAAAAACAGACCAGTCAATAGTTTATTAGTGATAAGAAGAAAATACTAGATACTTCAGGACTACTTTTCAGTTTATTACTCTTACTCTCAAGGCATAATGGAAATGAGAGAGAAATGGAAAACTATGACAAGAAAAGTCATAATGTTTTGAACATCTACTATGAACCTGGTGTTTTATATACTTATCTTTCACAATCCTGATTGTCCTAAGTTGTCATTATTGTTCCCAGCAACAAAGAAAACAACTGCAACTGAGCAATTTATGCAATTTATGCAATTTACACGTGGCCCAGGACTTACAAGCATCAGACCTAGGTCTGTCTTTTTCTACCATCCCTCAGTGATTTCAGCTCCCACATCCGTTCTTTGCAAGAAGTTGCACTGGGCCATCACTTAATGCATGTTAGTGCCCTGACCCGCACACCTCAGGTGACGTCTTTTCTAACATACTAAGCAATCCCTTGACACAAAGAAGTAGTTGTCACCTCTTCTACTGCCCTGGACCCTGGGGTATCAACACAGTCCACCAGCATGAAAATACTTCAAGTAGCTGAGAGCCTGAATCACTGTCTTTTCAACACTCCCACAACCCAAAGAATTTTCTGAGCTCCCTTCACCTATTCTTTCCTAGTGGAGTCCGGCCAAGCCCCAAACCCCTAGAGGATTCTTCCAGCTGAGATTAGGCCCTAGGGCACACTCTGAGGTCTCTAAGTGGTTCAGAGTAGTCTGAATTTTATAGGCTACAACTTGAGTCGGTTTCCCACTGTCCATGGGCAGCTGACAGCTGTCAGGGAGCCAGGCCCCTCTCTTGCCGCCAGCCAATCCTGAGGCTCATTCACTGAGACAGGGACAGAGCCCAGACTGACAGACTGTTTTGGTTTTTTCCAAGAGGCCCCAGCAAACTGGGTTTGGCTGTCAGTGGCCTCTAACATCAGCAGAACACACAGGCTTCTGGAATACCATTGGATCAAGCTACTGTGAACTGGACATGGTTCCAGTAAAATCTCTGGCTCCTCCTGCAGATTGCTCTGTTTCAGTCAAATGTCCTTTTTTTTTTTTTTATGCCACTAACACTTTGAGCCTCTTCTGTGTGAAAAGACTAGGAATGCAGAGCCTCTGAGATGTGTTCTGCCTAAACCTGTCGATAAACCACAAGATGCAAAGAAATGTTGTCATTCATTTGTTCATTCATTCATCATTCACTTATTCATTTCTTCAATATTTAGATATCGAATATCTACTCTGTGAAAAGTACTATGTTAAATAATGTGGTATCCTGTCCTCAAAAAGATTGTAGTTTAATAGAAGAGATAAGTCATATCTATTAGTTTCTCTAAGATAAGGTAAAATATAATAGGTACAATAAGAAAAATACAGGTAGTATGGCATATGTCTCAGGAATGGAAAGATATTATTGGCATTTGGAGTATAGTGGAAGCTGTCTAAAGTTTAGGTTTCTCCCAAAGCGGATTCTGAGAGAAGAATTTCAATGCAAGTAGTTTAGTTGGGAAGGAGAAGATCTCAGTGAACACACAGAGTGGAGGTCAAAGCAGCAAAAGGAAGGAAACTAATACAGGATACTTTAATGAGCAGTTACTGCTATAAGCAACTGGGGCTCACCCCCATGCGGAGTCTCTGGGAGAGGCTGAACATCCCTCAGAATCATCAAAATGAGAAGGAGGAAGCTGAAATGTAGGTCCTATAATTACCACCTCTCAGGATTAAGGGTCCCTCCTAAGATATTAATTCCCATTCCCTGCCCGTGGCCAGAGAATACTCTGAGAGAGGAGAGGCAGGGAGTTTCAGAGTTTATAGAACCTGCCTGGGGGTCCCCTGGGTGGGCTAAGGGAATGGGGTAGGCATCCATCATGCTACAGAAGTCTTCATGGAGAATCAGTACTTGAGCAGAGTCTGTCTTAATCCCTTTAGGTTGCTCTAAGAAAAATATCATAAATTAAATGGTTTATAGACAACACACATTTACTTCTCATAGTTCTGGAGACTGAAAAGTCCAAGATCAAAACTCAAGCAGATTCAGTGTCCGGTGAGAGCTCACTTCCTGGCTCATAGAAAGCCATCTTCTTGCTGCAGCCTCATGTGGGAAAAACTAAGAGGTCTGTAGGGCCTGTTTTATAAGGACACTAATTGCCTCCCAAAGGCTTCGCTTCTGATTTCAATCACTTTGGGTATTGGGTTTCAATATATGAATTTTGGGAGGACAAAATTATACACCATTTACAACAGGGTCTTAAAGGAAAGACAGGTTTTGCTTGTGGAGGGCAGGGTAATTTCAGGTGAAGGAAAGACACAAAAGCAAATAACCACAGGCAGTAGAAAGGGAAAAGTGAATGATTCAGCAAAGCTGGACCTCAGGATTCACACAGTAGGACTGGGAGAAGTGCAGGTATGAGAGAGCCAGATTACACATCATATGCTATAAAAATCAATATAGAATATGAACATTTTAAAATAATTTTAGAAATACAGATGACATTTTAAAAATTCAATCTCTGTGTGAAGAACCTATTCTATCTCAGTGGAAAATTCCTTGACCAAGAGACAAGCTCAGACCTAATCTACTTTACTTTTGTGGTTAAAATTGTGTCTGTGAGCAGCCTCCAATATTGATTGTGAAATATGTCTGCTGATCCAGAAAAGATGCTTCAAATACGTTAGTGGCATAGCTCTCCGCATTGGTAAATAAGTAATCCCAGAGCCATCCAAACAAGGTTAAATCTTACAACCAAGTAGTAAATAACTCACAGCCATCTGTTACATTTTAGGAATTGTCTTCTCTGAGTGTATCATCTCTTACTGATGTCTTGCCTCTGCCTCTCTGCCTAGAAGCACCCAAAAGAGACATTCATTTCTCTGAAGAGAAGAACCCCCACGCCAAGAATGACCAGTCCTGTGAAGACATGTGGCCAAGATACACCAACACCTCCTGTCCAGGAACTTTCTGTCCCCACGACTGTGGCTCTACCACATGTCCGAGGATGCAGAAACCTAGTGGAGGCTCCTCAGTGCGGGAGCAAGAGAAAGACTTAGAATTTTTGTCTTAGGAATTTAAGTTTTAGGTCCACAGCAGGACTGAAAGAGTTCCTCTTCTCATCACCATCAGAGAACCGTATGTTCTCTGATACTTCAAGAAAAATCAAGCTTTTTATTTAATGACTTTAATTGAAAAAGTCATATCAATGTTTTTTAGTTCATAAAATTAACATGTCCCCTAAAAGGGATGCAAAGATTAATTTCCCCAAGTAGAATCTTATTTTTAATTCAACATAGAAACTTTCTCTTTAAGGGCATTTTTACTATGTAAAATAAGAAACTATTTGTACTATTAAGTTTAACTTCCCTCACATCCAAACCACCACCACCATCATATGTATCTGTGTTATTTGGATTTTCTAGGAGTGGAGCACATTCAATTAAAAATATTATCAAGAAACTTTTGAAGGTAATAGATATGTTTATTAACTTGACTGTGGTGCTATTGTCACAGATATATGCATATGTTCAGACTCATCGAATTGTATACATTAAATGCACACAATAAAAATAAAAAATGCAGTTTTTAAAATATAAATTATACTTCAGTGGAGCTATAAAATAAAATAAAATGTTTATCCTTCAGTTCAGCTCAACAACTCTTTTTCGAGGGCCCACTAGAAGGAGGGATGCCCTGAGCTGAACATCAGAGAGGCACAGGCGAATGTGGCATAGTTCCTACGGGTTTCAGGGAGTTGGTATCATTATTTTATTTTCACTGAATGTCATAGTGGAAATTATATCACAACCATAGAAAATCCTGAATTTTTAATGCATTGCTGAAAGGGTTACAGTGGTGGTAATTTTACAAACTAATAAAAAAGAATGTTCACCTTAATAAACCATTTTAGATTATTTGCAAAGGGTCTACACCTAAAGAATCGGTTTATACTCATTTTCTTTAACTGAAATTGGAAAGAATGTATCATTTGAATAATAATCTTTACATTCTTACTATCTCTCTCAACATTCATAATTTTATATCTTTGTGAGAATTTCTGCTTCATCTTGGAATTCTTTCCACAAGTCCAACTTCAATTGCTCTTTACCATGCCCATTCTTTTCTAATCACCTCAGATTTTCATCCAATCAGATCAAAGTCCTTGACATTCTAAAGATAAGCCATTAGGAAAGAAAGTAGGAAAACTCCATGGGTGTGAGTCTCAGGCTGGCTTTCAGCCTCAAAACAAGTCCCCTGGCTGAGACCACTGGTTCTCCATTTACAAGCTCAACCCAACTCCTATTTCTAATTTCAAGCTGGTGCAAAAGAACTTAAGAAGTTCCCTTTTTCTTATTAATTTGTAAGAGACATTTTATGCATTTTACGCATTAAAATATCCTTTGGTCTACCATATTTGTTGCCAATATTTCCCACAGGCTATCATTTGCTTTTTAATATAATTTAGAGTATCTTTGCATTAGTCACAATTCATATTTCATTTTGAAAGTGCTCCAAGTAAGACATAAGAAATCTCCTGCATATAGACCTTAACAGCCTTGCTGCTCCATTACATGAGTTCAAGGGCTCCAGTCACACTAGAAGCTATTTGAACAATATCCCCTGGTAAGCACAGTTGTATACAGTGGCCCTGATTCCAAGCACATTGTCCATAGAAACTGGAAACACACACACACACACACACACACACACACACACACACACACACACACAGCTGACACTAACTTAGATAGCACTCCTGCCTGACCAAGTTGATATCTGACCAGTGATATAGGACAGGGTATAGCAAACTCTCTGTAAAGGATCAGACAGTAAATATTTTAAACTTTGCTGTTAGGCCATTACTCATCTCTGCTATTGTAGCATGAAAGCAGCCATAGATAATACACAAACAATTAAGTGGCTTTGTCCAAATAAAACAGTATTCACAAAAACACTACAATCTGAATTTCATGTAATTTTTGTGTCTCACTAAATATTATTCTTCTTTTATTTTTTTCAACCTTTTAAAAATCTGAACACCACCATTCTTAGCTCACAAGTCATACAAAAATAAGGATTGGCCAAATTTGACCCACAAGCATTAGTTTGCCAATCCCTAATGCGGAGTGAATGTCTGGTTCATGCATGTCTACTAGAGAAGCCCAAGGAAAAGGACATGTTTTAATCTGTGAGCAGAAGAGATATGCAGCCATCTTTAGAAGCCATCACATGGTTGTACTGTATTATCTTTTGCCTCATTCTACCAATGTAGTTATGGTCAGCCTGAATCCCAAAGTTAAGATATATGGAGCAGGGCAACAGTCAGCCGACAATGAACATGGAGCCTGATTGAGAAATAAAGCTTTACTGATACAAGCCACCAAGATTTAGGGATCACTCTGGTACTGCACATAGTTTAGCTTATGCTTACTGTACATTCCTGAATAAATTACCTTGTGTTTGTATTTACGTGGCTCCTCTAAGCATTTGAGTTTAAAGGTCTTATTTTAAATCATTTGAGCTTTAGTTTCTTCAACTATAAATTTGCATTACCATGTCTCCTCCAAAAATTATGAGGATTAAAATGAAATAAGATATATGAAAAATGCTATATAAATTATAAAGCAATATAGAAAGGTTTTTACTATCAAATAGCCATAAAATAAGACAGATTTTACTGAGTTCTACTAAAGAAGTAGAAAAGTGCTGTGGTTTGGGTCAGGTAACTAAGTTCACGGAGGTCTTCGAGAGAAAGCTGCCTTTGAACTAGATAGTGAGAGTGTGGTGGGACTCTAACAGAGGCGTGCACAAAGGCAGGTTGTGGCAGCCCTACCTCAGCTCAGTGTTCATATCCTTTTGTCCCTGCCTTGTTTGAGGTCCTAAGAATTATCTGTTCATTACATTCTGAGGAAGAAAAAATAAGTTCTATTACAGGGACACAGAAGAGGACTCAAATGTTCCTTCTAAAATCTAATGTTATATTTCAAATTATTTCATTTCAACTGAAAGTGAAGGCAGCCTAGAGGAGTTAGCTATATAATTACTTTTGAACAGTCCTGGCCACCCTTAGCACATTTAATTATTTCGTAATTACTTATACTTATGGCCCAATGTGGAAACTATATATAGATTATTGATCTCTAAGATGAATATAAAGGAAAAGCAGTCATTATTTTCTGTCCCCAGAAGGCTTCCTCCCCCTTGTCATGAGAACAAATAACTCTCTGGACAATGGGGAAAGCTAATGACAGGCTGGGAGGCTGGAAGTACCATAACTTCACAAAGGATAAAGGCCCAAAAAGCTTATGCATTCCCAGAAATATTTCACTTTTAATTTATCTTACCCAGATTTACAAATGACAAATACTTCCTGAGACACTCAACTGAAAAGGTCTTGTGAAACTCATATTTAGTGAAAATCAAGAATAGTTCAGCATAATTTTCTGTTCCTTTTAGTCCCCCCTCAGAATGCACTTTTGCATTAGAAAAATAAGCATGAGCTCAATCTAATGAACCATGCATAGCTAGACACAAAGTCCATCTTGGCACCAGTGGACTTTACCCTCACATCTTTAGTCAGACTTCTAGTCTCTCCTAAATCACTGCTCTGTAATTAATGGGAAAGGCACTTAGTGGGAACTCATAGCAATTAATGGGAAAATAATATTGACATAAGATAAACTGATGCATCATGAGTCTTATGGTCACCAAAATAATGGCCAAACAAAAGGGAAAGGCCTCCTTAGAGCAGCTACTGCTCGCAATAGTTGACTGTTCCTGTAAGAACATAAACGTTCTCCAACTCTAAAATCTTATTATGTTTTATGGAATAATTTGAGAAAAATAAAATTTTCATAAAACCAGCATTGCATAAGTGAAAGAGCTGTTTGCTTACATTCATTTTAAATTTTAGACTGTACCTAATCCAAGAGACACCAAGAGCATCCCAGTTATGCATGAAGAGCACCATTCACCTCTCTTGTGATTCTTTTATGTGTCAGCAGGTATAAAATACAGCTCCCAGTTCCTTATCCTTCAGTATCTCTGACTGAGGAACAATTATGTTCATATAAAGCCTCTTCCCTCCAGTAGTTTATAATTTTGTTAGGGAAGAAGACAGAGAGATGAGTCATTAAGAAATAGCACCAGATTTGAGTTACAGTACAAAGCAACCTCAGGGCTATATAGGCTTAACTGACTGAGAAAGTTCTTCAATAATTCAGATGAAGAGAGAAATCTCAATGATCTGGAATGGCCAGGAGGATGCCTGGGTAGGAGGTGAGATCTGATCTAAAGGTGGATGGAATTCTTTTTCTTTGTGAAGAGATGGGCAGGCAATATTCCCAACATACCCAATGAACTCAGCATCTCAGAGGAAGAATGTGCTTGATGATGAGCTCAGGGACAGTGAGACCTGCCACATATGAGTTGTGCCTAAAAGTGAGCCATGCAAGATAAAAATAAAAAGGCAGCTTGGGGATAAATTCTGAGGGTTCTAGAATGCCAGACTATGGGGTTCAGAAGCCAGCCTACGTGTGAGCAGCTAGCATGATCTCCTTGGGTCTATAACAGAGATTAGTGGTTAAGACCCCAGCCTCAATTTCTCAGCCTTTAAAATGGGGAATATAACAGTACCTACCTCACAATATTGTTTGAAGAATTAAATATGACTTAGGACAGGGGGTCTGGCAAATAAGTTTTAGGTATGCATTAGTTATTTTTTTATTATTATTGGTAATATTTTAATATCCCTCCTGAAGAGTTTATGCCCTTTGGAATAGGTAAATAGGCATGTTTAATTCTATTCTCCGAGCTTTCTAGACTAAAATTAAGTGTAGTTCTCTTTGCCCATGACAGCTAGAGACCCATTTCCTAACTGTACCCCAAACAGAAAGAAGGCACTGGGCAGGAAAATTTTAAGTTCCTGTAAGCACCTCCCCAACTGCAAAGTCTCGTTTTTTCCACAGCCTTCCCCTGGCATCTGGGACCTTAGAATTTTGCCCATTAGAGCTCCAAAAACAGTGATTAAGATGGACAACCTCTGAAACAAATCGGAAACTTTTTTAAAGGAAAAAAAAAGCTGAACTTCCACAGTATAAATATTACTAGATGGCCTCAGGCTCAGATGCCATTCACAAACTCCTCAAGCTGTGCTCTCACAATTTATGACATTTAACAGAGCCCCTGGAGAGAGCTTCAGTCTTGCCATGCTCCAGAGCCAAATATTAACCTCTTTGTGTTAATGAGGCCAAGTCAGGCAAGAATAAGATGGGGGATCATTTGAGTGATTTTGCTTGTTAACTTTCAGGCCTCTTTTCTCACCCTCTCCTTTCTCCCATGCTCCAGAGAGAAAACTGGAAGCTTTCAGGACAAGAATTCAGTGTGCCCCCTTCACCAGGTACCAATATTGGAACCATAACATGGCTCATCATCCCAAGTATCATGGGCTGCTCAGCCCCAAGACCCCAGGACACAGGTGGGAAGTGAAGACAGAATGATACACAGAGAAGAGGCATGGGGGACACTAGCGGGGTCACTGGCTTCATCTGGGCTCTCTCACACCAGTTCTTAAACAAGTGTGGCTCTGTTGAAAATTTTTGCTCCCACCCACCCCACCCCCCAGCAAAGACCTGTACTTTTATGCTGCCAAGATCCACTTCTGGACAGGACAATGTTCATTTGAATTAGCCACATATCCCTTCCTGTGCTTTATCAGCCCTGACCTTCTCTTGAGCAGAGCAGTTAAGTTCCCTAGGCCTAACACTGTCAGATTCAGCAATGAGTAATTTTTTAAAAAAATTTATGAGTTTATTTGAGCCAAATCTGACATTTGCCAAGAAGCAAGGTCGCAAATGCTCCCTAAAATGAATGATTTTTAATATAAGTATATCCCATGCCACATTTGAGACATACTTATACTAAAAAATTTTTTCTTGCTCATTTCAAATTTAAATTTGACTGTGCATCTGCACTTTATTTGGCAACCTTATCGAGGCCTCAGTTTCCTCATCTGTAAATGGAATGATTTTCACTTTAAGGACATAGGTCTTCTGTCAAAAGAAATCTTATGCAAAAGCACAATATATGAAATAGATAAGAACAGAGCTGCCCCAGTTGAGGCAGAGGTGGGCAGCCAGATATCTCTCCTCCCACCTTCTGCTAAACCCATATCTGCCCTGGCTTCTGTTTCAAAACCAGAGGAGAATAACCTCTGCGATCTCTTCTGATTCCTGTCTCCAGCAGCCCAGGACTCCAATGGCTTCCCAACTGAAGATCCTACAAACTTCAGGCGACTCGTACCTGTTTTCTCTGCCACTAGAATTCTTCATACGTACACTATCGTGGGAGGTAAGGAGTTCATCTTCAGATCCTCCAGGTCATGATTCCAACTTCCAAACCCATTAGTTAGACATAGCTAGACTCCTCCTTTTAGACTCGTGCCATGGGAATGAAGCTCCTCACAGACAGTGCCGTGGGGCGCGCCCCAGTCAGGCTGTGTGTGGTGATGGGGAAAGTGTGGGCTCTGAGACCATCACTGTCACTATTAAGCAGGGACTTAGCCTCTTTGAATATCAGTTTAATGATAACAGGGCTATTGTTATCATAATTAGATAAGAAAATGTACAAAAAGAGCTTCTTGAGTGAAAGAAGCCAGACCTCTTCCCAAAAAAAGAGTATGATGTTATACAATTCCATTTATATAAAATTCTAAAAAGTGCAAACTAATCAATAGTAACAAAAAGTAGATTAGTATTTGCCTGGGGATAGAGTGGTAGGGAAGGACTACCCAGGGAAACAAGGAGATGTTTGGGGTGATGGGTATGTTCACTCTCTTGATCGTGGTGATGATGTCATGGTTGCATACAAATGTCAAAATATATCAAGTTGTAGTCTCTAAATATAGTTTACTGAATGTCATTTATATATTAATAAAGCTATTTAGAAATAAATAAGCTTCAAAATACTGAAAAAAATAATACATAAATTGTATTATTATCATTGTTTTTATGCTTATTTTTATCCTGGCTTTGAGGATCCTTCCTGTGTTTGAAAATTATCTTTTTCTCCCTAGAACCAAGTACATTTCCTAACAAAAAAAAAATCAAATTTCTATGACTCTAATATACCCAAGGCTCATGGAATATCATCACCTCAGAGGTGCAAAGGACTCTGAATGCCATCTAAGCAAGCCTTCTATCAAATACACCCTTTACTACTCTCCCACCCCTGAATCCAAGTCTTATTGATTCTCTCTCCCATCTATCTCCCATATCTCTCCTCATTTATCTACCTCTGCTGTCCTTTCCTGGTCCAGACACTACCCTGTCTTGCCTAGACCACTGTAACAGTTTCCTGATGAACTCAACATACTCTTGTATTACTCACCTCCAATCCATTATCCACACTCCATTGGAGTGATCTTTTTAAAATGCAAATACAATCATGTCAATCCATTGCTTAGAACTTTAAGGTATGTCCCCAATGCCCTTAGAAAAAGACCCAAACTCTCTACCATGGCCTATTAGACCCACGTGATCTTGCCCTGCCCACCTGTCCAGCACAGCCAGTACCATTCTTCTTTTCTCTGTTCCAGCCAATTTGGACTTCTGTAAATGGATCATGCTCCTCTCATGACCAGCCCTTCCCATGTTTCCCACAAGCCTTCTTCCACCCGAAAGTTTCTCTACCTTCACTCCTATAGTTGACTCATCATTTGGGTTTCAATAGAAATGTCCCTTTCTTAGAGAAGCTTAATCAATTCTCCAGACAAGGTCTTGTCCCCTATTTTAAATCCCCAGTGCATTCTACTTTTCTTTTAGTAATCAATAGTGCAATATCAATCGTCCTTCCTTAAGGAAGAGGACTGGAATCATATCTTTCTTTATATTCACTACCAAACATAGTGCCTTACATATAATAGGTGTTCAATAAATTGTTGTCGAATGAATTAATGAATGCAGAACTATCCGCTAGCATCATATATACTATTCTATTATGACCCATGTGCGGTCCCTCAAATTTTTAAAATTTTACCATATTGAGTCCATTTTATGAAATTGTCATAATCATTTATGAAAGTGATTACTGACTCTGTAAGCCTTGAGATAAACCAAAGAATTTGGTCAATGGTAATTATAATTAGAACACAAAAATATATTTTAGTCTGTTGAATTGGCAGAGATTAAAAAAAAAACTGACCTCATTTCATGTTGATGAAAGTATAGGGAAGCAAGCCGTCTCAATAACTGACAGTGGGAATAGAAATTCACACAACCTTTTGGTGAATCACTTGACATCATATATTTATATTTTGAATGAACGTACTATTTGTTATGAACTAAACGTTTGTGTCCCACTCAAAAAATCACATGTTAAAATCCTTTCAGTGTGATAGTATTAGGAGGTAGGACTTTTGGCAGGTGAGTCGGTCATTATGGTGGAACTTTTGTGAAGGAGACTCGTGTTCTTATAAAAGAGGCTCCAGGGAGCTCCCTGGCCTCCTTCTATCATATGAAGATAAGAGAAGAAAGATGAGATCTGAAAGTGGGCCCTTGCCTCACGCTGCTGGAGGCCCTCAGACTTCCAGCCTCCAGAAGATTTTTTTCTGTCCTCTAACTGTTTCTTTGGTTAGCTTTCTTTCTGTCCTCCAACTGTTTCTTTTGGTAGCTTTCCTTCTCTATCTGGTGGATTTTCAAACACAAGAATGGGCACATGATCTTGCTAGCCAATCAGAATATACAGCTCCCAGAACCTAGGGCTTGGTCCAGGAATGGATGTATAACACAACACAGAATTATTTTCAGGAACTGGTCTGGATACAGGGGAAGAAGACTTCATATATTTTACCCTAGATTGCTATTTATGAGAAATATCTAAGTTTAAAGCTACCTAAGAGTATCTTTTGCCACAAAGTGGAAAAAGTTCACCTAAAAAATGAACACAAAGAAACAAAATATCTACAAAAGGAGACAATATCTTACTGGCTGCAATAGATCCACTAGGCCCAGTTGTGCCTGTGGCCTGGTCCATCCTCTTGGATTTCTCATTTTTGCTAAATAACTTGAAATTTTTTGCAGAATAAAGCAACCACAGATGATCACCAACATTATAGAGCTTGGATGTGGCAGAACTAGGGTTAATTTCTAGTTGTATCGACTCCTATCACGCTGACCTCCATCACAACTCCTGTACGGGCAGCTGGTGTTCAAATGCTCCCTGTTTGGTGCAAATGCACACTTGAACAAACTCAGGAAAACAACTTTACAATATGTATCGTGAGCCTTCAAGATATTTGTACTTTTTCTATGACAAGGAGAGAATTCATGTATTGATGAGTGGCCTTTTGATAATTATCTTTTTCATTGTAAATTAATATATTCCCTTTCTGATTTTAATATTTATACTTTCTAGCTCACTATCTCCACTTGGGAAACACATCCTAAGTAAATTATCTAAATTATGAACAAAGGTTTATGAATAAAAATGTTCATATAAAATAGAAAAAAAGTGAGGCAGCCAAAGTATGATAATGGTGAGATAAATTATGATGTAGATCAGATTGTTAAATAATAATTTTGAAAAGCTGTTGCATGTTTATGGTTTTTAATGACAGAAAAAATACAATTAAGTAAAAAGGTAGGGTTTATTTTACCTATTCCATTTTATTATATCTAATATGTCTTAGAAATGTTCCAATAAAACCATCTCTAATATGGGGAAAAAACTGACACAAGAGAGCCAAGTGTGAGATTTGTGGAAGAGAACTACAGTGGCAGGTCATTATGACTATTATTTAGTTGAAATAATATCAGTACACACAACATACATTGCTGAGCACATTTTCAGTCATATCAAATATCCCTCACATCCTAGCTACTAGAGTCCCTGAGAATTGCTTACACAAAATCTTCTAACAAGTAGACCCAGAATGATGCCCTTGAGGCAAACAGCTGAGCAAGAAGACAAGAATATATTTTGAATTACGGGAAGCTACCCCACAGGCAATTTTGGTTCTTCCAGACCAGTTACCGGAAGTCAGACACACTAGAGCCCCAGATAACTAACTGAGGATATTTCCTCTTTAAAATGAATATTTGATGTGTCCCCTGAGACTCATTCCAAACCAAAGGGGAATATTTTTGTCCTGTCTCCTGCCTTCTGCATTGGTGACTAAAAAAGAACTCATCACTCGACAATATTTCTCTGCCAGGAATGACATTGAACCAGGGAATCTTACCTTTAATTCTGTTATTGATAAATAGATGAAAGATGTTATTAATAGGGTAAAGATTTAAGAAGCATTGTTCATTTGGTTTACTGTAGAAAATATCTAAGAACTATGCTTAGAAGCAGGTTGGTGTTGTGGGAAGTTGTGTGTGTTTCAGAGTAACAAAGTCCACAGTACAAATCCTGGCTGAGCCTCTTCTGAGACATTTAGCCTGCCCAAGCCTCAATTTCCTCATAAAATAATGCTCCAATACTACTTTGCCAGGTAGTGCTGAATTTAAGTCTTGAGCAGTGTCCAGCAAGCTGTAGCAGGGTAATAAATTGTTTATGAATGAATGGCTTTAAAATGCTTAGTAGAGTACCATTCCATTTCCATCAGCACTTCCCAAATTTTCAAGCACTTATAAAAGTATCTTGGGATCTTGAGAAAATGCAGATTCTGATTCAGTACTCTGGGATGAAGCTTGAGAGTTCCAACAAGCTCCCCGGTGACACCAATACTGCTGGTACACAGACCAAGTTTAGAGTGGCAAGGCCCTACATCACTCATTCTCAAACATTACTACACCTTGTCAAGGAGCTCTAAAATATACTCATGACTGGGTCCCACCCCTCAATATTCTCATTTACTTGGTCTGGGGATATGGCTTGAGCCCTGGGATTTTTTTAAAGCTCTCTAGGTGATTCAGAGGTACACCGAAGTTTGAAAACCACTATTTTATATATATGTGCTTAATAAGAAGGACCTATTATAATTATAAATTTGATGAAGGTCCAAAAGATTGAGATTATACTTGAGTAACATATAAAATACTGTCATACTGTCTCTCCACCCAAATAAAATATACCGTGCTGTAATAAAGAGCAGAAGGAAATGGATAATTTAGCAGGTAGGTCTTAACAATTTGCAAAAAAAAAAAAAAGAAAGAAAGAAAGAAAGAAAAGAATGAACCAATCACTCTATGCAAAATTAAGTTTTTTAAACTTTAAATTTAACTACATTAAATGAATTAGATGCAATATTTTAAAGAAGTGATTTTTTGTTTAAAGGTGCCTCTTCAGACATACTCCAGTGCATGGCAGACACAGGAAGGTTTCTTCCTATCTTGTTAACTAAAATGTTTGGGTTTCTTTTAACTGTGCATTCTCATTGCCAACAGAGAGTGGAAGCAAAAGATACATGATACAATAGGGGAAATGTCAGGGCAGTGTTTTCAAACATAATCATCGAAATGTGAAGGGACATGCAGTTCAGAAGGAACAGAGTAAGATGATATAGCAAGGAGAGAAGAGAGCAGGTGACGCAATCTGATGTGACGCTGACATGCCAGATCAAAAGCTCTGACGGGAGAGAAACATTTCATCTGGGAATCAAGTGAATTGTTATAAAGTTAAGAGAGAGAAGGGGGACTGTGGAGATAATAGGACTGGCTTTCAGCCACCACATCTAAAGACTTTGCCCAGAGGAACTACTCAAGTGTTCATTCAGAACACACTGTCTGGAAGTTTAAATGAAAGTGTCCAGGATTCCAGTGCTATTTGCTTGTCTTTAAATCTCTCCACTCAAATCCTGGGACCTCCAGCCTTCCAGAGAACATCACCCATATTCCGACAATCTTCCTTAAAAAGGACCGATCTCCTTTCCATGAGATATTTATGTTTTCCACCAGTTCACTGAGTTGAGCACTTAATTTGCATTCAGAACTTGCTTTTAGACTAACTTATTATACATGTCACTAATTTTTAAGCAAAAAAAAAAATCCTTTGCCATATTTTCATATTATTAAATATCTTTTTATACTCCTTTAAACCAAATAATTTTATTATGTGTTAACTATTTAACTCTTTTCTATCATTTTACTGTCTTGCAGAACAAATCTACCACTTCAAAGGAAGTAATTTTAAACAACTATTTGCAAAGCAGAACAATAATTACCTCTTGAGTAGTCTGAAGAAAGAGTACTGAATGGCTTGCTCTCTAGTCTTGTCACTCTCAGGTTGCCTAAGTTGGCAAGACATTTATTCTTTGTCACCTTGTTTTTTTCCATTTATATATGTGTTAAAATATGATAGATCTTAACAAAATAGTACAAAATTTCTCAAAAGAACACAACATTAAAATTTATCAAGATAAGAATAGGAGTAGAATTAATATGAACTAATTGTACAGCTTAGAAGAAATTTGAGCCTATCTAAAACAACAGAATCATGTTTACACTGACAAAATGCTGAGTCTTCATAACTGAAGTCCAAGAAATATCATGGAATTCACAATAATCAAATTTAAAATGTTAAACTAAATATTTTCATAACAATGATCAGAATCATAAAAAAAGAATAAAGAAACTGATTTAAAGATTCTGTCATATGTGGGCAAATGAGAAATCTCAGTAAAGTACAACTAGACAGAGTAGCTAGAATAGGGCCTGACATCAGGGAATAATGCCCTGTGCCTGGATCCACTCATGGAGTTGAATGATAGACCCAGTTATGAATGCTGGAAGGAGACACAGCCTGTCAAGTGCTGCACAGTTTCTAAAGAGCATAGTCACAGAAGATGTTGCCTGGCATATAGAGTAAGTACTCAGTAACTCCTGGATAGATGGATGGATGGGTGAGTGGATGGGTGGGTGGATGGGTAGATGACTGGCCATTCAGAATCAGAGTCCAAAAAGAGCTAGCACGTTACCTATAAAGGCAGCAAATCAGAGGTCATGAGGGACACAGGAGAAACTCAGCAGCCCCAACAGGCAGGCAGCATCAGAGATATCTATCAGCAGATGGAAGGTATTCAGGGAGAGAGGATGGGGAGGAATCTAATAAGAGCAGAACCCTTATCCTGGAGAAACCAGGATAATAAGCAAATAACACAAAAACTCAACTCTGCAATGAGAAAACAACAATAACAATTAGGTCTTGGGGACTAGACAGAAGCCCAGTTTTCAGATCTAAAGCTCAGAGTGAGATGGCTCAGAACTGACACAGAACTTCAGTTATCAGAATTGGGGCATGACATCAAAGCTGTACTAGCACCAAAGGCCATTTGATGCTGAAGCCTAAAACCCCTTAAATTTCTCCTACCTGGAAGTGGGATTAATCTTCGAGCCCAGGGCAAGGCTAAAACTACAGCCATTTAGGAAGACTGAGCCCTGGGGAGGGGAGACAACAAAGGCTGGAAATCAGGCAACCTGGAAAGTGAACAGGACCCTAATGACTCCAGTGAAGAGAAAAGAGATGAAATTCCAGAAAAATGCAAACATCCCATGGACTGTTCCAACAGTCATGGGAACACACCTCCCCACTACAGACAAATAGCTCCATGATCAAGAAGCTGAATCCTCATGTGGTCCCACCTCTATGTGTCCCAGTTAAAGTAGTAACCTAGTGTTACTAATAACCTAGTAACGGAAGTGCTACCAGCCACCAACATTCCCTCATGCCCTTTCCATGCAAAGAGCCCTGTGCCAGACATCCATCAGGAAATGGAATTCCTGTGATTTAGAATAAACTGCTAACAAGAATGTTAAGAACAAACAAGGATTAGGTGAAAAATATCCAAGGATTTTTGTTTCCAAAATCACAACATAGACCATTTACTTGAGTAGCAGGGAATTCTGCCATCCATTGAAAAGGATGGAAAATGGTCCCTTGGACTCACAGCAACAAGGCTTGCTAAAATCAAAGAGCTGGAGTGTGCAGAAGGCACTTCCCTTCCCATCTCAGGTCCAGTCCTCTTACACTCTCATCCAGGCTGGCCTCAGTGGCCAAGCCTCTCTCTAACCAGAAAGACAAAGCAGGAAAGCTGAAGTCACCAACTCTGAGCCTCAGGATGTGAGCAGTTTGCTCATAAGGAAAGAAAGCCTTTTTCCCACTCTATCAGCCTGCCAGTTCTAAGGCGCCTTCCCCACATCAGTATTCTGAAGGGGCCCTCTGACGCAGTGGCATCAAGGTTGAGCAGTTGTTTTGGTGTTAGTCCATTCTGTATTTTTAGCCCCCAGCACTGCCTCCAGCCACTTGCACTTGCTTAAGAGGATCATTTGCTACTGATGTTTGCTACGAGCATCAGCAAGATGTGATGGTGCTGCCTTTGCTTAGCAAATAACGCCAGTTTCAAAGAAAAGAGACAGCTGCCTTGCAAATCCTGAGCCTCTATAGAAGATTCCAGAAGGAATGCTCGACTTTCCAGAACCAGAGGCAGAGGTGCCTCATCCCACAGCTTTGTGAAGCCTTGTGCAGCAGCATCTTTGCCCCTGGGGCATAGTGTAGATCTTATAAAGGAAAGGAAGTACTTTCCCCAAAGGGAAAAAAAATAGTGGAAAAGCTACTTCGGTAGCTTTTTCAGTTCTGAATGTTAATAAAATAGTTGCCACTGGCCTCTCTTTAGAGAATAGGGGCGTGCCCCCTATACTAATGGAAGGTTCCTATATCTTCAGCATCACAGTACCCTTAGTACAAGCAATGATGCTAAGGAGAGTTTGCTCAGGGAGCCACTCCTCTACCCCTGCCATCCACACTGTTTCAAAGAAGAATTTGGCCTGGCCACTCATGCCTCCCTCCATGAAAACATGCTCATGTGTGTCAGGGCTTAGAGGATGAAGACAGAGCAACTTTATTCCATTCACCTCCACTTTCTGAGTCTGCATGGTCCTTTTCCTACCTTGAACCACTAACATCATCCTCTTTTTCTGATTCTCCTCCTTCCTTTCCTCTTACCCTTTCTGAAGGGGAAAAGCAAGGTTGAGTGTAAGACAAAGCAACTAAAGGGATAGAAGAGGTTAGAAGTAGAAACCAATCTAACTAATGTTTGCCTCTGTTAAAACTAGCTGTATTGACAGTCTTTCCATTATCATCCTGGCAGAAAGTTGAAGACTTCTCTTGTTCAAACTGCGATTTTCTCTACAGGGAAATGGGAATAATAATGCCTATCTTGCAGGGCTGCTGAAAGAATTAAATGATATAATAACTGCACAGAATCTAGCAAGCAGTAGGCATATAATAAATGGTAACAGTTATCATTGATTGCTCCCTGACAAGTCATGCACATCTGCAACTTGTGTGCCATTGTTACCTTCTCTGTAACTGACTACCACAAGTATCACACACAGCTCAACTTCACCACACAAGGCAGATGCAGCATTACCCCAATCTGGCTGCTTTTAGCTACAGTTCCTGGAGAGCAGGCAAACTCTCTTATCAAGGCTAGGTGAGCCCCAGAGGACAAACTAAGCTTTGACATCAAAGAGAACTGGCCTTCAGGTTAACATGGAAATGAAACAGGAGTTCTTTTTAATGTTCAAAACATCCAGGTAGCTCTCCTTCCCATTTATAACACTGCCCAGTATTTGCAATTATAGGCTGGCTTCAAGAGGCAATACTTGTAATTCTAAAGACAGACCACATGAATACATCTGATCCACCTGAAATCACGTAAGTGCTCAGGAAAACCCTGATCCTGTAAGATTTACAGACCAATCTTCTAAACCAAAGTGGTTTGCATAGGCTTTGGATAAGAACCTGAAATCATGTTTTCTTATCTAAACTGGACCACTTTAAAAAAAGAAGATACAATATTAGCTTTCCAGGGAGTGGTTTGTAGTGATACCAGATCAAGGAAAACAATTATCTGGAAAATGAGTATTATAAATCAACAGTTCCCACACAAAACAGATATGACACTGCATTTCACAGAGTTTGAGAATGTACACCTGAAATAACTATTATGATACAAAAATCACCCATTGAACTTTAGTGGTATTATTTATTTGAACCCTGACCACCATGTCCCAGGTTATGACAGAGAGATGTGATACAGGAGATACTGTCGGGGAGTAGTTGGGGGTCACAAATCTACAGAGGTGTTAACCTCTCATTACTGCCTATACACAGTTCTCACCATGAAAGTCATGGTGGCTCTGGGCCCATCTATCTCAGATGGAATGGAGACATAGACCTCCATGTAGGTATAGTGGAGGCCACTGATTTCTTGAATAAATCTCCCCCTTAGTCAGCAGGATTGAGTGCCCTTAGGATTAACAGGATTTTATTGGGAAACCAGAAGCATATTCTTAGAAGTCGAAGTAACCTCACATTAGAATGATTACCACCTTGAACTGAGAAAATTAAAGTCTTGCCATATGATTTTAAAAAATGAAGATAAATAATAGCTTTAAATGGGAAATAGTCTTTGGATAGATTTTTTTCAAGTATTTCTCATCTTCATTGACCATCTGAGGTCTTCAAACATTATTTTGATCTTCATATGAATTTCAGGCTATCATTGCATCTGTACAAAATCTCAAAGCAATTTCAAAATTAGTGAATTCTCTCTTTACCCAAAGAATAAATCTCTAAGATCATTTTACAGGTGATGCTAAAAAATAAAAATTAAAAATTAAAAATTGGATCTCAATCCACTGGGAGAGGGGAGTGGTCAGTGGGAAATATTTAAGAAAATAACTGATTTCAACTTGCCAAATCATACCAAATAAGTAGACCAAAACCTGAGACATTTCCCTCCCACACACCTGCCTGGTGGAAGAGCATTGTCTCACAATCTTTCATTCCTTCTAGAGAAATGCTGGTAAGAACAGTTCGGAGAAAAGTAATTCCTTTAACAGCACCTTTTAGCACTGCTTCCAAGATTTACCTACTTTTTCTATACTGAGAACATTTTTCATTTTTCTTCTTTTTGCTAGATCTTTCTTGGACAGGCAATACCAGCAATGTCTGGGAGCTTGTTAGAAATGCAGACTCTCAATCCCATCCTAAACTAGTGAATAAGAATCTGCATTTTATCAGGACCTCCATTTAATTTCCTTGCACATAAAAGTTTGAGAAGCCTGTGCTACATTGCCTTCTCCCTATTTTTAAACCTGCTTGGCTTTCATAAGTCCTCCCTCTTTTTATTAACATCCCTAAAGTTTTTCTCAGTGATTCTGTCCTGATTTCAGTCTCAGTCTTTCCCCTATCTCTATTCTGCCCAGTGTCTACAGGTGTTTGCCATGAAGAGGGTTGGATCTCCCAAAATAAAAAAAAAACCAACAACTTTTTCCTGATCATCAGATGTGGTCACCACTCAAGTCATAAAGTTTCACTCACTTCCCAGTGCTGAAGAAAACTATGCATCTGAGACCTGATTTACTATACAACCATCGTTCTTTAGGTCTCAAAGAGCAGCTGGGTGAGTGCAGAGGGAAAGCCTGAGCTGAGGCGGATGGACTAGAGATGCTGGATGATGAAACCATCCAAGTGCAGCCAATCAGCATCCAGAGTTCAACATAAAATGGCAAAAAAAAAAAAAAAAAAAAAAAAAAAAAAAAAAAAAAAAAAAAAAAAAAAAAAAAAAAAAAAAAAAAAAAAAAAAAAAAAAAAAAAAAAAAAAAAAAAAAAAAAAAAAAAAAAAAAAAAAAAAAAAAAAAAAAAAAGCTCTGCAAGAGGCCCACAGTGTCCCAGCATCTATTCCACATAAGACACATGGAGAATCAGTGGGGATGATTCAACTGAATTATTGGCTGTAAAATAGTCAGCACGTAATGTATGGTTGCCAATGCCCTGGGAAAAAAAACACATATAAAAACTACATCAAGATATAATCAACTAAGATTAGGAGAGTAATTAAAGTAATTAGAGTATATTTATATGAAACTTAATGTTGCCATTAAAAATTATGTTTAGGAAGAATATTGATGGCACAGTAACTGTTCATATGCTTCCTTGCTGAGTGATCTTGGACACATTACTTAAGTTTCTTTGCCTCTGTTTCCTCATCTGTAAGTGGACATAACACCTCCATATTTATTAGTTTTAAGATGCATGTTTTCTCACATTTTAACATCTCTAAAAAAGAATTTATAATTTGTGGGGACTTACTATTAGTTGGTAGTACTTTTTTTAAATTTCTTATTGTACGTAAAACAATGATGCCTCTTAGACTGCCTAACATCTTAGTTTTGATGAAAAAGTAGGACCTACTGCATTAGATTGTAGTGTGAATTAAAGGAGTTCATATAGATGAAAATTTTAAACTGCCTCACAAGAGACAAGCACTCAAAAAAATATCTGTTATTATAACGATTACCAAATTGGAGCTCCTGCACACAGGTGCTCACCTTGACGAAAACAGTCAACTGCCTGCTGGAGAGAGGTGAGCAACACTGACAGGTGTTCCCAACAGGAACAAATATACTCCTCTCTTCACTCCTCTCTTTATTTTGGTGCCTGGACTTCACATCATCCATCCTTTTCTCTCCACAAGAGCAAGGGTTCTCAACTCTGGCTGCACAGAAGAATCACTTCTTAAAATGCCATTGCCTGGGACACCCCCACCATTCCCAAACACACACACAAAACACACACACAACACACACACACATTCTCTGCTTTAACTGCTCTGGGATAAGCCCCTGGCATTTGAATTTTTTTTTTTTTTTTGAGGCAACCCTTGGTTGACCTTGACAGATTTCAAGGAACTTGTCAGTTTACAATCCCTTATTTATTTTTATTTATTTATTTATTTTACGCCTACAGCACCTGGTCTTCCTAGGTGGTCTCCCATCCAAGTACTAACCAGGTCCAATCCTGCTTAGCTTTCAAGATCAGATGGGATCTGGCTCATTCAGGGTAGCATGGCTATAGATCATTTGATAATATTTAAAAGCTCCTTAGGTGATTCTGATGTACACCAAAGTTGGAAAGCCACTGTATTAAATTTTAAGGTCTTTGAGACTAAAGGCCTTTCTATGAAGAAAACCAGTAAAGCAGCACAGTTAAAGTCCTGGAGTCAGCCAAGCCTGGGTTTCAATTCCTGTTCCTCCTGCCTAACCAGCTAAGTGATAAATTGCTAGATTTCTCACAGGCTCAATTTTTTCATCTGCAAACTGGCAATAATACCTAATTCAGAGGATTGTTCACAGGATTCAGGAAATGTCATGAAATGAGCTGAACATACACATTTACTAAATAAATTGTCATTATTAGTGTCATTTCATGGTCCTTCTAGCATCTACCCAGTGACTTGCTGGTGGAAGTATTTAATAAATATTTGTTATTTTGAATTGGAGGCTATAGAAAGCCCCTCCCTTAATAAAAATGAGAGAGAAGGGCACAGAAAAGAGATGATCAAAGAATGTCAGGTTAGGGCCAATCTCACAATTGCACCTAGGCCTGTCTGTGCTTCACACAGTGGGCACACAAGAATAATCACACTCCATTCACTGACAGGGCAACATTCCTCAAGAGGACCACTGAGGGAAAGACCTCCGTCCTCCAGACATCCCAGTTATGTTCCGTCTCCTCTGTAGGTAAATTAGCAACTGAATAGCGTCTGATAATTTGGTCAGAAACACAATCTGAAGGATGTTTCAGAACAAGGGAAATTGAAACAAAAAAATAATTTATAAAAGCTGCACTGAATGCAGAGTTGAGATGTTCCTAGCCTTAGGAGTAAACCCTGACCTTGAAAGCTTAGTGGAAAGAAGGCCTCAGTCTCCACAGACCTCTCCATCCTACATGCTTGCACCAGGGAACCACCAGCCAGAACTTGCCACACTTCAGCAATAAGCTGTACTAACAAGAATGCCTGGGAAACTTGCAAAAGAAAGCTACACAGGGAAATGAAACCCAGGTCCCATTCCTCCCATCAGCATCAAATTTCTATTTCTTGACTAAATAGAATGTCTGTGGAAGAGAAACAAAGATAGAATGGAAATCATTTGCTGCCCTCTTGTGGATGATTTTGTATCCTGCTCTCCAGTTTCCCAGACCAGAGCCATGTAAAAGCAGGAAGTATACATGGTTTCCAAAAGCCCTGCTCACTCACCTCTGCAAAGGACCTGGAAAAATTGCACCTCTGCTTGCTCCCAACCATCCCATGTGTGTCCAGAAATCTGTCTAGTTTTGACCAGGGCTTCGTGTAGTACTCAAGGAAAAGGTGAAAGAAGAGAAACAACAAAAGGTTTGACTTGTCTTAGTGCTTATAATTTTCCAATGGCACAAATCTGAATTTGGACTGTCAGCTTAATCCTGGGCCAGCCAAGGGTGGTAGGAAGTTGGGGAGAGCTAGTAAGATGAAATATTCCAGGACCAGCTCTTAAGGTTACAGCTTCTCTAAAAAATGTGAGGTCAGAGGTGTAGGTCCATCATGAAATCCTGAACTAGATGAAGCATGAAAACAAACCAGGCTCCAAGGAGCAGAAAGGGAGGTGAATCCACACTGAGCAGCCCAGGCAAAGAGCAGATGCTGTGCCTCCCACCGCAGCCCAAGTCCCATCCCTATTGGGCCAGGCAAGATCTTAGCCCTTCAAGAGCTAGAAGGATTGTTTTTTTGGTTTTAGAAATATTGAAAGGTAGCCTCCCTAGCTTGGAATCTATCCAACTTTTGTGTTGAAGTCACAGTCTCTCTGGAGACTACCCTGTGCTAATGAAAGATTTAAGATTTCCCTGCTAACTGCCACATCATTTGCAACTTAACTAGTGACAGATAAATAACCAGAATAATTTTTTTTAATTATTACATTCTTAATATATACACAGAATTTCAGAAATCTTACTCAAATACACCATAATAACCTAAAGAAAGAAGGGAGCCTTAATAGAAACACTATTTTATTTGTTATTATTGTTTTACTGATGTATCACAATATAAAAGTTACTAACACTATTACTGAAGTAGAGGTTTTAAAGCAGCATTTTTTTCTAATCCCATGGGTATTTGTGCTAGAAAAGCCTGTTTTATGAGCATCCTCCACCCCAAGTTCACCATTGTTTGCATTCTAAGGCTGGTCTGTGTAGAAATCAATGAATTTATTTTTTTTCTTACTTGATTGATTTTCCTAGCATTGCATAGATCAGCTTCATATTAATGACTCCTCCACTTGAGGAATAATTAAATATATATTTAATTTCATCACTCGCCTACCTATTACAGCCCCACATATTCAAATCTGCACTGTCCAATATGGTAGCCACTAGCATGTGTGTCTACTTAAATTTACATTTTAATTCATTAAAATTAAAGTCCCTCCATTGCACTAGCCACATTTCAGGTGCTCAGAAGCCATGTCTTATTCACCATGGTTTCTCTAGTTCCTATGATAATGACTCACAACATGGTAAACACAAAATAAGTATTTGATGACTAGCTGGTGAATAAACAAGGCAGTAAAATTATGGTAGAATCACTTCTACAGTATAAGTACATTTTGCAGTGTTTTTAAACCTCTCACTAGTCCCGTGGTTGCCCTTCAGACTGTGTATCCGTTTGAGATGATCACTTTACTGCCCTGGCCTTGCTTTCTTTATGTGCTAATGAGGTTACATTCTCATATATTCCAGTAAACATACTCTCTTCTTTTGGCACTCTCTTTACACTTTGCTATGCCCTTAGTAGGCATCGTCAAGGCTGATTAGCTTATATTTCTCCTTCACTAGGAAGTCCAGGGCACAGGAGTTGGATCTGGTGATTCTGTTTATAAAACAAACTTTGCACCACTGACAACATGACCCAGAGCAACATGAGAAAACTAAGAGTGGGAGGACAGAAACCAAGATAAACCCAGGGACCTCAGTGGCAGCCAAGTTGGCTCAGATTTTTCACCAAGAATTTTAATAGGATGGAAAGACCTAAAGTCTAGGTGTCACAAATCTTGAGAAAACGTCATGAACTCTTACCATAGAATTTTCCATTCTGAGGTTTGGTTGTCCCATTCTTTCTTTTTAGCTTTGTAAGATACAAAAATTCTTCCAATTCATCTCTATTGCTTGTAATCAAATGAACCTTAACTGATATAAGCCAAGGTATGCTCCATTCCACTCTGTAGCATGTGACTTTGTCACTAACATTCCATCTGGCAGATATCACTGTAACAATACGGACACTAAGTCATAGCCAGTATAAATTTACACATTGATCAAAGTTGGCTATTGACCAGTAGGAAGCTGTCAGTGACCTGTTAAAGCACAGGAATGTAGGTGAATGCTACCAACCTAGAAAGAGCCCAGATTTCTGGAACAAAAAAAATGGTACAAAACCAAAATGATCAAATATTATAGGAATAGTGATTAAGACCTAAGTTAACGTTATCATCATTTATATAATCAGTTAAGAGAAATGAGAAAGATTTGAATTCTTGACAGTATACATAGAAGAGACCTGAGGGTTTCAGCTGCATCTAATCTCAGAATAAGCTTACATATAAGCACATCGGGATGAGCACTAATAAATTGATAAAGTTTCAAGATTACGATAGGTAATAAGGACTCTGCAGTTTGTGCTCATTAATGTTATTTAAAATACTGTGTCAAACTCCATTGTCATCCTGTGACACTGACTAGAGATCATGCAGGGGAGGGCTCTAAAGTGATGAGAGGAGTGTAAACCACATGACATGCAGAACCATTAACAGAATTGGGGATGTTTGGTGTAGGGAAGGAAAGGCTTAAGAGAATTCAGTTGCTTCATCACATAAAAAGCAAGCACATAAAAGAAAGACTTCATTGTAGCACTAGTAGACAGAAGTAGAAAGAGAGGAAGAAAATTAAAGGGAGGCAGAATTTAATAATCTAAAGAAAAGCTGTCTATGAGAATTCTTCAACAATATAACCATGTATCTAACCAAGAAGGAGGCTACCCTCCCTGGAAATATTCTCAAAGAAGCTAAATATTTCTGGATATTTTAGAAAATGCTTCTTTGTTGGATAGATGAAAATGGCATAGATGACATCCCAGTTCCTTTCAATACTAGGATGTGATGCTTCTTGTACAAATCCTATCACTCACTTTCTGGGTGACTCGAGCAAGTAAGTTAATTTCTCTTGGGCTTTTCAGACTCACCTGTAAGAAGATGAGACTAAATTAGATGGTCTCAAGGTTGACAAGTGGAAAAAGGGTATACCCACAGAGAGTAAGGAGCACCGAGGGGAGAAAGAAATCTGCAACTAGAGAAAAGAGAAGAGGCTGATGAAAGACCATGGGAAATAAAAGTTTTCATGAGGGAAAAAAAGCATAAACAGAGTCATGTAACAGGAGAGAAAAGGAATTGAAAAGGAGGAAGGAGAAAGGTAAAAAGAGAACGCAGAAATTGTGCCTCTCCCCTCCCACCCCGACTTCCTGGGTCTATTTAAAGGTTCCATCTCCACCTTCTTTATTGTTTAGCTATTTTGATAAATTTCAACTGGCATTAATGTAAAGCATGTGGTTAATAACATAGTTTTAACTCTCGATTCAATTTTATTACTAAAGTTGTCTTTCTTTTCTAAAAAAGAATTTATCTGAGACCTTTTGTATTTTCTCTTTATATTTATCACATATTAAAGGTTTCCAGGAGCCCCCATTTATGCTGATGCTCCCATTTGGTATGCTGAAGGTACTTCGTCGCCATTCGTTCTGAATGAGCTGCAACAGTATTGCAACAGCTCAGCAAACAGCTCCTGACTTTCAGGTGTCGTTACATGCAAGGTAAACTAAATGAATTTTTAGCAGGAATAATGCAGTTCATGTTGACATTATTCACAGCTTTCCCAAGAAGACAGGTATTAATCAGACAACACTCATGTAAGTCTTAGTATATAAATATTTGGGCGTCTGGCTAAACAGTGCCCTAACCTTTAAAAGGCATATAGACCTTATGCTTTAAATAGGATCATCAGTATAAAGGGCACTTTAGGACAAATAAAAGGAAGAATTTCTTTGCACAGGCGTATGGCTGTATATGGAACCCATTATTTCAGAGAAAATTTTAAAAATATAGGAACTCAGAAGCTCAGGAGTTGTTTCTGGAAGTTATGGTCTAGAAAGTGGGATGTTTGTCAACAAGAGGTAAACAGGAAAGCATGCAGATACACACTAGGTGCTCAAAGAACCAATGAACAATGATTGCTTCAGAAATTAGGAAAAGGGGATAATTCATCAGAGCAGGAGAAGAGTCTATTTGGCAGGGCCATAATGCACAGGATGGGCACAGATAAGCCAACAAGATGAAACCCCATGAACCAAGACATAAAAGTGGCCAAGGGTATGACTCAAAATTTTAAGTAAACCAGCTTCTTAGTAAAGAACACAATTTACAAAAGGATGCATCACATAGGAGAGCAGGAAAATGAGACATTTAGGAAACAAATATTGGAGGTCCTTGACAAGCACACTAAAGAATTGAGACTGTGTTGTAGAAGGTAAGGAGCCATCAAAGGTATCTGAACAAGAAGTTCTGACAAAAAAGCAAAAACCCAGATTGAAAGCAACAGCATGACTAGAAAGAAAGGAAGAAATTTATATATAGGACATTGCTTTTCCCTTCTAATGTACATTGCTGAAGGATTACTCTTCCTTTATCATCTTGCTTGTCTTTCACTCGAAAGTCCTCACTGCATCCCACACAAAGTCCAATCTCCTTCTCTTGGCATCCACTATGCTCCAGTCTTGCACAGATATATGTACAAACTCATTTGCCACTTACGATAGGACCCTTATATTGCATTCAAGCAGTCTGTTCACTATTTCCAGTATATACACATTTCATAATTAACAAACATTTATAGGTCACACATTTTGTACTCAGCTCTATGCTAGATGTGAAAATGAAAGTATGATAGACTACTATTTTCAAAGACTGCAATCTAATGGAACACCCTTTCTGCTGTTTGTTTGTTTGTTTGTTGCCTAAAACCTACTCAATGCATTCAGAAGAAGCATTCATAGCTTATGTTCACAGCTTCCATAGGGCCATCAGTGATCACTCTTGTCCACACTGACCTCACTCACTTGGAACTCATCTGCATCTATAATCTTTCCTACCCATTTTATGATTGTAATTTATCATTTATAATTTAAACATATCAAAAAGTTGTTACTTCTTTTTTAAAACAAATCCAGCACTTACAGTTGGTTTTTCTTGTTTACTAGCTCTGCAATTTGCATATATTGCCACAGGAGGGCAATAGCATGCCAGGGGCCTATAAGCACATAGCACCAAGACTTTAAAAGCATAGATTTACAGTAGTATTTGTACATCTTATGTTAACCCTAATCCTAAACATAGGCATAATTCAAACAAATCATAACTTCCCTGAATCATAAAATGGGACTATAACTCAATGAACAATATATCCTTCAGTTTCAGATGAGAAACTTTAATAACTAATCTTTCTTACCAAATTCCACTTGCTTTCCATAAGGCTAAGGGCCCCTACTAGTCATTCTATCCAGTCCCTTGATCATCACCTTGCCCACTTGCCAAATATCTTTATACATATACATAGTGTTATATTCCCATAGTTTTGAAAATGGCCTTATTTAGTCCTTCTAAATCACCAATACAGGAATGGAGGATAAGGTGAACAATGAATATCAGTTCGTTGATTAATTATATGATTGATTTTTACATATGTGCTAGTTTCATTCCAGGTTATTAAAAGAAAAGCACATTTGTAAATATCCCTACATGCTAAAGAGTTATCTTCAGAGTACCTCAGAACCTCCTGCTTCAGAGACATAAGAGAGGGCAAAATTAACCAGTTAGTTGTACCAACAGAGGATTATTCATTCTCTTATTTTGCAGTGATAAAGGAAAAACTAGGAGCCCATGACAAGTCATAGAAAAGGTGGAGATGCTTGGAGCACAGCTCTTGTGCTAAGAGTCTCTCACACCCAGCCTGAGAAGAGACTCCAGAGCACATCCATTTAGGTGAAAATATCAGTGGCTCACCACAGGCTCATGGCCATCAAGCCCACCCAAAAAGTTATTATTCTGTTCATATTCACATGATATGCTATATTTTACAGGATATAAAATTGGGACTGTGCCTTCTACTGAGTCCTCAAGACAACAGGTGCCAACTAACCCCACTCTCTAGTGGGGTCTCAGACACATAAGCAGGTCTAGCAGAAAAGACTGTGTTGCGGGGGAGGAGTTTCTAGTTGCCTCAAGCTTAGTGAATGGGGCTTGGTGAAAAGCTCAACATTTTAGTGGAGAGGTCTACATTTTAGCATGAAGTAAGATGGAGATAATGGTACCATCTTAGAGACTTCACCTAAGAGGACTTTTGGAAGAGTGCTAGAATTCCAACCAAGGGGCAATGGCAGAGTCATCAAGCATTGGCCAAAGGAGATGCATTTGCCTGTATCATGGGAAGTGCCAGTTAATGATCCTCAGTACTTGGGAGGTCTCCAAAAACCTGTGGAAAATGCCCACAAAGAGTCATCTTTAAACTTCTTCAAATATCTCCAACCATTTTGGTGGCAGCAGAGTTAGACATGCCCTCTAAACTCATCTCCCTGCCTCTGCTCTAACCCTAGAAGGACAAGAAGCTGCAGCTAGCCAAATCATGTATGGGGTGGGGCAATAGATGAAAGAAAATAAAAGTACCATGGAGCCCCAAGCAAAGCAAGGGAGCAGCTTTAGAGTTGAATGCAATTCAGAATTTTTACTATTACACTTGACCACACATGTTAATAAGAGAACTGCAGTTGTTTCAAGGGACTATAGAGAGCCCCAGCTTTTAGCTGGCTAAGAGTGAGCAGATGAACAATGATGCTTGCCTAAAATTTCATCCAACACTAGGGGCAAAACTATCCCACAGAGAGACTTTGTAGGACAATTACAAAAATAATAATAATTTACTTGACAATTGTAGCTGACATGCCTGTTTTTAAGGTACTGGTTAAATATGTATATTTATATAGGAAAGAGGGCTAAAAACAATAGCATATTACTGTGAATTCAAATTCCTAATATTGGGAAAGAGTTGAAGTAGGAGGGGGAAAAGGGAAAAGATGAAGACTTATCTTCTACCTGCCAGGAATTTCTTCCTCTGTTTTGTGGGCAGAGATCACACGAAAACCACATGTGCCAGTACTAAAGCAAAGAACACATCTCTAAGCTCACTCTGTTTCCTATAGGATGCAAAGACCCATAGCTAAAAGGGATAAACTTCCAAGACCTCAAAATAAAGCTATTCACAGAGTTATAGTGTATGCAATCTCATTAATAAGTTAAATATCCTGCAATACATAGAAACAATGTAAGACAAAGAGTAGGTGAATGTATCTAACACTAGAGGCTTTAACAGAAGAATTTACTGGGCAGCATAAGAGCACAGGGTGGAAAATCCACAGTGCCAACCATGAGCAGGATTTGGGATTCAGATGCATGGTGCATGGGTGTCAAGGAAGCAGGAGCTATTTGAATTATGGGGCCATAATTCCTTCGAGTGATCTTGAGGACTGCATAAACCACTTGAGCCTACAGAAATTACTACCCCATATTTCAGTCACCTGTCATTTATTCTATAAGTCATTTACTGGCTGCCTTTGCACAGTCCATCTGGTCAAACTTTGGCTATTTCTTTGCAATTTGATTTGTCTTTTACCTGAGAATCTGTCCATTCCTGTAACCAATCTTTACTGAGCATTCACTACTTATAGCATGTGTACCATGCTATAAGAAGAAGTGAACTGTGCAGTCAGTCCCCACTTGGCCACCAACTGCTGCAGGCTTTAAACCCTTAAAGTTATTCAACACCAGAAATAAGACACCCTATATGTGCCTGCTAGAAATCCCTGCCTGAGGAGTAAATACATACCCATTAAAAAAAACACACACACACACACTAAAACTAAAATAAACGTTTAATGGGAACACACAAACACAGGCGTTTTCAGGTGGGTTCCCAGAGTGCTCCATCTTTGAGGCTCTGTCTATGCAGTTTCCAGAGCTCCACTTATAGGGAAAAGCTGTTGGACAGTGACTTAGGGAAACTGCTTTTAAGGAGAAAGGGGTTGATTTAGCTATTGCTAAGACATAAGGTACGTACACCCAATCAATCCACACCACCTGCCTCCAAGCAGCTGGTATAATGCCTCCCAGCAAAACCTAGTCCTTCCCTATCACAGATGCACTCCACGTCCACTTTAACCTTTTTATGTTGCTTCTGTGCATACTTTATCCCCTCAAAGGTGTAGAGCTAGTAGTACATAGTGGTATAAAAGCTAAACTCTTAAACTCAAACTCTACATTTAAATTGCAGCTCCTTTGTTTACTTGGCAGAGATCTGGGGAAAATTACTTAAACTCTCTTTGACTCAGTTTTCTCATCTGTAAACTAGGGATGGTGATGATGGTGACAAAAACGGTGGTAGTGATGAAGATGATTGTGACAATGATAGTACCTATCTCACAGGGTTGTAATGAGGATTAAATGAGTTAATATATGTAGGTTGCTAAGAACACAGTGCTTGGCACATAGTAACTAATATGTAGATGTTAGCTATTACTAGTTAATTTAGTCAATAAACTCTTCTTTTGAGCACTAGGAGAATCAACAAAACAGGAGGTGGAATCAGTGTTTACAGAGAAGTGGTATTCAACCTCAGGGAAGGCAGAAAGGATACTTGATCTGGAAGGTATGTATCTTCGACATCAACCTGCAAGAACTGCGGTTTTATACATGGGATACAAAGTGACTTGGTCCAAGTATTACTCTTAATGATATCTTAAGGACAAACATACAAATACAAGGTACTAATCATTTTTATTATCTCTCCAGCTTATTTGCTTCAGCAATCTCTGGGAACCGTGGCTTTATTTTTACCACCTTTACAGGTTCCAGTCCTACATCTCTTACTGATTCCTCAAATTCAGTGTAGCTAAAACCAAACAAGATTTTTCCCCTAAACCAGTTTCCCCAACTCTGCATTTCCTACATCTGGCAGCAACATCACCACAGTCCCAATCTCTCAGGGTTTCCTTCGCCATCTCACCCCCAATGCCCTGTGCTCCCAGAAGTCTCAGCGTTTCCTTGTGCACGCTGGCTGCTCTCTCCCCTCAACCTCCCACCACCCATTCACGCCTCTAGTGTCACTCTGAGCCACTGAAATCAGGTCCAGCTTCTCTGCTGCAGCCTCCTCTCTGACTAATCCTGCATTCAAGTTGTCATCACATAAATCTTATTTACTCACTCTTTTCTCGTGTTAGTCCCCTGCTCAAAAACCTCCCTCACCCCAAACGAGGTGACTTTGCAAGAGTCGGCCCCGGGGTCCTTCCTCCTCACTTACTCCCTTCCCACACTTGTGCCACCAGGCCAGTCAGGACTATTTGGCATCCCTGTGCAGTCCTTAACATTTGTGTTCCTTTCCTTTGAGTGCACCAGCTAAAGGAGAGAGGCTTGTGAGCATGGAGGAGGAAGCAGCAAGGTTTTTACACACTGAACAGGCAGATGCAGTGGGGTTGGGGAAGGGGCTGGGGGCTGTTCCCTTCTACACACAGCCCTTCCCTCAACTCTCCTCCTCCCTTTCAAGGCTGCCTGTGATGTTCTTTTCATCAAGGTTTACCTGGATACATATTGAGCATGAGCTACCCAGCGTGTTTGCCCAGGCCAAACATACCCCCAGGTAGGCAAACCTCCAATCCTAACACCTCTCCACTGGAAACAACCCCCTTAGTCTTCACACAAAAACACCGACACTAAAATAGATGAGGTACCTCTTGGGCACAAAGCGACACAGTAATTACTGTGAGGAAGGATGCTGGTTCTCTTTCCTCTTTGTTTCCTAAAGTTCTCTTTCATCCAAAGGACAAGCTACTTTAACCTTGGCAGGGTTTAAAAGAAAAGTCTGTTGCTAATGGGAACCATCCCAGCTGGGAAGCGCTTAACGGGTGCTGACAGTGGCATCATCTACAAACAAAATGGGCAGCCCCTGAGAGAGCAAGGAGACCAACTATTCTGCCTCTCCTCTAAAGGGAAAGGTGACAGTAATGTAACAAATCAAGTGATGGAATATTCAGTACAGCTGGCAGCAAAAGACTTCTAACACTCCAGAGAGCACAGCAGGTTGGAAAGGCAAACAACCCCCCTTCCCTCTGATGCCATCTGAAAACATGGAAAGCAAAGCTTCTCTAAGGGCACAGTCTGTGACCAACCAAGTTCCAGAAGGGCCTGGATCCAACTTAAGTTGAAATAGATATAGATTCGTCCCAAAGCATTTCCAGTTAGGGTCTATGTTAACAAGCGGGACTGAATAACTGGGATTTACTAGGGCAAGAGAGAAAGAGCATATAAAGGGATAAAAAAACAAACCAGTATCCCAAAAATGTATAAGGGAGTTCTCTCATTGTCCACTTAATAGATATTTTCATGGTTTGGAGAGTTTGGGATGTTAGATGTTACCTTATTGTAATTTGCTCTAAATGGTAAGAAGCTAATATTTGAATAATAGTTGGTCAAATTTGTAGATAGGATTTCAAACATCCAGAATGTCTATATCCATCCCGACAGCTATCCTTCACAGTTTATGCACATAAGTGTAAAACACTTAGTAATAAGATTTCTATTTCCAAAACCTCTCTGTGAATCTCCAATGCCAAGGTATTACTTGAGCATATCATAGCTACATTACCCAAATGTATCTGTAAAATGGGAATCGTAATTACTTGGAGGTACAAAAACTAATTGAGATAATACTTATTGAAAGGGAAATTGGTCTATTATCAGCCCTATCAACCACAGTGAAGGACTTACTGTGTTCTGTTCTTTCCCTCTCCTTTTCTTTTACTAGTAGATATCACCCCTCGGAGTGCTCTGAGGGGCACAGTGGGCATGAAATAAAAGCAGGAGAGGGTAGGACAGCCTATCCAAAGACCTGCCTTTCCACTTACAAAGATTCATTTGAAATTCTATCAGAAAGTTATATGCCTAAAAGATTCATTATCTCTGTTCTAATTATACAAGAGCCTTACAACTAAAATATTCTCCCAATCATCTAAGAGACCACCACTTAACAGTATATTAGATGCAAGAATTTCAGATTTTCCCCATGGGTATAAAGTTTAAAGATTCAAATTTGCAAAAGAGAAGCAAACTGGAATAAAGACATTAACAGAAAGCTATTTCATATCCATTAGTTATCATTTACACATCAAATACATACAGCATTAAGACCAAATATACAGAATTTCCACATTTATATACAGTAATCAACAGAGTGCACAATTCAAATCTATCTTACAATCAAGTGTACAATTTTAAATATGGCTTTATAAACTACTAACGATAACTGTGCTAAAGTAACTCCTAGGTCCAGAAATAAACACTGGAATGCCACCTCCATATTGAGACTCTCATTCAGCAAGATGCTAGTTATTGTGTTTGCAAAACATATGGTACAGGTAAATGTTTCCAGGCATTGTCCACCCATCAGCTCCCAAGCTGAAATATGGGTTCCAATTATACCAAGAGTGGTCCGTCCCATCTCAGACATCTGAAAATAAATCTGTACATTTCCCACACATTTGGAGATGCAAGGTTATAAACAAATAGAAGACAGATGTATAATCAGTGAGATCATGATTACCAGGAATTATCAAAACACGTTTTTCAGATAGGTGCTAAAATTCTCAGGCAATGCATCCTGCATTTGCATTACTTGTTTCCACCCAGCCACACACCACCACCCCCTCCACACCCACCTCCTTTCTTTTCTCAGTTTTCTTAAATCAGTGTACTATGAAGTCTTTCAGGAATTTTCAAGACATTCTAGAGCAAGTGGTCCCAAAAACAAAATTAAAAAGAGCTCTTGTAAAGGCGACATCTAATTATTCACTCTACTCTTCCTCTAACCAAAAATGCCTGTTTTAAGTAAAAATAAATACCTTGATCTAAAATCATGTGTCCATGCCTATTTTACATCCACTTTGCCATAAATGTTACATACACATCCTTCAATCAATCCTTCAGTCATCCTAGGTGCTGCCCTAAGCACCCCTCACCCCATTCTCTAAATGCTATTAAGTAACAGAGAATATTCTTTGTATATTTCTATGTTTGCCATGGTTTTCAATGTACACAATATATCATTACAGTAGTGTGAGCAGTACATGTGTGTTTATAATAAATATGCTGAAGGGTATGCTCAGTAAGTTTTACTGTTGAGGTGAATGAGCACAAAGATTGGGAGACAACCACCTGCATATGGATGATATGGGGTTTCTCCGAACATCTAAAAGATTTCTATACAGCAAATATACATTTTTTAGTTATACATAGTTGTACATTTTATAGTTATAAAATGGGAATGATATGCCACAAACATTTTTGAGAAACAACAAAGTTTCAGAATCACAGGCATGGACGCACTAGGGCTGGCCACTCAGCCACTACCCTAGTTCCCAGGAGTCACTTCAGGTGGGATAATCCCAGGGCATGAGCATAAAAGATCACATTACTTCAATGCTTCCTGCACCAGCCACTTGTATATCCACAGACCATGCTTTCTACACTTCGCATTTATTTTTTATTTAAAATCTGTACTTTAGTAAGATGTTATCACCAAGAAAACTTCCAGTGCACCTGGCATACCTTTAACTTGGCCATACCAACCGGTTGCTTGAAGCCCCATAATCTCTCTCTATCTCTCCTCCCACTCAGTGAAATTCGAATACCACCAAATGAAGTACTAGGACCTACATCTTCCCAAACAGCGCCATCCAGAACTATCACTCTTGAGTTGTTAGACACTCTGCATGATAAAGATTGTAGAGGAAAACATATGCTTACAATAAACATAATCCCATGAGATTGAACACTGAGGTAAAATCATTTTGACAGGAGTCACGCAAAATTGTCGCCCCTATTGAAGCAGAGATCCTTTAAATTTTTGAGCATTGTCTTTAGTCTCATTGCTGCAAAAAAAAATCAGGTATAATTTGTCGAAGATAAAAATACAAACATTTGGACATGGTGTCATATCTTAATAAGCCAGAGTGATCTCGTGTTGGGTAATAATAGCAAATACAAGAGAACACTTCTAATTCTAAACAACTATTAGAGGGAAAAGACCATAAATTGTTGCTTAAGAAGAGGGAGTTAGTAAATCATCCCTCCAGTGGATGATGGCATTATTTTCTCATTGCTGTTTCTTGCCCATGCTAATTAACATGGCAATTCAGGAGCTGAATCCTATTGTTTTTAAAGCCATACGGTAAGTTAAAAAAATACTAAAGAAGGAAAAAGGTTTAAATATTACTAATAAATAAAAGTTACTCTATTCCAGCACCACACGTGCACACACACACACAAATGACACTTGCCAATGGCGGGGTGGGAGGTGAATTAGTTACTACTACTACTAATCATAAAATTAACTATTATCATATATATATGTTGCTCTACAGTTAGTAGATTGTTTCAAAATATTTAAAGCTGTAATTAGAAAAAATGGCAATTGAGAATATTCAAGAAGCTTACCAAGTTCATTGCCGAAATCATTTGTATACAGAACACTAAAGTACTATATCAATCTTTTGCTCTATATAACTTGTCTCCCCACTGAAATGACAGGGAGTGTTGGCAGTGGCTAGACCACATTCATAAATTATTCGTTTTATTATTTCAAAGGTCCCCTTTAATTGTCTACAAATTTGCCAATTTCAGGCAATTGTCCTCTTGAAATTTGAACATCCTACTTTGTCATGGTCTAGCCGGCAGTGGTGGTTTCAGAGAGCTTTGGTCTAGGAACAAGTTCTTTGCTTCAGCAAGAGCCAGAATGGTTGAAGTGGTCCTGTCAGCACTCAAAACAGGGAGTTGCTTTCCTTCAAGTTTTTTTTTTAGTTTCTCTGTAACCATCTCTAAGAGACAAGGTCAGTATGTCGCTGACCCCAGTTATATTAAAGATTAAAGAACCTTAAATATCTTTAAGATATTCTTTAAAGTCAGGGACTAAAAACCTAAGACACTGGTAAGGAATTCAAATGACAAAACCCCACATACATTTGCATTTCCTTTTGGCACTGGCAAGAGTTCTGCAGGCAAGAAGTGGCTCCTGTCCCACCCACCAATGCATCCTTTTGAACTTTGCAGGTTCCATCCAGACCCTGGGAAGCAGAGGAATAAAAGTCAAGCACTGCACAATCGCATGCAATGGAGCTCTAGACCTGTTGAGTGGCCAGAGTTTAGCATTTAGACTTGGAAGTATTTGTCATTAAATCTATTTCCATCTGTTATTGTTCAACTTAAACAGTACTACATGTAAAGGAGAGTAAAGGACCCTGGGTCATAGTCAGGAGCAACAAAAATAACTTCACTCTGTAAGAGAAGAAAAGGAAGAAGGAGAGGAGAAAGAGGAAGAAGAACCTGAGTTGTTCCCTATCAACAAAAGGCACCATCCTTTTACTGAAAATCTGCTCAACAATTGTTCTATGAATGAATGAATGAATGAATGAATGGAGTGCATGCATGCATACATACATAAATACAGGAAAACTTGTTTGTGCAGAACTTTTTCCTGTAAGGAAAAATCCAGCCTCTTCTCTCCCGCTTAAGCCCCAGGCCAGCCAGCTTGCCCATGCAGAAGTGGTGAATTTCAGGGCTGAAACAAAGTTCGCCTGGCCCTGAACTGATTTTGATAAACTTACCTTTTGGATGGGTAGTTAAAAGATATATGACAACAGTGACAACGACCAAACCCTGTCACTTTTAAAATGCCTAAACTGTCAAAACAATAATATTCTCTCAATTAATGTAAGCTAGCTCTTCGTCCCTCCTTCACTGTCACTCAGCAGATACTCAATGTGGATAATAATGGAGACTACTGTTGCTTGCACATCGCATTCCAATGTTCTCTCTGGATATGTTAAGGGCAAGAAAGAACAAACATTTAACAACTTTTTAAGACTCTTTAAAAGAATCCCCTAGAGAATCCACAGATAATTTCAAAAGGCCTCTGAATATCCCTGAACTTACATGTAAATTTTATAATTTTCATCTGTGTGTTTTTCTGAGACTAGGGTATCGGACTTCTTTACATTAAAGTGGAGTCCCTGACGCAAAAATTTAAAACCACTTTCTAGCGTGTGGCCTACTTTCTAAGCATACCTTTCCCATGAGTGTTGTGTTTCTAGAATCAGGGGAGATTATAATGAGCTGTCTTCTTGTGGAACTAATGAAGTTGGGCCTTGAGAGATGGGTATGAGTTGGGCCAGTGGAGAAGAAGGGCAAATGTTTCATGAGGACTGGCATGACCAGAGGCAGAGTGGGGACACAAGTCATGTTCAGGTCATGGCAAAAAAACCCAACCTAGATACACTAGATGGCACACATGAAGGAGCTCCAGGAGACAAGGTAAATAAAGAAGTGAGAATACCAGGCCCTAAAAAGTAACCCTCACCCTGAGGCAATATAGCACCTCATGAGGGCCAGAGCTTTTTAGAAAAATTAACCTAGTGTTGATGGGCGGAATGGATCAGGGCAGTGGCCAAGCATGTAAAAGAGACTATTGCAGAAATCTAGTCAAAAGAAGATGCCCTAAAATCAGGGGCCCATGTTTGTTCTGTTTACCACTCTAAATCCAGTTTGGATTCCAGGACCAGGAACAGGGTAGGTGTTCAGTGGATAGTTAGCATACAGGTATGGATGCTTTAAAAGATAAGCAACAAAGAATAAGGAGTACTGGTGACTTAGATGTCCATCTTGGTATCATTCATGGAGTCTAGCAGTACTTTGCACAGAATAGGTACTGAAGAAAAATCTCTGAATTTGCCTGGATCAGGCTGAACAGACATGAGGGACAAGAGTGGAGGATTTCAAGGACTCTCTGAGAGAGCTGGAGCTTTGCTAGTTCTAGGAACATGGAGTGATTTCTCAGAGAATGTGGATTTTAAAAGGAAAACAAGTTAAAGTGGTATAGTAACAAGAACCATTTAAGGCAAGGTGAAAGACCTCAGTTCCTGGTCCCTGCCCTTCAAATAAATATATATGTTGCACTGAGCCAGTAACAACCTCAGGCTCTCTTACCAGGGGCTTTCTAGAACTAATCCATGGCCTACCTATACATTTCTATGATGTGACACTCTCTTACAAATAATTCAGGCAGGAAGCATGAGGCTAAAATCCTTAACACTTCCTTTCCTTTAATCCTAGCTGTTTCACACACACACACACACACACACACACACACACACACACACACAGTATCCTAACACCTCACTACACACAGGCAGGGCTCACTTGAGGACTAGACTGCTGTTGAGATTCATGTCCCAGTTGTTCCAGTCAGTGCTCAGTCTTCCAGGTAGCCCATGGCCTCAGTAGTGTCAATGTTCATAATTCATTATGTTACAACAAAATGGTAAACTCTGACTAGTTTACTTCTGCATAAATTTATATTGTCCTTGTATCTAGCCTGATATATACAAAGCAAAGCATACCACTGCTGCTCATTAATCCTGATGGGTGGGAATGGGGAGGGCAAAGGGAGTAGATAGAGGAATAGAATTTATTTTCACAATGAGAGGTAAAATAAAAAAGAGCAGCAGCCCATGGGAATTCTGTCCAACCAAAAGCATTTTGTTAACATTAGAAAGCATACTTCCTTAAGTTACTTTCCAGTAAAAACACAGAAGTTGAACAAGTGAGCCAGATGACCAAAATGCCCCTTAATTTCTTGATGTTAATTTTTCTAATAAATAGCACCTATTCATCGAATTGGAGAACCCTTCAAACCTGGATAGTTTAAGAATGAACCACATTAAGTTAAAGTCCTCCTAATAAAGTCATCCACTCCACAGTGATTTTGTCTTGGTCACATTTTTTCCATAACACATAATGGGAAAGTAAAACCTGAATATATTCTAGGATTCCAAATCATGTTACACTGACAAAATGTCGATTATTCCAGTCATGAGCTGCCAAGCCAGCACCTAAGACTCCAGGTGACAATGTCCATTCAAGCCCCTATGTGAGGTACCTGGATAGAATGAAATATTTTACAATTTCACTTTGACTTTCCATGTATTTGCCCTTCAAGTAAAACACAATAAAAATTATTTGTTAATCTACAGACTCATAACTTAATCATTCTTGGAGTGAAGCTACATTGCACTTGGAGCTATATGGTAAGAATAAATTATAGAGACAAAATTTTAAACATAACCCTTTCCGGTTGCAGGCAAAGAAAGGGTAAGTCTTTGTGGAGACAGGTCTGCAGTCCAACCATTCATTACATTCACATTGTCAGGCCAGGAGCTCCCTTTGTCACACAGAACTACCACCTGCTGGCCTGGGGGAACATGTGCTAAAGAGAAAAGAAGCAAACAGTCCCCCCAAATGACACTGGAGAATAAACACGGTTATCAATTCATATCTTCCCCACCACACTCTCATTAGGCACCAAATAGTCCTCTCAAAAATGGATGCTTTTAAGAAGATACTGACAACTGAGTTTTCTACAGAATGAGAATTTCTAACCTAGGGTGTCTCAGCATTTCTCCCTGTTCCATATGCCATATACAATTGCTTAAATGGAAACAGCCTCAAAAACTCTTCCCCTTTATTTCTCTGGGAATCCACAGCATTTTAGGATTGTTATGCAAAAGCTATATTCAGAGTCTTTTTCAAGTAAAGTACATAAATTTCTCAGAAGAAGTCATTCTCTTTTAAGTGCCTCTTTAACTCCATAAGGAATAATCCTTATCCAGTCAGTCAATTGTGGTCAAGAAGCAAAGCAGTTGTGTTTGCAGTTGTGAATCTTAACACTGACTCTCCTGGTCCAAATCCACAGCAACCACCCCCAGATCTTCACCCCACTTTCAATCCAAAATGTTTTAAGTCAACAAATCTGTCTTCACAGATAGAGTGTACCTTAGTAAATACAATTAATACAGTTAATACAGAGTGCACGGCCCCTAAAGGGAGAGAGGGGGGATATGCAGAGAGAATGGAAGATCCTTAAGAACCATTAAAATTTGTCCTTCCTCTCACTGGGCAAGGGCTGAGAACACCAGAAAAGGTGCATTAATAAAACTGCATAGAGTCTACACTGCACAAAGTGCTTTGATAGTAATAACATGACCCTCTTCCTACTTTACCTTTTCAATGCCTCTTGCAAGGTTTGTTTTCAAAAAGACCTTACAAGTTGGTAAGCTTCTGCTTACAAAAATCAAATACTTCCCCCTTCACTTCTATTAGGCCCATCACATTCCTGAGCTTTATTCCTACCAAATAAATCAAATGAAGGCAACTCAACACTTGAGAGTCAATAAAGGACAACATTCCAGTGTGGTTCAGGCAGTGAAAGAAAAATGTTTCTGCAAATACACGTATTTGAAGACCATTTGTAGCTGTTGATGATTTGTAAAAATATTTCCAAGGTTCTTTCAACAAAAGATTTCAATTCAAGCAACATCACAAAGAGAAATGATGGCAGAGTCTTGACTGTGCCTTTGTGTGTGTTGTATCTGCTCCACTTTTTTAAGGGACTGTGGCTGCTGTTGCCTGGATGTAGAATTCCTTTGCCCTCAAATTGTCACACATATGATGCACAATAAAGAATAGAATGTTGTGTTTATCTCACACCTCTTCCAAGAGGTTTGAAGAGCCAAATGTGACCCCATGAATCCTCACAACACCCCTGCGAGGTAGGTAGGTGGAGAGTATTTTTATCCCCACTTTACAGGTAGGGGAAATGAGGCACACGAGAATTAAGGGACTTGCCCAAAATCACACAGCCAGTCACTGGCAAGGGCTTAGAATAAAACTTATACTGATTAGCACCTAGCACAGTGCTTTGCACATAGTAGGTGTTCACTACTAAAATCTATGGATTTTATTTGATTTATAGCTCAACATACAATATATACACACAAAATACAAGCAGCCACCATAGAACATTCATCTCCTACATTTCTTCTGATGACATCTCTCCTTACTTCAAACCGTGATGGATGAAGGATGTTCAAGAACTCACCTTGCACCTAAGCTCTCAGGTTGAAGAGGATCAACATAAACAATCTAAGGAAAAGCCATTCCTGCACCTGGTGTACCTCACAATATTAGTTTTCTAATGAAAACAAAAATGAATTTCAGGAACCATGCTGACTTTTTTTTTTTTTTTGGCCTGTTTGTTTTAAATGGAGCCATATGAATGGTTCTGTGTTTTGTTTATACAAAAAAGAAATAAGGCTGCTATAGTCCAGTTAGCTTGTGAGAACTGTGCCAAGCACGAAGATCTCCCAGCTCAGATGGATTTCTACCTGGGACACTGGACCATCCCCAGGGAGTGGCAGCTCCAGCAGAAGAGGGCCAGCGAGGCTGAAAGTCACTTGCACTGTTCGTGGTCTGTGCAGTCATCCATGTCCACGTCAGAATCAAAGAGCGAGTGTCCGGTGAAATCCGTGTCCGGGGTTCTGGAAAAACTGTTCTCTGCTCCCTCATCTTCGAAGGTCTCTGTCCTTGAGTAAAAGCTGAAATCCAGCAGGGGCGTGTGGGTTTTGCTGCCTTCACTGCTCTCCTCAGACTCATAGATGGTGTTGTCATCATCATGGTGCCACTCTGGCCAGAATTTCCTCCTTATCCTCTCACAGTACATGGCAAGGTTGATCAGCTCACCTGCAATGTGGTAAAGACAGCAAGGGTTAGTTCTCAAAGGCAACACCTTACCTGCCACTGGCTTTCTGGGGAACTTGGTAGAATGAAGCACAGAAGACATTAACAACAATTTTCCACAGAGGTACTGTCAAAATATTTTGATTTTTAAGGTGATTGGGAAAAGGTAAACTCAGTGAGCGGGCTGGATGAAATTTAGGAGTGAGTTCTATGGTAATGCGAAGTTGCAGGGGGTGGGTAGTTTATCTGAAATGGTAGCTAAACTACTATCATTTGGCTTTGTAAAGTATTTTATTATTTTATGTTTGCATATCAAGAGAACTAGTGCTTTGACTGGCTCATATTCAAGTTAATTTATAGTCCATGAAAATACACCATCAGTTGGATTAAGTCAGCGGAAAGTAATCATGCATTCCACAAATACTTGTAGAGTTATTACAGGCTACTAGGTAGTATGCCAAATGGTTGACAAATATTATGCTAAAATGGAAAGTTATCCATAAAATGGATAACTCGGAATTGTCTTTATGGATGAGTATACCTACAACCACATTCAGTAAAAGATACTTTCTAAATTTTTTAAAATTCCACAGTAGCACCCATGATTGGGTTCACAGTCAATGACTGGACTACCTCTTTTCCATGTGAATCAAAGGAACACTTCAGTTAAGCCCTAAAATCACCCAGGCATTTACTGAAACATTATTTGGCTTTCATTTCCTAATTTCAAATGAAAAACAAAGGAAAAGGGTGAGTTTTTGCCTTTAATCCACCAGATGGCAACATTGCTTGTAAATATATAGTTTGTCAGTCTCTTATAGGACTTCATAGCCATAAAAATATTTTGGATGTTTATTTTTCAAGTTATATAAACATTCAATTTTATGTAGGTAATCTATGTTTTATCGCAGAAAATTAGAAAATATAGATAAGCAAAGAATAAAATTACCAATAATCCTATTTTCCATAATAATATGTTCATTTACATTTTTCCAGAATTTTACATATTCATGTATACATTTGCATATATTTACATTTGCTGTATAACATTTACTACATACTCTGTTTCCTATCCTACCTTTTTCCACTGAACAAACATATAATAAAAATCATTCAATTTTACACTATCGTCACCTTGATAATGGCACAGTATTTCATTATACATAGTTTGATTTTGTTTTTACCAATCCTCTATCACTGGACATCCAGATTGTTTCTGTATAAATAATTTTGTTAATTGTAGTCTATACCTACCCTTTTATTTTCTACCAAAAAAAATAATATAATCTCATTTTGGAAAATTAGAGGTCTGTATGTATCAAGTATGAAGAAGAAAACAGAAAAAGAGCTATAATCTCATCAATCCAAGATAACCACAATTAACATTATGTCATTTGTGTCATTTCTTTCAGTACTTTTTCCTTTTAATTTATTGTCATTATTATTGCCTATTACCTCCTGTAAAGTTAATGCAAACATTTTCCCATGTCATTAAAATTTTTCAGAACTTGATTGGTGTCTACAGCCATGCCACCCTGAACAAGCTCGATCCTGTCTGATCTCAGAGGCTAAGCAGGGTCGGGCCTGGTTAGTACTTGGATGGGAGACCACCTAGAAAGACCAGGTGTTATAGGCATAAAAAAAATAAATAAAAAATAAGGGATTGTAAGCTGACAAGGTCCTTGCAATCTGTGAGGTCAGCTAAGAGCTGACTCACCTAAAAAAAAAATTTGATTGTTTTGCTTAAATAAGCACATCCCTTAAAAAACATAATAAAGCAAATCTCCCTGACAGCCTGGCTTGGGAATTAACAGCTTTGCATAATCTGTCACAGAATATTTTTCTGTAATTCTTTCTGGGGTCCCAAAGAATTATGAGAGAACAGATGTCACCCCTCAAAGATAATGAGTTGTCATGAAAGACGTGATCATTCTGTTATGCAGTCAAGGAAGGGTTCGGTTTGATAAGCAAGGAATGGGAGTTCACACACCCATCCTCACATCCTGCCCCTGATAAAGAGTGAAATGAAGAGTGAAAATCTGTAATTGAGCTCTACCTTTATCTGACTTTGCTAATTCTTCCTGTGCCTAGATTCTCCATTAGGGGACCTACTCAACTTGCTATCAGCCAAAAAATAGGGAAAATGTTGGCAGTAGAATCAGGTTGGAGAGAGAAAGAGTGTGTGTGTGTGTGTGTGAGTGAGTGTGGGTGTGTGTGTGACAGAGACAGACAAAGAAAGAGAGACAGAAACAGAGGCCTGATAACATAAATGCCTATACTGAAGATGTAAACTTTGACAAATAACAGAAAAACTGCATTTTTCAAACTGTACTCGACAATTGGATAAAAATTTCATCCATCTGGTAAAAATTAAAGTCTGATAACATCCAATGTGGAGGGGCAGGGACTGTACTAATGACTGGTGGAAGTACTGCTATAAACTTTTTTTGGAAAGTAATCTGATGTTATGTATTAAAATTTTAAATGTACATATCAAACCACTTTTAGTACTCTATTCTACTAAAATAATAGCATCAGCATATAAAGAAATATGTATATGGATGCAGAATTATATGTCAATTAAAAAGGAAATAAAAACAGCCTGAATGTCCATCAATAGGGATTGATTTAATAAATTATGATGTTTCAATTCTATAGAACATGGCATAGCTGTTAAAAAGACATGATAATCTATTAAGTGAAAAAAGCAAGTTATACAGTAATTTCATTGTTTAGTTTAAAAATTGTAGAAACAAACAAAAACAGCTATATACATGTATATAAATTTGTACATAAAAAAATGTTTCACTACAAATCCTTACTATTAGCTATTGCATGGGTAGAGTATGGGACATGAATAAGGGGGAGGTCTTAAATCTTTAAAAATAAGCCTGTATTATTCAACTTATTGTGACAATCATGTATTACTTTCTTAATTAAAAAAATAAAATAAAATAAATTAGTAAAATACTGAGTGATTAGAAATAATCTCAGACAATTTGAGAGGACATTTATCAGAAAGTCAAATGGCTTCTACCCAGAGGACACTCCCAGACAGAATACAGAACTTGTCTCTTGAAGTTTTCCAAACGGAAATATTCCCCATCGTTCTCTGAAAAAAGTGACTTGTTTTATTTTCCCATTATCACTCCAGCTTCTCTAATATCAAAAATGTTCTATACAATACACTGGAAATATTGTCCACCAGACCTGGAACCTATGACTCAGTTTCTCCCAGCTGCCAATCATACACGACAGGAATGTGAATGAGCAAGAAGCCTGCCAGGATCTTGCAGCACCACCAGCTCAGCCCTAAGTCATTAACCTGCAAGTATTTGGAAACCATGGGGCCAGCGCCCACACACTCATTTGATCTACAAATATTCACTCAGCAACTCCTTGTTCCAGACCTGGGCAAAGTGCTAACTGTGCCCTTGGTTACTCCCTTCAGCATTCTGTCATACAGGCACGGAGGACACTAAACTTTCTCAGGAAAGTTCTTAGCAAATTTGAATGCTGTAACCAGGACTCCTCCTTCCCTCATTTCCTTGAAACTAAAGGACATTATAGATCTCAAAATACAAAAACCCACAAAGGTCATTTGAGCCAGCCCTTTGCTGAGACGTGAATGCTTCCACAACAACCTCTTCCAGAACACTTCTGGATAAAGAACATAAGGGTGTAAGGGTGAGGATATACTTCATCAAGGATATCCAGCATTTTATCCACCTTTTAATCTATCAAATAATAAGCAAAAAGGACACCCAAGTATAATACATAATGGTTGGTAAAAGAGTTACTGATTGAGGTTTTTCTTAGAACACAGAAGGCAAAGTTCTCACTATCCTAGATGGTTCCAGAAGTAGCTTGTGTGGCTAGATATTGTAAATAATATCTGGAACCAAAAAGCTAATATTTATACATACACACTCACACATGTCACTGTTCCAAAGCTAAGGCAGAAAACTGCCTGAATCAAATCATTCATGTTCCTGAGTTTGAGCCATTTCTAAATTATCCAGGCTCTTGGTTGTTTCTGAGTCTCCTTTCTCTTGTTATTTCAAGAGGCAGAGAAAGAAGCTGAGATAAACTTAGTAGAAGGCCTGCGTATTAGTGGCTCTGATCAAAAGGTCTGGAAGGGGTTTGAAACTAATGACCAAAATGAGATTTAGAGACTCTCTTTGCACTTTAATGATTCATGCTACATCAGTCCCCTGGGAGAGCTGCAAGCTACTAACTTGTTTTAAGAATCAAAGTACAAAGCGACTGTATGCCAGAAGTCCCCAGCAGATGATGATGTCAGATTCCTCCATGTCTGGAGATGGAACTCAAAATCAATCCTCCAAAAAGGCTGATCATTTCTTTAAAAGGAACACTAAATGCCTCAAGTCTTTCCAGCAAGTAATAGAGGAAAGGGCCAAGTCATAAATAAATTAACAAAAGATGCTTCGTTTCTACACAAAGAGGTACTATAGAATCTTAGGGTTCTACTGATGATGGATACCTAAATGCTGACTAAGTAACAGATGACCTCAATAAATGGGCATATATGCATATGCACAAGATATGTGTGTGTATGAGTGTGTGTGTGAATATACTTGCATAGAAGTGGAAGTGTATGTGTACAAGTGAGTGTATATACAGTATACGTAAAGTAGTATTTAAGCAGACGTGGGGTGTGTGTGCCTGTGGGTATGTAAGGGTGGTATGGGAGGAAAATGGAGGGAGTAGAAATTAACAGCAAGAGAGAGTAAATATAAAACACACTCCTAAATGAACTAAAAGGAATCAATAAATTTTAGGCCACCATGGAAAATCTGATTAAAATTAAAAAAACTAATATTTTAAATGCTATAAACATCCCCAATATAATAACATATTTAATTTAGGTAAGTTCCAACACATCACAAGACAAGGAACATCTCCATGTTGATCATTTAGGAAAGTAAATATCAATCCATACTTTCCCTAAATCTAAATCCAATCAGCTGAAATCTAGGAAGATATTGAATCAATGCCTGATCCATTCCAGCCAAGTCTGGTAATGTATCTGAAGCCCCAGCCTGACCAATGGAAAGATCAAGTGACTCTTGCCTGGTCTAAAATTCTGGGCATGCACATAAGTGCGCGCGCGCACGCGCACGCACACACACACACACACACACACACACACACACACACACACACACACGGAACAACAGTCTTCACTAACCAACCTTTCCGCCTGTAATCACCACACATGACTGACTGCTCACCTGCCTCAGTTTTATGTACAATTCTGCCTTGCCTGGTTCCTTCCATCCTTCCATCCATCCAAAATTAATTAAGAACATTCTATTTGCTATTCACTGGTGATTTCATCTACCCCCAGCCTTCTCAGCTGCGGCATAAACACCTTGATTAACTCTTGTCAATCTCCTTCCCCAAATCCAAATATTAAACCTTAATCTCCACATCTCCGGCCCCCAGGCACTTGCTTAAGAGCTGCTTCAAACTTGAGATGAATCCATTTTCCACCCACCAATGCAGAAGAAGCCTCTCCCAGAGGCGCAGCTGCTTTGTACATCCCACCACCGAACTCCACCACAAACATGCACATGCACACAGACATGCACACTAAGACCTGGTCCCTTGACATCAACCTAAATCCAACTGGCTTTCCCTGATCCCTTGTCAACATGGATTTTACCCCTGGGTACCACCACCACCCCACCTCCACATGTATATTCATCCTCTAGTTCTAGTCCCATTCATTCCCACTTCTATCCATCCAGTCCAGATCTAGGCTATATGGCCAAGATCACTCAACCAAGACAGGAGATTGTGTTTTATTGGTCAAAATTTACATATCATATTAAAAATAATACTTTGTATAGCATCAGACTTACAAAGCACTTGTTGATATTTATTTTCCTACAATCTTGAACTTTCCAGCTCTACTACTCGCAGTGTATGATCGAACAGAGATCCTACTAAAATGGGAGCAAGGAGTGCTTTGAACCAAATGACACATTATATGTACTTATACCTACATGTGAAATATCTAAGATCAGTTAAAACAAATAGAGCACCTGAGATGGGCAGTGAGTTCATCAGACCCACCCCACTGTGGCTGAAGCAACACCTGATACAACAGAAAGTGGTGAACCACCACTGACCAAAGGCAATTAAGGAAGACCAACAAAACAAAAAGGGCACTAGGTGAAATTCCAGCCCCGTTTCAGTAACAAGTGTTAAGCCCACAATGTAAAGAGCTGGAAGAAAAGCTCTGGTGTAGGACATGGCAGGATTTGTGTCAGCTTTACTGAGAATATCGGCTGACCAAGATGCAGGCGAGAAGCCCAGTCTCTCCTCTGCCTGTGTATGTTCTGGGCACAGAAAACTGACCCTGAGTCTGGACACCACAGTCTGGTGTCTCCATAAAGCACAGTCAAGCCCACGAGCATCAGCTTAGAGTTCTCCATTGGATTACCCCTTCCCTTGCCCTCTCAGCAACTCAAATCTAAAGAGGTTCACAGGGCTTGCCTTTAATCAGCCGCTCAGGTCTCGTCCCAGGTAAGGTCCACATTGCCTGTGCCAAGTGTCCAAAGACAGTGGCGTCGAGAGCAGAAAGCTTGGGCCCCATGATGTACTTCTTATCCCCTGCAGTGGACAGAAGAGAGAGGTCACTGGGCTGGCCTGTGCTGCCCCACGTAGTTACAATGGCATTCAGCACACTCACATTATATGCTCATTTAACCGTGCATCAAAAGCTTTACAGAGTCAAAATGCACGCACCCCCTTTTCTTTAGAAAAATTAGAAACAAAAGTAAGACAAAAGCAATTCTGTGATATATCAACCCATACAATAGCAAAGCAAAGAAGTAACGAGGCACATACCAAGATAAGCAGATGAAAAAGGGGCTTCATGGAAAAAAGATACAACCATTCACTCACATACCTCTAAAGGCAACTCCTCATTGCTGATTCCAGTAATTAAAGCTTGAAAAGCTTGAGAACATCTAGAAGTTTGCTTAAACACCTCAAAAATAACCTAAACAAGCACACCCAACCTCAGCACTTACTTTATTAAATTAATGCATTTATTCAGGAAAAACAAGAAGCCTAAGCTACTTAAGAAGTTTAGAGGCAAGGTATTCCACATTGCCCCCATGGTCTTGGCAAAGTTCTCACCTCTGACACCAGCTTCCACAGGAAACACGACGTCAAGAACAGCTCTAAAATTACAGGCCCACCACTGGGATCAAGTTCCCATACAAGGATGTTTCACACGCTGCTCCCACATCTCTTTTCCACTAGTACTGATCCAGTCCAGGTCCTGTCACCTGAATGATCCCATCTGACTTATATTAATATTGTCTCAAATTTGTCTCCTGGGCTAGTGTCAAGTATTGTAGCATATAACTGCAGCACAAAGGAATTGATCCACCTAGTTCACATCCTGGCACTTACTGTGGGAGCCTGGTCATTACTTAACCTCTCAAAGCCTCAGTTTTCCCATTTGGAAAATGGAAATGATATTAACGGTGCCCACTTCACAGGGTTATTAGTATTAAACGGCATGATGCATATAAAGCACATAGCACTGTATCTGGGTAACTTGATAAACATTAGCTCTCTTGATAGCTGCTCTGGTTCTCCAGTCCATTCCACTCCCCAGAATTTAAGTCTCTAAGACACTCTTTCATTATTTCACTCCCTTCAATGGTTTATGAAATGGGTTATGAAATAAAGTCCAAACTCAGAATTCAAGGTTCATTTATACTCTGCCTCCAACCCATGTTCTAGCTCTATCCCTCATTCTTCCCTTACTATAGTAAAACTGGGAAACACCTACCCCCTCATTCCCCAGCATACTTTATGTTTCCCATTGCTACACCTTCATGCTGTGCTCATCCCTTTCCCTGCCCACCAAAATCTCTATGCACTCCCCACTTCTCTCCATATGATAAATCCTATTCACCCTTTGAGGTACAGCTCAAGCCTCCTTTCAAAGCTTTCTCTGTCCACTCTACCTGGTGGTGACAGGAGCTTTTAGATTAGTCAGCTTGTGTTCAAATCTCACTTTTACACGTACAATATTAAAAAATTTAATGACCTTAATGCCTATTAAACTTGATTTCTTGAACCATAAAATGAGAAGAATCACTAGCTGTTTAGAAAAATAACTGAGGTGGCTTGAGGAGAGCACACAGCAGATAGCTCCTGTCTCTTCTCACCCAGGTCTCTCAAGTGGCAGTTTCTCCCATTCTGTTCTCAATATTGGTTGTTTTTCATTTGTTCATTTTATCTTTCCAACAAAATCACAAGCTCTTTGAAAGTAAGAATAATTTCTTATTTTTATTTAACATACTCTAATACAGTGTTTACTACATGCCAGGCATGGTCCTACATGCTGTACTCTACAAATATCAACCCATTTCACTGTTCTTGAGTGACAAGCTAAGAAAATTAAATATCTGATGACAAGGCATAGGCCACCTAGGTGAGAGAATGGCTGGAGGTGAGAATGTGAGTTAAGAGACCAATGAAATGAAGCTAGAGATTGATGGAGGTGTTCGTGAACCCTACAGTGATAATTACATTGCAATATATACATATATCAAATCAACAAATTGCATACCCTAAATTTGTACAATGTTATACATTAATTAGATCTCATTTTTAAAAAATAAAACAATAAAACCCACAAAATGGAGCTGGAGGTGGTTTTTAAAAAAAAATCATTTCTACTGTATATTCCACAGGGACCAAGGAATACCCTATACAAATGCAATATGCTGAACTTAACAAAATTGTCTTTTCTGGTGAGGACAAGCAAGTTGTCCATGCCTGAGCCCTTAGGTGTTTCCCATTGTCAACCAACTTCTCCATCATTTGAGTCTTAACTTGGGATGTAAGCCTACTACCTTTCAAATATTGGGAATACAAGGGAAAAATACCACCTGCACAAAAATAACAAAGAAAAATCAGACATGTCATTTGTTCTTAAGAGTGTCAGTTATTTCTTAATGGTACATCCTGCTGGTTCCATGCCTCAGCCACACCCCTGCTGGCTTTAGGGATGTAGGTAGGCAGAGGGACCCTGGCCCAGAGCTCTCATACCATCCTGCAAGGCAAGAGGGATATGCCAGCCAGACTGTGCCAGGGCTCAGCTTATTCAAGGCCTGAATGTGAGGAAGCCCACCAAGTGAAAGTCACCTGGGGATTTTGAGAAATATTGTGAGAAGGAATACATACTGTTTCACAGAGAAGAAAATAAGATAGAGGAGAGCTTCTTCCTAATCAAAAGCAGGGGGAAAATGATGATTCCTTCAAATTGCTGAAGAGTCTTTGGGAAATGCCAGAGTGAAGTCCATAAATAGTGAAGTATGCTATAGAATTCTAAGACTTTGAGGCAAGAGAAAAAATATATAGATTGATTTTAAAAAGAGAGTGGGACCTAAAAATAGAACTCATAGGACCTTGATAAAAAATAGAAATATAATCATTTGAAACCATACATCAACTAGTGCATATAGTATTCAGCCCAAATTTGCTAGTGGCCTGAAAACATTAAAACTGGAAGGACAGTGAGTTAATCAGTAATAGAACCAAACTAGAATGCTGGCACCTAAGTCTCCTGACTTCCTGCCCAATGCTCTTTGCTCTGCCTAATATGTCACATGAATCATCATCTCAGAAATAAAGACCACATAGAACAGCAAGAAGGTTGAGCTGTGAATGTTTACAAAAAGATGCTTTAGCCAGAAAGGAAAACAGAATATAGAAAAAAAGCAAGCAAGAAAGAAGTTTTAGAGCTTTTAAAAGTGCATACAAACAATATAGATGGAATTTAGCATTGTGAAAATGTTGAATGGTAGATACAAAATATATGTGTATACACATATAACAGTTATACATTTAAGGAATATGAAAATATCCTCTGTTATTAAAAAGTCCTCAGAGTACTGGATGGTAGGGAGATGTTTTAAAAAGATTTATTGTAAAATAATCTTATACTCACAGAAAAGTTACAAAAATAACAAAGTTGCCTATACACCCTTCAATGAGCTTCTGCTAATATTAACATCTTATATAACCACAGTACATTTATCAAAACTAAGAAATTAACATTAATACAATACTACTAACTGCACTATACACTTCATTCAAATTTTATTAGTTTTTCAATTATGTCCTTTTCTGTTGTAGGATCTAATCTAGAAACTCATACTTCATTTAGTTATCATATCTCCTTAGTCTCCTCAAGCTGTGAAAATTGTTCAGTCTCCTTACAGCTTCTACCATTGATTCCAGTTCTTTCCTCTAGAATCACACAAAGAATTGATGGGCATGTTTATTCTACCCATTTCTAAGAAAGTAAGCCTCTATTAACATACGTCTAAGTAAAAGTTGATTACTTGTCTTCACATATATCACTGTGAAATAGTGGGTAGAAAGTTCATCTTGGAACACTGGAAATTGCCAGAGAAATGAACCTCTGAATAGCATCTGCTTCCTCTTTTGCTAATTCTGTTCCCAGTTTCCAATGGTCACTATCAGCTCCACTTCTGCCATTTAGCTAAATTTCCAAGTGTTGTAAGTGGCAAAAGATTTAAAAAAAAAAAAAAAACAAAACCTGGCTTTGCTAAAATATGTTAAGTTCAAGAGAAAAATTAAAGAGAATAGTCAAAATGTTTTGAAACACTCATTTTTCTATTACTCTACAAAAAGTAATTGTGTCTTTCACCTACTTAGAGGTCTCTAAATTTGAGCACTGCTGACATTATTTATCAGCAGCTAATTTCAGAGAGGTCGATGTGGACACTATTCCTATTTCTAATTGTCCCTCTCTCATCTTTAATCAGAAATTTAAGGAAAATTAAGAAACAAAGGTTTTGATTACTTTCCCCAAGGATAGCACATGTCACAGTAATCTTACCAGCCAACTTTCAAAGCACATACTCATTAAGCTCTTTTTCTATATGAGAATCTCTCAAAGCTACAGGGAAAAATAAAATCTACTTTCTGTTCTCTCTTACACTCCTGATCAGACGCTCTTTGTCAGAAATAATGTGACAAGCCTCTCCATTTAAAGAGTTCTTATTCACATTCCCAGCATACTCCAAAAATCATTGAGTATGTGATTCTTTCAGCTATGGCAGGGAAAGGACAGCTATCTTATATGTAAGGTTATTAAGGATCTTTACAGGTAAATCTCAGAATTAAAATCAACTTTTACAACTGACACCTACTAGTTGTACCAATTGGCTTACACTCTGGGAAAAGAAAAAGGTGGGTGGGGAGACATACCAGAAGAAGCCCCTAAGTTTAATCTCTCTTCATATTTCATTATGGAAAGCAATTTGATATTCCTGCAATTTTCTATAAGCTTGGCTGAAAGAACTCACAAAAGAAAATTTTTTTCAGCTTGTATGAAGTATCTTAACCTCTCCCCCACTGACCACCAAGACCAATCATCTCACCTCTTCTTCCCAATCTTCTCTGACATCCCAGGTCTTAAAATTCCCTATGATCAGACAAGGAAGAATGTACATTCCCCACTACAAAGAATGGGCTGCACTTGCTCTTCTGTACTGCAGTCCTCCTAAGCACCTTCTGAACTTCACAGTCATATACTGTAATTTTAGAAAACCTGAACAAAGGATTTGCACCAGTTATGGAAAAACATCACACACAGGAAATCTAGTTAGGAAAGTATGCCTCAGGAGAGCAAATGCCTGCTCAGACTCATTATTATAATTTAGTAACATTAAACAGCAGCTCTTGGTGGTCGTAAAGAATACAACTAACATTTCTAATGATGACGTGATGATCACTGATGATCAGCCTACTTATTGGGCTCTCTTTTTGAAGTTGCTGCAATATAGTTATTTCTGAGTCTGACTACATATATGACCGAAATGGTGAGGTATGAAAGGTATAAAGTTACATGGGGCTGCTTTCTGAGAGTAAAAAATATAGAGCACTCAACTCAAACTACATCCCAGAAGCTTTCCCCTTAATTTCATTTTTGGTTTGGCTACCTTGTATTTGGGCAATCAGAGGAATGAGCTATGCTATCTCTTTATTTAATACAGACTACCTGGTAGTACCCAAAGTCTATATAAGTTAATGAAACAACAAATCACACAGAACTCAATGTCATGTTGAAATTTAAGTTCAAATACTTTCATAAAGAATGTATTCTTCTTTTAAGAAACTGCATGTACTAGATTCTAATGAGAGGCGTGGTGTTTGGCCATCAGGGCCATGCAAGCTGATTCCACATTACCAAAGAACTTTTATTTTACGGATCCCAGGATCCTCAACCACTTTCCAACATTTGAGCAATCACAAAAAATGGTAAAGATTTTTAACCACCAGAACTGTTTAGGACCTGCCCAGGGTGGTAGACCTTACTTATTTAGGCAACAGGCACAGGCCCCTTAGGATGAAATCAAATAGCTATCAACTTCATCTTGGGAACCCTGTAACTTCTCACATGATATATCTATAAGTGTGCTAGGCACCACATCGAAATTTTGTGTGATGCTTCTTTTCAATAGCAGGATTTCATCTCTTTATCTCCTACTCTATAGGAGAACTTATCACTTCCCTACTGTTCCTTGACTGTTAAATAGTTAAGAATGCCTTGTAAAACTCTCCCCTGACTGCAGACTACTTCCTTAAAGATCAGTGAATCCAGAGGCAGAAACCTCCTGTGTGCCAAGCTCTATAATCTTGGAATAGAGCCAGGTTTCTTCACAGCCGAGATGAGAATACTCCTGCTGGAATCAGAATAGTTAATAATACTTGTCTCTTGAGAGACTGAAAGATAAGATTCTACTTCTAAATGATGTAAAACCTTTCATCTAAATAATGTGAGGCAACTGAGATCTGACGCCTGCCACCTACCATAGCAAGATAAGCACTCTTTCCTCTGCTGACAACCTGGTTTTACTCTTCACAACTCAACTGCAACTGAAAGAGGCACCTACTGGGATTAATGGGATTGGAGTTATGTAGATATATTAGTTACTGTGAGATGCATAAAGAATTACCCCCAAAACTTGGCAGTTTAAAACAACAAACATTACAGTGTCTGCGGGTCAGCTAGGTACTTCTGGGTCAGGGTGTCTCACAGGCTGCAATCAAGATGTCATTATCTCAGGGCTTGACTCCAGGAGGATATGTTTCCAAACTCATTTCCACAGGCTGTTAACAGGCCTCAGAGCTTCGCTGGCTCTTGCCCAGAGAGATAAGCTCTTGGCCAAGTGGACCTCTCAAAAGAGCAGCTCACAACAGAGCTAGCTGGTTTTCATTAGAGCACGTGAGTGAGAGCAAGAGAGAGAGAATGTCCAAGATGGAAATTACTGTGTTTTTGTAACTTAATCTTAGAAGGGACATCCACTTGCTTTTGCCATAATTTTGGCCTAAACTCAAGTGAAGGGGTTTATTCAAAAGGATGACCACTGGGAGACAGGGACTGCTGGCAGCTATTTTGAAGGCTGCCTACTGTAGGAGGAAAACATCAGAGTTATATTCAAAAGTGTCTAGAGGTTAAATATCATGATATCTATAATTTACTTTACACTTCCACATCTCCTCCCAAAAAATAGTTGAAACAAATGGGACAAAATGTTAACAACTATTAAATCGAAGTGATTATCATAAAGCTGTTTGTTGGAGTGCTATTCCACTTTTCTGTGTGTTTGGAAAAAATTTCATAATAAAAACAATCAAAACCACTTGATCTTGTTCATTAATAAAAGATCAAGGAAAAAATATATCAACTATGCTAGATCTTAAATTACAACATTTGGCAGACAATCCCCAATGTTCAAACAGAAAATGCTCAATGAGCCTCATCTAACAGGTGAATGAACTCAGCTATTTGGGGGCTTACTGGTAACTAGATGCCCGACAGTCTCATCAGAATGGTTCTCTTGTGATTTTGTCTAAATGGTAAGATCAGTGAAGAAGCCACATTAGACAATGAGCTCCACTTGAGCATTCACACTGTATCCCCCAGTACCCGGCCCATTGCCCAGCACATAGTAGATGCTCCGTAAACATATTTTTCAGTGAATAGCAACTATTTTATACCTTGCCCTTAGATCTTTTAGACCAAAATTATCCCTCTCATAACTGATGAGGATATATAACTCTGGGGTTCATCCAAAGGGCTTATACAGGTACTTGACCTAACATTTTACAAAGAACTGTTTTGGCATGCCCCATACTGCCATACCTCACTTCCTATGGAGGCAAGATGGCCTTCTCATTAGGCAGCACAACAAGTAAGGCCCTTAGGTTCTCATGAGAGAATATTTAAAGCTGGACCACCTGGTGTTTAACACAAGAACTCTCTTTAACCAACAATAAGCAACAGCTATACTTCTGGTAATAACCAAAGAATTAAATGTGAAATAGCTGATTCAGGACTTGCCAAAGCTTGCCCTCAACCCCTCCCTGCAGAATATAACTTACATTAGAAGGTGCCTGTAAGAGGTGCCTGTGCTGTGGTTGAAGGACGAGTTATCATAACTTGTAGGATCTCTTAGCTCCACACCATAACAAATTATATCAGAAAAGATATAGTAACTATGTTAAAGTGGTCCCAAAACAAATGCCTTTGGAACTGAAATTCAATGTTACCCTTGAGCTTTCATTAAAATAATTTTTCACAGTGTTTATATTTAAAAAATACTGTCCAGAAGGAAATCCAGTCGTCTCCTTTATGTAACATCCATAAAAGAATCTGTTCCTAAAATTCAGGACCCCCAGCCCCCTCCGAAAAAAAATTGGTCCCACTTGAAGATTCTGTGTGTTTCCTCTCCCAGAAACTAAACTCAGACCTGCTCCATACATTTCCCTTTCCATCTTGGTAGCCAAAAAACTCAAGTTAAATTGCGCCCAATTCCAGAAACAAACTCATTCCAAGAATATTTTTTTTCTAATTGGTTTCTGAAACTTGTATTAATGTTGACTACATTATATTGACCTGCTTTACATGCAGATTGCCTCAAATTACTTTTCATAGTTAGTATTTAATCAGCACATAGTTATTGAGTGTCTACTATTTACCATGCTTTCTATTAGGTACCAGGGTTCGAGGGAAGCCAGTCAGCCAATTCCCTCAAAATGACAATGTCCGCAGGTAAGGCTGGAAGAAAGGAGATGGGGGGTAGTATATGAAGAGCCCCAATAAGTACCATGCAGTACTTTTATGATGGAAGTACGCAGAAAAATGAAACAGGAGAGAAGAGAAACATTCAGTGTAGGTAGCCCCATGGGGTTTGTTGGAGGTTGGGGAGAACATTCGGAAAATTTTTAAGCAAGTGAAAATGTCTTTAGAATATGTCAAGTTAAGCGAAGCAAGGGAAACAGCTTATGCAAAGGTATGAAGCTGCAAAACAGCACAGTGGGCGTCAGGGATCCAAGGGTAACCTGGCATGATAGGAATCAAGGTGCATACTGGGGAGGAGGAAATGAAAATAGAGATGTGAGTAGAATTCAGACTGTTAGGAAAAGGAGTTTGGATTTTAGTCTAAAAGAATTGGGAGCCTACAGTTCTGATTTATATTTTAGATTAACCACTCTACTTAAAAAACTAAACTGGAGGTTGGAATGTCAGCTAAAAATCCGTGGCAAAATCCAAACAAGAGACATTGGGTGCCTCTACTATGGCTGTGAAGCAGAAAGGAAGCAGGAGATATAGGTATTTAGAGGGTATCCTGGTGATTAATTATATACATGCCTTCAGTAAGCAGGCACTTATTGAGCATACGGCTCTAGAGATAGACTCCTGGGTCTAAGCCTAGCTCCACTCATTAGCCATGTGATCTCGGGTAAGTTAGTTACCTACCTCATTTACAAACCAGGCATGCCAATGATGATGATAATACCTGCCTCATATGGCTTTGGTGAGAATTCATGAGAATAGCTTCTACCTCATTTAATTCTCCAAAACCTTTTGAGAATAAGTATTATTATTATATAACCATGAAGATATATATATATATATATATACACATATATATATATGTATTGTATAAATATATGTCATAGGTAGTTTATATTATATATTATACATACATGTGTGACATATTTTATTATATTGTATGTTATGTACAATATACATCCTGTATATTATTATAAAAGTATGTATTATATTGCCATATGAAAGTATTATATATTTGCAAAGGCACGTTGGAAATGTTCCATAAATGTCAGCTTTTATCAATATTAATTTTATTATATGCAAGAAATAGCTCTGGGCGCTTGGGATACAGGGACTAACGGAACAGACAAGGTCTTGCTCTCGTGGAGTTTATATCACATGGAAAGATGATAAATCAATCAATGAATCAATCAAAAAGAAAGTATTAGCCAGTGATAAGTACTATGCAGAGAATTAAAGTAAGGTGATGTGATAGAGAGTTACTGACAGCTACGTTAGATTGGATGGAAAGGAAAGGCCTCTCTGTGGAGATGATATTTACAGAGAGATATGCATGTCAATAAGGATCCAACAATGCAAAGATCTTGAGAATAAGAATTTTAGGCAGTGGAAACCGCCAAGAAAATTGCCCTAAGGTCAGAGTAAGCTTGGTGGCTTTGTGAAACAGAGAGAAGACCCATGTGGCTGGCATATAGTGAGCAAAGGGTAAAGGCTAAGCAATGAGACTGGAAAGAAGGCAGAACCCAGGCAGTGTAGGGCTTTGAAAGCCAGGTGGAAGATAATGGAGAAGGAGTGATCTGGAATGACTTTTTGACATCCAACTTTAATAACAAGGAATGAGGGTGCCATTCACTGGGAGAAGTCACAGGAGGGCATGCTGGTCTGGTGGGAGGGAGAGTTCTGTTTTAAGATGTGCTTAATTTGAGGTGGCGGTGGGACATCTAAGTGAAAATATAGAAAACAGCTGGATTCAGGAGATGAATAGAGGGTACATTGTGGAATCCTAGGAACCATGAATATTTAAAAAACCAGAAAAGGAGAAGCAGAGAAAAATGGTCAGAGATGGTTATTTGTACAATAAGTAAATTAAAGGCTAAAAAGTATTCAGTAATAACTTCTGGCTTCTACTAGACCACTTAGGTTCAAATCTAAGCTCCATCATTTACTAACTGGGTGTCCATGGACAAGTTATTTTTGGGGGCCTAAATTTCCTCAGCGGGTACCTGGGAATCCATAAAGTTGGAGATGGGAAAGAGAAAGCCTGAATCCTTTGTACTTCAACACACCTAAGAAACCTCATTTCTATTCGCTTGACATCAGGGAAGAGAGACCCCTCAAAGTCATTCCCTCAGAAAGAATTTTCATACTTCCTAAGAGTCAAAATAAAAATCTAAAATAAAAGGCTTTTTAATGGATCTTGTGGTAAGGCAGGATGTTACTTACCCCTTCACAAGCAATTTCTGGGCAGGGTGGGAGTAGGGACCGGGAGTCAGGATGTGGTGGCTCAAGGAGTAAATGGGAAGGAGTAAAGAATATGATGTCGCTACATCTTAAAGAGGCTACTGTGTGAGGGGAAGGCAAAGTATAGGATAGAATTTGAGTTTTATTCTTATAGATAGGAAAGTTTTATACGATCAGTAGAAGGAGCCTATAAGGAAATAAGGATTGAAGAGAAAAAAGAGTTTGAACTTAAACCCCTGGAGAGAGGAGTGGGTAGCGGGGTTCAGCACAGTGAAGACACAGAGGCTGACTGGGCTAACCAAAGAACTGCTGCATGAGGAAGGTGAAGGACTGGTCCTAGGGATGGGAGATAGTGGAGAAGAGAGTAGCTTTCATGATGGATCTCAGGCTTGACCCAATGAGAGGAAAGTCAATATAAGAAAGGGCTAATAAAATGGTGGAGTGGGGGAAAGGTAAACAAAAAAGAAGCTTGAGGTCTGGAGGAGGTCAGGGATCAAGAGTGAGAGTGAGATAGGCTAAGAGGGATGTGCTGGCAGGCCAGGAGGTCCTGATCAGAAATTGGACGGCCCCAGGTGCTGAGTTGGAAGCTGGCCTATGGCAGCTCAGTGGAAGGAGCAGAGGTCATTGAAGGGTTGGGATTCCAAGCTGTGAGGTGTTGGCTAAAAAGGTCCACACAAGCACAGTGGATGCCTACAGTGGGGTGAGAGCTGAAGAAGACCATGAGTCTGATAGTCCATCCAAATAAATTTTAAGAGTCCAAATGATACTGCAAAAATATTTGCCTCAAATGTCACTCAGCGACTATGTCTATGAGATATAAATAGATCAAGTTAGATTTTAAACAAAACTTCAAGATGTGCTAGAAAAATGGACAAAGGAGGAATAACTAATTCGCATAAGAAACATAATTAGGAAAAATTAAAAGAAAAAATGTTTCTTACAAGTGATTAAAGAATCAGAAAACAGATAATAGTTTCCAATGAATAAAGTGATAAACTTTGGTTTAGTAGTAAGAATTGTTACTGGTAAGCCAGTGTAACTGGTACCTTTTACTGGTCACGTTATCAATCTGTACTTCTCTTGGAAAACACCACGGTAATGCCCTACAACAGACCTAATAGCATTCATAATCTTTCCCCAGTAATTTCACCCCTATGAGTCTATCTCAAGTAAACAATTCCTCAGAAATAAAGCATGAAGATATTTAATTTTATCTATTAATAAAATAGGGCAAACTTTAAAGGAGTTAATCTTTCCAAAACAATAAAGTAATATACAGCTATTAACGGACATAACATTTTTAAATATGTCAAGCATGAACATGTTTAGAGTTTGCTAAAAAATAAAGAAAATACAGAGATGTGTACATCAGAAATGAAATATCATTAAAAATACACATATGGAAGATATAGGAAAATAGAATAGAGTTAGGTGATAGAATGATGGGAGAATTTTTAGTTATTTTCATTTTTTAAATGTTGCTTATAATCTTTTTAATACAAATTAAATAATTTAAATAAAAAATATGCTGTTGGCTTCACCAAGGACCAATTAACTGACTTGATGTATCAGGAATGATTTACCTATCATTCCTTCCTGAGTCAGGCAATCCACTTAATGAATTTTATCCAGGCAAATCAGCCAACAAAACACAAATAGGGAGGGCTTCCATACCTGGCAACATCCGGAAAGCACTGAGCCGCATCATCCTGCATCAATCTAATGGATGTATACTGATAAAGATTTGAAGACCTACTATCTGCATGGTGCTATCTATGAATATTTCTTTCTGTTATTCTAAACACTCAGGAATTAGAACCCTGAAAATTTAAACACAAGTCAAAGTCACTATTCTCAGATGAAGAATCACTTAGAATGCCCCCTGGATAGAGACCAGATCTGTCAGAATTATGCCAACCAATTTGTATTATTAAATAACCCACAAAGATTTCTAAGAACTCAGTACTGATAAGCTTTTAATTTTATTCTGCTAAAAGAAATTTTTATTTTTTCATGAATAATCAACATTTTTACCAATTGAGATAACAACAATAAAAATAGAAAAGAAACGAGCCACAACTCTGGCCTACAAATGCCAAGTCCCCATAAGGCTGCAAACACTTAAATAAGAGCAAGGTCTGTCCCCACCAATCACTGGCTATTTAAGGAGATCTGGGCCCCCGGCCATCCATTCCTCCCCCAGGGAAGTCTGGGGTGGAGGGGTTGCTTGAAAAGAAGAGTTGATGCTTTCTGAATATCTGATCTAATGGTCCTCTCCATTAGTGAGCAGCAAGCAATTTAGAGTATTGAATAATGTGTAAAGGCCTTTCAGAGTAAATCACTTCCACTTCAGTCAGTGGGTACAGGACTCTAGTATGAACTTGTAAAAAGCCTAAGCTCTTACCAGAAACCAGTCAGTAGAGGTTAAAATAGAATTTATGGTTTCCTAGTCACATAATTACCTTCCTTGCATGTGATTTTAATATACCACAGATGCAAATATACAGAAGTGGTACTGGAGCAAAAGAAAAGCACCATTGTTAGCTGAGCAGCCTGAAACCCAGTCCCCAGCCTCTCTGACCCTCACTTGACTTTCTCCACTGTAAAATAACTAGCTCTCAGGGGTGCTATAAGGAAGGTTACAACATCTAGGATGCTATTGAAAATAGCATCTAAAAATTATCCACACAAAATATCTGCAGTCTACATGACAGGTTTTTGACACAGAAAGCCGGAAGGACGGGTCAAAGTTCAATGCAGACAAACCCAACCAGGGTCCCCCTCTTGATGAAACTGTGAAGTAGGCCTGTTTTGAATTGCATCACCTCCCTTATAAAAGACTACAATTTTCTCCCTTTCATACCTTCCCAACCCAAGGCACAGACTCTAATGGTCCCTTCCATGGCCCTTCACCCACTGTCCTCCCAGCACCCAGGCCAGCTCTTCCGTCCTCACCCCCTGCCCTACATTAGATTACACAATTATTCAAATCTGAATTTTAAAAAATGCCTTTCCCCAGGCCCCGTCCCTGAGACTCTGAATTCTCTGGCTTGGTGCAGGGCCTGAGCATCTGTGTTTAAAAGCCCACGAAGAGTTTCTAATTAGCAATCAGGGCTGAGAATCATGTTCTAGACAGGTAATTTGGAAAGGGCTCAGAATCAGCATTAGGAAACCCTACTTTGAGGTTCCAGCCCAGTTCTTAGTGTCTATTATTGTCTTCTTTTATCTAGGGGTTTTATCCTTCTGGCTAGATTGACAGGCACAATTACTTCTATGCCTTTATTCTCCTCTGCCCTCTGTTTGCGGTTTCTCAACATATACTAAATGTGCTAAGATTAGCATAGATATAATGTTTCTCATCCTTTTCTACTGCCTAGTCCTGAAGGCTTTCTCCCTGTCAAGTTCAATGGGAGGCATGGTGTGTGGCTGCTGTGTTCCCACTGGCTACCAATCTAGGCTAGAAGGCCTAATGTGAATGCAGTACTGTTTGCATGATATAATTAAACAGGGTAAGAGGAGCAGCTATTAAAATAGCCTATTCCCAAGCTCCCTTAAAAACAAAAACAAGTTTGCTAGTGTCCAAAGCCTTTGAGTAAAAATATCACTTTAAAAGAAGCAGGAGATTAGAACAAAGGTTTATTGGAAAACAACTATTGTTCAAAAAGTAGATTTAATAACAAGAGAGAGTAAACACAGACATTTGAAGCAACGTGCCTTCAAAAAACATGAGTAGCTGCCTAAACATGAAGCACAACCCAAGAGGTCAACCAAACACAAATGACAGAATCTCTGCTTGGCCTCTGCCTTGTTTTATAACTCGGTAAACTATCTTTGCTCCTCTCTAGAATGAATATAAAATCATGAAATCACCAGAAGTGGAAGGACCCCCAGAGACCATCTCTAGATAGACATCTCATTATCTATAAAAAGACTCCACAGCTATCTTGATGGCCATCATCAACTTCACCTTGGGGTAATTCCAAAGAAGGCTGCTCTGACCGTACCACAAAACAAGCCCTTCCGATTCCGCACAGGTCTATTTTAAAGTGCTGCCTTATGTTGAGCTGTAATCTGTTGTCTTTACCCCACGTACACAACCCACCTTCCTCTCCCCCTGTCCTCTCCCCAAATACAACCATCATCTGTGGCAACACCGAAGTCACTGCCCACTTTCAATATCTGAAATAAATGAGTATATTATTTGTACATCTTCACTTATCCAGACTATCCATCCCCAGGGTCCTCAAATTCCTCACATAAAGTTATTTTGAGACAAACCACCTTCCTAACCTCTCTTCTCTGAATACACCCTAGTTTGGCCACATTCCTTTTAAAAGATGGATCCCAGAATGAATTTTGGCACTCCTTAGTTTAACAAACACTTACTTGTTGGACGTGTCATGTGTGCCAGGCACCCTGTCAGACCCTAGTGACAGAAAGGAATCCACCAGGCCTGGCAAAAAGTCCAGCTGAGGAGACAGGTGAACTAAGTCACTGAGAGAAGGTGCAGGGAGTGAGAAAGAAACGTACCTGGGCGCACAGAACAGGTTTGTCTGACATGCCCCGGCAAAGTTCCAGAAAGGTGTCCTTGAAGAAACAACTTTTAAGCTGAGACACTATGCTTTGTTTAAACAGGCTAGGTTTTTATGAGCTTTTTTGGCAGCCCATCACACCGGTAACATACAGAGATTGAAATCAACTAAAATCCAAGAGCCTTTTTGCACATGTCTCTCTCCACCCTGTATGTGTGCAATTCAATTTGGGACTTGAGTACACTTATTTCTACTAGGTTTCTTCTTGTTAAGGTTGTAAGCTTTATGTATCCTGATTTTCCTGTCTAATTTTTTAACTATCCTTCAACCTGAAGTCATTCTAAAACCATTACCATGACTTTGAAGTTGTCAACAGGCCATCAAGAAAAGTCAAGAGCAGAGTCCCTGGAGAGCTCTCTTCAGGTTTTATCAATCGATTAATTGGCACAGTGAGGATGCAGTTACTTAACCAGCCACAAATTCACCACAATTAATCCATTTTTTTCTTTGGTAGGGGAAGTTCTCTGTCAAATGAGATGCGGCAGATTTCCAATATATTTCCAATAATATAAACCGAGTTGATGCTTTAAGTGAAGCAGGAGTAGAGTCACTCTCCATCCCACCACAGCAAAAAACCTTGGTGGCACCATACATATCCATGAAGACCCCTCTTGAAATCTTATCATCTTGCCCACAAGAATATCATAAGAGGTGGCATCCAAAGGTTTAAGGAAATCAAGAGATGGTTTACCCAACTAGTAAGTCTAGCAAGTCAAGAAGACACAATGGTCATTTTTTGGTATGATTTATTCACAAGGAACCAACAATAGTCCTTCATGAAATCTAATCACCTATTTAAAAATTCATTCTACTATTTTATTTCACTATAAGAATCTACTTCTCCCTCCCCTTTTCGAAAAAAAGGACAGATATGGAAGCAACCTAAATATCCAGATGACTGGATAAAGATGTGGTACATATATGCAATGGAATGTTACTCAGTCACAAAAAAAGAGTAAAATTTTGCCATTTACAGCATGGATAGACTAAGAAGGTATTATGCTAAGTGAAATAAGTCAGAGAAAGACAAGTACCATATGATCTCACTTATATGTGGACTCAAAACAGAAACAGATGAACAGATATAGAGAACAAACTGATGGTTGCCAGATGGGACAGGGGTTAGGAGGCTGGGTGAAAAAGGTGAAGGGATTAAGAAATACAAATCGGTAGTTACAAAACAGTCACTGAGATGTAAAGTACAGCATAAGAAATACAGTCGATAATATTACAACAACTATATATAATGCCAAGTAGGTACTAGACTAATCTGGGGGATCATTCTGTAAATTGTATAAATGTCTAACCATTATGCTGTATACCTGAAACTAATATAAAATATTGAATGTCAACTGTAATTGAAAATTTCAAAAAAAGAAAGAAAGAAATAGGGCAATTTCCTATGTCCATCTTCTGACATTTTCCCTATTCTCCACATTTCTGAAAGATTACAATTGGAGTTCCAAGATCATACCAAAAATGTTTCATATCCTAGGACATTGTTTGGGCCTAGAAACCTGAGCACTACTCAATTAAGCTTCTTGAAGGTAGAGATCATTCTTATTTATCTTTGCTTCCTAAGAGCCTAGCATAGCACTGATGTATAACAAAGACGAAAATAAGTTTAATTAGGTTGCTAGTTAGTCTGTTAGTTGTTCAGAAATATTGAAGTCTTCTCTAGAGACCTCACCTAGTTTGTATTTCAATTCTTACCTATATAGAAGTAAATTGAGAGCTGAGTGTTTAATTTCTCCTTGTCATTTAACTTTGTACCCTTAAAAAAATCTTTAGCTGTCCCAAACTGTTTTACAAATCACAAACCAGAGTCCACTGGACTCCAAACTCCTGACACCACAGCTCACTGCCTAGTCCTCTAGAGCATTCTTTGCAGTAATAATAATTTCTTTAGATATGTCTGTGACCAAAGAGAACATATGAAATGGCATCACTCAGTCTCAAGAATAATGCAGATTACTCACAAATGAGCCACCACAAGTTGGCACCTAAAGATATACCGATTTCTATGAGTTCTGCCACAGTTAAACTTTCAGGCCCTCCCCGCTGAAAGAAGCTAAAGTTGACAATATAAGAGGGGAAGAGGAGGGCATCAAGTACCTAAAGTAACTTGAGTATCCCTTCCCTTCTCAAACAAAAACCAGACTCCAGACAAAAAATCCATATTATTAATGACAATAAGATTCCAATGTTTCAGTATTATAATCCTCTTTAACAATAAATCTGTGTCACAATTTTCTTAGGAAAAATCCTAATGATTGAATTATTTAATAAATAAATGTGTAAAATGTTAGGACTCTCAAAACTGTGGAACTCAGTTTCAGAAAGTATACACTAGTTTTCATTCCTACCAGCAGAGTATGTGTCAGTGCCTCCTCCACACTCCCACCAATGCTACACATTATAAAAAATAAAACATTCTGCCAATTTGATTGACAGAGTGGTGCCTCTTTTTTTTAACTTGTATTGCTCTGATTACTATATCTTTTACCTAATTTTTGTCTTTAGAAATTCCTTTTTCTTCTTGATTTGTAAAAGCACTTTGTATATTAGCAATATTAATTCTTCTGTCACATGTTGCAAACATTTTTCTAGCTTACCATTTCAATTTTAACTTTATTTACAGTGACTTTTGACATACAGGAGGTTTATTTTTCTCACATAACCTAGCAATTCAACTTTTCTTTTATAGCTTCATATGTAGAAAAGCTTTCCCAAGTTCAAGATTATATAGAAGTTGCCTATATTTTATCCTGAAACCTTTATGGTTTTATTTTTTACACTTAAATGCTTAATCCATTTGCAATTTACACAGGTATATGACCTAAAGTCAAGATTACACTTATTTTGTTCCAAATGATTAGCCACTATCCAAACACCAATGACTGAATTAATGTCTTTTCTCCACTGACTGGAAAGGCTGTCTTTATTACATCATTTCCACTCACATGTCTGTCTTGCAGAGGTATCAAACTCAGCATAAGCACAACTGAAATTCATGATCTCCCCCACCTCTCCAGTGGTTTCCAACTCTGTGAATGACTACTTTGTTTACCGAGGTTTCATATCAAGAACTTGGTTATTCCTTACCCCTACCCTCTCCATCACCACCTCTCTCCCCGCACACACATATCAAATCGTTAAATTTGAATCAATTCTGTCTCTAAAATATAGCTCTAATCTACCATTTTATGCTCGATTCTATCACAATGGCCGTAGTCCAAAAAACCATCTTATCCTTCCTAGACTGCAACAGCTTCCTCGCTGGGTCCCCGAATCCATTCTTGGCCCCTCCAGCACATTCAACATAAACAAGGTCAGGCCACTCTCTACTTTCAATATCTGATGGCTTCCATTGCTCTTAGAACAAAGCTCAAAATAATTTAGGTCTGTGCGATCCAGGCCCTGTCTACCTCCACCTCATGCCACACTTCAGCCTTCACACAATTTCCAAACACACTGACCATCTTTTCATTGCATGAAGGCTCCCAGCTGCTTTTTGTCTCAGAGCCTTCATATGAGGCATTCCTCCTATATTCCATATTAATCTCTCTGTCCCACTCCGGTCCCTCTTCCTCACACACACACCTGCCTCTCACTCCAGCTTCTTTTTCAGAGACCAGCTTACATGTTATCCACTCAAAGAAGCCTTCAGCCACCACTCTAACCACATTAGTTCCCCTGCAAAGATGCCCTTGCTGCACCTAGTCCTTCTCCAATGCAGCACTTCTCATTAGTGCTGCTGTACGTTATAAAGGCTTATAACAATATCTCCCCCTCAGGTGGCAGCTCTAGTAGTTCAGGGCTGTGCTCGACTTGTTCACAACTGTCTCTTCAGCCCCTCACAAAGAGCCCGGAACACCTTTGTGTGTTTGACCATACAGTCAGACTCCACAGTCCTTTATCAAAGGCACTGCCTTTCTGTCCAAATTCCAATTATTACAAGTACACTCTCCCTCCTAAGTCTCTATTCCTAGCTGAAAAGAACATTCTTTGATAGAAAATTGCAGGTTCCACATGGAGAATCCATCATTATTTCTGATTCTACCCCTTAAATGCATTAACAAATTTCAAATTTTTTTGCTTGGAAAATACTTTCAGATCCACAGATACTAGTGTCCAGCACTATCTGTCTCCTAAATGCATTCTGACGTTCATTCATTCTTTCATTCACTCATCCAAAAGATACTTATTTCACACCAATGGTGCATAGCTGAGCCTCATACTTAAAACCATATTTTTAATATTTTCTCCCTATATAATTATCTCTCCCAAACCAACTCTATTTACCAATCGTTCATTTGCTTTTCCCATGAGATAACTTCTGTGTCAGAGTCTGTAACAGTCCAATTAAAAGCAAAAGAAACATTAGATTTTAGTAGTCTGTGCTGTTTCTTCACAATCAAATACTTGCACCGTCTCCTTAAGAATCCTTTTTAACAGTCTGAACTATCATCAGCAGCCCCCATCATGCTGCCTGTTACCCCAGCCTGAGCCCTAGGGGTCAGAAGAGATAAGAGAATAAACAGGCCCAGCGGCAATTTCCCCAACCCACACAAAGGGTTGCCACATCAACTTCCTTAATAACTTAGCTCTGGTCAAATTTTTCGAAAGCTTTATTCCAAATGCATCAAAATCCAATCTTGTATTGTAACTTAGAGAAGTCTGAACCACAAAACAAAGAATATAAACCTATTGAAAGGGTCTGGCAACAACTTAAGGCACACTGCTCAAAAAGGGCAGTTCCTGACTGTAGCAACCACACACTCCTGCTAATGTTTTTCTTACTAGAGCCCAGCTTCCTCCTTTGGAGTCCCAGGTCATTGAGACAAGCTCTCTCCTCCTGACATGCCAAAGTGTAAGAGGGTCTGCAAAGTGGCACACTGCCTTTCAGAGATTTCTGGCCTAGACTTCCAGGCATATTCTACACCTTTTCCTGAGTCCCCTAACTCTGCCACAGTCCATCTTCGTCCTGTGCCATAATACGACTTTTGCCCCCTAGCAAGCCTTCTCTTTGTGGAACCCCAAAGGCATTTTTGGTTAAGAGGGGCTAGAGATTTTCTATTACTTATCACAAAAGCTTATTTCAATTTTCTGTATATTATTTAAGAACTAAGTGATCAGTCAAATGTCTATGTATTTGAAAAACAAAATTATTTTTTTAACTCAACAGCAAAACACAGCCATTCTGGATAACTATACCACATTCTAACTGTACGTGCTGATAAGGGTAACATGAAGCACGCATGGTAAGTGACTCATGTTACTGCCTATAAAACAAAGTACTACTTTACATCCCTTTACTCTTTATTAAACTGTCAAGATCACACACTGATGTTTATTAAAACAACGAATGGATGTGACTCTTTGACATGTGCCAACCTAGTGTCAACAAGGCTTCTGAAAAATAAAGACTCCTCATTTTAATATCTTAATAAAAGTCTTCAGACTAGGGGGAAAGAGGTTTACATTTTTTATTAGTCAAATATAATTGGCTAGCACTCAGCTTCTTTTTCTCACTTTCATTAACAAATTCTACTTTATCTACTTGGCTCTTTTAATTGCAGCTCCTAGACAGAGATCATTTCTCAAGTACTTATGCACTTCAGCCTGGAGTTTTAAACATCTCTTTGTTGGGGAGGCAGCCTCCTAAGGATGGGTACAACTTCAACTTACAAAGCCCAGGAAATCTAAATCAATGATAACACTCCATACGCAATTCTGTACTCAACCTCCAGAAGCAACATTATAAAACATATTTTTAAATTACTCTGAAAACTACATTTTAACTTGCCAATTAAATTTCCTGCAACTTTAGAAAATGCTCAATAGGAGTCATCTTGACATAACACAACTCTAAGTCACAATTCATAAAGAACTTCAGGGTAGTTTGGAGGCCAAAAATAACAGTGACCTGGAGTCAGACAGCTTGGATTTGATTCTTGCCTCCAATTTTTACTGCTTATATAGACCATATGCAAGTCACTAAACCTTTCTGTGCCCCAGTTTCCTCATATAACAAATGGGAGGTGTTACTTTTATTTTGTACTGGATTTCATCTTCTAGTCTCATAATAATCTCATAATAATTTCTGTGCTAAAATGAGACACGACTATATATTTCTTATCTTCATTCTCTCTTATTTCCCTTCTGCTTCAAGGTCATACCCACAGACTCAAAATTAATAATTAAAGAGAAATATAAAAGAGGCAGAGGGCAAAGTGGAGTTTTGGCTGATGGGTCTTATATCGGTTTTTATGGCATCAGTGTAATGCCAAGTACACAGAATTGCATGGTATTGAACACTTAAAAACATAGAGGAAAATATTTGCAGTGTATTAGTGGGGAAAAGGCAGGTTGGAAAATTATGTTCATGTACAAATACATACATATGATGCATAAAAATATTGGAAAGGTATATACCAAAACAGTATCTGTGGTGAGTAATAGGTTATAAGATTACAGTGACATTTTCCTTCTCTGTGCCAAATTTCTACAATTAAATGATAAATTTTAAAATCAGAAAAAAGGTTTATTTTTCAGACATTTTTTCCCCCAGAAAACAATGCTCCTCATGCAGTTATATTATATCTAAAATCTGTGAAAGTGATGTTAGTTAATACTTATTGGGCATTTATGATGTGCCAGTCATTATAGAAAGTATATTACATAAATTCTCACTTAGTCCTCATACTCTATGATGTAGGTATTGTTCCAACCCCATTTTGCAGTGAAAAAAATTCAGGTTATTCATATGAAGTCAGAGAGCTGGTAACTGGTGGGGGGACCCAAGATATGAACCCAGGTGATGACTCCAAAACACCCTCTCTCATGGGCTGGCCAAAAGGCTTCCTGCCTCCATCTATGCTGCTTCTAAAAAGCATAATCTTTTTTCTTTTTGTTCTTAATTTTTACATCTTCCATGCTCTTTTTGACTCTTGCCCTTTTGGGAGGGAGATGAAAATAGACAATGTGTTCACTTCTTGCGTGAGGCAAAGATCAGGCATTCACTATACTTACAGTTACCTCTGCTTTAAACACATACAGCTTCCCAAAGAGAACATGGGAACATGCAGAACCAAAAGGGACTAGCACTGACCACTGGGTAACCCCCCGCCATTATGGGCTCTCACAGCACAGTGAACCTCCTTCCTGACACTTGTCACAGCTGTATTTCACATTTGCTTGTTATCTGGTTATTACATGTCTGGCACTATTTTGAGCACTTGAGATGTATTACTTTTCTTCTCACCATTATCATCCCCACTTTATATTCAAGGAAACTGAGGCCTAGAGAAGTTTAGAAACTGGCCAAAGTCATATGGAGCTGGGGTTTGATTCTAGCCATGGAATCATCGCTCTCGAATAAATAAATGTATGAATAAAGATATACTCTCCATTTTCTTTAAAAAAAAAAAACTCTTATTAAGATTAATTTTATTTCTGTAGATCCTGAATATTTCTCATAAATCAAATTTCTAATATTTTTAAATTTTTATTGCTATTAATATTGTAGATATTATCACATTTATAACTTTTCTAAACTTCATTAACTATAATAACGTTAGTTAATTCGCCATTATTTTAGCTACATAATCTCTTAATTTCTATAAAAAATCATCTGTCTGCTCTTTCCAACATGGAGATATCATCTTTTTTTCATGTTGTCCAACTACATTATCAGGCCCTCCAGAAACTACAGTAGATAATAGTGAGCAGGCACCCTTATCTTGATTCTAGCGGCGATGTTCCCAGTGACAGCATGAAGAATGATCCTGACTACTGGCTTAATCCTTCCATCATGTTAAGAAACTAGTCTCCAAGTCCCTTTTTCAAAGAGTTTTTATTAGGAACAGATATTGAATCATCAAAAGCCCCTTCAGTGCTTAGATAATTATGATTTTCCTCGAGCCATTCATAACAAATACTATTAATGTGTTTTAGATCATCAAATCATATTTCACATTCTGTTTCTACCTGCTCTAGCTGTAAATATTTTTTTTAATATACCAAAATTAAAATTAAGTAACTTTTTAAAATTTGAATTTGAATTTAACTACATTTTTTAAACTACATCCATAGTACATCAGTCTCTCTTTACCACCTACACCTCAGACCTAACCCATCCTCTGTGACATCAAGAGAGCCACTTTCTAAATCACAAATATGGCTCTTCCTTATACTCAGAAATCTGCAAAGCCTCTATGTTTTCTGTATGATAAAGTACATACCTCTTAGCTCAAGCATCACCTCTTGTAATAGAGCCCCCACCTACCTTTTAATTTTCATTTCAATCATTTTGATTCCAAAATGCCCCTTACTCATGTCTCCTTTTCTCATGATTCTCCTGGAAGGTCCTTCCTTATTTTCTTCATTAGGACAACTGCTTACTTTCTTGGGCCAACACGACTGCCACTCTTCTGTGTCCCCTCCCCGCCAGTCCTCTCCTCCATTTCATCCCTGCTTCTGCTGTGTCCCCAGAGCACCAAGTACAGATCTCTGTCACGGGACCTGCTACAACCCTGTTTGTGCTTAGTTACACTTTTAGAGTAGGGGCCAGCAACCTTCTGTGGAGGATCAGATGGCAAACATTTTAGGATTTCCAGGCCACGTTTGATCTCTGCTGCATTTTTGTCCTCACACTTTAATAATGTGTGTAAAAAAAAAAAAAAAATTAAAAAAAAAACAGTCTGAGCTCATAGGCCATTAAAAAAAAAAAACAGGCCACCAGCTATGGGCCATAATTTGCATGTTCTTTGTTTAGAGTCTCATCTCTGCCACTGGGCTATAAGCTACCAGAGAGTGGGAACAACTTCTAATTCCTCTTTATATTCCCCAGCTCCTGGCACATAGAGGTGTTCAAATAATTGACATCAATTGAACTGAAACATCAATAACTAATTTATCCTGATGAATCAAACACACTCATGGACAATTTCCCCAAATCTCGAACAATCTCAATAACAGTCATTTTATATTTTGAGTCTCTTAGGCATCTGAGCATTAAAAGTAAGCTCTAAATATGGGTGAAAAGAGAAGATTATTTTTGCTTTACTGAGTAAGAAAAACTATAATGTTCAGCCAAAGAGCTCTCACTCCACAAATGCAGAAAAAGTGCTTCTATGAGAGAAGCACTTCTATGAGAAGTTTGACTACTCCCTGGGCCCCCATACAAAATATAACTCCAGCTTTCGAGTAGTCCACTCAGTTTCTCATTGCAAAAAATCATCTGGAATACTGTTTTGAATACTTGTCAGGTATCCCACCTAGCTATCAGCGATTCATTCACCACAACTTGGGAGAAAGCATTTTTCTAATGTATTACATGCCAGAGAAACACCAGCAGTTATCATTATTATAGCTAGCACCTTGCTCCCTGGTTTTCCCAACCAGAAATGCTTCAGAAAGGTGATGATCACCCCTCTCTGGTTAAGGAGCCAACATTGTTAAACCGTGAGAGACGAGCAATACTTTACTGGCATAATCTCTATCTTAACTTTGAGAGCTCAGCACCTGGCTTGCCGAGGCTCCCAAGTGCATGAGCTAGTGAAGAAAGGGAGGAAGCCAGGAGCAAATAGAGCCATTGCTAAGAAGGCAATGACTCTCTGCACACCTGCTTTCTGAGGCCAAGTCAAGTCTAAGCTTCCAAAGGAATGAGCAAAACTGGAGACTAATTCCACTCACATCCACATCGGGCAGGCCCACCTGGACCCAGAGAAGCGAAGCACCAGAAGGTCCAAACAGTCTTCAAGCCAGGCAGTGCTTCTGAATGTCTGTTTAGAGCAGGAGCGCAGCCAGTATCAAACTGCCCCTCACCACACACACACACACACACACGCACAAGACAACAAAACTAGTCGAGAGCTGGATGTGCTGTTGGGATCTCCTTCTGCAGGCTAGGGTTCAGGGGAGAACTCCAGGTCCAGTAAGCCAATCAGAATGAGTCCCTTGAAAGAGGCAGGTTATGCCCAGCACAGCAACCAGTTCTGGAGCCCCAGGTGGGTTTCAACAAAACAAATCCCAAATCCCACTTCCTAGAGATAAGGTACCTAATGTGCTCCACAATGGAGATGAGGGTACTGAGAGAGGGCCAGTGAAAACCCACCTGCTCTAAAAAAAATCAGCAGCCAAAAGGGCTAGATCATATGACTAGTCACACAGAGGGCCTGGCTCCCTACACATTAGTTGTCCCCAGGAGAGGACAACTTCTCATACATAGAAGTTCCTGAATTCAAATGATATTTATGAATTGTCATAGCCAAGACTCAAGCTCTGCCTAGTACAGAATCACATCAGCCCAGCCACCTACAGCCAACCAGATAAACAAGGGTGCATCACTCAACTCTGAGAACCCTCGCCCACCCAAGGACACAGGCAGCTCTGTGCTTCTCTTTTAGGGGCTTCCCATGGTGAGACAGCAACCTACACATAGAAGCAAAGAAACCAACCAAAATAAAACTTTAAATCAGTAAACTAACAGTGCTTTACCAATCATGCAAAAAGTAGAAAGAGAAATATAAAATAGGTGTGATACATTACCCAAAAGCCCTGCTAAGGACCGCATGTCCTTCTCCATCAGCATATAAATCTCTTCCTCTGAGAAGCGGCCAATGCCATGGCCGTGCATCTCGCGTTTCACAATTCCTTTCGTTATGTGGCACACGATCCACCTCAGCAGGTTGCTGAAGGGACCACCACCACTAAGAGAGAGCATCTTCCGGGTCTCATTGAGATTGTCCACCCACTGGCAATAAGCTAATGTCCTGGAATTGTGTGGAAACAAGTTACTACTGTGCATTAGATACATAGCAGCTCCACAAGGTCAATTTCCAACCAGTGGTTCAGAATTAGGAACACTGGCGGAACTGAATCCTTGCAGCTTTTATTTTTTAAAAAAGCAGTCTGCATGGCAAATATTACAACGGGCTCTCCTTGATGCCTAGATATAGAGCCTGTGGGAGACACAGTACCAAATCTAGATATGATGCCATGCTACAATTCCGCCAAATCTCTCCTGGTACCCACCCTCAGACCCTCCCCTTGTCCCATCCCCCAAGGCCATGTTTTTGCTTTCTCAGAGGCTACTCCACAGAAAACAAGTAGGAAAGCTTTTAGGCAGGATAGTATGTACCTACAGGGGAATACCTGGCAGTGACTGGGGTGCTGGCTTTATTCTCTTTCTTGATCAAAGGAGTGGTTACACAGGTTTATGCTCTGTGTTAATTAATTAAGCTGCACGTTTTTGTTTTGCACACTTGTGCATGCATTTTATACTTCATAATATAAAAGGATTAAAAAAACTTTTGCCCTTGTGACAGGACTAGGGAGTATGTATGTTTGTTATAAACAATATATATTATAAATATTGCATTAACAACTTGCTCTGCAGACAGTCAACTCTGCTTCAGTTTGTTTTCCAGGACCCTGAAGTGAATACAAATACCAAAAAAACTTGGTGGAATCATTCTTCCCACCTGGGTGGTGCCTGTGGCAAATTCACCCATCCAGATGCTCCTATGTAAATATGTATGCATGAACAGTTAAGCAGCTATTCACTGTTCATGAATTATGCTGGTTGTAATATCCAGGCCTTTGCTGATCTCTGAACCTGTAGCTGCAGGAACTTTTTTATGGTTCACAGTGTTGAGTGTTGGTAGACAGAAATTAAAGAAGTTTCCTAGTAAAGGCTGAGAAAAAATGTAGATATGGGTGTACAGTCATATCATCTCAACTCTTACTATTGGTTGATGTAACAGTAATGGCCACTTCAACAAGATTAGAAAAATGAATAATATTTTTACAGAGAGAACACAAGGAATGATAGTAAAGGCAAAAAAGGGGCCCTGAAATTTTGATCATTTTGTATTGTTCTATTGTTTTCAGTGTGCTTTCCTCTACAAAATGAAAATAAGAAAAACAGATTTCTTTAAAAATGTTTTACTCTTAATTTTTAGTGAAAAGTCCTACAACCAATTTGAACACACTCTGTACAGCCATAAGTCTTCTTTATTACCTTTTTAAAGGAATGCCTACAAATCTTATTAGAAAACTGTGTACCACTTTTTCATAAGTCTCTCTAAAGTACTGAAGAATCAAGATGTGGATTTTACTGAAAAGAGGAAAAGTACATTGCAATGGTGACTAATTAATTAATGTGTACAGTCATAGTAGTCAATGGAGTTTCTGATATAAAAGATCTCACATTTATTCTAGTAAATTCTTTAAAAACATTTATACTAAATGCTTTTCCACTTGCTCTTCTTTACACCTGCAACTAAATAATTAAGGTGTCAATTTTCACCTTCCATTAGAATAACTCAGCACTTTCATTCTAATTGTACTAGATCTAAATTCACAATAAAATGGCTATACCAACCTTAATTATTTTGGAAACCAATGATCTGTGAATAAAACTAAATTATTCAGGGAGAGGGGAGGTAGATGGGGTAAAAGAGGTTAAATATATGGTGACAGAAAGAAATCTAACTATGGGCAGTGAATACACAAAGCAATCTATATACTTTACTGTAAATTGTACACCTGAAACTTACTGGATTTTGTTAATCATAATAAAAATTATGACTATAATAAAAATTAAAACTAAAAAAAAACATAATAAAAATTAAAACTAAAAAAAAACCATAATAAAAATTAAAACTAAAAAAAAAAACACCTAAATTATCCTAAATTAAGCATAACCAGGTAATAACAGTATCCAGAAAGCATATAAAGTATAAAAATAAGGAATATAGTGGCTCTAAACTGACAAATTGATATGGGGAAAAAACATGCTCTTTGTAGGCAAATTACAAAGGGTTTGTCATAAACATAACTGATCTTGAAGGATAAGCAGAAGCTCACCAGGCAGAGCAGAGAAAGAAGGTATATGCAGGAAGCAAGCACTGGCTGGGTGATAAACTGCAAGAACTTCAGGATTGGTAGGTGGGATCAGGATGCCTGAGGAAGCTTCTAGGAATTTGAGGCTGGAAGTGTGGGCAAGGATCGATGTGGATCTGATGCAAAGGGGGCTGAACTTTGTTTTTAAATCAAAGTTTTACCATTTGAAATATTTTAAGCAGACAAGAAACATAATCAGATTTCTGGTGATGTGAAGGAAGGGCTAAAAATGGAGAAACTGGCAGAAGATGGCTGGCTGGAAGACCATAGTGAGACCAGGCAAGAAATGATGGACTGAACTAAGGTGATGGCACAGAGGATGGTGAATAGAGAATGCACAGGAAAAATACTGAGATGAGAAAAAGACCAACGTATATACAGGGTTAGGCAATAAGAAGAAATTAGGTGTTTCTCCCAAGCTGATGTTTTAAGTGGGTAATAATGCTATGAACTAATACTGGCAATACACAAGGTGGAACAGACTTAGTTGATGAAAGATGAGTCAACTTGTTGCATGTGAAGTTCCCATGAGACCCTCCAACTGAGGGTCCTAACGGTTGAGAACTCAGGAGATGGCTTTAGACTCAAGATAGAGAATGTGTAGGCAGGGGCATTAGTGGCAGTTTTAAAGCTGTGAGTGGAGAACAGGTCTACTAAGGAAGTTTCAAGGGCAAGGAGTGGTGTTGGAGAAACGACAGTTCAGGGGCAAGTTAGAAAGTTAGATGGCCAGGCTATAAGGGCCAGCTTTGACAGAAATAGGACACCACTTTCTCTGAGATGGAGAGAATAGGGGTGTAGCAAGAGGTGAGGGGCTGCAGAGATGTTCCAGAGTTGCTGCCAGATGACTTCAGTTTCTTCTGTAGAGCAGGAAACAAGGCCATGCACAGAAGATGAGGACACAGCATGGGTACAGAGCTTTATAAGACTAATCGATTAGAATAGTAGGTGCAGATGGAAGAGGCAGCTGTCTGGGCCACACAGCTGAGAATGGAGGAGCCCCCATCATTGCAATGGTATAAGGTTCTCTACCTGCAGTAGCAGGCTGAATGCAGGCCACAGAAGAAGGAACACTGGGCTGATTCAGAATTTTGCAGCTAGATAATCTCAGAAACTGTCTGGTCTTCCTCTGTTCTCTTTCCTGCTCTACTCCAGATTTCTGTCCTCTCTTTCACTGCCTCAGCCCAATATTGTAGACACATGTCAGAAAGAGAATGAGAAAATGAGGGCCAGACAGGCTCTTTCAAGGTCAAGCCCCACGATGTATATATAAACCTTAAATACCAAAGAAAATGGGTGCTTCATGGATTCCTAAATCAATTACCACAGGTCAGTAACATTATTGACACAGCTTTCATACCATTACAACCACGAATCCACCTCCTCTTGCAATCACACTTCCTGAAAACTCTGTCCACGGGGCAGGGCTTCCACCAGTGCCACTTCACAATACCATGCTTGTCCAATCCCTCCTCGCTGCCAAATCCAAATGAAACTTCTTTCCATACTTATCTTTCTTGAAATCTCTAGAGCATCCAACACTATTGGCATCTTCCTTAAATTTCTCCCTTAGCTTACATCTCCATTGCTTTTCCTCTCACCTCTTACACATTCTCAAGACTATCATCTTTATTTCTTACATCTTCTTATGCCTCACTCATGGGGTGACCTATTTCCCACCCATGATTTCACCGATGACTCCCAACTCCATATCCGGCCCAGACTTCTGTTCTCAGAGCCATGGATGTCATAAGAGGTCCTCAGGAGCAGCAAACCACGACTTCCAAAGACGGACTCGTCATCTTCCTTCCCTTCAAATGTGCTCCTTCTCACCAAACCCACAAAGAAGCCCAGGAGTTACTCCTCAATGCTCCCTATCCCTCGCTCCTGACAGCCAGTCACCCTAGGAGTTTGCCCTTTTCTCCAACTCAATTAACACTATAGTTCAGCCCTTCATTATTTCTCATCTCTGAGGATAGTGGCCTCCTAGCAGGTCTCCTGACATCCCCCCAAGGCTCTCCAGAAATCCATTTGCACCAAGGCAAGCTGACAGCTTACAAATCTAATCATATCACAATGCTTCTCAGAGTCATTCATTAACTCCTCATAGCTCTTTTGATTAGTATGCCAGCTCCCTCCCCATGGTCCAACACATCACTCTGCACCACCCCCATACATCACCATACAGAATTACATGTGCCTCCCAAATGCCTCTTTTGTGCCTCAAAACTTTTGCAGATGCTGCTCCCTCTGCCTGGATATCCTAATCCTTCCCTGCTGCCCAGATGTTTCACCTGCCACTCTGATTGTCCCTAGACTCTGTTGTGACACCATCTCCTCTGGGAAGCCTACCCCTCATCTCTCCAGTAGCTACTGGCTGCCTTTGCTTGGTCCCTCAAACTCTCCTCCAGCACTAATCATTATAAAGGTTCGATGTCTCTCTCCAGCCTGTGAGCCACTTGAGGACAAAGATAGCTTCTCATCACCTTGCTTTCTCCAACACACACACACCCACACCCCTCACCCCCGCTGCACAAGGCCTGGCCACCAGTAGTCACTCTTTCACTTAGTTTGCTGAAAGAATTGATTACTGATCAAATGAAAAAAAGGCTTCACTTCTGAGCCAGCTACCACTAACTGTTAGTAAGGGGCAATAATATTTAAATAGAAAAATAGAAAGAGTTGCAGTATCTATGGAGAATGAAGAGGCTGCCACTGCTCTCTTAGGAGTTTTTTGTGTCACTCTCCACCAGGAAGAGGCCTGCTTCACAAGGAGCCATGAATTCTTAACAGGAGAAGCAGCAGAGGGCTAATTTGGAAACTACACTAGGCTGAGCAATTAAAGTAGCTGACCATTCTGAGAGCCTCTTTCCAGGAAGGTGATACTCATGTTCTTTATTGCCACTGATGTATCTGATCTCTCCTGGAAAATGGGGTCAAAGAGTTGTTTTTGTTTGTTTGTTTGTTTGTTTTTAAGGATGATTATCTTAGTCAGAACTAAAGACTAAACTCTGCTCAAACATCTTTTAAAAAACATTAAGACGACAGAGAGGAAAAAGCCAACTCCAGATTTAATGAAATCTCTCTTATTAGAACCTAACATGAGACCTGGCCTGTAGCTTAATGAATATCAGTGTGTGGGAAACTGCAAACCATGGCAAACCACTGTTTGATGGTTTGCACGTAGGCCTTGCACATAGCCTTCTCAACCATGAATGCCTTTCTCGGTGTTGTGTCACATCCTTACCACATTTTGCTCCTACTCTAAATGCTCAAGGGTACAGCAGGAGCATATGATGGGCTTTTGTGAATTCACATTTCACAGGCATTAAATTAGCTCCTTCAAACAAGAGCTCATTGCATCTAAAACTGGGAGGGAGTTATCAGAGGAGAATACAGTAGCTGAGTTGTAATCAGGGAGAGTCTCCTGGCTTTTAGAGAAGATCTTGGGTAAGTCATTTTATTAAAGCTTCTCACCTCCTCATTCACTGAAACTATACCAAAAACCAAACTCAAAATTTAAAAATTATGGTCACCTAAGAAGTGACTTTGAATTCCCTATTCTAACGTCTATATTTTTATGGGTGAAAATGTTATGACTAGTTTGATAATAGTGCTCTACACACTTCCCTGTGGGGTTGGAAAACTCTTAAGACACTCTCTGATATCCACAAGGGGACAGTATGTCACACAGAAGTTACAGTTTCTGTTACCAAAAATCAGTTTCATCCCAGTAATATGACCCTGTGTCTCTCAGACTTCCCTTTATATCGACTTGCCTGAATTGGATCTAACTTATGCATTCAGTGGAACAAAGAAGATTAAAATCTGTCTTCTTCATCTTTCGTAATAGTTTTATAAAGCAAGTGGGACATAATTGTATGGTTTTCAAGTGCAAAGAAAACCACTTTATAGCTAGCTGAGTGTGCTTATCTGAACAGACCTAAAACAGAGCTTCAGAATTATGTCACTTTACATAATACTGACAGCTTTCCATTGTCTTTGCTCTTCAGAAAATCACACCTGAAGTGAAATAGTTTTAAAGTTTCAGGCCAAAATAAACATACCTGAAAACTCCAGATAATTGAATCCGCTGAATTAAACAACAAATTCCACCTCTTCTACCACTGTATATATAGACATAACCTTGGAGCTTATAGATTTTCAGAATTTAAAAAGCTTTTATGGAAACTTCATACTTATAATATCTTCCTACATACAGTGGTCAGTTCCCTAGGCTGGCCCCAGTTTGCACAGGTGCACATTTGGTGTTTTGCCTGTGAGACTTGAAAAGGGGATGGAGGCAAGGTGGCTAAAGGGGGAGAGTTCACAGATTCTCTGCCTCTGGTATTTTCTTACCATGAGGGGATGTAGTCTTTTCTCCTTTGGGATTTAGAGCTTTCAGAGAAAACCTGTTCAGCATCTCCCCAGAGCAAGAAGTTGGCTTAAGGTTTAGAAACCTTATGAAACAGAGAAATGTCTGTTTACCTTCTACTACTAGAAATTTAGGAGAACTGGAGGAATCAGGAATTTTTTTTTTTTAAAGTTCACTATATTTGCATTTCAGTCAAGAACTGACAACCTACCTTCATTATTTTGTCATCAAATTAACTCTTAAGGAGATACAAATGAGAAATAGTAACTAACTCAAAAAAGTATTTTCTTAAATAAAGAGACTAGAAGTCTACGTATGACCCCAACAACTCCCCAAGCACTTGGGGGTTTGTGGTCTGTAAAATTAAGATTCTTCCCTACCATAGTACCACCTCTCTTCCATCCCTCCCTTCAACCACCCTTCCCTCCCCCACCACACCCTGCCCCACAGTAAATATGAGCAGGGACCCAAGAAGAGAAAGGGGGAAGAAGAGAAGATAAACATCTACCAGGAAGTAAACATATGCAAAAAGTTGCACACAGAACTAGAAGCAGTGATGAGTGGTACTCGGGAATCTTGCCAAATAAGCCTTTCTAACCAGAATATACCTTTTATGAACCACCACAGAAATCAAAGAGTTGTAACAAAAGTACCAACTGAAATGTAAGGTTTTCAGCTTCTTTTCAAGCAGCTGACAAAGTGCTAGCAACCCCCTCCCCTCCATTAATGGACCCATTGATCAAATAAGGAAACGCTTTGGAGGGCCACATCAAAGCAAGGCGCTGAGGGTCAGCATGGTGGCTCTGTGTTGGTTCATCATGTCCCTCAATCGCTGGGAATCTGGGACTGGAACCTGGCAAGTAGGTAAGACAGGCTCTGTCCCATGGGCTTTTCTCTGGGGCTAAGCATGTCACATGCAATCATGCATTTTGGTCCACACTGCAAACCCCTGCACTCTTTGAGATGGGAGGTCCAGCAGTTCTCCACAAATATTACTGTAAGGAAAAAGACCTGGGTTCATTCTAGGAACACTAAGTCGTGATTACTCCCACACAGATCTGAACCTGTCTCCATTCTCTGCCTGCTCCCCTGTTTGTTCCCACCACCTTCACCACTGTGTGAGATGGGAAGAGACGTGGGACTTCAGGTCAACCTTGGAATAAACTGTGCAAGAACTGAAAGTAGAAAGAGGAAAAGAAAAATAGAGGATCACTTAAAGTTCAAGAGACAGAACAGTAAGCTTTCTCTTTAGAAAGAGAGCCAAAGAGCTGAAATAGGAAGGTGATGGTGAAGAACACCGTCTACAGTCAACCCCACACTGAGTATACAGCTCTCAGTGGGGGAGATAAAAGCTACTGGGTGAGCTACTGACCAGGGAGTAACAATTAATGCCCCTCAAAATAGAGTGAGCTTAGCAATTCTTAATTAAATCACTGAAAAAAGATAAAGTTTGCAGAAATCAGAGAGAAAATTTCTTTTACCTACTGGGGGTGTATAGAAAGGTACCAAAACTTCAGAAAATGGATGAAAGAAAAAGAAAAAGAAAACCCACATGATGATGAGTTTGTAAAGCAAGAAGAACCATATCTGTTTAACCACACGGTGCCGCGTGCAGAATGGAGTCAGCTCATCAAAACAGTGTGTGTGATGCTTCTGTCTCAAGGAATATGAGCTAGGAGTCAGGCAATCAGGGCAAAGACACTTGGAAAGCAGTAAGATGCTTTACTTCTGGAACACAGAGACTCTCTTGTCACTAAGGAAAACTGACAATAATCTTACAAAGCTGACGTAATTTATTTCACCTAAGACCCCTGACTTAGATTTCTGCTCCCTCCCATGGGTATCTGCTGCATTGTTACTTTAATTCAGCAGCTTGTATTGGTGAGGAGCCCCATCTACTGAAATATCTACCTCACCTCGGTGAGCTCCCATCTAGATCAGGGATCAGCCAACAACTGCCACGGACTAAGTAATTTTTACATTTTTAAATGGTTAAGGAAAAAAATCAAAAGTATAATATTTTATATTCAATTAAATTCAATTACAGTCCTTTTATTGAAACAAAGTCATTCTTACTCATTTGCATGTCACCTATGGCCCTGTTTGCACTGAGACAGCAAGGCAGAGGTGAGTACAGCTGAGTTTGAACCCAAATGGCACGAGTTTGAACTGCACAGGTCCACTTATGCACAGATTTTTTTTCGATAAATAGGTCTAGTACTATAAATGTATTTTCTCTTACTTTATTGTAATAATAAAGTAAGCAAGAGAAAATGAATAAAGTAAGCAAGTAAGCATATTTTGTATGTTATATGTAGTATATAATACACATAACATACAAAATATGTGTTAACTGACTGTTGATGTTATCTGCAAGGCTTCTGGTCAACACTAGGCTGTTAGTAGTTAAGTTCTGAGGAAATCAAAAGTTATACATGGATTTTCAACTGTGTGGGGGTCAGTGCTCCCTAGTCCTCACATTGTTCAAGGACCAACTAGAGTTACTACAGAGACATGGCCCACAAAGCCTAAAATATGTACGAGCTGTGCCTCTACAGTTAGCATCAATCCTGCTCTCAATACCTAGAAAGTTAACAGTCACATCTGTGACCTCTAAGTCAGTCAGAATGCAGAAAACTTTTGAAAAGTTTTCTTTTCAAAACAAAAGGTTTGGGGGTGTCTGAAAAGGGACACAGAACTTGGCTCACTCCAAAGGACAGGGACAGGCCCTGAGCACTCACCAAGCGCCCCAGGGAACTCACCAGTAGAAGTGCTCCTCCACCATCTTCGTCACTGCCCTGGAGATGGCTCTTTCATGAGGGCCAAGGTTTTTGTTTAAATTCACTCCAAGTTTCTCTTCCAGAAAGTCGATTATAAATTCTGTGCCAGAAACTTTTTCATGATTATATTCAATCCAAGGCATTTTCCCTTGAGCAGAGAGTTTTCCACCAAAATAGTTCTAAGCAGAATAAATTTTAAAAAGATAAAAACAATGTTTTATTTATATTTCACTGAATGATTAACAGAAACAGACAGTCCAACTGTATATTTGATAGCAACTATACTACTCAAGTGAATGTTCTCAGCATATAAACTCTTTAAAAGACTATATGGATACACTTGGGGGGAAAAAGATTTCTCTCATATGACAATATTACTTTACTCCCATAGATTTTTATCATGGGCTCTGACTTACTATTGAAAGACAGAGAGACAGAGAGAGACAGAGAGACAGAGAGAGAGAGAGAGAGAGAGAGAGAGAGAGAGACCGACCCAAAAGAAAAGAAAGCATAAATCCATGCAAAAACTTGTACACATATATTCACAGAAGCTTTATCTGCAATTGTCAAAAAAAACAGAGAGAAAAGCAAATGCCCAGGAAAAGGTATGACTAAACAAATTCTTCTATAAACTTACAATGGAATATTACTCAGCAATATAAAGGAATGAACTACTGATACACACAATAACACGGATTAATTTTAGGGCAGTGTTGCTAAATGAAATAAGCCAAAACAAAAAAAAAGAGTACTTATTGTAGGATTCAATTTGTATAAAACTCTAGGAAACACAAACTAATCTATATGACAGAATGCCAATCAGTGTTTGCCAGAGAAGGTGGGGACAGGAAATGACAGGATGGAGAGATTACAAAGCAGTACAGGAAATTCCATAGGTAATACAAACATTACTATTTTGATTGGGGGTGGTGTTTTACTGAGGATTCACATATGTCCAAATGTATAAAAGTATACACTAAATAGGTGCAGTTTATAGTGTGCCTATTCTATTTCATAAAAGTTATTTTTTTCTTTTAAAAAATAGCATTACATTTTAAATACATCAGTCATTTACGTCTTTAAATTGTTTCTCGAGAGTAGGGGAAAAAGTTGTCCCCTACTTTTTCTGTAAAGAGCCAGAGAGTAAATTTGGTCTCTGTCTCAACAACTCACCTTTGCAACTTCAGCATGAAAGCAGCCACAGACAACACATAAATGAATGAAAGTGGCAATAAAAAGTTGTTATGGACACTAAAATGTGAATATAATATACAAAATATTATACACCTTTTGACTTTTTTCAACTATTTAAAAATGTGAAAATCCTTCTTAGCTCAGGGGCCTAATCTGGCCTGGAGACCCATACAACCTGCCCACCTCTGGCTTTGGGGCCTCCATTTACCCTCATCACCTCTTAGAGAAACAAAATTAAACTTAAGTAACCACTGGGATCAGGGCCAGCACAGGAAGATACCTCCTTGCAAAGATGCAGATGACAGAAAACTCTGTGAGGGTCCCCTTCCTGGAGACCTCTGGTCAAATCTTCCTTTAGACTGGAAACCAAAATTTGCTGAGAAATGAAAAAAAGTACCAGCTGGGCATTTTTTTATGTGAGAAATCACTGAGATTAACAAAGGTGACTATTGCTCTAATTGTTCTCACCTAAATCACATCAAAATTTGTGTGTGCCTTTACCAAAAACCAAACAATATATTTCACAAGGAATAAAAACAACAACAACAACAACAAAACAGAATATTACAAAATTTCTAAGCCTCTCTGTGTCTAAGAATTATGTTTGTATGTTGTGTGTGGTATATATGATCACTGAATTTGGCCTCCAGTGAGATAACAGGGGTATGGCTAGTATCATGGCTCTTAAAGGCAGCTGTCCATTTGTGCCCAAGAGGGCTGGGCTTGGACTATGCTGGAAGGTCCCAGGCTTCTCAGACCTTTGAGGAAATATCATCTTTTTGGGAGGCTGCAAATAGTAGGCACTACCTTACTGTTGCATATTTCTGTCTTCGTTGGAGAGTACTGGAAACTTTGACTCTGTCTCTTGGTATCTCGATAATTTATCTCATTGCTTATTCTAAAGAAATTTATTCTGGGCCCTGCCTGAAAAAGGGAGTTATTGGAGCTGCTGTTAGACATATTGCTTTTGTGCAATTTGGGAAATGGAACCTCCTCTGGGTAGATAGAGTCCATGCCAGGGCTCATAGCTTGGCAAGTACTTGCCCCCAGTCCTTGGCCAGGCAGTTTTGTACAGTGAACAGCCTGCACAACCATACATGGCAGCCTTGATGCTGATGGGGGGAAATGTCACATATCTCTAAAAGTTAAGTACATTTAACAATTCTTGTAATTTGTACACTAAGATGTAAATTCACCATATAAGATAGCACTAGTTTCAGATTTCTTTTGATAACAGCCATATCCTCCTAACATATCCTCTTCTGGACTCCTGTCAGTCACAAATGTAATCTAGCCTCCATAATACCATCAGAGGAAACTGTCTGCAATACAAATGAGTTACAAGACCTCTCCTGCTCAAATTATCCAAGGGCTTTAATGGATCAAGTCTAACTCCCTTCACATTAGTCAAGGCCCACATTAGCTACTGCCCACCTGCCCAGCCTCCTTGCCAGTATCCCTCTGGTCTCTTGAATTCCAAACTACCTGCGCCAAATGAAGTCAAATTCTTTGCCACCTCTCTGACTTTGTACACTCTTCACTTTTTATAGGAATCCCTTTTCCCATTCTCTGCAAAGTCTGTCCATACCAAAAATTCAGTTCAAATTTCACCTTGTTAATGACTATTTTCCCAAGATGTAGCCATTGTCTGCCTTTCCTCCATGTTTCCATTGTACAGTGTATACTCTCCTCCCCTTATAAAATTTCTGTTTACATATCTGCCTTTCCCACTAGACTACCTTCTCCCTGGGTACTTGGTACATTGTATCTAGACCACTTTTTTAAGTTGGAGTAATAAAAATTAAGGATCGACTCTTATGAAAATGAAAGTTCTAGTATGTTTTCATCATCAAATTTTATTCTGCATATGAGATTAAAAAGCAGGAGACATTTTAGAGACACTATCATTATATCTAACTAAAAACTAGAACTGAAAAAATATTTTTAAAAGGAAACACAAAAATGTCAAGTCATTGGCAAGATTATAGGTGATATGGAGGTGATCTTTTCTTTGTCATATATTTCAATTTTTCTGATGTACTTATATTACTTTTAAAATAAAAACATGTTTTAAAAGTAACTACATTTATATATGTATATATTTATTTTATATAATAATTTTCTTAACTTCTTTAAATGTATTAAAGAAATCTTAGACTATTTTTATTTAAGCAATTGGAGTCTAACTGGTCCCACTGAGGGTAGTTTCTGAAAGTAATTTTGAGATGAAGGATGAAGAGGTAAATCCTCTATATTTTTTCCAAGTGACTATTTCCTTTTGCAAGTCTGTCCCAGGTGGGATAAATGCATCTACACATAATTACATTATTAGTACATCAGTGAAAGCCATAGGCTTTGAATTTAAAATTCTGGCTCCACCATTCATTCACTGTGTGGCTTTGAACCTTCACGGTTCTCTCTACCCCTTCCTGGGTCTTAATTCCCTCGTCTTTAGAATGGGGATAATGTAATAGTTGCTAGAATCAAATCAGAAAATACACATGAAGTTTTTGACAAACTGCCTTCATCAGAACTATTAACATCACCATCACCATTTAGAGATAGAGAAGTTGAGACCTTAAAAGAATCCCAGTGTCTTTGTCATCAGGGACTCTGATTCATTATATGGCCATGATACCCCTGACTTTTCAGCTAAATTTATACCCACTACATTTTCTGCACCCCTGCAGTCATCTTGAAAGGCCTCCCACTGACTAAATTTGAGCAACTTTTGTGAAATATAACATACTAAAAAAAAAAAAAAAAATCCAGGTACCCACTATGTATTATAGTTGTATAGAAGAAAGTCCTTATTTTTTGGAGAAGCATACTGAAGTAGTGAGGGGTGAAGATTTCTGCAACCTACTTTTAAATGGTTCATCAAAAAAAAAAAATCAACCATAAAGGAACATATAAAGATAAATAAAGCAAAGAAGGCAACAGGATATCAATTGGTTAATCTAAATAAAGAGCACATGGGTATTCAGCATACTCTTTTAACTTGTCTGTAGCTTAAAAGAATTTCAAAAAGATAGGGGGAAAAAAGACAAAATCAGAAATAAATAGAACATCAAAAGTTAGGACTGAAAGCCAAGCAGAGAATTCCAAAGGAGCCATTATCTTTCTTTTTCTTTCTCTTATTATTTAAAAAAGAATTAATGTGTGAAATATGTGCAAATGATCTGTCTTTATGTATGTCTAGAGAAATATAAGGAAAGATGGTCAAAATATCAGTGACAGTAATCTCTAGCTAGTAGGATATCAGGTGATTTTCATTTTCCACTAACACTTTATGTATTGTTTGAAATACTCAGAAAGACCATATGTCATGTACATGTAAATCTGAAAAAAAAAGAAAAGCTATTTTTGGTTTTAAAAAAATTAACCATATTTACAAGATCTCCCTACATTTTTTGCAACTTCCTATGAATCTATAATTATTACAAAATAAAAAGTTTTAAAAATTGACCTACTAATATTTATATCCTGATTTTAAAAGGATGATAACTATGACCAATACATCAGGCTTTTTTAAAAGCCCTGCAAATGCCTAATGGTCATCAAATATTTATTCCAGTCTCACTTAGGTTTTAAAATAAAAAATCTTCAAATATAAAGGTATGTTCTTAGAAATGTGACATTTTAATCTTAATTTTTAAAAGGCACAGAGCAAAGAGGCGGCAGAGGGTGGGACTTCCTAGGAATATGACAAAATCTCTCTACTGATCATGGAGAAATGAGCCCCCACCAGCACTTCCCAGGCACCGCCTGAATCAACACAAATGCACAGGGGCTCGAGGCTCCCAGGCAGGCAGAATGCATCCCTTTCTCAACCACAGAGCCACTTTCCTGTTACCTAAGATCTCCGCCCCATGCTGAACACCCCCTCCATTTATTTTCTGTACAGACCTCACAGAAGAAAAAAATACTCCTATACCATTCCTTTTATTAAAAATATACTTAACAAGACATAATAATTTTGGAAGGGGTAAGCATTCCCCTTCTCAAAGGCCTCTATAATAGCTCCAGGCTTCACTGTGAGACATGTGTTCTGCTGCATCAATTGCATTAACTAAATGCAGTTGCTCTAAAATATGAACAAAGGTAGTTAGACTGCTGGTAAAGACAGGACAACGCAATCACATTTGATAGCTAGAAGGCAAGAAAGGAAAGGGCAGAACAGCCTGGCAGCAGCTGCAGCCGCTACAAACAGCAGGATTATTTAATCAGGGGTAGGGGTGCACACAAGATCTTGAAAGCAGACACAGAGATTGCATAGCACAAAATTCAGGTTTTGGACCCAAAGTTGTCATGGCTAAAGGAGGCAATCTGGTCAAGAGCGAAGATGGAATAAAGACTGGCAGCTGCTGGGGAGCAGCCTCTTCCTTCAATTTGCGTCCCTCAGTGACACACTTCAAATGCTGACCGCCAACACCAAGTTGAACAATCTTTCAAATCTGATTCAATGCCTCTAGATGAGTCAAGCTGTCTGTTCTTACTGCTATTTTCTCCTCCATCACTGGCTCAGAAAGTCCTGAATAATCTCCCGGCTTCTCTCTCTAGACTCACCCTTGCATTCCAGTTCCTAACCATAAAGACCCCATGCCCTCCCAGGTTTCCCCAATACCCGAGTCCAGATTCGGTGCCACTGCATCATATTCTCAGGCTCCATTACAGCACTTACCAAGCTGAGTGCATGTCATTCATCCCAGTGCTGCCTTTGGAAGATCAATGCTGAGCCCATCCCCTCTCCAGTAGAGAAACTGGCTCAGAAAGCACAAGCCATGGGGCATCAGGAGTTAGAGGGGGTAATATCATTATCAGGGCAGCCAAAAGCTTGGCTGGGTGAGGAGCCCTCCCCCTCCAACCTCCTTGCTCCTCTGTTTCCAGCCACCTCCTCCCAACGCTGCTATTTTGTAAGAGCATAAAGGTAAACCCCTCACCAGTGGGAGCCAATTGGAGGAGTGACAGCAAATGAGAGGGACCACACTGATTTGGGGATGCCGGGGGCTCACCTACTTCCCTTTCTTCAACACCCTCAGACGCACACAACCTGTGGCCTGAGCTTTAGCCCTTGTTCAGTACAAATTCCCCGGTACGGAAGCTGACATCCCTGGTGAAAAGAGATCTCAAACCAAAATTACTAGACACTTGAGGAGTACAACCACCATAAGAGAAGGGCAACTGGATATATACAACATAAAGTAGAATTATTGGGATGGATCAAAAAATTAATTAGTATAATAAATGTTCTCTAAGAGATAAAAGAAGAAATTAGTAATACAAATCAAGGGGAAATATTAAGAAGAAAATATAAGAGCTGAACACCATAGATGAGAGAAATAGCCTGATGGATACAGAAAGAGAACAGAGCAATGCAATGGAAGCTCACAGTGTTAACTTCTCCCAGAAAGAAAAATAAAAGAATAAAGGGATACATTAAGAGATGCAGAAAATAAAAGCAGAGGTTTCAGTGTCCAAAAAATAGGGAAGAGGAAAGAAAGGAAAACAAAAATGAAAATATTTGAAGAAAATTGATAATTCCCAGAATTAAAAAAAGCTATTAAAGACTTCAGATTAAAAGAGTTTACAAAAGACCAAATGAGATATATAAAGACCCACACCAAGGCACATTAGAGTGAAATTTAAGAAAGTCAAGATTAAATGCAAATTCTAAAAGCTTCCAGAAAGAAAAAGAATAAAAAAGAATCAGATTAACATTAGATTTTTCAATAACAACATCAATGCAAAAAAGACAATGGAGTAATCTTTTTTTAATGTTTATACTCAAAGAGAAAATATAATGTTTAAATCACTGAAAGAAAAAAACTTTGAACATAGATAGAATTATCAAATATAAGTGCATAATAAAGACTGAAGATTTGCCACTTAAAGTCTCACTTTAAATATGCATCAAGGAAGTACTCAGATAAAAAGATAAATCCTGTAAGCTAGATATATGGGAAATTAGGCTAGTCAAAAAACTTAGCAAGGTTTGTTGTCAAAAAAAAGAATCAAAAGAAAAAAAGAGAGAGAGATAGTATTTCCAAAATTCCAGAAGTAAAACATTAGAAAACAGCAACATGATTGAGATGAGGGCTGGGAAGTATGCTAACATACTTGCATCATTAGAGGCAAATACAGAATGTGATACATTTAAGAACTAAATAGGAATAAACGAAGATTTGGATCTTAAAAGCAACCATTATAACAACAAAAATAGAATTTGTTTTAATGACAAGAAAAAAGTTTAAGCTATCCATTATAAAGTAGGAAATGAGAAAAAATTAAAAACAAAGTTAATAGTAAGGATAAAAGTATTAAATAATATGTTAGAAATAAATTCTAATAAAACAATAACAACAGTAAAAATGAATTAAACTTATCAATTAAAAACTCTCAGATTGGCTGCAAATAATACATTGTCTACAAGAGACAAATACACAAAAAATAGAGAATGAGGATGGAGAAAGATATCCCAAGCAAATAGGAGCCAAAAGAAAGCTTGCAAATCAATCTCAATATCTGATAATATAGAATTCAAGGTTAAAAAAATCATAAGGGACAGAAATGGCTGCAATAAGCTAGAAAAAGAAAGAAAATGGTAAAAGATGCGATCTTTCATAGTACATTGACTTAAAAATATAACCTCTAATATGTAAATACTTTTACATAAACAAGAACTAACAGAATGACAAGAAAATGAGATAAATTAACAAGTACACTTATATATTTTAACACAATTCTTTCAGAAACTGCTAGAACAGGCAAACAAAAAATTGAAACAGTGGTATAAAAAGTCTAAACAATTCTAAACAATATACTAAAATATGCCTGAGGAGGTAGATAGAGAGCACTCTATGCCCAGAGAATACATAATTATTTTCAATATTTATAAAAAAGTAACTATGCACTAGGCTCAAGTCAGTAAATTCCAAGGAATTAATACCATAAAGACTACCTGCTTTGACCATAAAATTTTTTTAAATTTAAAAAGTCAAGTTTTTTTTTTTAAATGTGTATGGCTAAAACTTACATAAGAAAAACATAAGGGAATTGTTTTAAAATACACAGAATTGAATGACAATGAAAACACAACCTGTCATATTTGTGAAACACAGTTCAAGCACTGCTCAGAGAAAAAAAATATACCCTTAAATACAGTCCTTTGTTCACATTCTAATGCTGAATTGGGCAACTGTTTCCCTGAAAGTTACTCACACAGAACACAGAGCACTGTGGAAACACTCTCCTAAAATCTACAGATATCTCTCTGGTGGCCTGCTAGGTGTTCTGCCCCCAGAAGTCATGAGAGACAAAATATAAGCTGTCAATAAAAAGAAACCCAAAGGAAAAACTGCATCAGATAATTATATGCCCACTTTTATTAATAGCTGCCTAGTAGGCTGACCCAAACTTAACCAAAGTATACTCAATGTTAGGAAAAAATAACATGGCCCTGAATCCTACAAAAAATCCAGGTCTTTTTGACCCTTCACTAAATTGGATGTAAAAATCACCGGACCCTAGAGTCAAGTCTGCTAAATATCTACTAAGGACTAGGCACTGCTACTTTCATACCCACCCCTTCTAGCACCAAGTGCCAGTCATTCCCACCATGAGTGATCAGGACGGCTCTCTAACCAAAACTACTGTTATGAGAACAAAATATGTGCACACAAGTACCTGATATGGTAAGTCAGCCATCCTTAAATAAGTTTCCATTTTCAAACAGAAAGGAGATAAACTGGGAACACCATTGTTAGGTCTTGCAAACTGATGCAAAATAATAGCATCTTTGGAGTCAATCTCTTGCTGTTTCCTGTTAAAACCAAAACAGAAATAAAGAACAATACACGTGTTATATATTCAGTTCCCTTAGTTCCTCAGAGATCCCTGCTGGGCTGTAGTTTCTCAATGAACAAGCAGATCTGTTTGTCACTATTTGTCACAGAAGCACTTAAGAGTGTGGAAGCTTGGTCGAAATACAAAGGAACCTTACAAACTCTGATTTTACTATGACCCCAATGGCTCAGAAAAGTACGTATCAGTCACCTTTGGTACCTGTAGCCTATGGACAGGAAGAGTACTGTCTGGTACAGGTCCACCTCTACCTAAACTGGCTATTTTTACCTTCCAGGGACAAGTTGGATGGATAAAAATGATATTCTGCACTTACTACATGTCAGGCATCGTTTTGAGGGCTTCATAGACATTATTTCATTTAAGCTTCACAATAACCTTATGAGGTAGGTACTACTGTTATCCATGTTTTGTAGATGATGAAACTGAGGCACAGAAGATTAACTTGCCACAGTCACATTACCAGTAAACAGCACGACCTGGACTGAGCCAGGCAGTCAGAGCCTATACTTGACCACTAGACTGTTCTAGTGGTCTGTTCATCCATAGGACCATGGAATAATAGTGCAGATTTACTCTGCCATGCCCCAAGTCTGCAGAGAATCTAAGACTCTGAGTATTCTGGTCCCTCTTCCAAACTATCCATCCCCCAACCTGGCCTTTCACCTCTGGTGCTGAGGAAGCTAGCTTCTGAGCTCTCTCCTCCCCTCTACCTTCCCAGAGTCCCCACTTTCACCACACAGCATGCAGCTTATTACCTCTGCCTTTTCTCCTTCTTCTGTCTCAGCCACATATCTACCTTTTCCTTTGGCTACTTTTTTTGGATGGGGAGGACTTCCCTAGTACAGTTTTTTAATAGCCACCAAAAGGGGAGCAAATGCTGACTTCCAAGTCTGGATACATGCAGTCAAGTCCAAGCCCTGCTTCCTACTGGCCACGTTACTCTTGAGCTCTACTTTCTCACACAGAAAGTGAGGACAGTACCTACGTTGCAGCATTATCCTGAGAATTAAATAAGATGATATCTGTAAACATTTGGTGAGCTATCAAGCATTCTCTAAGAGCAGTGGACTTTATTCGCAAAGAGATACGATCGTATCCCCTTAAGCTACTAAATCTTAACATTTCACAAAGCCCCTCATACACCACAGGAACCTTCTGCAATTTCCATCATTCGCTCGACCCAACCACTTCCCACTCTTCTCCTTGGCCTTCCCTGAGCCTCTGGTTCCCTCACATCATTCCTGGTTTAATCCCTCATGTACTTATACCAAGCAAGGAGAAACTCTTCATCACATCATGACACAGATGTTTACTTACTGCAGCATCTCCAGTCAATAAAATAAACTCTTTCAGAGAAGTTTACTACCAGAGTGTCCATTCCACTTAACAAGTTAGGAATGACTCATTTTTAAAATACTGTTCAAAAGAATAAAAATATTTGCTGTTTTCTGACAAATTTTACTATAAAACAAATGTTTTCATTTAGATGAAATATCCAGGAGGTCAGATGTTAAAATTAAGAAGCCATTTAAACTATGTTCCTAAAAAGTGAAAACTATAAATTTGACAATTAACTAATTTTGTCCAGTTGAGTAATTCAAGTCACAGAGTGGTATTTTTATAGAAATTAGTAGGGCCAAAATTTAAGAACTGAAAGAATAGGAGATAAATATAAAATGCCCTGGTAAATCTAAAACCCCCATTAGAAACAATCTAATTCTAATGGCTAACTCAGGCCATGTCATAATAAGAATGGATGCTAACTATGTAGCAAACACATATGCCAATGACTTTTTATACATAATGCATATTAAATTATTTCAATAACAATATAGAGTGGATACTGTTATAGTTTAAAATTAAGTATATTATACTGTACTTATATTTTACAGTAGTCAAGGAAATGGAAGCTCAGAGAGGTTAATAACTTGCCCAAGGAATATCAATTTAAGATCAAGTTGTTAATAGCTCCAGTTCCCAAGATCTTAAGCACTTCAACTATACCAAAATAGACAATGCTTCAGTTAATTTTATTAAAACGGCCAGTTTGACTCAGACCACTCAAGCCTGGAACTTTCTGATAAAAGTCTATAACTAATGACATTCAACTTTTTTTTAATGTCCACTATATGCCAAGTTATGTGCTAAGCATTTCACATGTGTTAACTCATTTAATCAATTCTATGAGGAAAGCTACTATTATCATCCCTATTTTACAGATGAAGAAACTGAGTCACCAAGCAGCTTATTCTCAGATCCAAAGTCACATAGTTGATTCAAAGCACAGTGAATTTGAACCCATTTTGGTCCTGGGACCCTCCCTCCACACACCAGGAACCTTTCTCTAACTTAGGATCAGAGGAGCAGGTGACCTGTTTCCTGAACAGCTATATTTTTTAAAGTGCCCTGATAAGAGAACATCTTTAGAGCAGCAAGACTCCTACTCTCCTGGTGAAGGACATCACAGATGACCATGCTCTGTGAATGGCGGATGAGCTGTTAGTTTATGGGATCAGATTACCCATGGGCTGCTGATTCCCTAAGTTTTCTAGGACAGGGTAAGCCCCTGTGCCTAAAGTGTAAATGAGCTACCATTAACAAAGTCATTATTTAGTCATTTAATTTACAAACAATACATTTCCAAATGCCAAATGAAACTACAATAGCTGCTAAGATACCTTCATTCAGAAAGAGAGAAACAGAAGGTCAGAACAATATTTGTTTAAAAATATTTTGGTGAGAAAAACATGGATAAAATCCAAAATACCCACTTTGGTTGTACTCATTAATGAAACCTAAATAATTCTCAACTTTACTTTCCATTCTGGAGACATAGCCATAGATTAAGGTTAAGTCTACGCAGCAGCAAATCCAAGTCCAGTGAAGACTAAAATTGCCAGTGAACTCCAATAGCGTAGCCATTTCAAAGTGTATTGTCCATCCCATATATTTTGCATTGTTTTGTGTTTTGTCTAAACTACAGAGACAATTGAAAGTTATATTTACCTTAAGGGGAAGTCTCTATCACGTAACCTCTGATTCTCAGTTCCTGACCTTCCTCAGTCTTTCCTCCATCCCTGTGTGCCTAGAAGTTGTCAAAAACTCAGGTCCCTGCCATACGCATGTCTTCCCTGAACAATGCCCCAATTCTCTACATTTCTGTTTCTCTCACTCATCAAAATCTATTTCAGACTTGGTACTTTCTAGCAGGCAATGGTAAAAAGTACAGGCTTACTTTGTGCTGACACACATTCCCAGATTTGAATTTGGATCCAACTCCTCTTACTGTGTGATCATGGGCAAGTTGTTTAACCTCGGTGGCCACAATATCCTTACCTATGAAATGGGGATCAAGCATCCAACGCTAGTTGTGAAGGATAAATGCAACCGTAACTCAAGCACTTCTATGCAGAGACCCTACTACGGGCTCAAAAATAGGCAGCCATTTTTATTACTTGCGTTAAAATAGGGTTTTCAAAATCAACTTAAACATCTGTCAAGAAACAAAAGTGAATAAACCAAGGATTAAAGACACCTCAATCTAAAGTATCCAGGTAGTCCCCTAAGTGGGGAAGGGCACATCTGTGGGCAGAGGGCTCTCAGTCCAGTGACCACACCTATCAGGGCGTGGCCTGCTCACAGGATAAGCTCTGAGATCCTTGCTATTTCTGCAAGGTCATTTAAGCAAGGCTTAGACTCAGTCCTGTGAAGTGAGCCCTCAGTCCCTCCACTAAGTGTACAACTAGTGAGAAGCCATATAGTTTGGGATCTTGATAAGGTTTTGGACTGGGATATAACTGAGAAACAACAGGGTTACCATTTAAAATACTGCACAAATGTTTTAGGTATCATATAGCTTGAAACAGAGTTCCAAAAGTAGCAAAAATATAAAATGATCTAGAGAGAATTTCACTTTAAAATTATTTGGTTCAACTAGAATCAGGGCACTGTGCTAAGTGAGAGCATTCAATGTGTAATAAACTCAAAATAAAACTTCTCAATTATGGCTAAATAATATGAAAGCCATACATTTCCCCAGACCTAAATGATTTCTCACCTCACAATATACACAATACCTAGGTTAGCCTGTCACAATGTCCTCCTGGAATCCCTGCAGGCCTCTCAAAGGTCACCTATCACTGTCTTTGTTTACAATCAATTGTGTAGGATTCCCCCACTGGAAAAAGGCAATGTGGACACATTTCTCACTATTTAAAATATACTGGCCAAGAGGAGCATTGTAAGCTTTGAAAAATGCCTGCTTTTGGTCATCTCCCAGTGACTGAGGGCTCAAAGGAAGGGAAATTTTAACCACAAATTAATGTATCAATTAGCCAAATGACCATCTCCGTAGCCTATAGTATTACTCTACTCAGATAAAGATCTCATGTCCAGCTGGATGTACCAACGGCAAAGGCCTCCATTTTCTGGTATTTCCAAGTCAATCCTGTAAACATTCTGCGGCAGGCAGCAGATGCAACCGGCAGGCAGCAAATGCAACCGTAGCACCAGCACCGGGTGTGTTCAACGTGCTCTTCTGGTGTTAGTCCCGTCTTCAGACCTCCTACTGCTCACACAACAAAGGCACTTAAAACTGGAGATGGTGCTTAGCTTTAAATCCCAGACTAGCAGATAACCAGGTTAAGGCCTCATCAAAACTGCACACTACACTTGGCCATGCATCTTTAACAGGGACCCAGATGTCTCCGTAGATTTTGCAATTTCAGCCTTTTGATGATGTTGAACATTTGGGGAAGAAATGTGAAGAACTAACCTTTAACTAAAAGATAAGGTTGGGGGTTAATATTCCAGCATTACCACCTAAAAACAAATAAGGCATTTCATAAAAGTGTTACTTAGTATATCTACAAGGCCTAATTCTATTGTTGCAAAGATATTGCACTTAGGACTTTCCTAGGGGCATTTCATAACGTGCTATTTTGCTACATAACAGCCCAGAGACTTTTTTGCTTTCAGCACCAAAAGACTGGAAGACAAATGTTTTTCCCTCGCAGGACCAGTTTAATTCTCCTGTCAACTCTAAACTACCCCTCACGGCCAGGTGACCACAGACTGCCTCGGGGGAAAGGTAAGGGACAGACTCTGGGCATTTGGGCGGCGTGACCCCTCGCGCCAGCCCTGCCCCGGCCAGGTGCCCCTCCGGTGCCCCTGCGCGGGGCCCTCTCTCCGGCTCACCTAATGACCAGGAGTTCGTGGAGCAGATACGCAGCTGCGGCCAGCAAAGCTCCCCCGGTCAAGTAAAGTGTTTTCTTCCACCAGGGATCGGAGCCCAGCCCTGCCATGATCCCACCGTAATCCTGCAAAGGGAAAGCGATGATGTCCCCATAAAAGGAGAAGGGCTCCTCGGACCCGGCCCACCAGCCGAAGAAGGAGACGCTCTGGTTCCAGCTCAGATCCACCACGCATGGCCTGGACGAGGCAAAACCAACCCCCCAGTGCATGCTGCGCGGCTGGCTGCGGGCACCCTTCCTAGGGCCCGCGCCGCCCGCATGGGCAGAGGCCGGCGCGGCCGGGCGCGGGCTTAGCTGCGCGCTGGGGGTGCGGGCGGCTGCAACCGAGGTGGTGGAGGAGGCGGCGGCGGCGGCGGCAGCGGAGGAGGAGGAAGGGCGCGGGCCGCGGGCGGCGGGCCTGACCGGCGGGGCCCCAGAGCCCTGGGCGGCAGCGGCGGCCGCCGGCTGCCCCCGCAGCGGCCTCTCCGCGCCTCTCTTTGTGTCGGTGCCTGCAGAAGGCCGCGTGATGTCATTGCTCCCCGGGGCAGAGAAACAGAGGCGGGATAAAGTCACCTACCCCGCGCCCTGCCCCCGCCCCGCATCTCCGCGGTCCGGCGGCCTCCGCCCCGGCCCAAGCCGCAGAGCTAGGGCGCGCCGGGCGGGCTCCGCGCCTCCAGGCGGCACGGCCAGGAAAGGCTCCGCGCGCTGGGGCAGGGCTGCGGGGTGGCTGAAAATGCGGCTCCGCCTGGAGGAAAATGCAGTCAGGGCCTGGATCTGGGTCCCCCCAATCCGCGGCCCGCCTTCCGCCTTCGCTCCCGCCCCTCCCGCAGGCCCGAGAGGGGAGAGCGCGCGCAGGACTCACCTGGGGCCTCGCGGAGCTGCGCGCAGGAAACGCCCCCCGGCGGGGCTGGAACCAGGACCCGGATCAAGGTTGGGAATTAGATGATTCTGGCCATCAGCAAAGCACAGTGTTTGCATAACTTATAAAAACAGCCTCATTACATTGCACAATTACTCGGGTCGTGGCTATGTACTTACGAAGAAGAGATGTCTGCTGTAACAAATAAAAATGTACCCAAGAGAGATTTTCCCTCTGACAAACCCAGCTCAAGTCTTTCCTTTTTGAAATCATTAGCGAGGAACTCGCTAATGTGGGGTGTTTTGTTTCTTTTCTTTTCGATGCAGAAAATATGTCAAACTGTTTGTGTGTTCATTTTTTTCCCCTTTAACGTCATTTTTTTTAAGTTTGTAAGTTCAAAAATAAGACTGCATTCCATGGAAGTTTATAAGGTACACACAGGTTTTAGCAAGAGCATGGATAAAATTGTAGGAAATGAAAGAAATTCAAGTAGCGGATTTATCACTCTTAAGGTGAAAGGACGGATTTCGGAACCCTCCAGGCTTTTGCAGGAAGGAGCAGAAATTTAGGTGAAGGGAGACTTGTCTTTCTACTTCTCCTACCACACTAATCCTTGTAAGAAGCAGCGAGTGTGGTCATATTGTTAAAATAAGAGCTTGTTGCCAGTCCACACGATGAAGGGAAGGAATAGCCGGGCCGGTGCCCAAACACCAGCAGTAAGGGGTTCCGACACGACTGTATATGTTTGTATATGTGACCTCTCTGGAAGAAGCCGTGTGTGCTTGTAAGCAAAGCTTCTATAAGTAGGTGGCAAAGAGTGGAACTCAAATGCCTGCTAGAGAGACAGAGGTGGTCACCAGACTGCCTTCCAGGGAGAGGACCAGAAGATTCCAGGGCCTTGTCCATGCAAGACATACTGGGCAAGTTTGGGATCAGAACAGAAATGTTCTGTGCTGAGAGGGGACAAACAGCGCTGGCACCAGTGGTTCTCCATTCCTCTTCTATGTCCTTCCCACATCACACTCAGCCTTTGCTTTCACAAAGTGTTGAGCCAATATTTAAAGAATATCAGATTGATATTTGGTAACCAAATTATTTGCTTGAGTGTGTAGGTCCAGCCATAGGGATGAGCATAAATTACATTGAGTGGAAGAATATAAAAGGCAAAGGGAAAATCCATAGTGGCACATCCTGTGCCCAGAAAACAAATTAAAAACGAGATGAAGGTTAATTTTTGATCCCAGAGAGCCACTGACCATATTTCATGCTCCTAAGTGCTCTGGCAAGCAGACCTGCCCCACTCACTCATGAAGGCCAGTGGTCCACTGCTGCTGCCTGGGAGTATCAGATAATCATAGAGCATTACCTGGTCTTTGGTTCAAATTTTCAGAGACACCCTAAAGTGAATCCCTATAAGATGCAGGTGTGGGTAAAATAAAATCCATGAGAGAAGCTAAAATATATTCTTAATTTGATGCAAATTAATGTTTGGTTTTTAGACCCATGGTATGGAAGGAAGATTATTAGAACTCAGGTCTGTATAAAGGTGAAAGGAAGCAGAGTAGTCTTTGAGGAGTCAACAGACCTAAGGGTTGAGCAAAAGTTTGGTACGAGAATGTCAAAACAAAGCTTTGAGAAACAAGGAAAACAGCTACAGTTGTGACTGCAAAGCAGCAATGCAAGCCTTAGCCAGGTCTTCATTCAAGATCAGACATCCCTATGTGGAAAGGCTGCTGCATGAAAGGGTGCAATGCAGCCACAGAGAGAAGTAAGACTGCGCTGAGGGGTAGACTGAGCTCCAGAAGAGTGGTGGTGGTTAATTAACAGCCAGAGGGGAACTGAACAGAACTGGCTTAGCAGAGGAGCTGAGGAGACTCTTCAGAGAAAGGCTTCTCAGAATGAATCCCATGTAGAGCCAGATCCCAGACTCAACCCCCTGGATTCTTGTGCAGTGTCTGAACCCTGAGGGAGCTGAGTATGTCTGCCATCCAAGTCTCCTCCCTTGGGTCTTTCTTTCAGCTAGTGAAATTGAATGAAGACCTTGGGATCCAGAGAGGGCATCTTTATTCCACCTGTCCCACTGCCACCACCAATTCTGATGGCTTTGGTGTCATGACCATGGACATTAGCTACAAGATAAAGGCATCTTTTGTTTTTCTTTCTCACGGATTTTGGTTTACTAACTTTAATAGAGGTGTTACAAGTCAAAGAGAGAGAGAGAGAGAGAGAGAGAGAGAGAAGGGACTAATAAATTTTGAACACCTGCCTGCCTATTGATATTTTTTTTTCAGTAACTTTTCAAAACAGCCTGTATTGGATGAGTATTGTCATCCTTACTTTATAAATGAGGAAACAGGCTCAGAGAGGTAAAGATCACTTCCCAGAGCTAAAGAATGATAGTGCCAGGATTCAAACCCACTGTGCCACACACTAGCAGCCCTTCGAAAATTTTAACCATCTGTGATGTTTTTCACACAAAGTATCAGTGCTGAAGTGCTGTCCATGGTATTCCTTCTTTACATTATTCAGTTCTGAATTATATCTAAATCCATTGGCTACAAAACTTCAAATGTCTACTAGTTATACCATCACCTTCGAGAAAGGTGGATTCAGACAGTTCCTTATACAGATATTGCTATGTCTGTGTCACGTGACTCTGAAGCCTGGTCATGATGATATGACAGAGGACAACTAAATCAGTGCTTCTCAAACTTTGAAAAGTATGTGTACCAACTGGGGTTCTGCCATGATGGTCAAGTGAGCAGCAATTTGATCTGTGCTTCTCAAACATTACTGTGCATGTGAATCACTGGGGACCTTTTTAACATACAAATTCTGACTCGGTAGGTCTGGATTGTGGTGAGATTCCACATTTCTAACACGCTTCCAGGTGAGACCAGACTACACTTTGATTAACAATGGTCTAGACCACTGGCTTATGGGGAGGATCAAAGACTCCACCCAAAGGGACCCTCTCAGGTTGGATGGTTCTTAATGAACAATCAAGTCACTGTTTTTGATGAGTTTAGACACCAGACATACAGATAAGAGGGTTGGCTTAGCAGTAGAATCACACATGGAAAGAAAACGAATCAAGATTCAAGAAGAGCAATTAGAACAGACAGCAATGCATAACCCTTCTGAGAGCTCTTAGCCGAAGTGCTAAGAGCTGAAGGAGGAAGTCACCTGCAGGAGAGATAGGGTGGGGACGGGTAAAGGAGAGGAGAGAGAAAAGACAGAGAAATCTCGGGGATTAGTGATATCATAGCTCCTTTATCAGGTGCCAACACAAAGAGCATAAACAAATAAATACGATGCTTTATAAATTTTATTGATCATGGAAAATTTTTCACAAGAATGTACTTCATGTTTCAATTAATAACTTAAGAGATGTAAGACCTTTGCCACTGTGGTAATAAGTGGATGTGATGCTGACACTGCGCTGGCTGGAAAATTACTGTTTGGCTATCGCCCATGGGAACATAGGCTGTCACCCATAGGAACATAACATTCTAACGACAAACTTTCTGCTTCTGTACCCCCGCTTGCACACCTGACCTGTGGGTCGACAGGTAATGAATAGAATAAAAATAGACCTTTGTGTTCAGACAAAATGAAGAATGGGATTTTGGGCTTAAAAATCCTGTACCTCTACATTTCAGGGCTGCTTAATTTGGGGTCTACTCCTGGCAGACCCAGCTGGCTGAATGAAGAGTGTGTTTCCTATAACTCACTGAGTTCTGGTGGTCTGTGTGTCTTTCGAGGGCTGGTGGCTACAACAACACTATTGCTGGTTGTACATAATAAAATTTAAGATGCTTTGTACTAAAATATCTCAATATCTTTCAAAAATAAACAATTTACTTATTAATGTTATTCTAAATTTTATTGTAAAGTTTCTGCTTTCTTGGCTTAACTTGTAGAGAAGAGATCTAATATTACTCTACCCATGTGTCCTGAATCCTAATCAATATTATAGCTGGAAGCCAGTATGTCACCATAAGGGTAACTTTGCCTATCTGCTTTCTGATCCATTGGACTTGTGCATTTTATAACCAGAAAACACTTTCTACAAGACTGACTTGATACTAAGAAAGGTTATGCAAATAATAACCAGGCTCAAGTGAGTGAGGGGCAATTAAGAAGGTGTATCACAAGAAGGGACATTTTGAGCTTGGGCAATGTATTAATTTGCTAGGCCTGTCATAACAAAGTGCAACAAACTGGGTGTCTTAACATAAATCGCCTCACTGTTCTGGAGGTTAGAAATCTGTGATCAAGGTGTTGACAGTGTTGATCTCTTCAGAGGCCTCTTTACCTCACTTGTTGATGACCATCTTTTCCCTGTGTCTTTACACGGTCTTTTCTCTCTTTTTTTGTGTCCTAATCTCCTCTTCTTATAAGAGCACTAATCATATTGATTTAGGGCTATCCTGATAACCCCATTTTACCTTAACTACCTTTTTGAAGTTCCTATCTCCAAATATAGTCACATTTTGAGGTTTAGGGCTCCAACATATGAATTTTAGGGAGAAAAGATTCAGCCCAAAACAGATAGCCTATGGAATCCTAAGCGGAGAGGGCCAGTGGCAACTGGATGTGTGAGTTTAGAGAAAAAATGTGGACCTGGAATTGAGATGGCTGAGGATCATTAAAGGCAAAGGAGTAGACATAAAAATGTGAGTGTTAATGATATGTGTGAGGACAGAAGGGCTAAGGTCAGAACACCAAGAATACTAGATTTAGAGGATGACCAGAGGAAGGGAGGCTTATCCAGGGAATTGAAAGAGGAGGCCAGCAGGGAAGCCACACAGGTGTTGGGGCAGCAGAAGCCAAGGGAAAGAGATGGTGCTTCAAGAATGTGTGGGGTAGGATCAATGGTGTCATATATTCCCCCAAAGTCAAGTAAAATAAATTTAGCCAGAAGAATGAATGTCGCTGATATCGGTGGTTGAGCTCCTTCAAGTGTCAAGGGGGCAGAAGCTAGGCTTGAAAAAGGAAGGGCTGGTTGATAAGAACAAATAAAACCTGCAACAAATTTGGCCATGAAAGAGGAAAGCAAGGGTGATAGAGGGAATAAATATTTTATTCAATATTTTAAAAAAGAGATTATAAATTTTATTTTTAACATTAGTACATGAACACATACAAAATTCAAAAGCTATAGAGAAGAAGGCATTGAAAAGTAAATCTCCATGCTGCTATTCTCCTCTTGCCTCAAGATATACTGACTCTTCCCCACCCTGCTCCTTGTCCGAGGCTGACCCGCATGAAGGACACTTGCATGAAGGACATTAGTGACACCCTTGCACTGAAATTTCCCTCACGGAGTTTACATTAGGTGGAGACTGAAGGACAGGAGGAGGGTAAGGAAGGGATCATTTACCCCGATAACTTTTCCTGCAGAGTCTCCCTAGGCCATGGCTCATATCAGGCAGCTCTTCCACACTGCTACCCTCTCTGGGTTTCAGAAACTCAGTCCATACATTTCTCCTTCTGCAGAAGCAGGATGGGTGGTAATGGCTTCCTGCCCTGGGGCTCTGCACTTTTGTAAATAGTCCTTTTATTAAATGCTCCCCAAAATATCCAGTTCAGCTTCCTGCTGAGACTCTAAGGGACACAGTCTCTCTCCCAAATCTGTTTCCAGTTTCTCTCCCCAGAGACAAATACAGTCATCAGTCTCTGTGTTTATTCCCAGAGATATCCTATGCCTTATAAAAGTATTTCTTACATATACATGTACATGTATATATGTACAAATATATTGTTTTATTTTCATACAAATTGTATCGTTTAACTGCCTATCCTGCACCTTATTTTCTTTTATTTTTTTGTCTTAAACATAGACCTTCTTTTTTTAATAGCATCACAGAATATAGCAGAAGTAAATAAATAATCTACATGCATACATATATATTTCTAGAAGGATTTCTGGGTCAAAGGAGATATGCACTGTAATTGTGATAGATATTGCCATAGTTTTGAAAGTATTTCTTTATTCATACTTTTACCACACATACTCTTCAAATATTTTCATCTTTTCTAATTCAATGAGAAAGTGGTATTTTGTTATAGTTTTAAATTTGTATTTCTCTTATTACATGTGAGGTTGAGTACATTTTTTTGAAAGATGGATTTGTATTGACATTTTGCAAACTGTTCATTTTTTTTACTGGGTTATTGGTATTTTTTATTGATTTTTTTAGCTCCTAAGTAATAAAAACAATTCTTTGTCTGTAAATTGTATTGCAGATATTTTCCCCAGTTTGTTATTTTTTAATTTTTTCTTCTTGGTTTTTCTATCAGAATTAGTGGGGCCTCTTCCTCTGAGTGGGATGCTCCGGTCTATGATTTTAGATGTTCTTAGGTGACCCAAGTGCTGGATGTGACCACGAAGAGACAAGGTCTTGTTGCTGATGAGGTAGGACACAAACCGTCCACAGAGACGATGAGTTACTCAGGAATATGAGAGGACATAGGGAGGGGAAGAACAAGGACCTGTGGTTGAGGTCTGTGACCAGAAGAGGGCTTTGGCTACCGACGAGAAATAGAGGACAGGAGAGCTGGCTTGAGACTTGAAGATGCGAAAGCTTTTACGCAAAAGTAATGTCAGTGAGTGAAGAGGGTACGAACCCCATCAGCCAACTCTGAGGTTCATAGAAAATGTGAAACTGCCTTCCAAACTGGCTCTCTCAGAGGAGAGCCATGTTTCATTCAGGTAGGACATAAAGGAAACTTCAATAAAGACTTGAGAATTCAGGTAATTAGTAAATCATAAATGGGACTTACAGAGAGACTGTAGCAGAAAAATGTCAGATAAGGGAACAGTGGGAGGTAAAGTTAGGGAAGATGAATTCAAGGAACAGCCTATTGAAGTCAGGAACAACCAAATCTGTAGAGAATTTTTATGAGTTCATTTGAGCCAAACTGACAACATATGCTGGGGAGCAAGATCTCATATGCTCCAGAGAATAACAGTTTTGCAGTTTCTTTTATGCATTCAGTGCATTCAAAATTAAGGAGGGAACAGAAGAAGATTACTTGACAGTGAGAGAAAACAAGGCAGGAATGGGATTATAGCACAATTAACAAGACTGAGTGCTCTCTTGAGGGTGGTTCCAGTTTATTTCAAAGGTGTGTTAACCTAGATGCTCAGAAACAATGAACAGGATGGGCTTAAGGCAAAGATAAACCTTTTAATAAAGAAGTTATAGGCCTCGGGCATGACTACTTACCATGACCTGCCCAGTAAGGAACTTATAATCAGATCACCCTGTGAGGTTACTTTCACAGAACCCCCTTTTTTTGGTTCACAAGTCTTAGGGAGCAATTATAGGAAAGAACTGGTATAGGATGTCTAAATGATGAGTGATGAATAGGGATAGAGGAGATGCTTATCAGGCTACAAAAAATGTCAAAAGCATTTGACCCTAGGAGGTTCCTGGAGTGCCTGTTACCTGGGCCTGAACTGACTGATCTCAGAGATAGGTATCAACTCGGGAGCATAAAGAGATTTACCTCTACAAGAGTTAGTTTCAGCCTCTATCGATTGGTTCTCAGGGGAGGCTCTGGGTGCAAAACTGCCAGGTCTGTGGGTGCTCAGACAGCAGAGGCCTGAGGGGGCAAAGATCTAGTCATGGTGTGGTGGGTTTGGGCGCCACCTAGAGGTGCGTGTGAGGGTGGGGGAGAGTTGGGGTGGGGATACAAGCTGCCTGGATAGCCCACAGCACTATGGCCAGTCCCTAAGGCTCGTTGATAATAACATTATGGTTGAATATCTCTCATCCTTCTATCCATCCATCCAGCCATCTGCTCATTAATCTAACTACTTATCTCCATTTGAAATCAGCAATCCTTTCATATGAGTTCAAATTCTTTAAACAATGCATAAATGTTTGTTAATTAATCCAGATTAGCTTTCTACCATCCCATCCTGACAAAACTAAGTCTAAAAACAGAATCCCATAATGTCTTTCCAATTCAATATCAAAAGAATGACCAAAAAGAGGCCATTTAAATCACGTCCCAGTTTTGGGCTTTCACAACTTTTGACAACCCTCGTGTTCACTTTTACAAAATATGGACAGAAGATAGAGTGACCATATTTTCCTTTTTCTGATATACTCTGTCAGTCAAAGACTGTATTTCTCCCACAGCAGAATTTTAGCGCAGTAGGGGTGGGGGGCTGTCAGAGGCAGGGATTGGGGGGTTGGCATAAACACTTTTGAGACTCTGATGAAAGCTATGGGACATTCTCAGCAGAAAAATACACACGCACTATTTTGCTCCCTATTCTGGAATCCTGTCTGTGTACCCCAGACACAAGACCTGCTTTACAGTCAGAAAAGACCAGTGAAGATCTTATGCAATGTCAGTGAGTTCTATGTCCATTAAGTCCTGTCTATCAACAAGAAACAAGGATTTAAAGCTAACAAAGTGGAAACTTCTGGTGTCCATATCTACCTTGTAACTCTTCCTCCCCCATTCTTAGCTCTACCCACATCATCTTGTGAACATATTCCTTTCTTTGAGTCCAACTGGTGCCTTTTAGCTACTAGACAGTGGTTCATTTATATGAGCTGCATCCTTTTCTTGCTGGGATACAAGAGGTTTATTGATCTCACAATAAATTCTTTTGCTTGATTTTCATGTGAACCGTCAGTGTCAGAATGTTTTTTGACAGGGAGGGCTTGCATGTCATTTGCATCTCATTAGTAATAATGAAATAAGAATTTCCCTTCTAATAAAGGCACATTGTAAGTTAATAAAAGCAATTATGTTTTGGCTACACTAACACATAATTCATTGAATCTTGTTTCCATCTTTATGTCTACATCGTCATTTTCTTACGATTCTTAGATTTTTGGACCTTCCTGTGTAAGTCTATAATGATGCAAATATGTTTTATGGAATTGCAAAGGACTTCGCCCATCCAGGTTTAAAAAACATTTCTCATAAGCATGACTTGTGCCTGTGTCTGGTTACTAAGCAGTCTCTCTCTCTCTCTCTAAATCTCGACTGGATACCACAATGCTGTGAGTATTCGAGGTCCATGGTAGCACAGAAGCCCTTATTACTGTCCCTGACACACATTAAAAAGACATTCCAAATAGTGTCAACATTTTTTGACTTTTTTGCTTGACTGGTATTTTTGACATGTAGTACTTAATTCTTTTCTTCAATTTATTATTAAAACAATAGTAAAAACTAATTTTAATATAGAAAATAAGGGTATAATTTTATTCAGCATATTGAAAGCATTGTATTAAGTTGCAAAAAGTAGCATGTAGTTGTTTTAATCATAGAAGGGCAAGGAAGCTCTAAGACAACTGAGGCAAATAACCCAGATGCTGAACTTCATGACGCTCTGTTTGATTTGCTTTTGGAGATGCTACACTGCAAAGAGAAAATTCAAATATGTGATAATAATGCATTTGTGTGTGGTTATAATACTACTATGACCATATGATGGCACAGACACTAGGCGCAAGTATAAAAGTGGAGAAGTGCACAAACTCAGGAATCAGACTGCCTGTGTTCAACACCAGGGTGCGTTTTACTAATGCAGGGAGAAGGCAAGAGAACTAAAAGTTAAATGAAGCTATATTCAGAGACTGCAATATGCTGATCAGCCTTAGAGCCAGACCATGAGGAAACCTGCAAAACAAAAGATTTCTGCTGGGATTGCTAAACCATTTATCCATACCATGAAGGGAAAACAGAGTCTTTAAGTCTCATCCTACACAAAATAAAATTATTCATTCCCATGACTAAAACCATGTATCAAAGGCTAGAAATTGCCAGCAGACAGGCTTTTCACACTACATATTCTTACCTTTTCATGCTGCGTGTTCTTATCCTTTCACACTGTGTGCCCATACCGTCAAAGGAAAATGAGTAAACAAAGGCTTTAAACTGTAATTCATAGAAACTAAGAATTATATAGAAAGTGAATTCCTTAAACACTTGGGGCTTCTTGTTTTTGTTTCTTGTCTTTTCTTCTTGCCTTTGCTTTTTCTGTCTTGGTCTTTTCTCCATTCTTCTTTAAAAACTTTCTGTTTAACTCTGGCGCATGTTTGAAATCTTTCCTACGCTCAGTCAAGAACCTTCTTCCTCTGAAAGCAGGGCTTGAGCTCCTCCCAACTTGGGGGAATTTGCCCTGTCCTGCATCATTACTAGTTGTGTAATGCTGAAAACATTTAACATCTCTGTGAAATGGAGTGAAAAGTAGTCCTTACCTCACACAGGGCTCTTGTGTGAGTTCAATGAGATAATGCTTGCAGAGCACCTAGCATAGGGCCTGCTACTCTGTAAACACAAAGGATTGTCAGTGTCTATATTATTATTAATTTTTTTTTAAAAAATATGAGATGGAATTTGACATTAATTGATGCAGAATTTCTTTTCTAGGCCAATTCAGTATCACAATTGTACTAACATTTTATTTTGAAAATTTTTAAACTTACAGAAAAGTTGAAGGAATAAAACAATAAACAGCTATGCACCCTTCATCTAAATTCATCAATTAACATGTTGCTACATTTACTTTCTCTATTTATACAGAAGCAATACACTTCCAAAAACCTAAATAGTTTTTCTTGATTTTCTAAAAAGCATTTATCTGTCTTTATCCAACTATTCTCATTTTCCCCTTATCCTTTTCTAATGTGGCCTGTTTTCATTTTTTTCCGTTATATTTGATTTTCTTTTTATTTGTCTTTTATTATTGCTTTTTAATTTTTCTTTTTATTAGATATGACATTCAATATTTTATATTAGTTTTTATATCATTTTTATATTAGTTTCAGGTGTACAGTATAGTGGTTAGAAATTTATATAATTTACTAAGTTATCCTGCCTGATTAGTCTAGTACCCACCTGGCACTATACATAGTCATTACAATATTATTTACTGTGTTCCCTATGCTGTATTTTACATCCCCATGACTATTTTATAACTACCAATTTTTACTTCTTAATCCCTTCACCTTTCTCACCCAACTCGCAATCCCCCACCCCTCTGGCAATCACTAGTTTGTTCTCTGTATCTGAGTCTGTTTTCATTTTGTTTGTTCATTTATTTTGTTCCTTAGATTCCACATGTAAGTAGGATCATATGGTATTTGTCTTTCTCTTATTTTACTCAGCATAATACCCTCTAGGTCCACCCATGTTGCAAATGGTAAGATTTTATTTTTATGGCCAAGTAATATTAATTGTATGTATGTACCACAACTTCTTTATGCAATCATCTATTGATGGACACTTCCATATCTTGGTCAGTATAAATAGCGCTGCAATGAACATAGGGTTGCATATGCCTTTTTGAATTAGTGTGCCAGTTTTCTTTGAATAAATACCCACTGTTTTCATTTTTTAAATCTATTGAATATAAGTTGTAGGTATCTTGCTCTTTAGTTCCTAAGTTCCCAACTGTATGCAGTTTCTAAGAATAAGGATTTTTTTTCACAAACCTGATGTTATTACACATAAGAGAATTCATCATGATTCCACAGTTATCCCATATTCAGATCATATTCAAAGCATATTCAAATTTATGCAATTGTCTCCAAAACATTTTATAGCTGTTTTGTTATTGCTGTTGTTTTTGATGTTTTATCCAAAAATTTAATCAAAATTCTTACATTGCATTTGGTACTTTTAACCTACATTCCAGTTTAGGTCAGTTAACTTTTAGAATATCTCACATTTTGTATTTGTCTGAAATTTCCCTTTTGGAAAGTTTCTTTCACTTCGTTCCCCTTCTCCCTACAGCTGACTCTGTAGACCTTAAGTGGGCGTCATAAGGATCCCTAAATCATTGCTTTTGTGTGGTATCCTCCATTCAACAAATGTCTGTTTGTTGAATGGTTATTTATCCCTACTCACTATGTGGTAATACTGGCTCTAGGCCTGGGTGTTATGTCAAGGCAGAGTATAATAAATTAAGATTTGACCTGCTGTAAGTGATAGAAAACCCAAATAGCAGTAGCTCAGATATATTTCCTCTCTCTCTCTTGTCAAAGTCTAAAAGTAGACAGGCTAATATAGTAATCCATATATCAGGCTCCTCTATATTTTTGCTCCAACTCAAAGTCTGAGATGACTGGTCCAGCTCAGGCCATCACGTCCCCTTTTCAGTCAAAAGGAGGTAGAAAAAAGGAAGAAAAGGGAACACTCTCTTTTTAAGAACACTTCCTTAAAAAGAAGTTAGAAGTTACACCAATCATTTCCACTCATGCCTCATTGGCCATAATTTACATGGCCACATCTAGCTGCAAAGAAGATTGTAAAATATAGCTAAAATAAAGGGTTCTGTTGCTAAAGAAGGAAAAAAAGAAAGATTTAAAGAAAGATTTACAGACATTCATCAGCCTTCACCATGTCTATTTATAGAGGCAGGTAGGTAAAGTGAATCACTGAGAAATCATTGGTGAACAAAAAAGGAGGCTCTTCAGACATTGGAAATGGCATGTGTTAATGTTCAGAAAGAAGAAATCAGACCATATTCTTAGAAAAAGATAGGAAAAATTGAGAATAATTAAAGAGAGACAGATTGAATATTTTTCAGAACCTCAAGAAAATTTTATTTGTGTTTTTATGAAGGTGGTACTCCCACAATGAAGTAAACTTGAGCAACTTATCACTTTAAAATAACTTGTAATAACCTGTTTGATATCCAACTTACTTGTCTTTATGGGAATTTTGTTGAACTATATCACCAGCGCTTCATTCATTCAGTTTTTTTTTTCATTTAACAAACACATATCAAGTGCCAAGCACCGGGCTGGGTGAGGAGATATAACAGTGAGTGAAACAGAACGATGGTCCCAACCACATGGTACTTACATGAGATGGATTCTAATAAAATAGTTACACAAATAAACCTAAACCTGTCTTTGTGGTAAGTGCTACAGACAAAAGAAATATGGTATAAAAGGGGATTTACAATAGTCAAGGGAATCAAAACTTCCTAGAAGAGGCGATACATGGACTGAATGAAGTCTGAAGAAGTAGAGTGAACTCAGTAGGAGGGGAAGGTGCTGGCTAGTGGTTAGAGGGCTGGAATGGTCTGGACTGGAGGGGGAACTGAGTGAGAGGCTCCCGTAGCACATCACAATATGAAACGAGACAAAGTGTAAAACAGTACTTAGTTTGCTGCCCTTCATGTAAGCAAGAAATACATGTATCTGTTCGTTTGTGTAAAGTACACATGCATACACATATATGATACACCAGAATTATAATGAGATTGGTTAACCTCCAGCGAATAAGTAGGAATGGAGTGTGAAGAGTGGGAAATACTGGAACAGAGTAGATGAGAAATAGGGAAGTGTTATGTTTCCAAGTGTAACTTTTTATGTAGTTCTGACTTTTAGAACCATATTAGTGGCACATATTCCAAAAGTAAATAATTTAAATCAGCCAGGATATGGGGGAGATACAAAAAGGGATACAAAAAAAGTAATGTATGAACCTAACTGCATTGCAAATAAATAACAACCAGATTAAAGTGGATGGGGAAGAAAAAAACTAAGTTAATATAACTTCGGAAAACAGTATTTTAAATATATATGCTACGGCTAAATTAAATTTCTCATAGAGGAGCGAGTTAGCAATTATGAAACTACTTCATGAGTATTCTAGGATTGAGTGATAAGTAAACTAAAGAAAGGATGAATGCTGGAATAAACCCTCTAGCGTTGGATTGCAATCAGAGGTATCAGTACCAATGTAGTTACACACACACACACACACACACACACACACACACACACACACACAGGGAGAGGAAGAGAGATGAGAAATGAGACAAACAAGTATAGATGTGTGTGTGTGTATTCACACCCTGTTTGTTAACAGGGCCTGAAAGCAATGATACCCCAGTAATTATAAGGATACTTAGCTAGTACTCATCTTAGTTTCTAAGACCATTATCCAATAAAAAGAATTGGGGCTCCTTGAATTCTAGGGCAGGATCAGGACAAATATAAGTTGAAGCTAGAGTATCATATGATACTAGAAAGGAAGAGCAAGAAAAATTATAGGGACAAGAATGGACAGAGGAGTGGTTCTCATTGGCCAAATTTGAGTAATGAAAATGATAGCAATGGATTATACCCGATAGATAATAATGTCCATGAGCCCATACTGATACAAATACATAATGAAATGAGTAAATGGGGAAGAAGGGACAGCTCTTCCTTTCAGTGGAATTCCATTAAGCATAGAAAGATGAAAACCACCACTAGTCAAATACCAGTCATAATTATTTCAAGCAAGAATCATCAATAGATGATAAAACTAGTGGGCAAAATATAATTTTAAAAAATCTATTTATATATTCTCAAAGTATCTCACTATAAGATACTTATTACAAAGGGGAAAAATAGTAATTTACAGTGAAGAAACCTGGTAGACACCACCTTAGCCAAGTGATCAAACTTAATATTGCCAGTAATAAGACTTTTTGACATCATGTATCTACTGATAGGATGCACTGAAAATGGCACATCACTTCTATGGTATTCTTGCCAAAAATGGATTACCTGAATTTAATTGTGAAGAAAAATCTGGAAAAAAGGAGTTGTGGTATGTTCTAAACAAATGTCCAGTGCTTTTCAAGTGTCAAAGTCATAAATGACAAAGACAGAAACAGGAACTTTAAGAAAACATGACAGTTTAATGCAATGTGGGATCTTATTTCCAAAAAAAAAAAAAAAACACAAGTGGGACAATAACAAATTTAAATAAGGTTTGTAGGTTAGATAATAGTGTTGTATCAGTTAATTTTCTGGTTTTTATCATTGTATTGCAGTTACAGATGTTAACATTTGGGGAAATTGCATGAAAGGTGCATGGGAACCCTCTGAATTACTTCTGGAACTTTTTTGTAAGTCTAGAATTATAATTATTTTAACATGTAAAGTTTAAAATAATGCAAAAGACCCGTAAGAAGCTGTTTTGTTATTAAAATCCAGCATACTGTCAAAAAAACAAAAAATGAGGCTGGAGAAGTAGGCAAGGCCAGATTATATTGGGACTTAGTAGCCATGTTGGTGGATTTAGGCCTTGGATCAGTTTTTCATTGAGTATCCCAATAGGAAACAGATGGCATACTTGAAATAAGGTAATTTGAAGATTTATTTACATGAGACTATAAAAATAAGGGTATAGGGAACCATCCGACTAAAGCCAACAGGTGGGTGGGTAGAATAGAAAAAGGGATTTAGAAGTGGCTAGTCAAACAGGGTGAAGTCATGAAGGAGAATGTTTCAAGGAGCAGGTAATTAATGTCAAATGAATGAAAGCTAAAGATAGTCTTTGGGTTTGGTTATTTGGTCAATTTGTGACTTTGGCAAGAACTGCTTCAACAAAACAATGATGGAGGAAGGTGGACCAGAGTAAATTAAGTGAGAGAATGAGAAAATGAGGACAACTCTTTTGATATGTTTGGCTGTGCTGGAGAGGGGAAAGATAAGATATATTTCATTTAATAAGCTTTTCAATTATCCACTATGGAATCAACTGGAACAAAGGGGATACCTTTAACAAATTCTCTAAGGCAATACAATCACACAACCCCCACAAAGGTCCTCACATAGCACTGAACTTCCCGAAAAAGCCAGAGACTCACATACTTCAAGAGACATAAAAATATATTTTAAGTCAGCCCTTTTAAGTATAAAAATTCTAGTTGAAAAAGCAAATTTCCATAACTAAATTTTAAAATTGAGTTTAAAAAAAAAAAGGATACCATAAAACATTTATGGACCTATATAAAGATGTCCAACATAATCTGAACTTCTTAATTTTAATGTCTGAATCTAAATCCAGCATATATTTAACAATTAATTTGCTTCCCAACAAACAACTTTAAAGGAAAAAAATATATTTTTTCTTTCCAAATATAAGTGGTATAAAACTATATTTGGTTTTCATCAGTGAGAAGCATAACTGCCTTTAATTAAAATAAAATAATAAACACAGATACAGATACCTTTAGATTAAAATATATTATAACATATAGATACATACATGTTAAAAAATATATATATATATAATCTGTAAGATGAACTGAAATATGCATACCCTATTTATAGAACAAAGGCTAAGGAACATAACACACAATACCTCAACAAAACTTTCATTCACAGAATAATCTCCTGAAAATAGATATTAGATGAAGTAACAACTTTTATCCAAGATTTTAGTTCTTTTTACTTTCTTTTCTGCATGTTCCTCTCTCAAAAGATGAATTGTATATTTTTTGTATTTATAAACATCATACTTTCAAGCCATGGTACTACAGTTTATTTCTTCAGCTCTTCATGCACACTTGGGTTGGTGGAGGCTTGAGCTTGGAGTTCTTCTGTCTCCTCCTCAGCAGGCAATGGGTGTTCCTGTTTCACAGCATGAGCTGCATAGTTAAGGCTGGTATTTTCACTCCAATGCCAATAACCTGAGAAGGGGTTATAGAGCATTCCTACCACAGTTTGAACTGACAGACCATCTGAAAAAAAAATAAGAGTAGATTTAATAAATATTTACCTTCCAAGTGCCAAGTCTCATGCAACTCTCCATGTTAAAAAAAGAAAGATTCCCAACTCAAAGTCAAAAATTTATAACTATATAATGACCATTCTTTACTGTAGCATAGAACATAAACTCTAAACTCTAAAGCCGACTGTTTGGGTTCAAATCCCAGCTCTGGCACCTATTAGATGACAACCCTGGGCAAGTCACTTAACATTTCTGAATTTCGATTTTCTCACATGGGCAGAACATACAACATAGAGTTGTTAGAATTAGATGAGATTTGTGTGTAAAGTAGCACAGTGCTTAAAATTTGGTAATTACTCAATAAACATTAGCTATTAGAAAATACTTGCCAACAAGTGATTGTTCTTATAAAGTATCTTTAAAAATTCTTTCTACTCTATTTTCAACAAGGTCATTTGCAGAAATCTTGAGAACTTACTACATTGCAAATAATAGTGGCCTATTTATTTATTTAAGTGCAAGGTTGTGTGATTAATAATTACATGTACTTTAAAAGTTCAGCTAGGCCTTGAAAATTGGAAAAGTTCTTAATACTTACTTGATTCCATAATGCTCTCTAGCGTTTCAGGTGAAACAAATTTATCCCAGGTATGAGTACCTTTTGGTACAATACCTGCAATTTGCTCTGAAAAAACAATTCCCAAGACATAGGACAGCTGTGTTTTGTTGATTGTAGTAACGAATAAAGAACCACCCGGCTAAAAAATAAATGCACAGAAGTAAAAATTTAAATGTCAGGAGTATTAGCTCTGTAAAGGCTTGGCTTCCTCTACCATCCATCTTCCTTCCAAATAATCTAAGTGCTGTTAAGATACATTAGTATGAATAATACATAATTTACCAAAATAGTACTTTTTTTTTGAGAAATTATTAAAGGCAGTCCACTAAAGACACGCTCTCTGAGTTTATGCAACAGTGCTTACAACTCTTAAAATCATACATTACTATGACTTAAATTCATACTATATACATTCTTTTGTACAAGTCAAACATATTATAATAAAAATACAGAAATGAGATCAGGTTGCTCTTCCTTATTACACACCAACATTTATGCTTTAACATGTGTCAACAATGTTTTCTCTTTGGGTGCTGAGCCTGTCTTGTTTGGTACAGCATACAACTCCACATTGTTTTAATTAATTAATTGATTGATTAACTTAGTTATTTTAGGTGAGGCAACCCTTGGATGACTTCACAGATTGCAAGGACCTTGTCAGCTTACAATCCTTTATTTTTTATTTTTTATTTATTTTTTATGCCTACAGCACCTGGTCTTCCCGTCCAAGTACTAACCAGGCTTGACCCTGCTTAGCTTCCGAGATGAGATAAGATCGGGCTTGTTCAAGATGGCATGGGCATAAACCAGCTCCACATATTGTGCAGGTGAAAATGCTGGTAAATGTGCTTTAACAAAAACATTAATTTTTTCTTGTTTTGATTTCACTAGTATAAAAAGTATGAAGAGTTCAAGATAAGCACTTATATGAATACAAACTATTTATGGACTGTTTAGTCTGCCATTTTTTAGCGACTATTAGCCTGATGTGGTTCAAATACCCAAGAGTCCCTCCAAAATAATTAAATTATTATATATGCACGTGTGTGTGTGTGTGTGTGTGTGTGTGTGTTTATAAGGAGGATGGATATATCTTAAATACCACCTCAAATCAAAAATAGAGAAGGCCCTGAAATACTGAAATGTACACTTAAGTGAAAACCTGAAATATGAGATACTATTTCATCACATATTGTAACTTTTCTCTGCAAAATACCAGTATTCTAAAATATCTTATTGAGAATACTTATATGTCAATTATATCTTAACAGAGCTAGGGGGAAAATATCACTTACGAATATCTAATCTGTGTTCTACAAAATCCCACTCTAAAGAAATAGAGTAGTGAGCAGTGGCCATTTATTTTTTTAAAAAATGTTTTCCATTAAAGCAAAAATTAGTTTTAAATTCCATAATACTAGCATTCTTCATGTGTGTGAAAGAACCTCCATTCATACATACTAACAAACAAAAAGTAATAATTAAGGAGTTTTGCTGGGAAATAGGAGATAGACTAATAAAACTCATTTAAGAGGAAACATCAAAAACTGTTACAGATTGAAGGAGACTAAGGAGACACAGCAACAAAATGGCTTGGATTGGATCCTACAACAGAAAAATGACATTAGTCGAAAAACTAATGAACTTTAACAAAGTCTGTAGTACAGTTAACGGCATAATGTCAACATTAATTTCTTAGTTTTGAGAAATGTACCATTGGTTATATACAGGGGTAGGAGTATGGTAAGGTGAGTGAGGTTCCCAGGACATAAAACTGAAGGAGGCACTCACTCTCTGGAGTGTGTGAATCTAGAATCAGGATTGGCACCAAAGAAGTGCCTCCTTCATTTTTGTGCTCATTTGTCTCACCCTAGCTCCTATTCTTACTATGTAAATTGTTAATAGTAGGGGAAACTAGGTGAAGGGTATATGTAAACACTGTACTATTTTTGCAACTCTCCTATAAATATAAAATTATTTAAAAAGAAAACCTATTTTTAAAAAGTTCTACTTAGGTAAGCTACTTAGGTAAGTATTTCATTCAAGTTACCTCTTGAATACATAAAAAGTGTTAATATAGTAATAACAATATTTATTAAAAGAAAATTTGGAACCACTTTCAGAGGACTAAGTCTGTGGCAAATTTTATATAAGCATAATAATGTAATGGGAAGAACCAGAGTTGGAATAAAAAGAGATAGTTTTAAGCCTCATTGAAGTACCTACTGACCCTTGACTTAAAGACCAAGTGACCTTTGACATCTCCCAAATTCTGATCTTCAATGGTCAAAGGATGTGATAGCAATGCCTGCCTTACCTTCTTAACCTGGTTGTAGGTAAGATCAGGTGAGATCCAAATGTATGAAGTATTCTTTTATAAGCTGAAAACTGTTATACATAACACAAAGAGTTACTTAAATGCTGTCAACTTATGCTAATAATGTTATTGATTTTTAAGTACTTAATCAAAACCAACTTTTTAGTATTTAATCTAGACTTTACCAATGGAAAAATACCACTAAAAATCTATTGGCTGCATTATAATAATTAGCACGAACATTTTTGAAGCTCCCTAGGTATCAATCAAGATACTGGATCTAGAAAACCCCAGTATTGAGGCAAGCTGAGAGGCAGAAGTAATCTTCAGCAGAGATGCTGTCTACTAGTCCTGGTTTCCTGGTTTCAAGTATTATGAAACACTTGTTGTTATGGATACAATCACAAACTGAAAAGAAAAAAAAAAGTAAACTTTATGAGTCTTACTTTTAATACTTGACAGCAGCACTGTATAAATGTTTCTAGATCAATCACATGTTCTACAACTTCAGAAGCTACGACAGCATCGAATGTTTCTGTAGTCTCTTCCACGATCTCTTCCAGGGAACATGCTCTGTATTCTATCCTCTTATCTAGGACTGGATCAAATGATTTATGGCGCTGTGCTGTTTTAATGTTTGCATCCACAGGATCAATTCCAATGACTGAAGCTCCAAGCCGCCCTAGAGGCTAATGGCGTAAAAAAACATTACCCACAGGAAGAAAACAGAATACATATTAGCAATAAAAAAGGTTATCAAAAAGGAAGCATGAGGGGATAATTACTGGTGATCATTTATGGGCACGTGGATGTTCATTATACCTTTTTCTCTAGTTTGTACATGTTTGAAAATTTCCAAATAAAAATCTCAAAGTGAGAAAAATAATCACAACAATAAAACCTTATCAAGAACTACTTGACAATAGTCAAATTTGTAGAAAATTTTTTTTCTACATTCTCTAGGTACATTTACATGTATATCATACAGTATTGGAATATTTAAAGTGTAATACATGTAATGTATTATAAAACCCCCAAATTTTCGAACATCCAATGTCTAAAGAACAATTTTTCTTGATAGTTTTTTTCTGTGACTGAGTAGAAACAATTCCTCATAGTTAATTCTTCTTTCAACTTTTATATTCAATCACTTCCTACGTCATGTCCAAGTTTTTAAACATAGCCTTAATTTTGTCAAAACTTGCACAGCATTTATTTTATAACTATTTCGTAATTACATTTAAAGTATAAATCAAATTATTCGAACTTTAGAGACATAAGACCTGCAATAATACAGTGAAAAGATTGTAAATCACTTATAGTAAAATCCTACTCATTTACCATTTGGTATGCCACCAATTCTTGATGTATATTCATATATTTTACATTTTCTAAAATTTTATAATTGATAGCAGAAGAAACCAGCCCATTGCCATATGAAGAACATGTTTTTTGTGCATGTGGAAACTTAGCCATGCATCAAAGGCCTATTAGGCTCACTGTCAACTTGGCTATTATGGACCTTGACAGTATCACATCTCACTGAACCTTCACTTAAATTAATATCCTACACTTGCTTAAAATATCTTTCAAAGATCAGATTACCATATAGTAGTAAGCAAAAAGTTACTATGTTGATAGCAAGGCATAAATTTACTATAGGCTAAAGTAAATCTTTACAGGGAGAATCATTATTCTTCCAAGTGCGCTAGAGCACCTGAGAGAGAAGAGCCCCACAAGCAGGCAAAACTCTGTTAGGTTTTGATATCGAAGCAAGTGCAAAAGGACAGCTTATCTAAACTAGTGAAAATTACCTAATCTCTTAGGATAGAAGAGACAATAAAATTTTCAAAGCTCTTCAAAAGACCACTTTCTCATATTTGTGTAAAAAAAAAATCCCTCACTATAATTTTCTGAAAATTTTATATATTTATATAAAGAAATTTTATATATTATATAAAGAAAAAATATAAATTACTTTTATGATAATAAAAATATTTAAAACATTAGGCGTTTTAAAAATGAATAATATTATTTGTTAAAAGGATAAATAAAACATAAGCCCACTTCTCAATTTTTTTTTCCAGTTAAAAATGGCAGGAAAGTTGTAAATCACTTACTTCAGTTAACAATCCACCACCACAGCCAACATCAAGAATCTTCATCCCAGACAAAGGTTTTCCTGGCTGGTGATTAGCAACTATTTTTAAAAGATTGTCTCTTTAAAAAAAAATTCAAAACATATAACAAAGTATTAATTTTAACAATTAAATCTTCAAAGTGTACAATTTTCAATGAAATATTAAATTTATTTTAAATGGATTACTGATGTTTTGGGAAAACAGGTCTTTTATTTAGCACATTAAATGACTATGTTTAATTTAAAAGATATTTGTAATAATCAAAAGCAGGAGGTTTAAAGTAAAGCTGTTGGATTAATCTAGTCATAATGACACATTATTAGTTTAGTCATACTCTTAGAAAAACTTTTAAAATAATCTAGTTTAGATTAACCTAATTTTATTTGCTTGTTATCATGTCACCTATTAGCTACATTGTTAGTACTTGCTACACCCATTTCATGTCTGCAACCAATAGGTTATAAAGTAAATTTGAAATCTATATTTTCAGAATTTGCCTATATTCCCTTCCAAATTGAATATCCTTTAATCTTCTATGTTAGTGGTGTTTTCATGATCACGTAAACAGGCATCCAAATCCAGTAAACTTAATTTTAAGATAATCATAGTAATATTTTACCACATATGCAAACATATGCACACACGTACACATGCACAGAGTTAGATATCTAACAGTACTGTAAACTAAAGTTTTAAGTTTGACTATATATTAATATTAATTATACTGACCTTAAAATAAATGTTATGTATTAAAAAATACCTTAGGATATCATTTATTGCTATTAAAATTAACTGACTTCTAAGAATAACCTAGATAGTGGTTAAGTAGATAACTTTAGAATGTTGTAACATACAGAAAGGTCCTATTTCAAATGAAGTCCAATCCTTCACACATTGAGAAAAATGACTCCTTTATATCATAATTTAGATCATATCACTCCCCTTTGATGGCTTCCAATTATGATCAGAATAAAACCTAAACTTCTAGCCATAATTTATACTGCTCTAGATGATGTGCTTTAGTGGGATATCTAAATGATGGTCACACTAGTTTGAAAAGAATATTTCTCAAGCTGAGAGTATATCAGAATGATCTGATAGGCTTGTTAAAACATAGTCTGCTGACTCCACCAAAGCAATAGGTCCAGGGCCAGTGTGAGAAGTCTGCATTTCAAACAAGTACCCAGGTAACACTGATGTTGCTAGTCCAGGGAACCAGGAAACCTTGGGAACCAATGACATAGCCTAACAAAATGACATTTCGCTTTTCTCTGCCTTACTGTTTCAGTGGTCCATAAATTCAGTGGTAATAAAAAGGTGCCAATATTTCCCTTCTTGCTGCACTAGTTCTGGATGAACCAGCAAAAAACAATCAGGAAGTTTCCTGAGGGCAGTCTGAATCTGATATTCTGTGTCTATTAAGTGCCTTATCTATGTCAGCTGCTTAAAAAAGTTTAATGAATAAATAAACAAATGGACATAAGAACAAATGAACAATTTCTTGATAATGAAGTCTGATGAACCCTTTCCTTTACCTCCCATAGCAAACTCTTAAGTTCCTGAAGTACATGGACTATGTTTCAAACGATGAATATCCTAGTAGCCTTTACAGTGTCTGTCCCTCAAGCTCTGTACAAAGTAAGTTCTCCATAAACATTTGTTGAATTGAACTGTCTCAGTAGTATTCCCTTTATTAGGACTGTATAAAGATCAAAGTTGCTATAAAATGACCTTGATGTTCATAGGACCCTAGTTCCTTTTCATAAGAATTTAATTCTAATTAACCTAAAAATGCTTCAAGTTAATTTATGAAAGCAGCAGCCTAGAACTTGAACGATATTTAAAAAATTAACGGTTTCAAACAATGGACATTGAAGAGAACCTTTCTAATTTCTAAAGCAAACTTAAAATACAGCATTTTGAACCTAAGTATAAACCAAGAGAAAAATGAACTCAAAAGATGAATTACTACAAAGAGTTGCATTTTAAAAGAATTTCTGAAATGTTACCTAATGAATGGCACCCTCAGATCATTCATAGCATGAAGAGGTGCATATACTCCTTGCTCATCCCACCACCTGTGAGCCAGGGCCAGGAAGGTTTTCACCTCACTGCTGTCCACAGTGGTTCGAGAAGTACTATACAGTCTTGTCCAAGGGTACCTGGAGGTCAAAAGGAAGAGCCAGGCAAAAATTGCTGTTTTAAAAAATGTAAAATGGATATATTATATAGAAAGGTATTCTAATTTAAAATTTATCAGATTCTAAATACTCAATTTTGATGTTTCAAAACCAAATTTTTTTATAATCACACTACATATATATATATGTGTGTGTGTATATATATGTGTGTGTGTGTGTGTGTGTGTGTGTGTGTATACACACACACACACATATATTCACAGATGAAACAAAATTAATTGGTTTTCAAAGTAAGCTACAGTGAAAACGAAACTATAAAACTTGGCCTTTTGGGTTTCATCTAATATAATAATATCTGATAATAATAATAGTAGTAGCAGTAGTAGTAACCATTTATTGAACATTCACTCAATGCTGGTACTATTTAAGAACTCCATATATGCCATACGTCATCTCATTTAATCCTCCTAGCAACTTTATAAAGTAGGAACTACAATGATCCCTATTACACAGATAAGAAAAGGGAAGCTCAGAGAGATCAAGTAACTGGTATAGCCAGGATTTGAACCCATGTGCCTCCATCTTCTCTGCATTTGTACTGCTATCATCCTAGTCCATGCTCCCATCATCTCTTGCATGAATTATTGTCCTAGCTTTCTAATTACTCTTCCTGCTTCCTACCTTGTCTCCCTCCAATCTGTTCTCTACAACGCAACCAATTCTCCCCTCATCCTCTCCACGTCGGCCACATGGGCCTTGTTTTAGTTCTTTGAATTGACCATGCTTGCTCCTTCCTTAGGTACTTTTTTTTTTATGTGAGGCAACCCTTGGTTGACCTCACAACTGCAAAGACCTTGTCAGCTTACAATCCCTTATTTTTTATTTTTTAAATAATTTTTTATGCCTACAGCACCTGGTCTTCCTAGGTGGTCTCCCACCCAAGTACTAACCAGGTCTGACCCTACTTAGCTTCTGAAATCAGACAGTGGGCTTGTTCAGGGTGGCCATAGACCATGGACCATGGCTCTTCTGGGGTGTAAACCCAGGGCCTTCTGCATGTAAAGCAGACGTGTTAACCGCTACACTATATAAGACTATATTGAACCACGCCCAATATAGTCTTATATTAAAAATGAAAGCTACCTATAAATATGAATAAAGGGTATGCACTGCATAAAGTGTTACAATTTTTCTGTGTTTGAAATATTGAAAATTTAAAAGTTACTGGAAAAATAAGTAATGCATATATTTAAATAAATAAAATCTACCTTAATCAAACCACATGAGCTATTACGTACCGACATAATAAACACTGATTTACTGAACACAACCAATATAAAACTATTATGCATATAATTATGTAAATATTTTACATACTAATGAATAAACTTACCTGCAACTTTTCATTGTATTTAAGCAGGCAAAAGTCATTCTATAGGATTTCGACCACATAATTTTGTATTTATGGAAAACCCATGGTTTAATTTGTAGAGTCCAAATGAGCTGATTCTTTGAATAAACTGAAAAAAAAAAGAATGTCTAGAGAAAGCACTGCGCAGTATGAATCCCTAATATGCATGTACTTGAAGAAACTATTTTATATGGAAACCTTATATTACAATTGATAAACAAAAGAACTGTTTTCCTAATTTTGATTGTTATTCTAAAATATAAAGGTTTTGCATTCTGCCTTGTAACTCTAATCAGACATTTCTGAAATTATAATTAGCCAAAATAAGTAATGCATAAATAAAAGTTTTTCATGCCATTAGTTTTTACATTTTCATATCATTAGTTTTTATATTCACATTATGCTGCACAAAATTATAAAAAATGATATGCAAATTAAAACTACATTACCTTTTAAATTAGGGTAATACCGATTCTGAGACTGTCTAAACTAGTTCAAATTCTGTCACTTCCATGTTAGCTACATAAAAAGGATTTAATATATGCTCAACACCCTTTACAGAAAAAAAAATGTCTTGTAAAACATTTTAAAATAAATACCTATCCAGTCTATATGTTCAAACTTACATTGAGATCTGCATTATAAACTAGTTACTCTGCTACAAAACGTTCAATTGTTCAATAAACATTTAGACAAAGTAGACCTTAGAGCAGAGAAAATTACCAAAGACGTTACATTGTGATAAAAGGGACAATCCACAGAGCAATCCTAAATATATATGTGCCAAACAACACGCTTCCAAAATATATGAAGCAAAAATAGAACTGAGAGGAGAAATAAACAAACCTATAAGTATAGTTGGAGATTTCAACACTACTTTCTCAGTAACTGATAAGAACCACTAGACAGAAAATCAACAATGATAGAAAAGAACTGAAAAACACCATCACCCAATAAGATCTAATTGAAATTTATAACACATTCCATCCAAACAAAAACAAAATATACATTCTTTCAAGCATACATGGAGTACTTATGATGATATACCATATCCTGGGATATAAAATAAACCTTCAACAACTTTAAGAGAAGTGAAATAATATAAAGTATGTTCTCTGATAATAATGAACTCAAACTGGAAATAAATAACAGAAAGATAACCTGAAAAGAACAAAACACCTAAACAATACAATTCTAAACATCCATGAGTCAAACACAAAGTCTCAGGGAAATATAACTGAAATAAAGTAAAATACCTAACATATAAAAATCTGTGGGCATAACTAAAGCAATAGTCAGAGGGAAATTTATAACATTAAACACTCATATTAGAAAAGACAAAAGGTTGCAAACCAATAATCTAACTTTCTACCTCAACAAACTAGAAAAAGGAAAGTAAAATAAAACCAAAGGAAGCAAATGGAAAGAAATGATAGTGGTAAAAGTAGACATCAATGGCAATTAAAACAAAACAAAAAAATAAAATAAATCAAGCCAAAAGTTAATTACTTGCAAAAATCAATAAAACTGAGAAACTTCTATCAAGACTGACAAAGAAAGAGAAAACCTAAATTATTAATATCAGGAATTCAAGAGGGGATATCACTATGACCCTGAAAGACATAAAAAGGATAATAAGGGAATGCTACAAATAACTCTTCCCAGTGAAATTCTACAATTTAGACAAAATGAATTAATTACATGAAAATTACAAACCACCTAAACCTATGCAACATGAAACAGGTAGCCTGAATAGTCCTATAACTACTAAAGTTATTAAGTTCATAGTTAAGACTTTCTGAAAAATAAGTCTCTAGGCTCAGCTTCACTGGTGAATTCTATCAAACACTTAAAGAAAAAAAAACCTAACCAATTCTACCCATTCTCTTCCAAAAAATAAAAGAGTAAGGAACACTTTTCAACCCATTCTGAAGCCAACGTTACTCTGATACAAAAACCAAAGATGATACAGCAAAGAAACCACAGAGCAATTTTAATTAAAAAGTACAAAAGGGCACACTAAAAACACTTCTCCTACCCCTGACTCTAGTTATCCAGTTTCTGTCTCTGGAAGCAATCAATGTTACTAGATTTGTATGTATGCTTTTGGAGATATTTTATACATTTATCAATTTCTTATTTTATACAAAATGTAGTACAATACACTCATTCCTCTGCACCTTGCTTTTTTTCACCTATGTATCTTAGGGATATTTTCTTAACAGAGCAAAAACTTCCTTTTTTTAGGATGCATGTTATCCATTGCATGGCTATTATAATTTACTTAAGCAGTCCCCTTTCAATGGACATTTATATAGGTTATTTCTAATTTTTTGCTATTCCAAAAACATAAGACTGAATTACCTAGGTAATCTCATATATTTCTGAGAGTACCTGTAGATGAAATCCCAAGAACCATGATTGTGTCAACTGGCATGTGCATTTATAAATTTGTAATTGCCACTCATAGATGTTGAACCAATCTGCAATCCTACAGGTACTCTATGAGAATTTGTAGTGTTGGTTTTCCCACACTGATATTACATACATTGATAGTCACCTATCCAATTTATTATCAAATGTTTTTTTCTTTGCTAATCTAATGGGTGGAAATGGTATCTCAGTGTAGTTATAATTTATCATGAGTGAGGTTAAGTATCCTTTCTTAAGTTTAATAGTGTGATGGTCTAAATGTTTGTGTCTCCACTTCCAAATTCAAATGTTGAAATCCTAACTCCTAAGGTGATGGTATTAAGAGATGGGGCCTTTGGGAGGTGATGAAGTCATGAGGGTGGAGCCTGTATGATTGGTTTAATGCCCTTATAAGAGATCCCAGGGTACACTACAAGAAGGCTCCATCTATGAACCAAGAAGTGGGCTCTCACCAGACATAGAATTTTGGGCTTCCCAGTCTTCAGAACTGTAAGAAATAAATTTCTGTAGTTTATAAGCCACCCAGTCTGTGGTATTTCATTACAGCAATTCAAATGGACTAAGACAAATGGTTATTTATTATTTTGTGTCTTGTCTTTTCGTAGTCTCTGAACATTTTTCTCCTGAGCTTTTTATGTTTTTTGTTTAAAAAAAGTTTATTTTAATAGGACTTTCACAATCTGGCCCAAATCTATCTCAATGTTCTTTAAAAAAAGAAAAAAATTGTGCTTCTAGGCTTTTGCTTATGTTACTCTCTTCCACCATTTCTATCTCTACTACCTATCTGTACTACCCTTTAACACCCAGTTCAAATACTACCTTCTTTATGACTTTAGGTAAGTAAATAACATATCAGAGAGTTATGTAATGACTCCTATGTCCCTCTCACTTCCTCTATATCTGGCAAATTAGTTCCTCAATCATCAATGTTGTCAAGATTCTCAAGAGCTTGCTTTATTTATTTATTCATTTACTTATTTATTTATAAGTTTACTAGGATAACATTGGTTAATACAATTATATAATTTTTAGGTGTACATTCTAATCTGACATCTGTATATTCTACTGTGTGCTCAAGAGCTTTAAAAACCACTTCACCATAACTGAGAAACCAATTCAGTTTGTATCAATAAATAGAATGCCAACAATTCCTCCTCTACTTTGAATCTGTGATTATTCCAGTATTTGAGAATTTAAAGGAATGGGGGAGGGGGAGAGAATTTCATTTAATTCATTTATCCAGTGCCTATTAGGTACCACACTGACTGACAGTGAACAAGACCCCTACCATGATATATCTTAGTTCCATCAATCATCATTTTTTATCTGGATTACTCTGAGGTCTGCCTGAGCCTAGTCTTGACTGCCTCCATCCTACATTCTACATAGCTGTTAAGTGTTATTTCTTAAACATAACAAGTATGATTATGTTGTTCCTTCTGTAATATCTCACTGCCCTCAAGATAAAGTCAATCACAGGAGGTGTATGTGGCCTTTCATGGATTTGTCCTGGCCTAAGAAGTTTCCTAGTTTCATCCCTTGCCACTCTCCACCTTTATCTCCAGCTCTCCATCTACACTCTACTTTTCAAGAAACACTTTGCAGTTTCTCATACACCTCCTCACAGATATTCAAGCTGGTGCTTTGTCCACTCCCAATGCTTCTGGCCAACTTCAAGACAGCTTCCTAATTATGTTAGGAAGCTTCCCTGATTCCTAATATGTAGTAGGTGATCTTTCTATGTTCACTCCCCAAATTCAGAAATATATTGTATTTTTTTCTAAATCTCTGATTATAAAAGACATGTTTACTGAAAAATAATTCCAAAAAGCATATGATAAAATGATATATCACCAATTCCACCAGATAATCACTGCTAAATTTTTTTATGTATCTCTATTTTCTCCATATCTCCATCTATATATTTAAGTTCATAATATACACTGATTTGTAACTTACTTTCTTAACATTATATCTTAATCATTTTTCCATGTGGATACACATTAATTTAAATCATCTTTTTTATTGGCTACACTATTTTCCACTGTATGAGAGTATCAACTCTATTGGTGGGCCTTTAAGTTTCCCATTTTTTGCTCATTATATTCTGATCTTACTTGTATCCCAACATCTTTTTTTTTTTTAAAGAGACCCTTGAGGTATCATTCATTTTAAATTTCCTAGTGCCTGGCATTACAATATTTATTAAATGAGTTTCATGTAAAGGATGAACTTAACTTTCTGGTTAACACTGCAGTTAAACTATTCAGTGAGTTATTTTCTTGATCTTTGTCAATACAGTCTGTTGAATTAACTTATTAATCAAAAAGTTGTATAGCCGCCTTAGATCTTTCTGAAAGGCGGCGACGTAAGTTCAAACAAAACAAATACAACGCTATTAATAACTGAGACAGAAACTGGTGTCTCCTCTCTCAGCGAAAAGGAAGAAAGCACACGACCTTTAGATTCTGGCAGGCACAGAGTGGTCGCCGACTCCAGAGGAAGGAACTCAACCAAAATGAGACAAAGGTCGCTGGATCTACGGCAGCGCCCCGAGAGCTGTGATCTCCTAGGCCGGGACCGCAAGTCCTCAGCTATTTTTTCCAGCCTCTGGGGAGGGCAGGCCTTAAGAGTCCAGGCCCGCGGTTCAAAAGACTGCGATGGCCGAGACCGAAGGTTGGGGTCTTGCCCTGACCCCACGCTGAGCCCAGCAACAGCCGGCCGCCCTCTCCTGCGCGTGCGCAGAACAGCTGGTCGGTACAGTGGGCTGCGCGCGAAGGAACCCGCCTGCCCCCCCACACACATATACGCACGTACTCACCTGCCGACGTAGTGAAGCGAGGACAGCCAGACTGTGTGCCCAGGTACCCAAACTTAAGCACTTTTAAAAAACGACTCCCGGAGGAGCTCAGCTTGCGGGCTCCCCACATCGCGACAGAAAGGATCCACCTCTTTTCCGGTCCCTCCCGTAAAAGATCCCCAACAAAAAGGTTCCACTCGCTCCGCCTGGAGCCAACCTAATCACGGTTGCATTAATGAGTGGTGTTATGTGACTATACGCTCAACAGCTGTCAAGTTGTGTATGCAATTGAACTATATAGAATGTTATCATAAACAACAGGATCCTGTTTATGCCCATTCCTACTCTATGACCACCTCAAATCTCGTGGCCAAAGTAGCCATCCATCATGCTACTATTCATGCTGTGATCTAGCTTTTATTCCAGGTGGTTCCACTTCATATTAAATGTCTCCTCGGGGCATTTATATTCCTGTAAGATGCTGACCCTAATTTAGAATCGCTAATATGTGAAAGCACGTTTTTTTTTAAAGGGTAGAATTCTATTTCCTTTTGAAGTACTCAAAATAGAAGGCCAGAAGTCTTAATTTGAGATTTTCTGCAAGTGACCAGATAATATGAACAGGGAAGACATTATATAGCAGGATACTGCTAATTACTTAGGCTAGGCAAACTTCATTTACAGCAAGAATGGTGACAGTAACATTTTACTTCAAAATGCATAAAAGCCTTTTTTCCTTGAGTAAGAATAAATTTCCAACATCAAAAGTAAAAAATCATTGTACATTTTCAGCAGGCAGGGTCAAACTGGTAAAGGGTTCTTTGAAATAATGAAATTTACTGCTCAGTAATGGTCTTTCACTTATGGCTTAAGTAAAACAATGACTTCCTCCTAAGACTGGCTTGCAGACTTTTTAGTCATCTCTTCAGAAATCCTCTCAAGATGGCAGAAAGCTCTGCACAAAAGAACATTTAGCATTTATATTTGTTGGAGTGATAGATCCAAGGAAAAAGCAATAGTTCAAGAATGACTGATAAATTTTTAAGAGCTTTATTTCAATGAACTTTCTTTGAATGTACCACCTCACTGGGCTTCAGAGCCTTCCCACATTTTCAGTTGAACAACAAAGGCAAACCATAATGTCTTAATACCAACAGGAAACAAGCCTCTTGAATACCCTTAGTTTGGCTAGGATAAGCAAAATTAGCTCATACTATTTTTCACTACAAATATCAACAAAAGACTTTTCCAGTAATACTCAAACCGGAGTTGTATTGAAAGTCCTAGCAGTTGTCATGTGCTGTATGTGGCCATTGTTGGAAGTTATTTCCCAGACCATCACTATGGTCTCAACCATAAATGTGTTGTAAACTAGAGCCTACAATTAATTTTCCTAAAATCTATTTAGCAAAAACTAAAAATCTATTTAATATTCTGAAATTCAATTTTGTAATTTTCATATAAACGTTTTTCATTTAAGTTATGAGCACAGTAATCCCTTAAAGCTAATAGTTTTATTCCACTGAAATGATATACTACATTCATTTAGAGTTTAACTGGTAAATTTTCATATTTACAAAATTTCACATAAATCGGTAACAGAATATTAACTGACTATAGTAAGAATGTGGAGGATTTAACCTCTATGTATTTATAGATCTCTATACCTGATAAACCCTTAAGGTATGAATATAACTTACACCACACAGCTAATAAAAAGCCCATTTTCTCATTTAGGTTTAGACTGTACAACCAAATTCTATTTAAAATCAAAGAACTTAAGGGTTTGAAGTGTTCGAGACTTTAGAGATAATCTAATTCCATCCTTATACAGTTGAAGAAATTAAGGCTTATAATGATTAAGTGATATGCCCAACATACACCAAATACCAGAGCCCTGGCTTCTGGCTTCAATGAATCTAATACTATTGTAATACTAATACAATGAATCTAGTACTATTTTAGAAACTTCACTAGATAAAAACAGATTTTAATGTGTATAAATGAAAAACTCAGTTAAAAAAAAAAAAGTTTCCATAAGAAAGTATTACAGGGACTTTGGACCTCATATAATTCCTATGTAAAATTCCCACATAAAATAGAAAACCTCAACTAATTATACAACATATACTTCTTTGAAGAAACAGAATAAACTCCGACATTAAAAAACAGACTATGTTTGGGAAATTCACCTATTGTGTATTATACCATTGGAAATAGATGCTAAAAAAAAGACATTTTACAATGGCAGAAAACATATACACTGAAGATTCCACACCAATCTTTATTTTATATTTTGGGGCCTGAAACAAATCTTAAAATTACCTCTTCCAAATTACATTTTATTCTTTTAATGGTGTGGTTTACCCCCATTCCACAAAAACAAGTATGATTAATACACTAAAATATTATTTAAAAGAAACTCTTAAGACAGTTCTTATTAATCAATCCAGATCAATGATTGTCTCAAAAATTGAATGTATTAATTTTCTGGTGGTGTCATTTTAGAAATGATTTCATAACCAAATTATACATTTAATTAACTTATGTGTAAGTTTTAGCATTCACATCCTAAATCATTGAAGCCCTATTTTATAAAATCTTACCACTCAAGGTAAACATATTTCATTACATGTCAATGAAATGAATTCTCTAAATTATCCATAAAAATCTGAAAAACCCAAATATCTAATTGTAACACTAATGTATCTATGAATAATCACATACATCATGACTGCTTTAAAAAATATCTACAGATTTAAATAAGAAGCTTGCATTTTATGGCAGAGTAAACAAAACTGTCTACTTTTTGGCTCAAGTTCATATCTTCCCCAAAAATGTGCATATCATAGCCAGCAGAACTTTTCTGTAGAATTTTATTTTGAAAATATTATTTTACTTGAAGATTGATCTAAAAAACATTTTAAGATATGAAAATGTTATACAACTTATCTATTACAAATTGATTGGATAATTAATTCTGCAATTAGGTATACCATGTTAGCTCACCTACAAAAAAAATATTGCACACTTTCCTTCTGTCTCCAGATATGACTGATGTCTAAACTATATAGAATTCCAAACTATTTAAAAGTTATTCTGTGAAATGTCAACTCTATAAATATCAGAACTAAATGCACTGTAAAACAATCATTTTGGTAAACATGCATTTATTCACAGTTAATTTATTTCCTCTAGATAAATGCATAACTGCTCGAAATTATTTAAGAACCTATATAGAGGTACGAGAGAACACACTATACAAATCTATTTCTACCTTTGTTTTGAGTAAACACTGTCTTGGCAAAGATCTGGCTTAATTTAAAATGAACTATTGCTGGTAAAAAGGCATACTTTAAAACTTTCCTTGATTCGTACCTGCTCATTTCTTTTTAAATTAAAATTTAAAAGCATTTGTTTTCAGAGATTTATCTGACGACTGTGGCATAAGTGAAAAATCACATAAAAACAATCCCAAGAGGAACATTCAAATGCCTGTAAAGCCTCATTTTACTCATAAGTTATGACTGCTTTAAACTGCTATATCATTCACTGAGCATAATTTTAAGGAACTACAAAACCAGATCATTTCAATGTTATGTAACTGACACAAACCTGCATAATATAGCATTCCTCCACGGAGCTGAGATCATATTATACTTTAAAAATATAAATAAATATATTGAATTGAGTTTTATTTCTATAATAACCCAAAAGTGTTTAAAATGTTTCTAAAACAAGTGAGTAACTGCAGAATATAGTTCCAAGACTTGACTATTAGTGTCAAACACAATTATTCCTTATAAATAACTCTAATGGTGCACTGACTTGATTGATTCCAGCAATTTCATTTTACAGGAGTGAACCATACTTTATACACGCAGAAAATATATTACTTGGAAATCCCTAAATTAGGAAGAAAAGTTTAGAAAGCTGTCAAATGCTTCCAAATGAAAAGTAAAGGTCTGTTTCTGGCCCTCCTCCACACCCTTAAAGTTGGAATTTGACAAAAATCCATGGGTACAATTTACAAACTTTGACAAACTATTGAGATAAAACCATTTCCTTTGGGGGAGATAAGAAGAAGTACCTTTAAAACTTGTTATACAAAATTCCAGCTGCCTTTTTATAAAAGTACGTTCCTTAGAGTAAAATCAAAATTAAGGTGCAAGAGGTTAACAAAAATGAACTAAAGAGCTTTATTGACATCACAGTACATTCAAGAATAATGTTATGAACATTACAGCTGAAAGAGAATGGCATGTTTATAGTCTTATTATGCACTATTTTTTTTTTTTGGAAAAAAAAATACAAAGAAATCCTATTAAGTAACTCAGAGCAGCATTTGGAAAAAATACACCTATTTACAGATAAAAAAAAAGTTTCTGGTTTCACCTACATAGCCACAATGTGCCTCTATAATGAGACAAGCCCTTAAAACTCATGGAATTTTTTTAAACATCATGGCATTCTTGCCACATCATTCCTCAGCGTTTACGACGGGGAGGGGTTGTTGATCTGAAAAAAAAAAGGGAAAAGACAAAATTTTAAAATAAAAATGTATTTTAAACTAAAGAATTTGCAATTTTTAAATAAAAAATATAATATAGGATTTCTATAATTACTTAAGACTATGATCATTTATCAAGTACCAAATTGACTTTATTAAAGAGAGAGAGAGAAAAGGACACTTTCAACTTTGAATAAATTCAGTCAAATTTTTTAAAAAATCAGACAAAATACTTTAAAAAGTATACTACCTTGATCGGGACTTAGACTTGTGTTTGCGGCTTGCCTTCTTACCAGACCTTTGAGATTTCTCCATGGATCGCGATCGACTATGTTTAGGCTTCTTAGCCTTCTTTTCTTTGCTACTTCCTGGAGATTCAGAACTGCTCCTTCCACTAGAATCAGAGCCTGAATGTTTTTTACTATCTTTGGTAGTACTTTTTTTACTATCCTGTCTAGAATCATGTCTGATGATTTTAACAGATATAGAACCACTCCTAGAGAATGTTCTTTCACTTTCTCGTTTTCTTTTTAACCTGTCATCCTGACCACTGAACTTAAAATCTTTTTCTTCCCTTTTTTGTTTCTCTTTTCTTTTATCCTGTTCACGCTCCCTTTCTTTGTCTTTCTTTTTCCTATCTTTATCTATGCTTCGACTCCTCTCTTGTTTCCTCTCTTGTTCTTTAGCCTCACCTTTATGTTTATGACTGCTCCCACTAAGATTTCCGCGTTGATCATCAATTTTACGCCTATCTCGACTCCTACTGCGACTGGGCCGATTGGTTCGCCTATCCCTTGAGCGACTTCTACTTCTACGTCTCTCTCGGGAAGGACTACGATTTCGTCGTCTTTCTCTTTCAATGCTATTTCTATTAGATCTCCTCCTATCTCTAATCTTTAATCTAGCCCTATTGCTATCTATTTTAATTCTGCGAGAGTAACTTCTACTCCTACTTCGTCTAGCTTTAATTGTTGGAGATCTACTCCTACTATGTCTCTTTTTCCTTTTAGGAGAAGAAGATCGAGAAGATGTGCGACTACTACCTGAGCTAGAACTGTATGAAGAGCTAGAGACAGTACTACTACTACTACTACTTCTGCTATTGCTACTGGAACTACCACTACTAGAACTTCCTGATCTACTCCTTCCTTGTTTATCTTTTTCTTTATGCTCTTTTTTTGGTTCTAAGACTGACGTTGTTTCATTTGGAGTTCTTTTCTTTTCATTAACCATATCACCGTCTGCTTCTCTTGCTTCTAGCAGTGATATACTATTTTGCTCTTTATGGATAAATTCATTCATCTCTTTTGTAACCCTCTCAGCTTGTTGCTTTTCTTCTGAAATATAAAAAGATAAAAATAATAAAAGTTAAGTGTGCAATGAAAAACTCTCATTCTACCCAATTTCAAGCTACCAGATTATACCAATAGAGCAAGCCACATAAGCAATGCCAAATTTTCTAGTGGCTACATTAAAAAAGTAAAAAGAAACAGATAAAATTAACTTTAATATTATACTAGCCCATTATATAAAAAATATAATCATTTCAACATGTAATCAATTTAAGACTACATAAATAATTTTTTTCTTATCAAGTCTTTGAAGTCTAGTATATATTTTATATCTATAGCACATCTTAATCTGGATTAACTACATTTCAAATGCTCAACAGCTACATGTAGTCAGCTACCCTCTCAGACAATAGAGCTATAGAATATATCAAAGTGTAGAGGTATACGTGAAACAAGTAAGAAAAATTTCCCTTGTGTCCAATAAGGTAACTTAAAGGTAAATATGTAACTTGTAGGAAATTTTTGGCTGCTAACTCTTAATAATTACCTTTCAAATTGTCCAAACAAGATTTTTTAAAAAAGAAATTCTAGATAAACATTCTTTCATTATTCTTAGTATCATTATGAAATTGTTAAGAACTAAATTTATGTACAGTATTTTATGTAAAATACTTCTAAAAAGTTGTCTTATCCTTAACTATCATAGCTACAAATTAAATATTCAAACTACAAATTACTTTTTACTAGTTTTATAAATATATTTCCTGTTTTAAAAATTTTCATTTTAAGAACTTTAACAAAAAATATAAATACGCTGAAATAGCTAACTTATAGCTACTGGAATTAATGTCTCCCAAAACAGAACAAAAATTTACCATTTACAAACTATATATTTTGAATAGTACCATTAATTTTTGATTTTACATTTGATACGAACCACAAATGACCCAAAAACCTCAGTTTCAGATATATTACATGTTATTTATAATCTAGCTTTAATTCTATCCTTTCATAGTTTAGGTTGGTTAAAAAATGAAAATAAATACAAACAAAATTGAACAAAAATTGAGTCCAAAAAATATACCTTCCATCTGTTTATCATGTAACAGCTGCTGTTCTTTTTCTTTTCTCCAAAAAGCTTCCTGTTTTTGTCGGATTCGGTGCCGTAATTCTTCATCATCAGTGTCAGATGACTCAGAGCCTCTGTCGCTCCTCTCATCTTCACTGTCTCCTGATCCATAACCACCCAGTCCACCTGTGTGCATAAAGCCCGGTCTATCATATGGCAAAACTCTTCTATGCACTAAAAATTTTTTAAGGTCTGAGAAGAAAGCTCAATTCTTTTTTCACAGTATTTTCTTGGAAGAATATGCTTATTCGGGGTGGGGAGAAGTATGAGTTCCAATGCTTACGAAATTCATAGAACTCTACTGATAACTGATTTTTAGTATCTTATTCTTTCTGGAACATTTGATATATTTCTCACCACAAAGGAATTGGAATAATGGTTTTGTTTTAATGTCCATGCTAACCAATAACACCATTTATCAGGCAAGTAACCAAAGCCTCACTATAGCATAATATATTCAACTACCTTAAAAATTTATAATGACCCTGAAAATATTTCTAAAATTAACTTTTTTGTTCTTTAAAGCTTAGAAATCCCAGGTAGTCTGCTAAGTATTTTTTCCTTAAAATAATTAGAACACTGTAATTCTGACTCATACAGAAATAGAAGGTGCTAAAACTACTCCCCACCCTGAAGTGATCTAAAATGTAATCATAACAAAATCACATGGGCATATGGTTCTATCCATTTGTTGATCCTCACAAAGATTAACTTGAAATAAAGATGTAGAAAAGGCAAATTCAAGTTTTTATATACTTGATAATATATCATGCAAAAAGCAAATCATGAACACATCACTACTATTATAATATGGTAAGATAAACCCTTTCCTGTATGGTAAACTTGACTTGCTGCAACACAATCTAAATAAAGGCCCCTAAAAGCATTAGTGAATAGGTTCTTCTCTAAGGCATGTATGCAATAATTTTGAAAGTGAGCTTATACACTAACATGGCTAAATTATAACTATTACAACTTGCCCCAATAAACTATGAATTTGTCACCATATTTATAATAATGCCACTGTGAATGAATTAGTAAAAAAAAAAAAAAAAAAAAGGCAAACCTTTTTGAGACTGATATAACCCTAAAGCCTAGGTTTTATAAACTGAGAAGGAAAAGTACAGTTTCAAAACAGAACATGTAGAGAGACAGGGTAAGTGGGATATTTCCCTTTAAGGCCCTCTCATAAATAAGGAAAACACTTACCGAGTCCAGTGAGGGAAGCCAGTGCACTGGACTGTGCCAGCTGTTTTGCAGGAGCTTTGTATCACATCAACAACAGGAACAACATGTTAACACAAATAGCCACGATTTCATAGTCATGAGAGTCTATGGTATTGTTAAATCTACTACTATTGCTGCTTTTTGGGGAGAGAAGAAACATTAAAAACATAACATTCATTTTAAACCAGTAGCATGTCTGGCCTTGAAAGTATAATTCTAATGTGAGTTGAAACTTGTTTATAATCAGGAAAAGTGTTCACAGTATATCAGAATTTCTATTTTTGAGGCATGGCCCATAATTTAAATTTTGCTTTCAATATATATATTTTATGTGTTACTAAAAATATGGGGGCGAAATGGGAGAATCACTTGCTTATGTAAGAATTATTAAGTGGTAAACTGTGAAAACTATGAAGGTTCATAATTCAATTCATTAGTCAAACTAAACTGCATTAGAAGTCGTACACCAATACCATGGTATAAAAAAATCAGGCGGAATAAACTGAACATCAAAAAAGTTTTACAATAAATGTTATAGAACAATAGCAATGTGCTCAGGTTGATTGAATAAAACAAAAATATTTGTATAGCTGTAATATGGTGTCTACAAATCTAACCTTTCCCAAAGAGTAAAAACATGCAAGAGAGAATATTCAAATATCTGCTAGTAATACAACAAGGATAACAAAAAAAAGTCCAAAACAGCCACCAAAATCAAAACACCCCCATAAAAACAAAACCAAGAACACCCACGATATACCTTTTGTTGCTTTCCGGTGTGCATCTTTGGCTACATAATAAATTTCTTCATCTGTGACATCCAGCAGAATTTCAGTCAGAAGCATTTTTGTCAGCAACATCTAAGGAGTATACAATGTTTCCAATTTAATTACTATAGTTACTTACACAGTTAGACATTTTCAAAAGAATTAAAATGCAAAGTAATTTTAGAAAGCATTTAGAGATGAGTTCAGATCTGGAATAGAGTATCTTAAAAACTATTCTAAAATATTAGAACTTCAAAAAATTTCAAAATCATATGGATTAAAAATAATAAGTTTATTTTTAGAGACACTGTATTCTTACTCCAGAGACCAAACATATTTAAAAGTCCCTGTTAATAAAAATTTCCATAGGTGTTTTAAGGTGAACAGTGTATCCTCTTCATTTAATAATATTATTAGTAAGCAGCACTAGTTTCTTAAATCACTTAGGAACTTAATTAACCCTCACTCAGCTCAAGGTAAAATCTGAGGGGAAAAAAATCAAGGTAAATAGGAAAAGGTAATTATCCCATTCTGTGAGATGAAGTCTTTTTTTTCCTTGATTGCTGTAATAGAGAATACAATGGACTCAAATAGAACTGAATTTTAGCGCTGGTTTGGCGCTGGTTTCAAATGTTGACTATTAGACTCTTAACCTCTCTGGGCTCCAGATTACAGTACTCGTCTATTAAAATGAGTCTATACTGAATCAACATCTTCTAAACACATTTCAAATATCACTGGGTCTTTCAATATGAGAACTGCTGCATATTATATTTCCAATCTCAGAAAATGACAATACACATTATAAAGTATTTTGCAATGAAGAAATATTTACCTATGTTCTACCTAGTACTTCTTGAACTTCTTTTTCTATGAAGTCTTTTAATCTTTCCCAATATTCGAAACTATACTTTAGAAAATAATAGATCAAGACTTGTTCTCTGGGGTCTCATATAGTAAAACATTTAATTACAACATTCATATTAGGAAATGTGTTTAATAACTGCTTTATAAGCTATGGTTTTGCATTACAAGTGTTACCCATATTTTGTAGACATTATTGCCCAGCAAATCTATATATTAATATACATTTTGCAAATGGTTCATGGGTTCGCACATTAAATGTTTAAGATAGCCAACCAATAGTTCAAAAAAATCAAAAACAAAATAAATCCTGTAATATAATGTATGTCAATTATACCTCAAAAATTTTTTTAATTAAAAAAGAATTTAACATTTTACCATTTGGTACTCTTTCTCTTCTTCAGTCATCTCTGGTTCACTCTGCTCTTCCTGAGGAACTGGAGATGGACTTCTGGTGACTTTTCCACTGCTTGCAGCCTCAGCATTTTCAGTGTCTTCATCTTCCTCATCACTATCCTAAACAAAATAACAGTATGGGTAGTCCGAATACATGCTTACAATGTAAAATCGTTATCTTACATATTCTATTTTAAAACCCCAAATTAAAGTCTATGAAACATATACAAATATGAAATTTCTCTCTAAAATATATTTTTATACTACAGATTTCATTTGCTGATTTAAAGTGTTATCTGAGAGGACATGTTAAGATTACAAAATGGCTTATGTGAATCAATTATTTTAATTATTTTTCAATTTTCTTTGTTTCTTAGTAAATTCTGACCTTATTTTATAAATAACCAAAAATATATGTCCAGAAACTAATTTAATTAATATCCATTATATATGATGGCTGAAATGAGTGGCTTGTAGAACTCTGGATAATTGGACCACAGTCACATTATTTAGTGTTACTTTTGCAGTTGTATATTTAAGCTATATACTAAAATCCTGTTACTTAAAATGAAAAACCTGTAGTCAGTTTCCAGATCTCAGCTGGCCCTGAAACTTAGTGAAATTTGCTTCTTTTTAGCTACTTAACAGATAGATTAAAAAAATGAGAGCTATTTCAAATGGAAGAAATGCCAACAGTTTCTCTGTATGGGTGTTAGGTTTCAGTATTCAGAGTGTACCTTAAAAAGGAGACTCTACTAAAGCAAAGAAGTGTTCTGTAGTCTTTCTCAGCAATCCTACTAAGTAAAAGAAAAGGTGTTTACCTAACTATTATAGAAAGACCATCTGAACCAGAAGAATTCACATAATAAAAGTCCAAGGTATTTGGGGAGGAAGGGGAAGGAGGGGGAGAAGAATGGGGAGGTGGGGAAGGATCTCAAAGCAATCTTTAAAAATATTTTTTATTTTTCAAATATAGTTGGCATACAATAGTATATCAGTTTCAGGTGTATGACATAATGATTAGACATTTATACAACTTATGATGAAGTAACCATTCCAATAAATCTACTGGATAAATAAATCTACAATATTATTGACTATATTCCTTATACGATACTTTAAATCCCCATGACTATTTTGTAACTACCAATTTGTACTTCTTAATCCTTCCCCCTTTTGAACTACCCCCTAATCTCCTCCCCATTTGTTAATCCCCAAAATTTAAAAAAATTTTTAAATTTTATTTTGTTCTTTACAGTCCACATGTAAGTGAAATCATGTGGCATTTGAGTCTTTATGACTTACTCTACTCAGCACAATACCCTCTAGGTCCATCCATGTTGTTACAGATGTAAAGATTTTATTCTTTTACTTATTTTTATGAATAATATCCTATTATATATGAGTACCACCTCTTCCTTATCCATATTCATCTACTGAGGGACACCCAGGTTGCCTCTGTATCTTGGGTATTGTATATAATAGTGCAATGAACATATGGATTCACATGTCCCTTTCAAAGCAGTATTTTGGGTTTCTTCAGATAAATACCCATAAGTGGGATAACTGGGTCCTTCTTTGTCTCTTGTAATATCCTTTGTTTTAAAGTCTATTTTGTCTAATAAAAGTATTGCTACCCCAGATTTTTTTCTCATTTCCATTTTCATGAAATATCTTTACCACCCTTTTACTTTCAGTCTGTGTGTGTCTTTTGATGTGAAGTGAGTCTCTTATAGGCAGCTTATGTAAGGGTCTTGTATTTTTAATCCATTCAGCCACCCTATCTTTTCATTGGAGCATTTAACCCACTTACATTTAAAGCAATTGTTTCTAGATATGTAGTTATTGCCATTTTATTATTCATATTTTTGTTACATATTTTCTTCTTCTTAAAGAAGTCCCTCCAACAATTCTTATAATACTGGCTTGGTGGTGATACATTCTTTTAGTTTTTTCTTGTCTGGGAAGCTCTCATCTGTTCAATTCTAAATCATAGCTTTGCTAAGTAATCTTGGTTGTAGGTCCTTGCTTGTCATCACTTTGAGTATTTCATGCCAATCCCTTCTGGCCTGCAGTTTCTGTTAAGAAATCAGCTAACAGTCTTATGGAAGTTCCCTTGTAGGTAACTAAATGCTTTTCTCTTGCTGCTTTTAAGATTCTCTCCTTGTCTTTAATCTCTGGCATTTTAATTATGATGTGTGCCTTGGTGTAGGCCTCTTTAGGCTCATCTTTTTTGGGTCTTTTTGTGCTTCTTGGGATTGTATGTCTATTTCTTCTGCCAAGCTAGGAAGTTTTCCATCATTATTCAAACAAGTTTTCACTTTCCTGCTTTCTACTTTCTCCTTATGGTACCCCTATGACGTGAATGCTGTTACTCTTGATGTTATACCAGAGGCCCCTTAAACTGTCCTTGTTTTTTTGGATTCCTTTTTCTTGTTGCTGTTCTGAATGGGTGTCCTCAGCTACCCACTAATTCAATCCTCCACTTAATCTACTCTGTTGATTCCCTCTAATGCCAGGGTCCCCAATCTGTGGGCTGTAGACTGGTACTGGTCCATGGCACCTTAAGAACTGGGCCACACAGCTGGAGGTGTACAGCAGACAAAGCTTCATCTGTAATTGCAGCCACTCCCCTGCACCAGCATCACTGCCACCTCAGATCATCATGCATTAGATTCTCATTGAAGCACCAGTCCCTGGTGCGAAAAAGGCTGGTGATTACTGCTCTAATGTACTCTTCATCTCATATTATGTTCTTCATTTCTGAATGGTTCTATTTTGTTTTCCATCTCCATTTTTAAGTTTTCTATCTATTTGTTAAAGTTTTCACTTAGTTCATCTACTCTTCTGCTAAGTTCATTGAGCATCTTTATAACCAGTGTTTTAAACTGTGTATTTGATAGACTGCTTTATCTCCATTTTGTTTAGTTCCTTTTCTGGAGCTTTGTTCTGTTCTTTAAAGTGGGACATGTTTCTTTGTCTCCTCATTTTGGTTGCCTTCCTCTTTGTTTATCTATATTAGGTAGGACTCCTAAGTGTCCTGGCCTTACTAGAATGGCTTTATATAGTATATGTCCTGTGGGGCCCAGTGGTGCAGTCTTCCTTGGTCACCTGAGCCATGTGCTCAAGGTCTGTCTCTTGTTTGGGTTGTGTATGCCCTCCTTTTGTAGTTTGCCTTGGTTGCTGTTTGCACATTAATGGGAGGGACTGACCCTTGTGCTAACTGGTTGTGAGGACTGGCCAACGAGAGGCCAACCCTACGGAGCAGGATTCACTTTAGCAGGGCTCTGGTGCCTGCCCAGTCTGTCCATTGGGTTTGTCCTCTTCAGATGCAGCCCTGGGTGCTGCTCTAGCTCCAGTACCAGTTGAAGCAGGCCACCGGGGTGTGCCCACCCAAGTGTCTCCTGGAAGAGGCCCAGCTGCAGGCCAAGTTCAGCTGTAGCCTGTACATTTCCAGGGATACCTGTTAAGCATCACCAAGCAATCTGCAGATGGCTGTCACCCATACTGGGCTTAAAGATGCCCTGAGAGGCCAAGTCAGTAACTGAGACTGGCAGCTGCTAGTGCCAGGCTTGGGGTGCTCAGCCAAAGGTATAGGGCACACTGATGCCAGATGCTTCATCTCTGGGTTTTGTGAGCCTGTGAGAGATTTTTTAGGAAAGTCTATAGCATAAGCCAAGGCAGGTCATTTACATAGAAAAAACCACTGTAGGCAGCTTGGGTGGACCCACAAATTAGGAGAAGCAGAATCTCAGGAAATTACCTGGGCCTCCAAATAATTTTTTTGACATTTAAAGACGAAAAAAAAATTTTTAAAGGTAAACTTTAATAATGGTAGTCTGTAGTTTATCGTCATAACTTTCAGAAGAAAAACACATCTTTGGCATGGAAAATTAAAGTAATTTATGGTATCTACAGAATTTAAACAAAACCAATGTCTACTCAAATCCAGTTACCTTGCTGTCCTTGAGATTTATTTATGAAGCAGAAAATAGCCTTAGAAATTAGACTTATTTCCTGAGTTGCATACAAGTCAGTGCTGTGGCTGCTGCATCAAATAGGAGCACATTTTTGCTAAATAAAAAAATTCCTAAGCCATTCATGCCATCAAACTGAAGATTTAAATATTTAAAACTTTGTTACATTCAGTATTCCAGTCAAAAACTATGAAAATTATTATATCCTATGGTATTGGTATATATTTCGATATTCAAGAAGGGCAGATTTATTTCTCTATTGCAATTTTACCTTAGTTTTGTTTTATAATCTACCAGTAGGGAATTAGCTGTATCACAACAAAAGAATACAAATGTTTATCAAAGTAAGACCTATCTAGCATCCCAATGAATAATTTCCCTGCAGAATAAAATGTTTTATAAACTCAGTCCCTTTCTCCTTATTCTACCCTTAATGATACATAAAAACATAATCCCCAAAATACTTACTAAAAGTAATCTCAGGAACATTAATATTTTTCTATAGGCTAAAATACCAACTTATTTTGAAACCTTTTCACAATGGTATTAAAGTTTCACGTCAGGGTTTTCTACTTACAAATTTACTTCTCTGAGGTAAACGAGGACCATCACCTCCTTCAGCATCTTCTGTGGCCTTCTTTTCTTTTTTGGACAATTGTGAACGTTGCTGTTCCATTCTTTCTTTCTCCAACTTCTTCTGTTTTTCACGTTCCATTTTTTCAAGACCTTCCCGAATCCAAGCTGGAAGAGTCCTACGTTTTACTGCATCTATTTCACATGGGAGAAAAATATTTGTAAGTTAGTTAAGTAAAAGTCATAAATGCATGAGTTCTTTAATTTCTATAAACTTCATGAATTAAAAAAAAAAGAACGTTGGCACTATTTGAGTGCTTGTAACAAATACTACCATTCTTAAACAAGACTGATAATAAAAACAACCTATTAAATATGCTTTTCTTTAAAATCATCACTTTTTATAGCAGCGATGAACACTGCATTAATGCTTACAGCATGCCAAGGCACTATGAGAGTACATTAAACCACCATCTCACTTAATCCTAAAAGACCCCGAAGATCACTACTATTACTTGATCTCTTTTGCAAGTGAGGAAATTGAGGCTCAAAGAGATTAAGAGATTGCTCAAGGTTACAAAGCCAGTGAGTAGTGACATGGGGTACTTCACAGCCAAACTTATACTACTACACTGCTTCCTAAAATATGAAGACAGAAGAGAGTCAAACAAAAGCACAAGTCCATTTTCACATGGAGAATTCTTTAAACAAATATTAGTCCATACATTAAAGTAGAAGTCATAACCTTCTTAAAATGGCCACTGGTGATAAATATATAACATCATAAGAAATAAGTTAGTTCTAATATTATTTAAAAATTAAAAATTTCTGCCAAAACACTTATGGAACGTGAATAAAAGGAAAATTAATCTAGCAGCAGTGTACTGGATGAACTAAGAGTGAAAAGAGACTAGAGACAAAGAACTAGTTGGTTTTAAAAGGGAGAAATGCATATATATTGGCATAATGTATCAAACTGTCAACACTGAAGAAAATATCAAGATGCTATGGCCATGATAAATTTACTTTTCATCATAAAATCTGTTTAAAGAAAATTATTCAAAACTTTTAATATTTTAGACAACTATCTTCTTGAAATTTTGACTATAAAATATTAGGGTTTTCAAGTATCAATTTCTGATATACCAGAGGTATTAGGACAACTTAAGAAAATAAGACATCTTTTTAATATGATCAAGAAATCATGCCAATCCTGGTTCACTTTAATAATAAACTTTAATAGCTACCAATTTGTGGAGGCTCCTGCTTCACAGGAAGTGCAATAGGTGAACGCTGCCGATCCCTGAATGATGATGGCCTTTCTCTTCGATTCTGGGGAGGTGCTGGAGGTCCTGGAGGTCCTGGTTGCCAATAAGGAGGATGAAATCCACCTTGCGGTGGACCAAAAGCAGCCCCATGCTGAAAGAGTATTGCAGTTTATTTTTCTTCACGTTAATACAATATACACTCTGGGACACACGTGTGTTATGAACTGGGACAGTAGAAATCCATGTGTGCAGCAAATCCAAGAATTCCATGGTTCTAATATCCACCGATATTTCTGTAGCCCCAAGAACCTAGGCTTACTTTTAAGAAAGATAAAGATTTTCTACCTATGTAAATGCAAAGAGCCATCTAAAATCCAGCTGATACACTATTTTTAAGCACAGAAAATGATATATATAAACTTTTTCATTATTAATCCTTTCTAAACTAATCCTTCCACTTCAAAAAAAAATCAAATAAATGTCAATTTTTCTATAAGTAGGATATACAGAAAAAGTTTTTAATCAATTTTAACTTCCTACTTCTGTGAATTTAAATTATTTCTATAATCATGCAAGAAATATCTATTTTAAGCAAAGATAACAGTTACTGAATCATTAAATATTTTTTGTTAGTTTACCATTTTCAGAGGCTTTCTAAGCCAGTTGACAACAGAGCTCTTTGTCTGGTTAGCAAGGGTATCTACCAGGCAAATATGGTATAAGTAGAAGCTCCCTGCTAACTGCATTTCATGAAAAACAAAACCAAACAAAAACTGTCACATCTGTACAAGTATGAGTATACAACAAGTGTCTGAATATGTATAAGAGGATTATTGTTTCAAGGTGAATACTATTTACATTCATGTCCATTATCCATAATTGTAAAATAATGTATGAGTTTTATCAAACTTCTAAATTATGATATCTTAGTTTATAAGGTAACAATTGTAATTAGTTATTTCAAATGATACCTAGTACTATAATTTAAGGGTGGATCCTGGCAGAGTGGTTAGAGAAAATACAGCCCCACATAATGACACTATTCCCCATAGAGTTCTATGTCCCTAGTAATGAATTAGATGCTACAAAGGAAATTATGTATAATTCTATTAACAAACATCTCATGTCAGAATGGGAAAAAATGACAACACTAGAAAAAAAACATAATTTTACATAGTAAAAGAAATTGCATTTAGGAAGATGATCTATGTTCTTCATGTCTTAACTATAATCTATTATTGATAAATAATGTATTCAACTACTGTAGATTTTCTAAGCTTTATTTAACATTTAAATATGCCATTTAAAAATTATAAATGAGAAAACAAAACATTATATAACTATTGCACTTATACATTATTTCATTTTATCCAAATTTTCTCCTAATGTTCTTTTATACCATTTTCTTAAGCAAATCAAAAACCAGAAAATATAAATCAAAACACTCAAGACTTTGATAACTTTTCTCAGACAAAATATGCGCTTATCTGTACAAAACTGAAAAGTGAAACACGTATCTCAGGTACTCCTGATGAGACAAACTTCCAAAGAATGGATTACGTGCACATCTACAATATTAAAGCAACAAAATATCTTTCACCTGATAGTCAAACTGGTTCACTGGGCCCACTGCAAAATTATCGGGTGGTCCACCAAAGTTGTGATTGTTCTGGTTAAATATATGCCTGTTGTCAGGGGCAAATTCCCCACTGTCCTGACTGTTGCTGTCTTCCGAAGGAGGAACAATGTCCATTGGGCCTGGTGTTGGTGGCATCCATGGTTGATCTGGAGGGGGGTGTGGGGGTTGCTGATGCATTCCCCATTCTATTCAGAATTTAGGCATAAAAATATTCAACAGGGGGTTATAACATCAACACAAATTTTTAAGTTCTCAAGAAAGCTAGATTTTTCAGTACAGAAACAGATTTAAAAATTTATGACTTCTTGGTTGAATTCCTTTTGTACATCTTAAAAATAAGCAATGAATTAACCTAATAAATCATTCAAATGATCTAACTCCTCAATTCATATCCTAAATGGACAGCAATTACCCAAAATTATTTTAATAAATGTAACAAAATCCAAGGTAATTTTTTTGTTGTTGAATTTTTCTATTCATGTTCAGTAACACCACCACAAGAATAATTCCTAGGGATTTTATGTAATTTCTTTCTTCCATGAACACATTTATCCTCACAACATCCCTGTGAGGTGGGGGAAATCAGTTTTAGGAGAGGAAATTGAGGCAGAGATAAACCACTTGCGAGGGTCAGAAAGAAAACCAGTAAAATTTGGGTAGAGGAGATGCCAGGGTTAGTCATTTAAACTTGAAACTTGGGAATCAAAACATTTTCAAACTTAGGGAAATTTGGCATAGATTCAAGAAAACTAGAAATGAACTACCTCAGAGTATCAAATATTAGAATATTTGTTATACTTTAAAGAGTGATGTTAGAAGATTACTGTCTTGAGTTTTTCATTATTATGTTAAGAAACAAAAATAAGTATTAATAGGGAAAGGAAGCTATGACTTCACCATCAGCACATACAAACGTAAGATTCTTCTATAAGTAAACTGAAGTGACTATTAATTAAAAATAATAGTTTAAGTCATGGAAAACTGAATTAGCATCAAGGAATCTAAAGCATACTGTGAAATAAAAAAGCAAACAAAACATAAAAACTCATGGAAGATCTTCACTATCTGAAAAAAAAAGGGAAGTAAATATGGGTGGATGGTAGGGGCAGGATAAATCTGACAGACTAATTTGTCACATAGTGACACAATTTTTTTTTTTTTTTAGAGACTAGACATGTTTTGCTCTGCCAGTGCTGCTACTGAAAAGACCAGAGGTTGCAACAGAGAGACCACAGAATGCTCTCTTCCCTAGATACCAAGTGAAGTTTCCAGTATTCCCAGCCCCTGTCATAGGAATGAAGAACCAAGAGAAGAATCAAACAAGTGCCACAATGCTAGCAGACTGAGTACAGAAAAATTTTTAACCACAAAATTTCAAGGTCAAATCTAACTGAAACCACCTATTCTTTAAGCATTAATTTCAAGAATCTTGACACTAAGCAAATTAAGCAATTTTAATCCTTTTATTTTAAAAACAGTCCTAAAATTTGGAAAACATAAACAACAAACCTGGTTGCCATATTCTGTTAAAGTTTGAATCCCCTTGAAAATTCCCATGATTGTTTGGACCAGATTCCATTGTAGACATATCTTGTCCATTTGGCATCATTCCTGGCGGTTGTTCTACCATGCTTTGTTGTCCTGAAGCTTCTCTTTGGGCAATCCAAGCTTGAGCCAATGCAGCCCAGTCAATCTGGCCTAACATAATTTAACATAGCAGAATTTAGCATTCAGAATGTAAAAGCTAAAAGAATAGTGCTTCTGGGGGTAGCTCCATAGTGTAGTAGTTAGCACATCTGCTTTACACGTAGAAGGTTCACATCCCAGGTGGAGCCACAGACCATACCCCGGGTGCGCCAGGCCCTGGGTGCACACCACAAGCGTGTGGCGGGGAGACACCCGCCTTCAGAGATCCAGGTCTTAAAAAAGGGAAATGGCAACATCCATAGGTCAGGTATGGAAGTGGGAGGTAGGATTAAAGAGGGGATTAAAAAAAAAAAGGAATAGTGCTTCTACGTAAAACAAGAATCTCAGTTATTCCTTACTAGAGATTTTAAACATTACAGAATGCTATGGCTGAAAGGATGCTTAGAAAATAACTCATATTCAGGCTACAAAATAACTTAAGACTTTCAGAAAAAGACTCTACAAAAACACTCTTAATCAATTTCTAATATAAACTCATAAGAAATTAATCCCTTAAACTTTAAAGTTTGCTGAGCTTCAAAAAAGTCTTATTCCTTTTTTTCTTTTAATATTCACTTATTTATTCCTCAAACAGGTCTTATCTAAGCCTACACTGGGTCCTACAGACCTCAGATGAGTACAGCTATTTATCTCTGCTTCTCATAGTCACTGTTCTTTAGGTAAGGTGCCCTTCTCTTATCAAAATACATTTAACAACTTAATAGCCAGCCATCCTTTACTCAAAATGCATTTTCCCCACTAGCTTAAGAAGTTTTCCTTTCCTTCTCAAATATCTACACTTAACATTGTTAAGATCAAATATTATTAATAAAGGAAACTAAGTAAAATAAGAAATTTTCACACCTCATTTTAGTAAAGATGATAAGGTAATCCCATACATTTTGGTGGAAAAATAAATTGGCATTATCTACATGGAATTAAATTTGGCAATGTCTATCTAAAACTTCAAATGTGCAATTGTGATATAACAAACCTAGTTCTTCAATTTTTTTCCTAAAATAATAATTTTATTTGTGAATAATGATATGCATAAAAAATTATGGTAATTATTTTAAAAAGTAAAAGCTATAATCAACCATCCAAATGTGGATTGATTAAATTACAGTACATCCCTATAATAAAATGTTACATAGCTATTAAAAAAAAAAAAAAGATCAGATTAACCCAGTAAAGGCAGAGCAGTAGGAGTCACATCAAACATAGGAAACAAAATTGGTCATGAGTCAAAAACTGTTAAAGCTAAGTAATAAATGGGGGCTCACTATACTCTTTTCTACCTCTGTATATGCTTGAAATATTCCATTTAAAAAAAGATTTAGCATACCATCAGTGGACTATAATTTACACAGAATTTAGACTTAACAAAAAAATGCTTTACTTAACACATTTTAGAAAGACTTTCCACTTTTAGAAAAACAGGAACTAAATCAGTTTTAAAAATGTAAAATTCTCATAATGCTTTCTCCCCTTTGAGGAAGCCTTCCAAAAGGAAATTCATTCCCTAATATGTGTTATGGCAAATTATTAATGAGAAAACATTAAATAGCAACCATAAAATGATTCAATAAACCAATCCCAATTTCATCTCTCTTAATCTCATTACATATCTCCCACTCATCTCTGTATCTCTCCTCCCCCACCTTCCAAATTCAATTTCTTTCCTTACTTGGATCCTGCTGGTGCTGGAATGACTGCATCCACTGTTGTTGGTTTAAGGGCCATTGCTGCCAAGGCTGTCCTCCTTGATCCCACATCTTGACTTTAAAATTTTATTTGATTTTCTATCTTCAACAAAATAAACACAGTTTAAAAATGAAAATCAGAGTTCTTTAATTTTAGAAGCTCACACAGAAATTATTATATGATGATACATTTATGTGATCAGAGCTCTAAAATTCTGGTCAACAGGTTGCCAGAGGCAACTGGAATTTTTAGGTTGGCAAGCAAGAGTAGAAAATTTAATGTTAACACTGGTGTCAGAGTTTGCTGGTAAACATAGCTCAAATCAATTTAGTTCAATTAAGCTCAAAAAGGGGGAAAATCTAATTTTTCCCAATATAAATCTCTGGAAATATAATTATTTTGAAAACTATAAGAGAAAAAGTAAGTGATTTAATCTCCCTAAACTAAAACTCCTTGAAGAGGGTAATCAAATATCTCTAGCTAATAGATGAAAACTGTTTCCTACAATTACAGCTAATGAATGAAGGTAGTATAGACTTAGAAAACTGCCATAATGCCAAAGCTAATAAAACAACTAACTCAGACAATTTTAGAAAAAAAATTAATGAGAAATCATAAATTCAAAGGTTGTCGAAATATCACCTCTACAGATTATTAGGTGTCTTCCCATGAGATATTTATGTCCCTGGGTCATGGGTGGTGGTGGGGGGGCAGTGGGAAAGGTCATCACACTATTCTACTTTTCTATAAACTAGTTTGAAAACTTTAATAATAAAAAATTTTAAATTCCTACAAGTCTAATATCTTTGTACTTTAACCAACACTGATATACAACTCTGTTCAAGAACCAATGACACACATGGTAAGGAGCATGTTTCTTCATTTTTGTACCCCAAGGCTTAGCATAAAGCAAGCATTAAATGTTTACTAAATAAATCCTTCTAGATGGACCTTTCCTCTAAAAACAAGACAAAAGCCTTAGCATTGTAGCATCAGAAAAGTAGGAAAGCCAGATAATAAGGAAGTAAGAGATACCAACTAAAATGGGACAATTGGCTATTACAATTCAGGGTCTTAAAGAGTTTGCAACCCTAGTCTTTTCAGCTTTTTCAAATTGTTATATAATTCTATCAATGGCAGATCTTGACCTCTCAAATGGAGAACACTGTAAATTAGGGAAGATGCATTCATTTGCTACCTTGACTTACTTATGAGATAAGTACACCTAGTTACACTAACACACCCTATTATAATTGCATTAGAATATGACAAAATAGGCCCTATATTTAAATAGCACAACAGTTGAGACCAACAACTGAACCGGGAATCAATTCCAAGCTAAATATAGTCCTTTTTCCAATCTTTCCTTCATATTTTCTTTCCTCTCCTCCTTTCCCCCTCTCTTTTCCAAGTATACCTTTAAAGACCTTTCAAAGCTAAATGACTCATTACAGTCCTAGAAAAGTAACCTCACTTACAACTTTAACTAAAAAAGTAATAAACAAACAAACAAAGAGGAAATACCCAGGAGAAATACCAACTGCTATTTTGACTGACCTCAGAGGTTCACCTTCTGTTTAAAATTTAGGTTGATTCAAATAATAGCTTGGAAGCATAGCAGCAAGATTACTTATGCCCTGGGGGGGAAAAAGAATATAATTTTACTCAGATTATTATAAAGAGTTATTAGAATAAAAATAAATTCTAGAGACATACATGAAAGAGTGATCGTCTCCAAATTAATTTGAAACTTTTGCTTCCATTAACTTTATAATGACGTTTTACCATTAAAAAGTGAAAGGAAACAAGTATATCAGAAATGAGAAAGCAAAGTTTTTTTACTTTTCTTTAGAATATATTTCTGTGATTAACAATATGAAACAATTTAGGGATCGTAATATATGCTGAGAAAAAAGAAACAAACATTTGAAAAGGTCTCATTTACCTGGTATTAACTTATACAGTACAAATAAGGTAAGAAAATGTATTAATTTAGTAAAAGCAAAGTGAGAACAGTTTCCCTCAGTTTCATTTTCTTCCCATTAGAATGACAGTTTTTGTCTTGATAGAAAAACAAATCTTTTTATCTTCCATAAGGTAGAGGAACAGCACTTCTGCACGTAGCAGTCACTAAAAATCAAACAAATAAATAGTATTGTAGCTCCTGTTTACTTTCAAAAGTTAATAAGGAAGCTACTGATCTATATTCATGAGAACCAAAAATTTGGTGTAAGCACAACTTGGTGCACTTTCCAAAGCTCTAACAGCATATCAAGTTCAACGCATAGATTTTTCCGTCACCGGTTTAAACTAATACAATGTAGGCCTCATAACTAGCACTTTAAGTTTTCTGATCATTACCTCTCATCTAGACTTCAGAGCACCAGCTTAGGTTCATGATGTCTACTCACTACCTGTGTGAATGTGGGCAAATAAACTACTCTGGAATCCCTGGTTTTCTCATCTGTAAAAAAGAGGACATAAGTTTCTACCTCATATGTTATTGTGAGGATTAAATGACAAACACAAAAACTCAGCACAGGAAGCTTCAGTAAGTAGTGATAAATATCACCACCAAGACTTTCTCAGTATCATTTTTGACAGCACTCCTCAAGTTCACAACTGGATGGGGGAAAGGTTGATCAAGCCAACCCATTTCTACTCAATTCCATTTTCTTCTCTATAAGTGATCTAAGATTTATCCAGATTTCAGTTTGTCTGTGGGAAAAATCTTCCTATTTCTATTACTCACAATATCATGGGTTGAAACTTTTTTATTATTTAAAAAAAAGAAAAAAACTTTAAAGTTTTTCTATGCACAAGGAAGTTTTACTTGCATTACTTGTAGCTATTTGTTAAAACCAATCACTTCTACTTTTACTGTTTTCCAAAGCATTTTCCACCAAAAGTTTTTATGGAGGCTACTATTCAAATACAAATGTTTCATATACTTAGGCTGAGAAAAATATGGAAAGAGATGTGAAAATGTGAGCAGTAGAGCAGAACAAAAATGCATCAAAGACAACAGTAACAGTCAAGGAAGTAAGAAGTTAGAAGCTGTTTAGTAAAATGCTTCAAGGAATCTGCAGTTCAAAAACTCAATTTGACTACAGAGTATGAGTGTTGAATGAGGATGTTGGTTAAACATGAAATACTTAACGTCTTTTGGGAAAACAATTTAATTTAGCATTACAGTTCATATCGAATCTATGACCCAGAAATTTTACTTCAAAGACTTAAACCATTGGTGAGGATACTCACCATGTAATTAAAAAATATGCACCATGTTTTTAACAGTGAACATCTTTTAGTGATGCTCAATTAAACAGGTGAGGTAAGAGTGAACCATACAGTGAACTCCTATTCAGCTAGAATGAAAGAATAAAGTAGACACTTATATGCTGACACATGTTGATGTACAAATTGTATTAAGTGAAAAAAAAAAAGTCATACAGCATGATACCACTTTAGGTTTTTTCTTTTTAAGAATGCAATTTTGTATAGAAAACTTCTAAATTACATAAAACTCTTACAATTGCTAAACTCTGGGGAGTGAAAACAGACATCAGAGAATTGTGATTTTTAAAAATATTATTCTATATTCTTTGAATTATTTTATATGTATTTTTAGAAATAAATTTATAAAATTTTTTAAGGTATGAAGAATCAAAGCAAGCTGATCAGTACAGTCCATAATGACTAGTATAGACAATAAAAATTACAAGTCATATAACTATGAGACTTTGAAAAAATTATCTGATCTGTCTCATTTGCTTATGAAGGATTTGAAGTAAATTTCTTTATCTAGTCCAAAAAAGATACCTGTGGTCATGAAAACAAAATTTAAATTTATGCTGAGTTTTGTTAAGGGACCGGTTTTAAGGAAAGACTTGATATACTAAAATCTTTAATATAAATTTTATTTACGTTTCAGCACCTAGTACAATACTTCATAAAAGGTTTAATTATTTCTTAATTCAAGAATAAAACTATAAGTGATTTGGTGGCAAGGATTTAGAAGCCCTACTCTTTTTCTTCCTTCATCTTCACAATAAAATCTTCTTTACTAACAAAAGTAACAAATGCAAAATCTAAAAAACAAAAAATATGAAGACACACCTGGAAATAATAAAAAAGTTATCTTTTAATTTTATTATTGTTTAGTGGAATAACAAACATAACCTTGTACCATTAAAAATGACTTTTACACATTGGTTTAATAATGATTTGGAAAATAATAACTATTAAAGATAGGTGGTAAGTACATCAAAGTTTAACTACACTCCACTTTTGTACTGTTTGAAAATTTAAATAATAAGTTAATGAAGAAGAATACTTATTAAAGAGGGACTTATATTGAATTTTCATGTGTTTCTGCCTTGGCTCAAACAAGAGTCTTCTTGAGGGCAGAGAACTGTAATTACATTTTCCACGTGCTTTCCCTATATTGTATGTTGAAATATTTTACTCATTCACTGAAATTTATTATCAAGTAAATACACTGATATTCAACAGTGAAAACAACATTCTAATACTGCTGCTCATCAAAAATCAATTCCAATTTATTTGTTTTTCCTTAAGCCTTAATTTGAAGGCTCAACTTCTCAAGTGCAGAAGAATTTTACTACTGATGAGACAGGCTGCAAGACTCCCTTTATGAGGTTTCATTAATTGATATTTACTTGGAAACAACTGGGATTTGAGAGGAACAGAAAGATCAATAACCATGGTTTGCATCGGATCGTCCAAGTTATCACACATGCCGATAGAAATGTAATTCATGACTATGACCACTATTATAAATTTAACTGTGTCCCCCTAGAACATAACGTTGAAGTCCTACCCCTACCCCATAAATTGTGCATGTGACCTTATTTGGAGACAGGGTCTTTGCAGATGTAGTCAAGCTAAAATGAAGTCATACTGGATTAAGATGGGTCCTAATCCAATAAGATTGGTGTCCTTATAAAAAGACACAGATACATAGATGGAGAATGCCATGTGACCAGAGAAGCAGAGACAGAACAGGTGTGTCTTCAGCCATGGAAAGCCAAGAATTGGGAATCACCCGAGAAGCTAGGGAAGAGTTAAGGAAAGATCCTCCACTAGACCAGAGAGAATGAGAGGCAGAAGAAAGCAAGCCTGTGCAAACCGGGATAGCGCTGCTGAAACCTTTATTTTAGACTTCTAGCCTAGAGAACTGTGAAAGAATAAATTTCTGGTTTTCTTGGCCAGTTGTTTGTGATAATTTGTTACAGCATCTCTAAGAAACTAACACAACCAGAAGTGACCATCATTCATCTCATGCATTCCTTAGGTGACTCTATATTAGAACACTGCTTTGAAGTTCTTAAAAATATTTGTTTAAATGACAATCTTTAATATTTGCAAGTCATCTCATAGACTGTGTGACAAGCTAAATAAGAATAAAAATGTGTGTTTTAAAGCCCTTAAGTATCAATTTCAAAATCAAAGAGATATAGAAGCTCACCTATCCTTTGATGCATATGGTCAAATGTTTCTTGCATCAAACAGTTTAGAAACTACAAAATGCAATAATCCTCTTCTATCCTGCCATTTCAGTACTACACATTAGTTGACTGATCTCAAAGTAAAAAAAAAAAAAAAAAAAAAATTCATTTGTTCAATTCGGGTTAGGTGGAAATGGCACCAGTAAAGATTAATCCTGTAATCATTAGAAATATGGTAAAATTTATGATGTGACATGCATTTTAATATATACTGAAATACTTTGCAGCTTGTAGCTCGAGAGGTATTCAAAAAAAATACTGGAGAACTGCAGTGTTTGGTTAGATACCAAGAAAAGTGATAATTGAAAAATAAATCAAAGAGAGAGCCTAATGGAAAAAACACCCTAGTAAAAACAAGTACATGTATCTTGGTTCGAATACCATTCTATGATAAAAGGAATCAGGGATCCTTAGAGAAACAGCTGATTTTTAGGACTGGAGCATACAAAAATGAGCCTGAGCATCTTGTAGTACCAGAAGAAAGAAAGTGGTTTAAAAAAATGGAGGCATGTCAAAAGGGCACAACAGAAAACTGAAAGAGCTCCTGAAGCCCAAAGCTGAAAAAATGAGTGACAAAATAAAATGGTATTTGGACTACAACACAAATTATGATATAAAAATCTGAGTTCATATTGATATAAATAGGAGGGAAGAGACAAATCTCTCAAGTAGAATTATTCCAAATTAATTATGTAGATACTCCATCCTGAAGGATGGAGAGCGGAATGCTCCACTCCTTAAATATGAACTGTGCAAAGGGACATCCAACTAATGAGTAAAGAATGGAAAGGAGGGATGGATACAGGAGAGTAACTTTACAGTGGAGAAATTTGACAATATTACCTCAAGCAGGTGAACAAGGTCAGTATCAATGTGATAAGTCACTTTTATAGACTATATCCTTGATAAGATGTCTTTGTGACCTCTCCCCCTCCCCCAAAATCCCTAATACCAGTCTTATCATGTGAGAAACATCAATTTCAGTATCAGGGCATCCTACAATATACCAGACCAGTACACTTCAAAAATGCCAAGGGCGCTATATTAGTTTGGTAGGCCTGCCATAACAAAGTACCACAGACTGGGTAGCTTAAATAACAAATTTATTTCCTCATAGTCTGGAGGCTAGAAGTTCAGTCACCAAGGTTAGTTTTATTCTGAAGCCTCTCTCTTTGATTTATAGATGGTTGTCTCCACTCTATGTCTTTACATGGTCTTCCCCATGTGCCCTAATCTTCTCATAAGGACACCAGTCATGATGGAGTAGGGCCTATCCTAGTGACCTCATTTTACTTCTTAAAAAACCCTATCTCCAAATACAGTCACATTCTGAGGTACTGAAGTTAGGACTTCAAGATATGAATTTTAGAGGGGCACAATTCAGCTTGTAGCAGTTATCAAAAACAAGGAAAGCTTGAGAAATAGTAATGATCAACAGAAGACTAAGGATACATGACAACTAAATGTAATGTGGTATCCTAACTGGGATGCTGGGACAAAAAGGTTGTTGGGTTAAAACTTAAGAAACATGAATAAACATGAGCTTTTGTTTATAATGTGTCAATAATGGTCCATTAACTGTGTAAGAAATGTACCATAGTAATATGTATTAACAGGAGAAACTGTGTATGTATGTGCGTATGCGTGAAATGGGGCTTTGGAGGTGGATATTCTGTACTATCTGCTCAATTTTTCTGTAAATCAAAAACTGTTCAAAAAACAAAGCCTATTAGTAAAAAAATAAATTAGAGCCTCAAGAACATCTTAAAAGAACTGATTTACTGTTATTTTCCCATGACACTTTATAAAACAGTTCTGTAAGTGAATCTTTATACTATTCTGGTTTGTTTTTATTGGTTTTGCCTTGCTGCACTCAAATCAGTAATTTCCAATTTACTTTGCTCTTCCACCAACTATCAAAATTTGCCGAGTGTCCATGATGTCAGAATGAAAATAATAATATCCACCACAGGATAATACAACAGAATACTGGACACTACCTCTTTCCCTCATGAAGCTTAACACATAGTGCCCATTACTGGATTAATACACAAGAAAGATACAAACTACAGAACCCAATCGTAGTTAACAGAATGCATTTGCCCTTCGCTGCGCCTGCGTAGTCGGAGGGGCAAGAGCGCATAAGGTCCAGGTCCTGTTCCCGGCCCTCCGCCTCCTCCGCCCCCCTGCATTCCCCTCCCCATACGGGGGTTCCCACTGCGCACGCGCAGTGCTTAACGGCCGGTCAGGAGCTCGACAATCAGTCTCTTCTCATCTGAGAGGAAACTCTTGTATTTAGATGCAAAGGAGTCGTGAGCACGCTCTCTAATAAGAACATTTACTTTTCTCCAAGAGGACCGCTCTAGGTCCCTAAGGCGGACGCCGCCGCTTTTAGGAGATGAGGGTCCAGCGGTCGCGCCAAGCAGCGTACGCAGCCTATGTGTTTAAGTTATGCTACTTTCGCCACAAAAACCAAGAAGGTTGTAATGGCCTCGCAAGTCCCCGTGCGTAATTGTTCTCCACCACTTACCCACTCTGGTTCCGGAACACCGTTGTTGCCACCGTTCCTCTAATGCCTCTCCAACCCTTTCGATGCTTCTACTTCTTCACGAACAAGACAAGATGGCGCCTGATTCCTCTCACCCGGAAGTAAAAACAATAACATCCACTTGTCATCTGAAGCCACAGTGTTCCCGCATCCTGGTCTTTGAGCACATGACGGCAGCCGATTAGCATGGTCCTACGCCATTTTTGTTATGGGCAAAACCACCTCCAGTCTGTAAACACCGTGTAAGTGTCTTAACATTCCTGTATATTACCCCTTGTAGCCAGCACCATGCCTAACTCATTTTTATCCTTAATTGGGCAGAAAGCCGAGAGTTTAGTTATTCGTTCCAGAGTCCCCTGAACTTTTATACTTTAGCAACGTGACTCTCCTTGAAGGGGGAGGTATGTTCACCCCTAAGTAAACTTTCGCTTCGGGAATAGGGTGTGAGTTTGCGGCGCTTTTAGACTAAGGAGGGGCACCAGGGTCAAAGAGAACCAACTGGAGGATTGCTCGATGCGCATGTCGCTGTATTTCAGGTAGGCCACAGTCCAGTGCAAATTTCTGGACTCCAGGCTTCGGTCTCACAGAGCGTAACCAAGGGCTGCGCCTCAGAGAGATCGGACGTTAACGAAGTGGCCAGTATAGATGGTAGCAATGGTGGAGACCTTAGCTGACCCCGCAGCGGTCACTCTCTTTGTTAACCTCAAAACATCGCGCCCCCTTCCGGGGACGCTTGCTCGGCTGACTCTCACCCAGCTAGTACCATATTCTTTTATCCCTGACTTTTTAGGGAAAAGTGACGGGGAAGTCCAGTTTCCGTCTTGCTGCTACTCCTGTCAACTACAAAATGGCCTCCCCAAAGGATTTATGCAGTGCAATTCCTCGAATAGAATACTTTGATTCCATGGTGTTTTAATATGAAAATGTTTAACTGAAAATCACTGATTTCCAGGCTAGGATCTACAAGTTACAAAGAAAGCAAAACTGTTCCAAAGATACAGTATTTATTTCTTAACTAAATCTTGGAAAGTGCCTTTTTAAAGAGTAACATGAAACTTTTGCGTGACTGAAGAAAGCGCACCAAGTATTTACATTGTTTCATTGGGAACTGTGCAAAAGAAATAGTAAATTACAATGGAACGAGAGTACAGCTGGATGAATAAAGAAGCTAGAGATGTAAGAATCTAGATGCCGTTTGTTCAGTCTTATTAAAACACTTAAAACCCAGATACTTCTGGATCAGCATTAGAAAAAAAAGCCCTCAGTAGCTAAAAATCTGCTGATCTTCAAATTCAAGTGGTCCTCGAAATAAAACATCATCTTGGGAGAAGTTTACTAATTACACCTGGCAACACCATAGTGTGAGTACATGAAGATACACTAGTTGGGTGCAAAGGAAAATTCCATTCCTGAATCCGTTCCCTAATTTTCATTTAGTGCACGCGTGCACCCATACAAACTATACAACAGTCTGTGATTTAAAAAATAATTTTATGGAATGAAAATTGGAAGGATACATACCACATGTTAGTGGTAATCTCTGATTTTGTTCTGTGATTTTCATTTTCCAAGTTTTTTTGCATAGGGCCTGAATTTCAAGTTTAATTCTCGGAAAAACATTCTATCTTTGTGAAACCTGATTGTCCTAGTGAAACTTTCATATGGTCCTACTTCCTATATTCATCTTGTAATTGTTTGCTTGTTTCCCTAGTAAAGTCAAAGCAATTTTCTGATATTTTGTTTTTCTTCCATCTCTGCTCTCCAACTGGCTATCTACTGCTTAGCACACAGAATTGTTTGCATTTGTTGTATAACTTAATTACTATTTTAAACAATGACCCCAACATAGACCAACCATTTTGGAAACCCATCGCCAAATTTTGTTCCTTGTGCTAGTTTAATGAGACACTCTCAGCAATCATTTGCCACACCAGGATATGAGTTTTATAATCCCATTTCCCTTTTCCTCACTACTATTATCTAGCATTTCTCTGTAATGTTTTGATCTGAAGGAGACACCAGGCACATAACATGTATTTTAACACGAATTTCTAAGAATGTTTTTTTTAAAAAAAATCTATTTAAGCAGCTATTGTATACATGACCTGCTGCAGTTTAGTCATTCTGCACCCCCAGAAAGTGCTTAGCAGCCACATCTTCCAATCCTGGCACTCTGCTGTTTTATAGCTATCAGCAGACTTTGTAACTCAAATTTATTAACTCACCCCAGTTTGCACAATGTTCAAAATAGAAAATTCAAGGTAAGGATATGCTCAAGTTAGTACTTTGCATTATTATGGAAACAAGTTATCGAGGTAAATGGAAAAAATGTTAAATGAGATGTAGAAAAGATACAGTATTAGAAAGTATTCCTGCTTCTCAAGATTTGAACCTTTACAGTGTGATTAAGTTCCATGTTCACATCCATCTTAAAATTTAAGAAAAATTATTTAAAATTATGGTAGATACATACAATAAATTATGGATTTAAAAAGGAATGAAATCCCGATACATGCTGCAATATGGATGAACCTTGAAAAGATTATGCTAAGTGAAACAGACAGACACAAAAGCACAAATATTGTATAATTTCACTTACATGAGGTATGTAGGATAGACAAATTCATAGAGACAAAATAGAATAACAGTTGCTGGGGGTTGAAGGAAGAGTTACTGGGAATGGGGAGTTGTTATTTAATAGGTACAGAGGTTCTGTTTGGGATGAGAAAAGGGGTCTAGAAATGAATGGTGATACTATACAACATTGTGAGTGTAATTAATGCCACTGAATTGTACATCTAAAATGGTTAAACTGGTAAATTTCAGGATATTTTTACCACAATAAAAAAATATAATGCAGTATAAAAAATTATTTAAAGCTAATATGCTACAAGCAAATTATTACAAGTTACAACTCAACTCCTAAGTAATTTTGTTACTTAAGCATCTTCTAGAAAGTACTATCTGGCATAATGAAATGTGAGGATAGAAAGTAATAATTACTTTAGTATTTAACCCATTTCCCATTTGCCCAAGAATACTCACTGGCAGCCCTTGTGGCTGCAACATTTACCCCGAGATAACTTGTGGGTTATAGTCCTAACCTTACCCCTAAGGTTTGCCATGAAATATCTTGCTTTTATTATTATTTTCGCATCCCTCTAGTATATCGATAGTCTTTGAAACAAATGAAATCATTCAATTTAGAGCATTCTGTTTTTAGTAGTGGCATTTCCATTTATAAAATATAGTAATTCTCAATTGCTGAAAATATCAAATCCTAGATGTTCCATTTTGTGTCGTTCTGTGCTTTGAAATTTACCACATGAAAAAAAATTGATGAATACTGATTGTCGTATACATTTGTTACATTACGATTAGAGATAAGTTGTTTAGAAATAACTCCAAGAAGTTTTTATATCTTATTTTCACATTGAAAACCAGATTTGCTTCAGCCTAAAATTAATACTAGCAGTGAGCTGCACTATTTTTTTCTTAAACAGGAAATGGGTTAGTAATAAACTAAACTGGGTTTTATACTGGTACTGACCATTTAAGCCAGATTATGTTCACTGACTGGCATATTCTTACCTAAAATCTTTTGTGATTCAAACTATTGTACTGTTTCTGTGCTTAGTTCATTTGTATGATGTAGTAGACATTCTTATTGTTTACCAATATCTGATTCTCCACATACATATAGCACACAGAAGATGACATTCTTCTAAGCCCCTTTAAAGTCAGGGAGAATTTTGTGAATTTGTTCTGGCCAATGCACTGTGGGTTAAGTGATGACTGTCATTTCTGCTCCTAAGCATACAAGCCTTGATGTACTATCACATCAACCAAGAAGGCTTGTTTCAGATAATGCAGCTACAGGTTGGTAAATTCTGTCAGACTGGTCATCGGTTGCTCCATGGGAAGCAGTAGCCAGAAAGAGCCCCAAACCAGCAAAAGATTTTACAATGACCACAGAATAAGCTGCTGAAATTCTGGAGTCATTTGTTAATACAACATAAGTATAACCTATCCTGACAAATATATCATTGGTAATAGAAGTTGGTTACTGCTCAAAGAACCAAAAAGTGTGTGGCATTAACTTAGAGGTGGTTGGCATACACAGAAAATTAATATTGGAGGCTATAAACATGTCACTTCACATTATGCAGTGGTAAAACATTTGATGATAACCCTTACCCATGAAAATCTGGGAGGCAGAAAATGTACCTGTCGAATTTCAACCTAGGGTCCTGCATATCCCCTGGACCTTGAATTTCCATATGGCTCTGTGCGTAATGTTGCTTAATTTTCCTCCATATCATTTACCATTTATCTTTTCTTTACTTTTCACTTCTTAGATTGTCTATTTCCTCACTTCCTAGAGTGATATCTGTCTCTTGTGTTCAGTGTTGTATCCACGCCTGTCCCATAGCAGGTATTCAATAAATACTTACTAAATTGAATAAATGAAAGATGGTCTGCAACTTTCACCATAATCTCAAAGAGCTACACGACTCCAAAATTGTTAAATAAAAACAAACAGGTAGACAACATATTTCTTAATGAATTATTCTGCCTAAATAACTCAAAATATTTTGAGAAACATTTGAAAGGATTAAGACTCACCTGTGATAGATACTGAAATCTGAGGAAAGTGGCCCATTATATTTTATTCTGAAATAAGGAATTTCTAAAATATGAAGGGTATTTTGAATACAGCTAAGTAAATACAGTGTTGATAGATAATATATTGTCAATAATGTGCATAGCAGAAACTCCAGGACAAATCTTGAAACAAATAAGAATTTAATATTTATTATGCATATTTATACAGAAACATTAAAATAATGCTCAATAAGTTACATAGCCATTTTCTAAAAACACTGCAAAAAAAAAAGTAAAGATAAAACAGTAGGAATGATATATTAACCAATATTACTCAAAATTTAAAATATAGTCATCTATCTTTTAAACAGATTTGAATTGATGATTTCTATATGAACCAAACATTTTAAATATCTAAAAATAGTCTGTCTTAATGCACTAGATATATTTAAAGGCTCAGTTTTATTGCACATATCTGGTTTAGGCTTACTTATCAGGTAACATGCAGACAAATTAAGAAGTGAATTTAAGAAAGGCAGGCAGGATGTTGCTACAAAAATTAGATGAAGGGGATACATGTCACAGCTTAATCTTCAGGAAATTTTTTTAAGCTGTTGTATAAAATCACTGAGTAAAATCATCACATATGCGAGCTAAGAGCTATTAAATATTATATAGCCAAATAGCTCTGTTGGCACATTTAAAATAAAACAAGTATCAACTAACTACTCTTAGAATCAACACTGTCACTATCGTTAGCCACCCAAAAAGGTGGTTTTCATATCCATTTTAAAAACACTAAATGACAATCAAATATAGGTATACACTTGGTTCTGTCAAAAATATTCACAGAATTGGCACATAATCAAAATTTTATTATTTTAAACATGGAAAAACTAGGGGAAACTGATTAGATATACCCTGTAAAACCATTCTAAATAAAGCTAGTGAAACTTCTCTGTGTTACTTTTTAAATTCATTTGGCCAAACACTGTGGTCATTATTTGAGGATCTGTAAACATTCTTACTTATTTGTACTGTTTCCTGAGGTTATCTGGAAACTATTGTTATTACAGTAGCTTCATAATTTAGTACCCCTGCAAATGTGCTTTGGCAATATTCTAAATAAAAATAAAAATTTAAATGCAGACCCATTGTAACTTAATATATTTTCTCTATTTCAAAAGCTATCTTTAGGAAATCCTTAGGTATCAAAATAAAGTTTACTCCATTACCAGCAGACCCAGAAAAGCATTTATAAACTCTAGGCCCTTAAAAAGTAGATTCTAGAATGAGCTCATTTAACATGAAACGAAAAGAAAAATAAAAGTATCTATGTATATGTTAGTTCTGGGATAATGTCTAAAACTTATATAGGCCGCTCCATTTTAAAACATGTTGAAATAGTGTCAGCATAGTGCTAGATCCATAGCAGGCATCCCATAATATATACTTAATGAATAAATGTGAGTTAAGCATAAAAACTACTGCAGTACTTTAGTACTGAGGTGATGTTCTGAAGCTACATTATATTGCTCACTCAATGAAAAATCAATTTTAATAAATAAAGCTTAAAAGATCTATTTGATAAATACAGCACTGATGTATTTCCTGGCATCCTTTCAATGAAAACAGGTACTAGGCAGGCACTTTCCTTGATTTTTGCCCTCACCTATCTATCACTCACTATCTCTGACCTTAACTGTGTAAGAGATAAGCCAAAAGAAAGGAATGCTTGTTTCTTACTCTTCTTTATTATTTTCTCTCTCTCCCTCTCCTTCCCTGCTTTTTCATCTGTCCATCCATCAATGAAACAAGAAGCAGGTGACTATTCAATGAAAAGTGCATGCCTCTTAATGATATCTTTTCTAGGAGAAAAATGAGGACTTAACTATTTACATTTGAGGGAAAGGGATGGTAATTGTCACTACCCAGATGGCTTAGATTTAACTAATAATTTTCAAAAAAATTCACTGTTTTGGTACTGAAATCGTCAGTTTTAATAGATTACAATCAAACAGAAAACACTAAACACTGTTTAATCGACTTTTTATAGGACAATCTGAATTTGCCAACTTTCCCCCTTTTCACTATTAAAAATCAAGAAAAATACTACTATTGAAATTGCAACAGCTTAAAAATAGAATTTGTACCATAACATTTAAAAATTCTGCATTTTGTATAGTATTACCATCTTTAACACTATTCACAATTCCGTTCATCCATATAGCAAAAGGCAGCACTGGTAACCTTGGATACTGTTATATATACTTATATGTTACAAAAGGATCAGAGTCTTGATTAAATATCCCCACAATTATCTCCAGTTACTATTCTCGTCCTTCCTACCCAAGAAGAGAATAAACTGGGACTAGACACTTATCCAGCATCTGCTTGTAGTATCATTCACTGGCACAGATGATTAGGATGCCTGAACTATGCACTTATGTATTTTGATACAATATTGTGGTACTGAAGTAGCTATTATTATTTCAAATTTAAACCTAAGAAAGAGTAATATTAGCATGCCAAGTTTTGACAGCTTAATAATTTGTATTCAACAGGTAAAAATGATTTTTGCTATTATGTAATTATTTAAAAAGAAAAAATGAAATGCCAACTTTATGCCTAATTAAAGTTAAACAAACTTGCACTTATTAATGATGCTTGTTAAAGAGAAAATGATCTCAAAACCCTAAAACCATGATTAGTATTTACTGATCTACAGAACTAGATATTTCCCTGTTAAGTATAATAAGAATATAATTTTCTATCATTTGCAAATTTAATTTGGTAATTTATATTTCATAGGTACCCTATGGTCTCGTATGGATTAACAATTTACTTCTATTTACCAATTCTACGTTACAATTATCTATAATTCTATTTCAATATTGACTAATCACTTGCAAACTATCCTTAACTCCATCACGAATAGATTACAAATAATGTTAATGAAATATTTCAATACTTTTGTAGTTCTCAAAATCTCAAAGCAATAAGCTAATCAATATACCATTTGTAAACCCTTATTACTGAAGTTACAGTGATACCTTTACATATGGCTGAATCATACAAAATATGACAAGGTCACTATGTCTATTGTGTAAGTAGATGTGATAGCAGTGTGTCCCACACATCAGTACACCACTGATAGCCCTGAGATGATTTTAAGTGGAGTGCTACATAGATGAACAATTTTTCTTTAACAGTTATGTATTTATTTTAATACTTATTAGAAAAAAAATACAACTAGCACATAACATCTGGAATACGCTCAAAATAAGGCTATTAAAAAAGGCTAAAAATAAGGTTAAAAATAATAAGTAAACAATGGCACAAGAGATATAGATATATATACACACATAGGAGATCAGAAAGGTGGTATATCACTTACATTGGGAAACACTGTTTTAAGGAATGATCTGATTTAGCCAGCATCATTTCTGAATGCTTGTAATAATAAACCACATCATAAAGGGTTTTCCACTACTATAAATTTTGGTTTTGTTCCAGGACAAATAATTTTTTTAGAACATGAGTTTACATTCATTTTAAGAACAGAAGAGCATTGAGTAAATTTAATTTACTTTAAAAGGGTTCACCAAAATGGTAAAAATGTTCAGGAGCATTTAAAGGACATGCTAGTCCTATTGACAAGACTGCAAAGGCACATTCATATTATGGTTATCACTGCAGCATTTAAATAAAAGTGATATAAGTAATCATTACCCTTAATAATTAATAATTAAAATACTCTTTCATAAAAAAGAAGGTACGCCTGTGCACTAAGTGCTCTTGATTCCGGAACCACCTGCACACAAGTGTCACTAACATGGACCCACTGGCCTGCTGATTCACTATCAGGTTCTTTCAAACCTAATAAAACAAGAATAAGTATAATTTTACAATAAGTGTGTTCTTACTCTACATTATAAACAATAACACATTCATCACAAACTACAGTTATCTAATACTAGATCTTATTGCATTAAGTGTGTTTCTTCTTGGGTTAAACATATTCCTAAATGAACTCTTTCAAAGCATTGATATTAGTATCATTTTACTTTAAATATCTAGTGCAATATTATATAACCTTGTAAATATTTATTGTTGGAGGAAAAAATCATTTTCAAAAAAGTTAGCTTGTTGATCAATAAGCAAAGTCAGCAAATTTTCAACTCTCACTATTCTGAGGACATAGCATATCTTTAAAAACTTTTTCTATTAAATAAAATGCTGCTTCACTGCAATACACGATGACTTAACACCTTGAAAAAATGTGTTAATTCACATCATCTAGAGGGGTATAGACTTGTGATATGTAAGATTCTTTAAGTTTATCTAAGAACTCTTAAACATATTTCTAACTTAACATTAACAAAATGAATCCACTTGAGTTATCTGTGAAATAACTGACCTCTAACAGAAAAGGAAAAATAAATTAATTTGTTTTTAAGAATAACATAAATTCAGGATAGCTTACCAGGTACATTTTTCTTTCCAGTGATATGTTCCAATAATTTCCTGGAAGGTGTTCTGACTTTCACATATGCGGTGTAATGACCTCCTCTCATTGAGCCACTGTGTTCCACTATGCCATACAGACCATAGAGAACTTTCTCTCCCACATTTACATTCTTTAGGACAAAAAACCAAATTAGTAATATTTAGTGAAATACTGTAAGGAAAATGAGGTCAAAATTTATGTCCTACTTAACATAAGAAAAATGCATATAAACTACATTGAGATACTTTTCCATATGTATTAGACTGGCAAAATGTAAAAGCTTGATAACATCCTCTGTTCGGTAGGCTGTGGGGGAAAAGAATACTCATACACACTACATGTAAGAATGCAAAGTGGTACAACCCTTATGCTGGATCTCATGTTATCTAGCTAAATTACGTATATATTACTCATGAATTTTTCAATCCTATTTCTAGGATTCTATCTCACAGGTACATAAGCAAAATGTAAAAAGACATGCAACAGACTACTAATTGCATGATTATTTGTAATATCAAAAAACTGGAGTAGAGTAGACCCAAATGTCTATAATTGGAGACTGGTTGAATAAACTTTGACACATCCATACAATAGAGTATTATGCTGCTTAAACAAAAGGGTGCAGACTATTTCTAAATACACTATGAAATAATCCCCAGAATATAATGGAAAGAATAAGGTATCAAAAAGGATATGTATTGTAAGCTATGATTACTTAAGAGGGGAGAAGCATATAAACACACCTATCAGTTTAGATTTTTAAAAAGCAATAAAGTAAGCCATAAATTTTAAACAATGGTTATCTATAAAGGGAGGGAAGAAACAGATAGAACAGACATCTCCATGTTTGTAACAAAGTTACACTTGTTTGAATTTACCTTGCTTTGTAGATTTGATACATTTCATGCAATTATTCCCTGACAAGAAAAAGTTCATCACTCCCAAAACAGTATTACAAGTAGTAGTAAAGGGACTTAAGAAAAAAAAGTCAAAATATGAATAATAAAATGGCAATAACTACATACCTATCAATAATTACTTTAAATATAAATGGATTAAATGCTCTAATCAAAAGACATAGGGTGGGAGTCTAGTCAAGATAGCAGAGTAGGTAAATGCAAGGTGCTTGCCTCCTCTCACAACCATATCAAAATTACAACTAAACTACAGAATAGCCATTATGGGGAGTTGCCTGATGTCTAGCTGAACAGTAGTTCTACAACTGGAGACACACAAAAGAGGCCACCTTGAGACTGGTAGGAGACGCAGAGATGCAAAATGGGCTGGTCCCACTGCTGAGTGTGGCAGTTGAGAATCAAGAGAAATATCTTGAAGGTGGAGACACCCTCAGATATCTTGAAGGAGATACCTTCAGATACCAGAAGAGCATGGGGTCCTGGCCCCACACTGGGCTTTCCACAGTGCTAGGAAGAAAAGTCCCCATAACTTCTGGCTGTGAAAACCAGCAGAGATTATGGCTAAGTGAGATGGAGGGCTGAGGGAACGCAGACTGACCTTTTAAGGGGCCGGCATACAGAATCACTCGCTCTGAGCTCCAGTGCTGAGGAAGCAACTAGAAAGGTGCCAGAGACATATGGGGAGGAACTAAGTTGTCTTACTTCAGGACGAGGGCTGGAGGGGCAGCTTTCTCCCAGACAGAAGTGCTGGCAGAGGGCACTTTTCCTTTGTTGAGCCCTGCCAACAAGGCTTGCAGACCAAGGCGGGCACCATATCTGAATTTCCATCAACCAGGTTAACACTGGTCACCCTGCCCTGATAATTCCCTGAGACACCACCACTGTGTATTTTCCATAAAAATCGCCTGTCTTAGCTCATGCTGTGGACTTTTCTAAAATCTCTCAAAGGTTCACATTACCTAAGCAAGCAGCATCTGGCCTCGGCGTGCCCCATACCTCTTGCTGAGCAGCCCCAAGCCTAGCACTAGCAGCAGCCAGCCTCAGTTTGCAGCCTGGCCTCTCGAGGGACTTTCTAAAACCAGCATGGGTTTTGGCCATCTGTAGGTTGCTTGGTGGCCCATGCCAGATGGCCTTGGGCAGGACACAGGCTGCACTTTAACTTGGCCTGTGGCAGGGTCCCTCCCAGGAGGCTCTGGCCTGCATGCCCAGTAGTTGGCTTCAGGAGCATCATCTAAGGTCATATCTGAGGACAAAACACCCAAAGGGCAAACAGCAGGCACCAGAGCCCTGCTAAAGCAAATCCTGCTCTGTAGGGTCAGTCCCTACACAATAGCTCCTCTACTGGTCATAGCCAGTCATTGTATCAATCCTTCCTACTGATGAGCAAACAGCAACCAAAGCCCAACTACAACAGGAGGGCATGCACAACTCATACCAAAGATATACCTGGAGTACTTGGCTCAAGTGACCAGGGAAGATTGTCACTGAGACCCACAGCATGCCTACTATATAAGGCCATTCTACTAAGACTGGAAGACATAGCAGCCCTACCTAATACATAGAAACAAACACAAGTAAGCAGCCAAAATGGGAAGACAAAGAAACATGTCCCAAATCAAATAACAGAACAAAGCTCCAGAAAAATAACTAAGCAAAATGAAGACAAGCAATCTAATAAATGCAGAGTTCAAAACACTGGTTAAAAGGATGCTCCATGAACTTAGGGGAAAAGGAGATGAGCTCGGTGAGAACTTTAACAAAGGTGGAAAAAATAAAAGTGGACATAGAAAACATAAAAAGGACCAGTTAGAAATGAAGACTACAATATGTGAAATGAAGAATAACTTAGGAGGAATTAACAGTAGATGAGATGAAGCAGAGGATCGAATCAGCAATTTAGAAAATAAGGTAGCAGAAAACACCCAATCAGAACAGCAATAAGAAAAAAGAATCCAAAATAATGAGGACAATTTAAGGGACCTCTGGGACAACATCAAGCATAACAACATTTGCATTGTAGGGATATTAGAAGGAGAAGAGCGAGAGCAAAGAATTGAAAACCTATTTCAAGAAATGGTAGAAAACTTCGTTAACTTGGTGAAGGAAATAGACAAGCTCAGGAAGCACAGAGTCCCAAACAAGATGAATCCCAAAAGGCCAATACCAAGACATGTCATAATTAAAATGCCAAAGGTTTAAGACAAAGGGAAACTTAAAAGCAGCAAGAGAAAACAATTACTTAACAACAAGGGAGCTCTCATAAGATTGTCAGCTGATTTCTCAAAAGAAGCTTTGCAAGCCAGAAGGGATTGGCATGAAATACTCAAAAGTAATGACAAGCAACCTACAACCAAAATTACTTTACCTAGCAAAGCTATCATTGAGAATCAAAGGATATATAAAGGGTTTCCCAGACAAGAAAAAGCTAAATGAGTTCATCATCACCAAGCCAGTATTACAGGATATGTTAGAGGGATTTCTTCAAGAAGAAAAAGATAAAAATTGTGAATAATAAAATGGCAATAAGTACATATCTAGCAGCAATTACTTTAAATGTAAGTGTATTAAATGCTCCATTGAAAAGATAGGGTGACTGGGTAAGAAAAGAAGACCCTTACATATGCTGCCTTTAAGAGACTCACTTCAGATAGAAACACACATAAAGACTGAAAGTAAAGGGATGAAAAAAAGATGTTTCATGAAAATGGAAACAAACAAAAATTCTGGGGTAGCAATACTGATACCAGACAAAACAGACTTTAAAACAAAGAGACAAAGAATAAAATAGACTTTATAACAAAAGACAAAGAAGGATACAGTTATCCCACTTCTGGGTATTATCTGAAGAAACCCAAAACACTGCTTTGAAGGGACATGTGAATCCATATATTCACTGCAACATTATTTACAGTAGACAAGATATGGAGGCATCCCGGGAGTCCATCAATGGATGAATGGAAGAAGTGGTACATATATACAATGGAATATTACTCAGCCATAAAAAAGGATGAAATCTTGCCATCCGCAATAACATGGATGGATCTAGAGGGTATTGTGCTGAGTGGAGTAAGTCAAACAGAGAAAGACAAATGTCATATGTGGAGTCTAGAGAGCAGGATAAACAAGCAACAGAAACAAGCTCATATATAGAACATTCTGATGGTTGTCAGATTAAGGGGTGGGAGAATTAGTGAAGGGGGATTAAGAGATACAAATTGGTAGTTACAAAATAGTCATGGGGTTATAGAGGGTAGCACAGGGAATACAGTAATTAATATTGTCATTTTAATTAATATTGTAATTGGAATATTGTATGGTGTCAGAAGGGTACTGGATTAATCAGGGTGATCACTTTATATAAATGTCATCACTGTGTTATACACTTGGAACTAATATACTGTATGTCAATTATAATTGAAAAACAAAAATGTAAAAATTGAAAAATATGTATAGGCAGATGTAAAAAATATTTTATATTGAGTGTTCTAGCATTAAATAAAATATGGATTAGAAAAAAAATACATAGGGTGGTTGAATGGATAAGTAAACAAAAGCCATACATATGCCACCTACAAGAGACCTACTTGAAATTAAAAGACCCATACACACACTTGAAAATAAAGGGATGGAAAAGATATTTCATGCAAATGAGAATGAAAAATGAGAAGCTGGGTTAATAATAATATCAGACAAAACAGACCTTTAAAAGAAGGCTATAAGAGAAAAGAAGGACTCAGAAATTCCACTTTTGTGTATATGAAAAAACCTAAAACACTAATTTGAAAAGACATGTGCAACTCTATGTTCACTGCAGCACTATTTACAATAGCCAGGATATGGAAGCAACCTAAGTGTCCATGAATAGACAAATGGATAAAGAAGATGTGGTACATATATACAATGCAATATTACTCAGCCATAAAAGGGAGTGAAATCTTGCCATTTGCTAGATTCTAGAGTGTATTACACTACGTAAGGTAAGTCAAACAGAGGTCAAATACCATATGATTTCACTTATGTGTGGAACTTAATTAAAAAAAAAGAAATGAACAAACAAAACGGAAACAAACTCATAAATAGAACTGATGGTTGCCAGATGGAAGGGGGGTTGGATGAATGGCTAAAAAAGTAGAAGGGATTAAGATGTGTAAATTGCCAGTTATAATAACAAGCATGGGAAGTAAAGTACAGCATTGCTGTAATAACTACATATGGTATCAGATGGGTACTAGATGTATGGGGGCAATTGCTTCATAAGTTATAATCACTTTGTTGTATACCTGAAACTGATATTATATTGCATGTCAACTGTAATTTAAAAATTGTCTTTTAAATAAATAAGTGGATATTATCTAAAGCTCCTAAAAACTTTATGTAGTTATTAAACAAAATTGTAAAATTTAAATTAAAAAAATAATTTCTAAAAATTTAGAATTTAAAAATTAAGCAAGTGAAGGATAGATATATCCAGTTGGCAGTATAATCATTCGGATAGGAACCACTAGGGTCATGTCAAAAGAACCCAGGAGCCAACTTCAAGTGGCTTTCAGAAGTCAACTATAAACCCATTAAACTAATATATTAGAACATGAATAAAAAGAAAAGTGTACTAAACTGAAAATATCTAATGTGTTTAAATCTACGAATTCATAATGTAAATTAATTGATCACAGTTTGAGGATGCCTGTGAACTAATTCATTATTCTAAAAAATGGTTTAAAAGCACGGCTGGGAAAGAATCGAGCTTTTATCTTGTCCTTTCTACAAGAATTATACCATAAGATAACTAAACAGATGAAAGGAATTTCTCTTTATATAGAAGTATTCCAGCTAATAAATGAAGAAGGAATGACAGAATTAGATATCACCATTCTGTAATTCTTAAATCTGGTACTGAGCATCACTGGTTGCTATCACACAAAAAGACAGATAACTGGCATTCTGTACCACCTGATGAAAGAATAGAACACTCCCAGAGAAATACACTTGCCAGAAAAAATTAAAAATAAAAAAGGAACATCAAACCTGAACCTGTTCAAGCCTCTCCAGATCCAACTATCCAACTACTTATTTGTAGGAAACAGAGGATAAAGAAACAATCATCAAAATCTAAATTATGAGAAAGTACCAGAAAGATGACCTCGTTTTAAATAAATTGCAAGGGGGATTGAGGAGAGAGGTGGAAGAGAACTATATATTAAAAGGATAAAAAACATTATGCAATCATAATTTGTAGTCCTTACTTGGATACTATTCATTTAAAATTTTTCATTTGAGACCACTGGAAATATATACACTAAGTGATATGAAGAAATTGTTTTCTTTAGTGTGAAAGTGGTATTGTTATGTTAAAAAGGGAGAGGACTGATTCTTATCTTTTAAAAACTTATAGTGAAATATTTATGAATGAAATGAAGCCTGGTATTTGCTTCAAGATAATATGGGAGAGGAGGTAGATGAGCATATAGAAAAGGGGGTCTGGCCATGTATCTATTGTCGTAAGGTGGGGTACTGGGTACTGGCGGTTCTATACTGCTATGCTGGAAATTCTCCATAATAGTTCCTTTTAAAAGTATGTTTTCATAAATTTAATACAGAGCCTGTTACCATTGTTCACCACATAATCCAATTCTATGAATTTGTTAATAGTTGAGAGACATTGCTGGTATTCCACAGCGGATGAATTCGATTCACCAAAAAAAATCTCATTTAAGATATTTGTTTTGACTGAGTCGATGTATTAAAACTATTAAGTTCAATAAGCATTCTCTTACATACCACAAAACCTAGACTGATGACCAGTAATTATGAATAGGAAAATATGTTACTCCATAACTGTTTGGTTCCCTCAAGGAAGACAAAATATCAGTTTCACTTGTACGGTTGTTACATATAAGTACAAGCAATTATAAGCCAGTGTACTGTCTGTATCTAATTTTTAAAGTGTTAGCAATTTTAAAGTATATTCACCCAACCAGTATGCTATCCTCAGTAAAGTACATGAAATGGAATAAGAATGCACTAGTATATATGGATTTATAAAAGAAAAAAACAAATGCTAAAACTACTGCCATTTAAGCATATCATTCACAAGGAACAGGAGAGGGCACAAAATCTGTTTATTTCTGTCAGCAACTATCTGCTTCTAGCAGCACAGACAAGCAGCTCTAATCTTCATGACCACCAGGTCTCATGCTTTTGCACATCATTTCAACTTTCCCTAAATCTATCTTCAAAGGATAAAAGTCATATTGTGTTACGTGTTCCACATGTTACTGATTTAACTTTATTACATATAAAATTCCCTTTCAGAGAAGCTTAGTTTAGAAAGAAAGAGAGACAGACAGACAAACAAAAGCATGGTATAATAAACATTCATAGGTTACAATTTGCAAGTCAATTATATATCTTAATATACTATACCTTACAAGTAGCAGAACAGAATGGTGCTAAATCAAGCATAAGTGGAAAATCTACATGTCTGTTTACTTTGCGAAGACTCAATCCAGCCTTAAAAAGACAAAAATAATTTTTTAATGCGAACAATCTAAATCATATTTGTTAATTAAAATTAAAGAAGAATCCTAGAAGTTAGTTTTTTTATAGATATAAAAACATGACTAATGAATAGTTGAAAATTGATATAAGACTACGTTTTTCATTAAGTTTCATAAACTTTTACTGCAAAGATCATAGGTTTATATGTGCATTTTTACCACAAACAATATGGGAATAATTACTTTCACTGTGGTTTTTCAACAATTAGAGAAAAAATTCAATGTGATAAAAGCTCAGTTCCTGATACATATGCTACCATGAAAGGTATTCAGCTAGTGTCAGGAGTGTGTCCTAGGCCTGACTCAACGACTGGTTAACAGTTAAATGGACTCTAGGCAACTTCATCTAGATCAAGGCAGAAAATGGGTATAAATTGATTAGATTAGATTCATTTCAGTTCTAAAAGTAAGTGATATTCATTCATTAAAAGGAAATAGCCTGAATACTCAAATCATTTTACCAATACAAGTAAATGTTCTATGTTATATAATAAATCAAAAGGAACCTTCATGTTAAGTAAGCTCTATTTTTCTCTATTTTTAATTACCAAAAGCAGAACTTGAAAAATGTACACTTTGCATTATGTAATGATAAAAAGAACTAGTTGATACACTGTCAAAAATTATTGGATAGGAAATCTACATAGAAACTAGATAGAAACTCTACTGGAACCAGAAGATATTTAAATCTGAACTACTTGGGTAACAAAAACAGATGCAACCTTTCATGCAAGGCTTTCATGACTTCAGTGACATAATTTTAGTATAGATTTGTTGCATATTTCTTACCTCTCTTTAAAGAAAAACCTTATTTTTTGACCAAAATATATCCACTTACTGATGTTTTTTCAAGTGATATTTAGAAGACTTAACATGATATCTGATATGAAATTATGAGGTCATATTCCATGAATAATTATTTAATCTGTACTCAATTTGTTTGCCTCTTTTTTCTCATCAGGTGACCTCTATAAGCATCTGATACCAGCACTATCTGAGATCATTTCAGGCTCATATGTGCTCCCTAAACTGTACTGTGCTGTTGAGAAACCACCCCATAATAGGGAAGATTTTGTAAAAGGCTTTAATATAAGATGAATCCCTTTTTCTTTTTTTGTCAAACTTATTTTTACTTACAGTTGACATGCAATATTATATTAGTTTCAGCTGTACGCCATGGTGATTCAACACATGTATCTTACAAAGTGATTACTCCAATAAGTCTAGTAATCATCTTGAATCTCTTTTTCTAGGAGATATGCTATGTTTTCCAATGTCATTAAAATATAAATACAATGTTGTGCACATTGGACAGTTACACCAGGCCTCATATCTGGCATGACCTACAATGACTGAGATACACATTTTCGTGCATATCTCTATTTCCTTGTGACAGATTCTTAGAAGTGAAATTACTTAGTCAAAAGTAATTACTTTTGTTAAAAAATTATGCTTTTCAAAACAGTACTTAATGTTCTTGATATATATTATTAAATTACTTTCTAGATATTATAAACTTATATTCCCATTGCTGGAACATGAAAGTGCCTATATCTCACTTCGTCCTTATCAGCATGACTACATCTTTGCTAATTTGAACAGGTCAAAAAGAATCTCACTGTCATTTTATTTTGCATGTGTTTAGTTGGAAAGAATGGACCTTTTTCTTCATACTTTTTTTGGAATATTCACTTCTATGAACTGTCAATTCATGTTCTTTGCCATTTTTCTATTAAGATCTTGACATTTTTCTTACTGATCTTTAAGAATTCTTTACATATTGATGGTATTAGTCATTTGCCATATTTATGACAAAGATCTCTATCCTGTGTGAGATTTGCCTTTCAGTGTTGTGGATGTTTCTGATATACATACCTCTAAAGTTACTATAGAGAAACAGGCTTTCAGAGACACTAAAGTACTAGAAGTAGAAACATTGCTCAGAGTCTGCTCTCTATAATTCCCAGTACCTAGGAATAAGAATGTGACTCTGCTGACATTACATTTAGCTTGAGAGCAAGAAGGGACAGAATTGTCCATAAGTATTTCTATTTAAAGATACAAATTCTTTAAGTTGTTCCTAAATAGGGATGCAAGGACCAAATATAAAATAGCTGTGGCACATCATGCAATTAGCTTCTCAGATATGGCACAACCTTATATTGCTCAGAATCACTACAGATCTATACCTTTCATTAGGCATTCTGATGCTATCAGACAAAATTCATCTTCTGCTTCCACAGTCATTTCATTTCTGCTGTGTTCCTATAACCTTGGTTATAAAAAATCAAGAACTTAACATAATCTTTCTGTGGATAGGGATGGGGTGTATTTAGAGAAAAATTTCTTCCTGCTCATCTGTGCCCCCCCTGAAATGTTGCAGATATATAATTAAAGCTCTCAATCTTTTCCCTTGAGATTTCTTTTATGGGTTTTATACTTAGAAAATCTTCCATGTAGAGGTCAGCTTAATATTCATTTAAGTTTTCCTCTAGTCTTTTGATAATTTGTTTCATACAATTAAAAAAAATTATCTAAAAATAGTATTGATATATATAGTGGAGAGGGAAGCTTTAAATTTGTATTTCCATCAACAGCTATTTTTCCTTAGTCCTTTACTGAATAATATAGCCTCCTTCTCAACTGATTTCAGATTCTTTCATTATCATAACAAAAGAACTTTAAATTATATTCATGTCTTATTGATTAACAATTCTGACCATACTGCTTTAATTATTATAGTTTTATTTTCAAACCGGCATCAAAAAAAATCATCCCTTCTAACTTTTGCAAAAATGTTTTAGTATTTTCACTTATTCATTCTTCCAAAGAAATGTTAAGATCATTTTAACAAATGCAAAAAAGAAAAGTGAGACAAGGTACTGGATTAAACTAAAAACAACTTGAGAAAAACCTGACACTTTAAATATATTTTGCTTCCCACCCATTTAGTCTTATGGGGTGGAGCCCACCTTACAGCCCGTTTTACACTTAGTCCTAGCCAACCATGCCCAGCCCACACTTGGGATCATGGGAGTTCAGAAAGCAATGTGCATGTTGCTACTTCCCTGCTTCTAAAAGTTCTAAAAAATAAATCTTATTTTTCCATTGATACACACAAACACACACACGTCACTTGGGTTACTACCACCTAAATCTTCAAATATTGTGAATTACACAATATTAATTAGAAAAGTCTTATAAATTATTCTGGCTGAAAAAGCCAGAATAAGTAAATTCCTTATGACTAATTTTTAAATTCAATAAATTAGTCTCTAATCCTTGACAGTATTTTATAAGATTTAGGGCTCTACAAAACATGATGAAAATTATTATAGTGCTACTAAAGGGACTTTTACCTGATGGAATCTTTTAAGATGGAGAATTAGGATAGTTGGAACAGCAGAAATGAGCAACTGCTTCCTGGCATTAGTATAAGCCCCTTCTGTTTTCTTTTCTGCATAAAATAAATTTATTTGTAAGATTCTATTTTATACATTATCTACCACATAATGTTGTCAACATTTATACAGAAACACCATACCACATTTTTAAAATATTTTAAAAAAGAGAATGAATGAATTCTCTTGTGGATGAATCTCAAAGCATTATGTTAAGTGGCAAAGAAGTTAGAGACCAAAAGGCTATGTATTATATGATTTCATTTATATGATATCCTGGAGAAGGCAAAACTATAAGGAAAAACATCAGATTGGTGAGTGTAGGGACTAAACAATGAGAGAGGGGATTAACTACAAAGGGGCCCAAGAAAACATTTTGGGGCGATGGAAATGTTTTATGTCTTGATTGTGGTTACAGGTTTATATATGTTATCAAAACTCATTAAACTGCCTAAAAATGATGGGTTTTATTGTATGCAAATTATATACATGCAAAACCTATTATATGCAAATTTAGTAAACTGATTTAAAAAAGAAACTAGACTTCTGGTTACATGGTATCTCTACTCCTTTTCAAAATCACTAAAATTAAAAAAATGGTTCTTTTAAAGGCACATTCTTATACAAAGAATAGAAAGCTGGAAAGGAGATAGTCTAGTAGTAACTTATGACAATGCCCTCCAGCCAAAGACCACCAGAAACACATCTGTTAATTGATAAAATCAGCTCATCATTCATTGCAGTGTAAAGAGATCATGTTTCATGGGAACCCTGGGGCATTTCAACAGGAACTTGTTAGACAGGACTTGAATTGAATTTGAATATAGCCAATTGCATATTTAACTTGGATTAATATAATCTGGTATTTCTTCCTTCTCCCATCTAGACGTTTCCTTAATTACTAATGTATTAAGCATATCTTTATTGTGATGCTTTGATAATTAGGGACTTGCTGACACTGGAAAGTGGGCCTCTACCACAGCGAGCTCATTCCTAAAGATAGTAAAAACTTAAGTGTGCTTTCATATGCAAAGCAACCAGTACAAAACCTATACCCCAGCTACCTCCTTTATTGGACTCATACTCTAAGCCACTATCCACCAGCCCTAATCACACCAGGGCCAGGTACCAGAAAACTAGAGACAGCCCCTATAGCCCAGAGCCCCCTGAAATTATTCAAAGCTAGTCAGTCCTAAACCTGTTTACCCTGCCTCACCTACTTCTTCCCTTGGAAACCAAGATAAAAGCAATTGCCCTAGTTTCCCCCTCAGCTCCCTCTACCTCCTGTCCCCACATTATAATTAACAAACTATCATTTCAGTGGCAACTCATCTCCTGATCTGTTGGCCTCACCATACCTGAAAAAACCTATATTTTGAAACTAGTCACTAAGAATCAGAGTATTCTCTCCACTTAATCAAGGCTAGAGATGCACTGAAAATTTCTTACTTGACAAGTTAACTTTTTACCATTTTTCTGTTGTCAACTAAACACAGTTATTGTTTTGCTAGTTTTATAATACATAATAATTTAAAATCCTCAAATTTATATCTTATGATTATATACTAGACTGATGGGATTTATGAAGCATCTTAATCTCATCATTGATCTCACAAGTGATACAATTTAAGTTTTAGGGAAATTTCTTCTGCAAAGATTTCAGATAGTCCCTTGAAATAAGATTATGTGGATTTGTATTTTCAAGGCAGAGATGAGTATTTCATGATCATCAATTTATTTTTATAAAAATCTATTGACAATTTACTCTGCCCAGTCAGTGTCTTCAGTGCTGAGGTACACATATGTAAAAATGAATAAAACAATCACTGCCTCCAAGCAGCTCAAATAGGGAGACAAGTTATTAGGTTCTTCTCTTTGGGATCTATAACCAACTAAGTAACTGACTACCAGATAATCCATGAATAGCAAAAAAAAAAAAAAAAAAAAAGCTAAATATTTACCTGTAGTACTGGTTTCCCTTTGGTACTTCTGTTTCTTTTCAGTACAATTCTCACATAGAAGCTTGTTATTTCCCATTAGTAATTCCATAGATGTAAACTGGTAGAGACAGGACTGAACTGAACATTCTTTAGAAGTAGTTATATAACTCTGAGAAAGGGTCTGAAAAGCATTTTGGGGACTATGAGACATATGCTTCTCCTCTGAAAAACATAAATTTGGAAGATTTAGTGGCTCACTTTCTTGGACAAAATCTCTATCTCCAGTTACAGTGTTGCTTAAATGAAGTTTGGAAATAGCTTCAGATACTCCCTCATCACCACTGTCAGTCTCTTTGGTGGGTGGTTCACTTGCTGATGGATGGTGAAAGTATCCATTTGTGTGCATACAGCATCCACTACTGGATCTTAACAACATAGTCTGTTCTGAAGCACTTTCAGATTCTGAATCCTCACTGTCAGCATCAACACTACTTTCAGAATGGCTGGCTTCTTTTTCACTGCCATCCGTAGGGCTTTCAGTCAGCGCTGATTCTGCATTAGTGAAGCTTGCAAACACTGAAGAATCCCCTTTCATATCAAGGTTTCCATTTTCCTGGTATATGACAACAGCTTTATCTTCTCCAGATGATACTTTTCTTATACGTTTTCTGCCATGAATAAGTTGATTCTGTAAGTTGACAATGTTTTCAAAGAAAAGAATCTTGTGAGCTTACTGAAAATAACTGCCAATACATCTTACTTAAACGTTCCACTATTATTAGATATATATTATTTCTACTATCTCTGAAATCCATTTCCTAAATCTACACAAATTACAATCAGTAGAAGATATACTAATAAGTAGTTTTAATTTTAAAATAAACCTTTACACAAGACACCAACAATAGTTGTTCCCTATTTGCAGAGAAGGGAACAGGACTTTTGAGAATTGTGCTGTGAGGACGGATTTTCAAGTGTAAACTTCTGCATAATCTCTATAGTCTTTCCACTTTGAAAGCCTTCTATAGAGTAAGTTAAATCTGATAGTATATCAATTTGCCAAGTAAGTATAAACAACATCATGTAAAAAATTTTTTTAATGAAGTAAACATTTTTATTGATTTTTAAAAATTTATTCAGGATAACTCAACAGCCCGGTGTGTCCCAAGTGAAATAACATGTCTAGACAATGGTCAACGCGACAGAAAGAGACATCAAACTTGATGGGCACCTCCTTGATAGAAGTCTACACCACCACTTATAAGTTTTCTTGCCCAAAATTAAATAATCATACCTAAACCTAATTAGGCCTCTAGATTGAATTGCCTTAGAGAGAAAAGAACACAATAAAAAAATGAATTACTATCAATGTGAGAATGTACAAAACTGCTTTAAAAAAATGACCTGATTTCTTCAAAAAAATAAATTGCAAAGGAAAAAATGGGGGTTGGGGAAAATCTGTAGCTATGATAATGGTACTGTGGTTATGTAGTTAAAAAGAGTATCTTTTAGAGACACATTAAACTATATGATATATTTGAGATTTTTTCCAAAATAATCTGGGGTAAGGAAGGGGACAATGTGAGGTAGATATAGATAAAACATTATTAGCCATTAACTGATAACTGTGAAGCTGAGAATTGGGTATACAGGAGTTTATTATACAATTTTTCTACTTTTATATAATTTTGAAATTTCTCTTAATAAAAAGTTTTAAAAAAACAAATGTCTCACAAATGCACATAATCTTACCTTATCTTTAGATGACGAAAGCTTCTTTGTTGCTCCGGGTTTATGAGTATTTTCTATAGTAACAATGCCAGTGTACTGATCATTATCTGTCTCCTGTGAACTTCTATATTTACTCATTCTTCCCCAAAATAATGGTTTTGAAACCTATATAGATGCCATGTACATAACACAAAACCTCTTTAAAAAATATAATCTGGATATCATCTACTTTTTAAAATTCTAACTCATTTGAAGTATAATTTCCTTAACATTCACTCTCAAAATATAAACCATAAGGGTTTAAATTCCTTGAGAATAAGAACTATATCAAACTTTATGCATACATATACAAACCCCAATATTACGCTGTATAAGCTCAATTTCTGTATATAAAAAATAATGACTCATATTTGATAATATACTCAACAAATGTCCACATATACAAATATATAAATGCCCTTCACAAAAGATGTATTATTAAGTTTTCTCCTTACCCTCTCTTCTATTATAGGAAGTGAAATATCAATAAAAGGATCTTTCACCATGGAGATCTTTAAGAGAAAATATATTGAGACCTTCAGTTAGAATTACAATATAAAAGCTTAAAGAAATCGAACTTCTCAGGCAACTCAAAATATTAACTTAAAAAACATTACTGGAACACTAGCAATTTAATTGGGTATAGCAGCACATATCATTAATCAAAATAAGATATCTCAAAACGTTAATACAACTCAGTTTAATTTTATAATGTAAATATAACTAACCTATAATATTTAAAGCAACTTCAAAATTAACTGTATAGAATAACAATGATTAACTAAAGATACAAACATATTTTTAGTGAAATCAGTGCCATAACATAAAATATGAAACGTTAAAAAAAAAGCCATTTAAAAAGCCAGAGTTTGACTGTGTTTTGTAAATTCTTTAGGATAATTCTGTTTTAAAAGATACTCTAGCTTGTGAGAAAGAAATCAACTTCTATGTTGTATATTAGAAACTTTTAAGTCACAGCATTTTGACACAGTCTGTGCATCAAAAAAACAGGCTAAAAAGACATATATAATTCTGATTGTATAAAACTAAAGAAGATAGACAGGTACTCCATAATCTCCATAAGGAGAATGTACATAAACTCTCTCTTTTACAATAAAACCTGACAGAAGTTTAAGCTGATCACACTCTAAGCCATATGCTTTCAGAAATATTCTTCATCAAGCCATTGAAAACCTATAAAAATTTATACATCTTTAAATTGTTGTTAAAGTACAGATGGCATTTCAAATAAAAATTATCAATAAATTCAAAGATGTTAATTTAAATCTACTTAAAAAAACAACTTAAGTCCTATAAAAGTAAACTTTAAATCAAATGTGGTAGGTCACCCTAGGTTATGTTCCTACATCAAATTATTTCTTTTGAAGCTATATTTTAGGGCAAAGAGAAAATTCACAGTACTTTCTCTTTCATTTTAATACAAACAAGTAGTTAATACATCCAAGACTATTAAAACAGGATAAGAGAACTCCACAGGTTTCTCGAGAGGAAAAATAACACATCTACTTTTAAAAATTATAAATTATGTTTACTTTCTAGGAGTAAAGAATACTATTATGTATCCTTCTGTCACAAAAATAAGTGACTGCTGATGATTATGTGAAAGAAAATGTACATGACTGTAATCTATTCCATGTTGAAATGAATTTTAAAGTACTTACATTGGCACATTCTTCACACATGACTGTGCTAGTTAATTCACCAATAAAGATCCGATCTATGAAGTTCATTTTCACACCTTCTCTTCCATATGCTGTAAAAATAATGCTTTTTAATGCAAAAAACATGTCAACCATCAAATGTAACATGCTTCCCCCCCCCACTGTTGATTAAACAGAAATCTAAGACAGATATCTAGTACCACATTTAATAGTGTATTTTACTTTAAATGTTATAATGCCTTTCTCCTTTGCAATTCTATAGAGAAAATATGACTATCAACTACAGTATTCTTCAAGAAATAAACTGCTCTTAAAAGTTAAATTAAGTAGAGCAATCACCACTATTTATACTACACTGCAGGTACTTGCTTTAAGCCCTTTAAAGCCTCTGCACCTAACCTAGAGGTAGGGGGATGGGAAAAGAGATAATGCTTTTAGTGCTACAGATGCCAGGACCATAACTATGGAAATGACAGAGTAGTCAGGGACAAGTAAACACAGAACAGTGTAAAGAATTAAGATGGCAATTAATAATTTGTGTGTGTGTGTGTGTGTGTGTGTGTGTAAACTGCTATATAAAAATGTCAAAATTATTGTTTAAAAATATTTATAAATCAAAGAAATTACGCCAATAACTTCCTTCAAAATAGTCTTGGGTTGAGAGAAAAGAGAGAAACATAATACCACATGAACTGAATGTAGTTTAAATGGGATGGTGGGTATATGGGACTTCATTATACTGTTCTAATAGAAATTTGAAATTCTCCCGAGTAAATACCAGGGGAAAAATATATTAACAAACCTAATCACTTCTCTTTCAAACTTTTTTTCTATCCTTTTTGGGTCTTTACCTTCAAATTACAATCAGCATTTAACATAATTTTAAAATATTATTTGAAGCACTAAATGACAGAACAGACATATCCAGATGTATTAATAAACATTTATTAATTATGATAACTAATTAGAAATTATGGTAAACTAAATTGTTTCATTAAAAAAATTGTACGAGAGATTAAAAATAGAAAAGATTACAAAACTAGAAAGAGGTGAAAGAAAAACTGGGCAGTTATTATAAACATGCACTAGATGGCACTATCTCAAAACAAAAGAACAAAGAGTATCAAAACTGAATCTTTATTTTTTCAAATCTTGAACCCTTAACTGTAATATAAAGTTTTGGCATGTATATCACAATGTATATTTGTTTATAAATTATATGTAGTGTGTACATATAATGCTACAAAAATACAGAAGTTAGAAAAGAGAATAAAATACAAATAATATTTTTAAATGTCTTCTAAAAATGATGACTTCATACTACTATTAGTTAATATCTCAAGGCAGAATATACATTTAGGACAGGGTAAATCACTAATAACAAGAAATATAAACCCACATGTAAATGTTTATAATAATAAATGATCTGCTTAGATTAGATCATCATTGTTTGTGCCTCATAATTTGGCTGATGAAGAGTCAACACTGGGTGTAAAGCAGGCATGTATGCTTGACCTGTTAGCACTCTCTTCAATAAATGGTTTCCTTGAAGGAATTTTTGGAGCACTTAAGCATATTGTCTAGTTAAAACCAGATGATATCCATAAATCCAGTTATCCAAGCAGACCTCATCTGCAAAATGACACAGTATGATGAAAGTAAACTTCCAAATGAGGATGCTATTTTCAGCAACATACATACTTCACACAAAGGCATCAACATTGATCTGCATATTTCATATTAATTTTATTTTTACAAATTCACATGGATACATTCTAACATTTTGTTTCTATAATCTACTAGACTATCTTGCAGCCACTGGAATAAGCACATCTTCATTTTAAGGCCACTGCTTTAGAGAATTAGTTCACGTAATGCTCAGTTTTTTTCCTGAAAAGAAACTTTTAATATTTTCTTCTAGAAAAAATTTTTTACAGTGAAAGAGTCAACATACCTTTGACTTTTTTTCTAGTTTCATCATCAGCAGTTTTAGTAGTTGGGTTGTTAAATGCTTTTAGAATGCTCGCTTGTATTCTCTATAAAACAAAGTTAATAAGAATTTAATAAGAATCTGTTCTTTCACAGCAATATTTTTTGTATCTCTGAACAGAATTTGGCTTAGTAACAGTTCACTCCAGTCTCATCCTCTTAATAACAGAAGGACTTTCAAACAGCAAGGTACACTGGACCTCACTTCCCTAGTCTGTAAAATAAAATGAATTTTTAAAAAATTAAACAAGAAAACTGAACAATTCTCTTATTTGTGGGAGAATTGTTTAAGAAGCTCTTAAATTGGTCACTTTGACTTCCATGTAGATTATTTTATTAATATACATAAGTGACTAACATCCAAATATCAATTAATGTCCAAATCTTGCTTGTTTTGTTTGAATTTTGTTGTCAATAATGTCATGTCTTAATTAGTCTTAAGCAGCTCTTAGTAAATGACAAGATTTTTTTCCACATCTCTTACATGTGTATTAGGAAAGATCCAACCTCACAGAAAACTTTCAGAATTAAATAAAACTATATATTCCAATAAAAACTTATCTAAGCTAACAAATCATCACCTTTACACTAATTATGCCCCTAATTAGTGGATGAATTTAATCTCTGATTCATATTTTACAGTGGAGTGAAAGCTTGTTAATTATTCTTGAAAATATTTTTTCGAGTCTTAATCATAGGTTTTCATATGTGAAACCACTGTTTGACCTGAACTTCCTGGTGTAAAAATAATAATTTTGGTGTTAAAAATTTATTATGTCAAAGGGAAACTAAACCCAAACTGCAGACTTCCCAGAGAATCCAAGATACTGTCCAATGCTCAGAAGAAAATTCGCAGCCTTATATATTTAAATCATTTGAAAAGAATAAAAACAAATTAAGCAGCCAACTTATATATTTAGAAAAAGAATATCAAAACTGAACAAAAGTAGAGGAGTTAGTGAAGATAAAAGTAGAAATTGAAGAGGATAAATAAATCAAAAGACAATTTTGTGGTTGGAGATAAACCCACTAGCTAATCTTAATCAAGACAAGGATGAAAAGCATAACATTATACCCAAGGGGGGGGGACTAACAAAATTAAAGACACTTTCAATAATCACGAGAGGCTACTTTACTCAACTCTCACATAATTACATGGAAAATTCAGGGGAAAAAAAAAACAGATAATTTTCCAGAAAATTAATGCTACAAGAAATAGAAAATCTTCCAGCTTTCATGGAGGAGGAGAGGGGAAGAGAACATTGTTAAATAGTACTCCTTACAAAAATCTCTATACCCTCACAGTTCACAGAGAACGCCACAAAACCTATGTTCCAGGGCATAGAAAAAAAGGAAATTTCAAAATTATTTTCCTGAAGCATAATATTGGTACCAAAAGTTGACAGAGAGTGCACACAATACACACTAATATCAATTATGAAAAAAATTCTGAAAAAAAGCAACTGAATACAGTAACACATTAAAAATACAGTATGACCTAGAGGCTTTTATTCTAGCAATGCATACCATTATAGTAATATAAGCCATTATATTAATAAGTGTAGGAAAAAAAATTATAAGAGCAAATCCTTTGACATCCTCTATTCACTATTAGTTACCATTGTCTTAAAGTTCTATTCATTGCATTTGATAGTAAAATAAATCTCAAAGGTATAAAAATTATAAAGAAGATACAATATAATAAAGTTAATAGCCTTCACACACAAAAACCAGTTAGAAGATATGGAAAACCCCATTTATAATAGCAACTAAGAAGGTAAAATAACAAGAAACAAACTTAAGGTAAAAAATCTAAACAAAGAAAACTTTAAAATACTAAAAGACACAAAAAAAAACCTGATCGAAGACAAAGACACACGATATTCTTGGATAGGTCCTAAGAGTATAAACATATCAATTCCCCTAACTTGTGCATTTACCATAATTTCAGTGAAAATAGTAAGAGCTGGTGTTTGGGGGGTTTGTTTGTTTGTTTTTGTTTTAATGTGAGAGGTTGAAGGAGAGATCAGTTCTAAATTAGACATGGAAAAATAAACAAGAATAACAATGAAAACTGGGGAGGAGGAAAGTATAGTGAGAAATGACTAGAACCACTAGATTTCTTCAAATTCATTAAAACAGTCACAATTTAAAGTATGATCCTAGTATTCAAACAGATAGGCAAATATAATGGGAAGTTAAGAAAATGACTCAAATACATGTGAAAAATTAGTATAATTAGGGTGTTATTAATTGAATGGGGAAAGCATAACTACACAATTCAGATCACTATAGGATAGCCAAACAGAAAAAAAAGATATACTTTAATGGATCAAGAGTTAAATCTAAAAATGAATCATAAAAGTACTAGAAAACACAGGAAATTATTTTGTAATCTTGGAGAGGGAATGCTTTTTAAAGTAAAACTCAATATCCAGAAGCCATAAAAAATAATGTTAAATAAAAAAAATAAATTTTAAACTTTATATATAAAAAAATGCTTCTATATTATACGCAAAATCAAAACATAAATGACAAAGTTGGAAACACATTCTCTCCTAGTATACAAGAAAGTTTCAGAAATTATCAAAGAATCAAAATTCAGTAGAAAATTGGGCAAAAAATAAAAACAGATGAAAAGATATTGAGCCTAGTATATAAAAAAGAAATGTACACTAAAACTACCCCGAGATACCATTTTCTACCTAGCAGATGGGCAAAAATTAAACAGCCTGACAAAACAATCTTCTGGTGAGGCTATGGGAAACAGACTCCCTTATATGGTACGTTGCTGACAGAAGTGAAAATTGTATGCACATGGAAATAACTTAGTGTATATCAAAATTACGAGTATATATATCATTTGAGTCAGCAATCTCATTTCTCTATTATACAGATATACTTACACACGTGAAGATAATACATATACATTATTCATCACAGCACTGTTCATAAAAGCAAAAAACCAGAAACAACATGTAAGAAATATTCAATAAGGAACTGGTTAAATATATTGAGCTTAAAAAAAAAGTAAGGAAGCTTCCTTTCTTCTTACATGGAAGACTGCTACAATATCTAAGTGAAAAAAGACAAACTGCAGAAAGGTGTATTATAGCATATGCCACCTTTTGAATAAAGAAAAAAGTATAAATATATACACCACCAAATGAGAGTATAAACCAAGATAGATAACATGGTTAATAGGCAATATCGGAGCAATACTAAAAAGAGGCAAAAGGGAATCCCCAGGAGCAAGTTAGTAAAAATTCCAGAATGATGTCTATGCTTCAAAAGTGGGAGGCAACCAATCCAGATTAGAGCAGTGAGACTTATGAGGTAGACATACTACCAACACTAACATCCCCTCTACCATTGTACCATGTTTTTAAGCCAAGGACAGAATATATGGAGAATAAGCTGCTAATGTCTGTATTTTCCCCTCCATGCCCCACTGCCTGGATTGGCAGTGGATATATATTATCCTCCAGAATTATTCTGTTATGACCTATTCCTGAGAGCCATGAACCAGAAGCAGAAAACAGAGCAGCCTCTAGCTTTGCTCGACCAGAGAGCTAGGACCTGGTCTCTTCTACACCTCTGCTAGTTGTCTTGACATTGACATGCCTGGCTTAAAATACATTCATGACTTCCCCAGAAATAGCTCTTATAAACTCTGGGAAGCCAAAGCCAGACTACGTCCCAGAGATTCTCTCGGCTCATCCTCTTTTGGAAGCCTTCATCCAATAGTATCTAGGTTTGTGCTTGCTACTCAGTTTTGCAAAACTAAATAATATATTGTTAAGTATACATCGGTAGCTATCAAAATGAGTGGTTACCTCTGATGAGGAAGAAGTGTCTGGAAAAAAGGAACAGGTAGTTTCTATGGTACTGTTATTATTATTATTTTTTATAACTTCTGGGAGTGGTGGTGAGGAGGAGTGATAGTGATATTTATATTATGCTTTAAACTGTGTATATTTGTACACATTCTTCTATATGCATGACATGTTTCATAAGTTAACGCCCTCCCCCAATAATTGTGGAGCTGAGTTTCGTTTATTAACTGTCCTATAATCAGCGTATTATATTTCCTAGAACTGCTCACTATTTTCTTCTAGTGTATTTTGAAAGTTAATGTACAATTCGAAAACTTAAATATAAATAGGATAGGGTCTAAAAATAAACATACAGTAATCCATACCGTGTCATACTGTCATGAAATATATGCAAAGGTAAACAAAATAATAAAATGTACTCCAGAAACTACTAAAAATTAAAATAATCTCCAATTCAGACTCCAAAATTGATATAATTCAGATACTGTCTAATAAGCTAATTCTTGAAAAAAGAATTTCTTTAACCAAAATAAGCAGATTAGAATGGTATGAATTCCATGCAGGAGAAATATTTAATGAATGTAAATGAAAAATTCTAATAAATAATAATGTTCACCTGTAAATATTTAGTGTAACTGTAAAAAGCCTCTCTAGCTATTAAAAATAAAGACCTCTAACTCAACTTGGAAGTCTAAATTTATTCTACAATTTGAACATTTTATTAATTATACATGACTTTCAGTATAATTTAATAAGTCTTTACTATATTCTAAAATGTAAGCTATCATGATATCATACTCTTAATAAAAGAGTAAAAAAAAAAAAATAAAATAAAACCCCAAACAACAAAAAAGAGTAAAAACAATGAAGTTGATTAAATTATTAACTTTAAACTATTAAGCTTTGGCTTTTTTTATTGTATCACAGCCATATATTGATATTCTCTCCTCTTTACTATTAAAGAGATAATAGGTAACTTATCAATCTGAATAAAATAAATGGGTTTAGGTACATCTACAAACTCTCACTGTTAAAGAGTTGTGCTTTGAAACATTTAGATTAAAAAAACAGACTTTGGTCAGGGAGCTGTTAACTGGAGCACATTAATCAACTAGAGCTATCAAAGTTCAACAATTTCAAATTTCCATCTTCTTTTAACAAAAGAAATGCAGAAATTCATAGTTTAACAGAGATATTATGTCTTTTAAATAATCCTATCCAATAATGTATTAAAGTGTCTTTATATGTCTTTGAGAAGATAATAAAAATGTAATATCATTTTAGTGATAGCTCAAATTAAAAAGAAAAAAGGTTATTTTTCTAAGTAGAAAAGCCTGCCTATAAAAGAAGTTCTTATACTAAATTTGATTTTATTTCTCACATAACAATTTCCAATTTTGCACAAATGATCCCTTTAGTGGTCTATTCAGTAAGAGTATATTATATTCCTAAACTTTACAGTCATAAGAAAAAGACTTTAATGAAATAATATGAAAGGAGGTCAGTAGTTTTTAATCATTACTAAAAGAGTCTGGTGGCAGACATAATGCTATTGCCTTTCTTCAATTAAAAAACACATGGCAGTGACAAACTACAATAACAGCACGATTGACAGCTGTGCGGTTCCCAGGCCAGACAATGTAGCTCCTGCCTCAGTACTCACTGTAACTGATCAGTACAACTGTCCTTGTTTGCAAGACTGAACAGATCCACAGACTTGACATTTTAATTTTGCCACACCATCTAAAACCCTCAAAGAGAGGGAGAAAGATAAGAGCTTTCAAAAACCAGTGTTTCCTTCTGTGCTGCCTGAGTTTTTAAGATACTGTGAATCCTAATGCACCATTATGACAAAACAATAATTTAATTGTAACAAAGAATGCCATCAAGTAATAGAAGTGAAATAAAAAAAAAGATATAGATTTTATTGTTCTATTTGTAATTTCAACAGAAAAATAATGTAGAGGTAATTTTTAATTTCATTTCTAATGATACATGACCCCCAATTATCAAACACATTCTTGCAAATTAAAGAGGAAATAATCATTCTAGCAATTGATAGACTGAATAAAGTAACTCCTATATCATCTGCAGGCTCCAAAGTGTCAAAATACATTTATTATTCATAAAGACAGAGCATCTCTCTCCACACTGCTATCTTGTATCTTCCTCTTCAACAAGAGTATTAATAAACCCATAGTTACTGAATTAGGCTAATACTTTTCAAATAGTAAAATAATTATGCTTAAATTTTAATTAGTAAGCTTAACAAAGAATGTTTTATTTATACTGGTCACTGAAGACAAAGCATTAAAACTAAGCTTTAATAAGCAGTATTGTATAGAATTAGAAAGATCATTAGTTTGATAGAAAGACTTCAGTTTAAATCTCTATTCTTGGTATGTTTCCAGAACTAAGAAAATGTCATCAAATATTCACTCATGAGGGATTGTGCTAATGTCCCCCAAATTTAACTAATTATATATCTCTTAACTGATTTAAAAAACAAATTACAAGTAAAACATAACATAGTATTATTCTGTCAAATTAACAATTTATTCAAATTGTAACCTATTCAAAATAACTGTAAATCCCCAAGAAACTAGCTACTATAACTTAAAAGACTTAATTTTGTTTTCTTCCCAATTCAAGTCCTCAATAGAAACTGTCCATTTAAAGGGTAAGCACTGACAGCTTAGTCAACAGTCACTGAGCACCTACTATGCACAATGTACATGGGACACAGAGATAAAAGTATCAATCCTTGAGGAATATCACCACAGCCTAAGGCTACAAAAACCTAAATTTAAATAGAAGATTGTAGGGTTCTAATCAAAATGTATAAAAGTAGAGGATGGCAGAAACAGAGTGACACCTTCAAAAGTTAAATTTAAGTCAATAAACAGCTAATTAAGAATGGCACTGTATTAATACAGTTAGCCCTTTGTATCTGCAAGTTCCACATCCCTGGATTCAAACAACTCAGAAAAAATGTCATATTGTTGCTGATGTATACCATGTAGTTAGGCCTGCGATGGTACTGAACATTGGAACTGAACGTGTACAGTGTACAGACTTTTTTTCTTGTCATTTTTGCCTAAACAATACAGTATGGCAACTATTTTCATAGCATTTACATTGTATTGGGTATTATCAGTAATCTCTAGAGATGATTTAAAGTAGATGATGTGCATAGGTTACTGCTTTTACTAACACCATCTTATATAAGAGACTTGAGCATCCATGGATTTCTGCATTGGTCTGGGGTCTGGAACCAGTCTCCTGCAGACATTGAGAGACAACTGCACACTGGTAATATGAGAGAGTGATTAACTCATTCTTTAAGATTATTTCTAAGAAAATATGAGAAGCCTAATAACTCTCTTTACTGAAAAACCACCTTTTAGGAGTAAAGAAACACTATGTTATAATTCAAAGTAGAATTAAAAAAAAAAAAGGGAGAATCCACCCTTCCTAGCAACATAGTAACACCTACCACAAGCATATGAGCACTTTTCACCAGGTTGCTTTACTACATACTAATATATATATATTAAGAAGTAAATTCACCTTGAAGAGGAAATAGGATTTCACCTATTATGACAATTATGATTGACAGGGGCTGCCCACAGTGCTATACTGAGAATGACACTGAGACTGAATCCAGACTTAGCAGAGTTATTATGAATGATCGGCAATGTCTTCTATGAGTAAGAAGGGGAAAATGGAGAAAATGTACTGTGTATTTGACATCTTTAATATCTTGAATTTTCTCTGAAAAAAAAAATTTATGCTATTTGCATATGATAGCAACTAAAAAGTTGAATTTAACTAATTTAATGTTATAGTCAACAAACAGCTAATCAATTAAGGGAAAGGATTACAACATTGTTTAAGGAATCTATTCAGTCCATGAGCCATTTGTTCTCTTCTAAGAAATGTTCCCTGATCCAGGAGGCTGGGGTCCAACTCCTCCAGACACTGGTAATGGATCGCTGAGTGGATCCTAATCCAACATGGGATAATGAAGTTTTTCTCTTGGGAATTGGGATTCACAAACAGGCAGTTTCATTTTTATACATACAGAACTGCAACATGCAAACTGTGGTGTTCATGTACTGCACTCAGAGAAGCAGAGAAACTGCTCAGTCTGCAAACAGATGGATAAAAGAACCCAACAGAGCCAAAGAAACTAGAGAAATAAGAATACTTTCTGGATTCCTGAGAATCTTCCTGTCCCAACTATATCCCCTTTTACCTGGATTCTTAGATCCTTTTTCTTTTAATTAGTTTTAGTTGATTTATTTATAGCCAAAGGGTTACAAATAACAACTAATTTAGGTTAACTAATGAAAGGTAATAGGGGTTGTGAAAGGGTGAAAGAAAACAATCCTATGGTAGAAGAGTCAAAAAAGAGAGAGAGAAGAAATAGAATAGTTAGAAAAATATCAAATTACTTCTCAGCCATACATTAAAATTATGGTAGAAATTAATTCTTTCAGTTTTATATTCTTTTCTTAAAGAGTATGTATGATATACATAAAGAAATCTGACCTTTGTTTCTTCTGTCCTCACTGCATCCAGCAGATAATGCAGAAGTTCCTGACTGTCCTGTTGTTGAAAACTTTTAAATCGAGGGGCCCTATGATTTAAAAACAAAACAAAGAAAAAAAGAAAAATCATTTTATCAACAATATATTATTATTTATAAAACCACTTTGAAATTACATAGCCACAGATTCAACTTACTTCTTTTTCTAACAAGTCAAAAGACAAAATGTGATTACTATTCCAATCAGGATGAGATCTTAAGTCACCGAGAACAATATGGCTATCTTTTATTAGGCAACTACTACATGCCAAGCACATATGTTAAGTTTTACATAGGTTAAGTTACATAATCCTCAAACAAGCTTGGGATATACTATTTTCTCCAGCTTATAAATGAGGGCTCAGAGGGACTGTTTAAGTAATTTGCACAGTCACACAATAAGCAAAAACAAACAAAAAAACAGTATTCAAACTCAAGCTACTGTGATCTATTATCTTCTTACCTTAATTAATCAAATGTATGTGACTGTATTAAAATAAAGAATTATAAACTGATGTCCCTGTGAATGCATTTTAAGAATTTGACAGATTTCCAGTGTATTAATTAAATAAAAGGATCGGGTGCTATTCATAGAAACATCAATACAACAAATATTTAGTTGATTTTAGTTATATTCCTGGCAATGAACTCCAATGCTAAATGAGCATTTTTGCCTTAAATGCAAACAAGTACTAAATTTAGAAAATGCTCTATGATGAAGAAAGAATTTTGTCAAAATAACACAAAATAGTAAGACTATATTATATAAGTTTACAATTGTCTCATGGTATAGTTCACAACATACCTCATTTGATATACACAACGGTGCTATTAGGGAATTCATAATAAATAAGAACTTCATTTTACACTTGAGAAAACTGAGGAACAAGCTGAGTGCCACTGACATAAATCCAGATCTTCTGATTCTTGAGTTCAGCACTTTAAGCATTATTCCTCATTATCTCATGATACATGTTCATCCTAGTAAAGCACTAATGTGAGGCCCTGGCGCTAAAAAGCTATTCAAAACAGGTGTGAATCTAGCCTGTAACAGAAATCATTTTACTACTACTACTCACTCTTGCTAAGAAGTACCACACAGCATAATCATGTTAAGCACTTTCATTTATTCCCTTAATGAGCTTCCCTTTCTGCATGTTGTGAATACTGTTCACTTCCTAGATCAGAGATGAGGACAGAAACTAAGATAGACACCAATTCCAACCCTATTTGGGCCTCTACAGCTAGACTCTATGAAAGGCAGAAATTGCATGACACTATACTTGTGCTGTATTACAAAAGTTTAGTGGAGTGGAAGAGGACTAGAGGAGGAAGGCGAATCCTTCAGAGATCCTCACCAGCTAGGCAGCAGGTAGGAGGAGACAGTTTATAGCTTTTGAAGCAGGCACACAGGAAGGAAATTGGTCCCGAACAAAGGAGAAACTGTCCCTACCATCTCTCTGCCTATAGCTCCAACTCAGCCATGCACAAAGCATTTCCTGTCTTCTAAACCACTGAAGAAAATTTACTAAGCCTAGATTTTTTTCTTCTTCTTTTACCTAGGACTGGGGAAAAACTGTGACTTAAAGACTCCCTAATGGAGCCAATCTGAGCTTCCAATACCAAAAGAGACCTTCAAGCTTAAAGGATAAAAAGAGAAAAATCACCAAATATATGAAAAGATTCACCCTATTCAAAATAAGAAAAACACTATACATTCACAGGAAATGTACCTTAGTAAAAACATTACTGTGGAAAAGAAGAAGAAACCTTTAAAAAACTCAAATTTTAAGAGGAAATTGTATGTCCACTCATTAAACAGGAATAGACTGTCAAGAAAAAAAAAATTAGAATGAGAGAATTGTAGAGATGTCTTTTGAATGAAGATCAATCAGTCCATGCATGATCCAGAAACTACTCCAAGCACAGCAAATGTAAAGAAAGAAAAAAAAGAGTCTTAAGTGAAATTCAGTACAAAAAACCCAAAAAACAAAAAACCACAAACAAAACAAAACCCACAGAGCAAAAACAGAACACAAAATAGTAGACAGAGAAAATAACAAGACTTGATAGGCCCTGGGCCTGAAGGGTGAAGAAAACTAAAAATACTTTGCATCAGACAGAGCCAGGCTCATAGGTTAAGGATTGTTGATCTTCCTTCCTGAAAGAAAGCCTTTGGGCAAATGTTGCCTAAGGCTACAACAGAACACAGTCTAGGGACCTGAAGCTGAGCCAGACCTTCTACAGACTCTTCTCTGAGACCCACAGAAAGATAACTGTGAACCAGTAAGACACCTGGATCTCCAAGGCCAGCTTAGAGGACAGGGGTGAGGCTATCTTAAAATAAAAAATTTTTAGGTAGTGAGAAGGAGGGTATGAGAAGGGAGGTGATGGAAAGAAAGGGGAGGTGATGGGAGTGGCATGGAAACAAAAGGCATAGAGAAAATGGAAGAGAGCAAAGGGGCCAGAGATAGAAGAGGACAAACAAAAAAAATCTACTCCAAAGAAGTCTATAAACAAATATTATAAAACACACAGATATTTAACTTAAAAAAAAAATCAACTGAAATGAATTTATTCCAAATAAATTTTATAGAACAGTCCCAATGAAGTTACAATAAATATGTTGAGAATGTCCAAAAACAAAGGCATACTGCCAATAAAGGCCTAGATATTAAAAAAAAATTGGAAAAAAATTAAATAAGAACATGTTGGTTATTAATTAGCCAGTTAAAAATATTAGCAATAATAAAATAAAATCACAGATGTAAAAATAAAAGGACAGGATACTAAACTACACAATTGAAGGGTGAATTAGTAAATTAGAAGGTAATACAGAAGAACATACATAAAATACTATACACTGTACTTTCATTCTATCTTGAGAATTTGGTGGCACTCCTTAAAATAGATGACACCACAGAATAGTCTTAAGGTAAATCTAACAAAGTATGTGTAGGATTTGTAGTTTGAAAATCACAAAACTCTGATGAGAAAAATCAAAGACCTAAATAACTGAAAAGACATATCATAATCACGCATGGGAAGACTCAACATTAAGATATCAATGCTCTCCAAACTGATCTACACATTCAATGTAACTACAGTTGACAAACTAATTCTAAAATTCATATTAAAAAGTAATAGAACTAGAATAGTTAAAAAAAAAAAAAGAGGAGGAAGGGGAAAAGAAAGAAGAGGAAGAAGAGGAGAAAGCTCAAGGACTCACATTACTCAATTCCAAGATTTCCTATGAAGCTACCGTAATCAAGACCTTGCAGTACTGGTGCAAGGACAGATCGATGTAATAGAACAGGGTCCAAAAACAGGCCCAACAAATATGACTTAAATCTTCACCTTATTTTTTAAAAATCACTTTTCTTCATATATATCTCTTTTTAAAGTAAACACAAGAAAGCAAAAGAAAATGTAATTTTTAAACGTTTTCAAACAATGTTTGACCAGTCATTCTATTTATCCTACCTATGTATTCTCTCAAGTGCAATAAGATGTATACACACACATACACATACACATATGTTAAATCTAATAAGTTATATCCACGTGTACTATAGAGAAAGATGTACAAAATATTAACCAAAACAAGCAAGCTGCAGATAATTTGTGTCCATATATGCAAAACCACTTTTGAAAATTAAAAAAAAGATAACAGTTTGAATTTTTTTCTGAGTACTTATTTTAATAATTTAAATTCTTTTAAAAATTATTTTAAAATATCTTTATAAAACCACAATAAAATGATACAAAAAGCTACTTTTAGTAGAGTCAAAAACAAAGATCTAAAGCATATAATGTCCTAAAAACTTTAACTTTATGAGGCACCCATGTCTCAGATTTTTCAGGGTTTCTGCCGAGCAAATGAAACATATAATAAACTCTCCATACTTTGGACTACACTTAAAATACCATGGCACATTAAGCAAAGTGAAATAAGCCAGTCACAGAAAAAAATACTGCATGATTCCATTTATATGAAGAATCTAAAACCATCAAAGTCATAAAATCAAAGAATGGAATGGTGTTACCTGGGGCTGGAGTAAGAAGAAGATGGGGAGTTGCTAATAAACAGACATAAAGTTTCAGTCAAGAAGTTAAATAAACTCTACAGATCTCCTGTATAATTATTGTATCTATAGTCATCAATAATATATTATATACTTAAAAAAGTTTTAAGAGGATAGAGCTCATGTTATTTTCACAATAAGATTTTTTTTAAAAAGAAATTAACATTGGTATAATACTATGAGATAAAACACAATACCATGGCATAAATAAGGAGCTTAAATTAAAATAAAATTTTAAAGATTATAGATATACAAAAATGTAAGTTCTTAAATTCACTTAAACTCTATTTGCCTCAAAGCTCATCTTTTAAAATAAACTATGTTAGATTATCTATTATAGTAAATTTCATATTTTATAGTTCTATTTTCTTACTTTATAGTAGTATATTGTGAGGTTCTGAATCAAGAGAGACCTGTATTTGAATCCTGGCTTGGGGTAAACTACTCGACTTCTAAGAGTCTCAGTTTCCTTATATATAAAATAGGGATAAATAATCACTTCATAGCAGTATAAGACATAATTTACATAAAGCACAGAGCTGAAACTAAACATGTTCTTTCTCTTCGTAGTCTAGGCAATAATACCAATGTTACAGTAAGAGTGAAATTATTCATATTAAGTGATAAATACAATAATATTTTGTAACTCATGCTTATTTATATTAAGAATATACATGCACCCACTTCTGACAAAGCTGATTGAAAAGAACTTTAGGAGAAAGTGGTCCTTTTTCAGTTTCCTTCATGCTGTGAAGAAACAGGAACAAGGCTGAGGTCAATGGTCCAGGGCTTGAAAGTTCCACCATTAATGGATCCTTTAAAAACATAACCAACCCTTTGTAAGAAATATATATTATTTAAAATCTAAGAGTTATATTTTGTTTAAATGATGACAACTAAATTGCCTTAACTGTATTAAGAAACTTTATTCCCTCATATAAAAATAAATATACAAAAATAGAAAATGGAATTAAATGCCTTATCTTAAAAAATACAGGTATTCTCATACCCTATGCCCTTTACATAATAAAACTATTAACTTAAGAATGAAATCACTAATCTTTAGTTGCTTGTTACTGTTCCTTAATGTGCTCTCCCAAATAGCAAAATTATTCATCTACTTGATATTTGTACATCTTTATAATTATAAATTATATTAGCAAAACTTCGTACCCTTCTTTTCCCCAAATATATAAGGAATGAGAAATTAAATCACAAAATTGGTATACCATCTCCCTCTTGTAAAGAAGAGACATAAAGCTTGACAAAAGCAGCTAAAATTGTGTAAAGGATCAATGCATTTTATTATAGAATTTTTTCCACCAAGTTTTGTTTTCTAAAATGTTACCATCACCAGTAATTCCCTCTCCTTACAATAAATAAAAAGTACATTCCAAATATAATCTTCAAATATTAGAATGTTATCTTCTAGGACAACTATTATGTTGTCTCATTTGTGTGTTCATGTAATACATGTTACGTATATATTTCATACCAACTATCCTTAAAAATCCACCACCTAACTAAAACCACATAAAGGACAGGCTATAATTTTCCATAGCTTTTGAATATCAAAGTGCTTTCTGCTATGTTAAATAAATTAAAAGTTACCTCAAGTGTCAAAAGTAAAATCTAAAGCAATTTCAAAGTCCAAGCACTAAGGTGTAGTATCTCCTACTCCAAAATAAAGCATTTTTAGACAAAGGAGAAACCTTTCAGAACTAAGTGAGTAAATAACCGTAAGTTTTAAAAGTACACTTAAACTTTGAAAGCTAATGTAAATTTGCTGATGAGAATGCAATATGGATGAATCTCACAAACATTGACAGGAAGAAGCCAAATCTAAAAGAGTACATATTGTATGATTTCATTTATGTATATTATTAAAACAGGCAAAATAAATCTGTCCTGTTAGAAACCAGGCTAGAGGCCATCCTTGTCAGGTAGTGAGGTAATGAATGGAAAGCAATCCGAAGGGGGCTTCCAGCTGTTTCTTGAACAAAGTGTTAATTTCGTTTTGTGAAAATCCATCATCTATGTAATTGTGATGTACACTTCTCTGTATAAATAGTTTAATAAAGTTTTTAAAGTAAGAACACTGCTGATATGTATACAAACAATAACAAATCGAATTCAGCAACATATAAGAATAATAATACATCATAACAAGGTAAGTTTGTCCTAGGTTAACAAGATAGGTTTGAAAATCAATCAGTGTAATTTGCCACATTAACAGAGAATAAAGAAGATACACTATACGACAATCTCAATAGATGCAGGGAAAGCATTTAACAAAATTCAGTATTCATTCATGATGAAACTTTCAGAAAACTAGGAATAGAAGGGAATATCCTCAACCTTATAAAGAACACCTATGGAAAACCTACCATTAACTTCATTCTTAACAATAGTGAAACACTGAATATTTTTGCTCTAATTTGAAGATTAAGGCAAGGATGTTTGCTCTCATCTCATCATCTATTCAATATATTACTGGTGGGTCAAGCCAGTAAGGAAAAGAAATAAAAGATTGCAAAGGACAAAGTAAAACTGGTGATTGAAAGAGTCGTGATCTACACTGACAGTGTCACAGCTCTGGTCATCTGTTTGTCCTAAAAACCTAAAACGTAGATTGAAAATTCCCTCTTAAAAGTGACACAAACCTAAAGTGATCAGCTATAATATCTAATTGTCATATAGTAATCTTGAGACACAGCTCCACATGTGAAATACTTAAACTTAACATCCAATCACATTTCATATGAAATCTTTTCAAATGACTAAGCATTAACTTCCATTTAGTAGAGTAGGCTTCACTATTTCACTATACTTTAGGAGAAGACCCTGGAATCTACCAGAAAAATTTTAAGAAGCTGAACAGGCAATGAATTTACAGTTTGCCTTTTAATAAAATATATATATATATATATATATATATATATATATATATATATATAATCTTTCAAAACTGCCTCCTTGGAAGAAAAACCTAAGATTATTACATTGGGCGAAGAATTTTTAGAACTCCTCTTTAAGTACTTTTTAAAAGCCAGATTATGAGCTACACATATACTCTTTCTTCCTCTAAAACACACACACACACGCACATGTGCACACAAATCAATTTCTAACTAAAATCATTATTACCAGTGTCAATGACCTCTAGCCAAAGATCACCAAGAACATACCTATAGTTGAACAAGGTGGGTTTAGTACTTGTTGCATTGAGGGAGAACATGAACCACAAGGAATCATAGGGTGTCTCAATAAGAGGGTATTCAAAAGAACCAATATAGGATTTGGGCTTTAGTTGGATCATTTAAGGAAGAGTCTAAGGAAAGTAGAGGTCTGCTCTTACTTGGATGCTGTCAGAAAGTAGGAATAGTTCTACGATTGGGTAACTAGTTAACTTTTATATTTGGGTGGCGAGAGACTAGAACGAGAATAAAGCTATAGCTAGTAAAGAAACAGCACTCACTCACTGGCTGAGAGAGGGTGCTTAGGATTTTCTAAGAGGTAGAGTAAACTTGTTTTTGTCTGTGTTTAGGTAAAATTATGAAGTGGACTTGCTTTGTCTCATTTTATCAGTCTCAGAGTAACCTAACCTGAAGTTAGTATTTGAATAACAGCCAAGCTATGGGTGCCAGGCCAGCATTTGAATGTTAGAGACTGCTTTTACTACCTCATTAGCTTAAAGACATTATCAGACCAGGCTTCAAAAAACTTTTAGATGCTCGCTTTAAAATTACACCTACTTTAAAGGGGAAAAAAAAATGCTATATTTAAGCATTGTCACCAGTAACTACAAAATAGGAGTCCTAGACAATTTGCCCAAAAAATGTCAAACTACTTTTGTCTTTGCTAGCAATTTGTTTGAAAGTTAACTCAATATTTTTGTATTGCTTGACCCATATGTTCTAAACATATCTTAAAGTTATGATTTTAGAAGTTTTAAATGTTTTGTTTATCTTCACAAAAGGCTTTTGAATTGTTTTTTTCAAATCCCCTAGCATCTCAGTTGATAGACCTGAGAAACATTAAAGACAGATTTTTAAAACGTCAGTGTCTCATCTCAAAAGAGCTCTTATCCAGATTATTAGACTTCTTACCAACTGAGAGTCTGCAGAAGGAAAAATCTTGAGTTTTGTACCATTTTCTTTGATCTCATTCATCAGTTCAGTAAGAATGTAAGACTGTGCCAAGTTCTAAAAGAAAACAAAAGTAAACTCTTCTAATTCAGTTATAATATTTTTGGAATATTATATAGAATATATTTTATAGAATAAATAGATTTTATGTAATAAATTACTTTCTCAAAGTTTCACATTTCATCTAGCATAGCTAAAATTTTTAAGTTTCAAAAATTTAATTGGATATATTTTATATTTAATGTCACGATTACTCAGAGCCATGATAAAATAAAGAGAAGACATTTCAGAAGCAATGTGGAAAAGGTATATGGATGTATATGACAATTGCTAAGACGACCTAAAACATACAAAAGCAGAAATTTAGTCATTTGACAGTCTACAGGTGTGCAAATACAAATTAATTAAAATTGTCTTCTACATTTTACAAAGCTTTCTGGTGGCTCTTACCTGCATGACTGCATTAAAAAAGCAAGTATTTCCTAAATTTGTAATTCCTTTTACGGATGTTACATTGCTGCCTTTTCTTCCTTTTTTTTTCCCACCTGTTTCATATTTTTCTTCACAAAGTTTTATGATTCTAGAAAGTGCACCTAAGTTAGAGAAAACATAACTGACATAAGATGTCAATCATTTTATATAATTTAAATATATTATTTAAAAATTAAATTGACATTTCTCCTGAATCAATGTTCCCGAAGGTCAAGAACACAAACAAAAATAAATGTCTTGGGTTTTATATCTTACTGCTAAAGAAATTAATTTTATATTAATATAAAATCTGTAACTCATACAACATTGCAGAATAAATTTTGGATGAATTAAAAAATTAAATATAAAAGAAGAAAACACCCAGCTCTTGATTTCTAAATATCATTCCTTACTAAAAGAAATGAAGACACCTTGAAGAAATGGGTGATTCTTAACTGTGGAGCAGCAAAGAGGCAAAATAAACCTATGACATTTTTATTGAGCCCAAAAATAAGGAAGTGCTCAAAAAAAGTGATGAGTATGTCAAAATACACAGGTTATCATTTTGAGTAGGTTCCCACTTGTCCAATCCGTGTCAATTTGAATATCAAAACGAAGCAAGGCACTAATAGATTATTATTCACAAGACAAAATAATAATATATTAGCCTAAACTGAAAACAGATTTTAAAATGGGGTAAAAGAGAGGAAACTCTTCCTTAGAAGAAAATGCCAACTAATAAACAGAAGAAATGATGAAATTAGAAAATCACCATATAGTGGCAATTTTTTATATTGTTCTTGGAACTTTTCTGTAAGTTTGAAGTTATCAAATAAAGTTAAAAATTAACAGAATTATAATATAAAAAGTAAAATACCTAAGTGTATAGTACGTAAATGCAAATTTTAAGTTTACTATAACTTAAAGCATTAATGCAGATTTACAAATTATAGTATCAGTTCAAGTTTAATAACAATATGAAAACGGAGAACAATTCCTAACACAACAGATATCTATTTAACAGAAGATTTCTTTCTGAATCATTATAATATGAAATTTAATAGAAAATTACCAAGTTCTCAAATCTTTTGGTTTTAACTAAATTTTCTTTTAAATTACTTTCACGCCTCAGATTTTATAGTTTTTTACAATTATATGTTTTGTTCATCTAAAATTGACATGCTACCCTGCATTACTAAATAACTTGTAAATGTTTGGTTGTCTCTCCCTCCAATCAGATTGATGGAGATCAGGGAATGCCTCTTATGACCGCTTTTTTTCTCACAGGGGTGTGTTGTTTGGGAGAATGTATGTAATAAAAATTCAACATAAATGAAAACCTAGTAGATTAAAGAGAAAACATAGTAGACTTGTAGTCTTCCCTGTCTATGATGATTTGAGAGGAGGTCAGACATCTCCTCCCCACCTCACTCTTCTGTACAACAGCATTAAGGGAGATAAACAGAGGTGGAGGCAATCCTGTTCTCAGGATATAAGGAAGAAACACCAAAAGAGAAATTTTAGTCTATGGTCCTGGCAGACGGATGTCACGTACATCCTATTAGTTCAAATATGGATTGACTTGGCACCTTTGCCTTTTGCCCTCTCTTCAAAGGCATCTTAGATATGGGGCTCCAGTATCAACCAAATGGGATTATTAACACATTTTTTTTAGAGTTTTCAGAAGGATTAAATGAGCTATTTGCAAAGGACCTTGTATAGTAAGCACTATGTATCTTCATGAACTATCCTTCACATCCAATGCTTATATGCTCTCATTTTTTTTCTTCTCTTTAATCATTTCTTGTACTTTGAGGTTTTCTTTTTTTTCAAATTTATCTCATTTCTAATTAGATTTTCTACATTGCTAATATGAATTTTGCCTTTTATATTGACCATTGTTTTCATAATTTTTGGTATTTCTTTTGAACATGTAGAAACATCTTATCTCCTTGAGAAAAATGAATTGGTGGTTTCTAAGATGTTTCTAACATTAAGCAAACCTCTTGCATGGAAAAGATTTTTCCTTCAAGTCTTTTCTCCTATCCTGTGATACAACCAATTTTTTTTTCATAAATCTTATTACCTGATTTTTCCTTTAATCCTGTTTGCTTATTCTTTAAACAGTATTGGTTGTTATTCGATGTCTGTTTTCCTGATACTGAAAGAACTGTTTTTAATTCTCAAACCTAGAATTCCAAGTTAACACAGAAAAGAACTAGCAAGACAGATCTCTTCTACTGTCCTCCAGATACTATTGTAAGTGATAAAATTCAACTCCACACTAGAGCTTGGGGGCAAAGGCTAGTAGTACAATTAATGAAGAAGGTCACTGAAGTGCAGAGGCCAGGTATGGAGAAAAGAAAAAGCACGAAAAGGCCATACAGTATTCAAACTCGCAAGTGAATGCAACAGCAACTGAAAAAAGCCAGTATGTGCTTAAGAAGCACTACACAAACAAGAGGAAGTCCCATAGGATACTGGTTGGGTTTATAAATGAGAGCAGTCCACCTCTTCATTATATCAGAGATTCCAACTAGAGGCTCAAATCAGCAGGCTCTCAGACAGCCGTTGCCACTAGATGGTTTGTAAAGATTTTTAAGAGATTTAGGATGAAAGAGTAATTAAATCCAAGCATTACCCCATCTTTTAGGGCAAGACTGTTACTGATTTTACATTTACAAAACTCAGTCTCCAACAGGTTAAGTCCATGGTCACAACAATATTTTTATTATAAATCCACTGTCATTTTACCATCTAATTTCTCTTTGGTTAATTATGCACAATGAGTAGAACTATAAAAGACAGTAGGGCAAGATTCTTACAGATTTCAGTATATGCAACCCTGAACAATTATGATTCCTCAAAAGCATTTCCCTTAGTTAACATTCTTAATAAATGCTACCATAATATTTTTCAGCTTAACATAAAAACAGAGTGGTTGGGGGAACTAAATTATATGGATGATATTAACCATATTTAAATATATAACATGTATAAAGATATATTTATTAATCACTTGGAAAAACACTTCCAGAAATAAGTTTATATTTGAATCTTATAAGAATCGTATTTTTAAACTGTAACATGCAAATGATTTATGTATCTGAATACCACTTTTACCCATCAGTTTTCAAAACATCTGGGATAGCAACCTAAAGTAAACAATGTTCAGAAGACCATATGGACAAAACTGCAGGCAAAAAAAAAAGCATAAACATATGGAAAAACAGATTTTACCCTTCCCTTCAGCAGTGAGGGATGACAAATGTCGAACCTAGATACATCCACGCTTCACTGTGCGATGCTTTTCAGCACCACCTGGCTCTCCATGCAGAACCACCAAATATGGACAGCACTGCCAGAAAGAACATATCCACAGGGCAATGGCAATAAAAATAGTTTATTTCATGGTTAAATAGCCACTTCACACAAGTGACAAGGATCTGTTTGTTGACTTTTACGTGTAAACCTATGAGAACATATTCAAAATTAATTATACTATTAGACTTAAATGTTAAATAGATCAGATAATTTAACTAGAAAATAAAATGACATTTTCTAAGAACTATTTAAATTTGTTTCATCTACAGTGAAAGTTTTTCATTTTACAAAATAGCACATTTTATAAAATGTAACAATTCAAATTGAATTGATCTGTCAAATGTCTACTGTGTGCCAAATACTATATGAACCATTATATTTATTCTTTTATGGTTTATGACTAGAGTATAAGGAACTGATAAATAGTGAACAGCAAGGAGATAATTAAGCCTTAAATTCATGATATCTAAGTAAAACTTTTAGAAACCAAGCATGTACACTTGTTCCCTAAGAAATTGTCAGCTGAGAGTTTAAGATTCTAGCTTAAAACAAAGGTGTCTGAGAATCAGTCTCAACTGACATATAAACAGGTAAATGTGTTTTAATAAAAAGAAATTTATTACTTCTATTGAATGATTACTGATCATTGATTTTAGAGACAAAAAAGTTTTCTTAATCTAGCAGTGATTTTAGATTATACTCTGGGAACTCTTCCTTTATAAACACAGAATCAAATGGGACTTCAAGGTGTTTTAAAGTAAGGTCTAATTAAAAAGACAAAGCTGCTACAGAAATAACAAAAAAGACAAGTTATATAAAATTTTGGCTATCATTTGTTTTGTTCCCAAGTTTTACCTGAACCCATGAAATGCCTATAATTAGAATAATCACAGAATTTCAGGGTTAGAAGGGTTTTTTTTAACTAAAAGGGATTTACTCTATTTCACTTTAAGCCTTTATATTACCAACACTGTCATCAGATATTACAGTTACATAATAAAGTAACTAGAATGAAAGAACATTGAGAGAAAACTTCAGGCATTGTAGAGACAAAGTTTTTAAAGCTCTTTCATATCTCTGTAGTTTATCTTTAAGCCTATGAGTATTCAAAGAGCTGAGTAACCCAATAGGTTGAGTAACCCAACAGGTTCTGTCTGTACATAAACAAAAAGACTGATGAACCTGGCAACAATGACATTAAAAATTTATTATCCAAAAAACCCTAAAACAAAAACAAAAACAAAAATTTTTGAAAAAACTTTTTGAAGGGATTCAGAAGTACAAATTGGAAGTTACAAGACAGTCAAGGGGGTATAAACTATAGCATAAAGAACATAGTCAATAATATGTAATAACTATGTAGTGTCAGATGGGTACTAGATTTATTGGGGTGATCATCTCACGAGTTACATAGATGTCTAATCACTATGTTATACACCTGAAACTAATATAATATTGTATGCCAATTATAACTGAAAAGGAACAATGGTGCCTCCCAAGTTTCTCATAGGCATGGGGAAAGAAAACTTATTTGGCAATTTGCTTAAAGAGAGCTTGAGAACATTATCTCCCAATAATTGTCCCTAATGCAGAGAGATGAAAAAATTGAGGCACAAGGTTGGGTAGTTGTAGCGGGGAGATTCCAACCCAGGCAGTCTGGCTTTGGAATCCATATACTTAATCATTCTGATCTACTATCTGTCTGTATATAATGGTGATAAGGTTAACAACTGTGATAATTTAAGACATTAATTAAATACTAGTGGTGATATGAAAGAAAAGGCCACTAATCTTAAGCAAAGCTGGATGTAGTCAATTGCTAACTGTCATTGGTGTGTGAATTTATAGCTTTATTAAAGTTTATATCAGCCCTTCTTAAAGGGTTCCTCAAAATTAAGCCCTAATATCTTAGGCACCCACTATATGCAATTAACTTCTTCCTATGTATCTAGAAGGGTACTTACTAGTTATTGCCATCTTTAGGAGAACTGAGAAAAGTCACTCAAATAATTTTCTGTGTTCTGCAGTTCAGAAGGGGAACCCCTGATATCAATCCCTACAGGTAACAATAAATTGTTTTTTAAATGTCTAACATCTTTTTGTCCCTAACCCTAACTACTTTTACTACTTATTTTTGAAAATACAAAATCCTTTGGCATACAACTGTAACTTTATAGAACAAAATATTACTTAAAAAAAAAAAGTGTTGTTACGTTCAAATGGTTACTATAAAAGGGCACAATATTATTTATCTTCAGATACACTGTTTCAGATCCCAAGCATACCATTTACTCTATTATTTAAAAAAAAAAAAAAGATACACCAAACTTATACTCAATGAAACCTCTAAAAGAACCAACATAAATCATGTCTTTTTATATCAAGAGCATAAATTTAATGAATTTAACAGATGATAATATGCTCTTTAAGCTAACTTGAAATGGCATTCCTGTATTAAAATTACAGGCCAAATTTATTGTTTTAGAAAAAAGCTTGTTTTTATATTTTCTGTTCAGCCTTACTTGCCCTAAGACTCAGCTTAGGTGACATTATTTTATCAGGAATTCCTATGTTCTATAAGTATTTATAGAATACTTACATGACATTTACAAGACTATCAAAGTGACAAATGAGCCTTTCAAGAGAATTCTTGACCCACTTTTAACAATACATATTTTTGGGTGGGCCCCACAAAAGAGTTTTCTTGCTCTTTTTCTGTTGTGTTATATGTGACCTTTATATTATATCAGGATTTTATTTGTTGTTTTAGGTTTTCTGGTATGTGTCTGTAGGGGAGGATGTCGAGGGAATTTTTTTAAAAAAGCAAATGCTAGCATCAGATGTGAAATCTACACAGCTGTAAGCATTCTTCTGGGAACCTGCACTGGGGTTCCCTCAACTGCTTAATGCAATTACCTAAACTAGTCATGTAGTATTAATGTAATTTGCCCATTTCCGCAGCTGAAAAGAAGTTTAAGCTTTAAAAAGGAAAAACTTGCTGCCCTACTACTCCTCTACTTAGGAACCAAATAATTACCTTACCTGTTTATTCTCAAGATTTCACTAACTCCTAGTTAACTATTAGCCTTAGAAATCTTTATTTGATCATATAGGTTGATATTGCCACATGAATGGGGAAATGCACATACAGTAGCATGCCTATCTATCTCCACACTACAGTCAAGAGGCGAGGCAAACCTTGGTTGACCTCACAGATTGCAAGGACCTTGTTAGCCTACAATCCCTTATTTTTTATTTTTTACACCTATAGCACCTGGTCTTCCTAGGTGGTCTCCCCTCCAAGTACTAACCAGGCCCAACCCTGCTTAGCTTCTGAGATCAGACATGGGATCGGGCTTGTTCAAAGTGCCACGACCATAGACAAGAGATGTCTCTAAAATACAAAACTGATCATCCACCTCTGTGCTTAAAATTAGTGTTTTCTCACTGTCTGCAGTATAAACTTTAAACTTACAAGTCCCTTTAATATCTGTTCCTCCTCACCTCTAGTCTCATGTCACCATTCCCCAACACCATAAAACTCAATCCTGCAGCACTATAAAATTCTCTGAAGGTATCAAGCTTTCTCACTCAATAAACTATTTTCTTCTGCATAGAACATATGCCCCTTCTCTCTTTGCCTAGCTGATTTCTAGGTATCTGTCAGCTCTTGGCTTAGAAGGCATTCCTCTCAATAAAATGTTCCTGGCTCCTCCGGTCTATGTTAGATACTACTCCAAAGTGTTCTCGTAGTCTCCTGTACTTGCTTCATCACAGCACTATTTCAACAAGCAACTATAAGTAAGTGTGATTTGTCAATATTCCCCACTCAACCAACAGATCAGTAATGGCAGGAACTGAAAAATAGATGGGTCTCATTCAGTACTATATTTTCAACATAGAACAGTATCCAGCACAAGGTACTGGATATGCAAATATTGAAAGACTGAATGAATAAATAAAATAAATGTGATATTCAGGTATTTTTTTGGGGGGGTGAAAATGCAAAGCTCATCTACTCCCTCAAAAAAAAACTCATTACATACTAGTTCAGTTCAATTCAGCAAGTATTTACTGCTTAGCCACATAGGAATACTAGTTCAATTCAGCAAGTATTTACTGCTTAGCCACATAGGAATCAAAAAGACTACAAGCAAAGCTATGTATGGTTTTATAAATAAGAAACATAAACAGGTGAAAGCTAAACATCACAAAACCATATGCTATCAGATTTTAAGGTATGCTACATAGAATAAAACAAAAGATTGGGAAAGTGTCCTTAAAGCAGGATTTGAGCTGAGTCTTAGGGCAAAAAGGCTGGACTGAAAATATAAAAACAGAAGCGTGCTAGTTCAGCAGTTCTCAAATTGTATCTAAACACACTCTCCTGAAGACACTATCCTCCTTTCAGGTTCCTAAGGTCAAAAGTAGTTTCTAATAAGTCTAAGATCTTATTTTTTTTTACGTTCATTAATTCTCAATCATAGAACACAGTTTTCTTGAGGCTACATGCCATGTGATGTCACAAAACTTAATGCAGAAGTAGATATAAGAATCCAGCTGTCTTCTATTAAGCCAGATATTAAAGAGATTTGTAAAAACAAAACAAAGGTATTTATTGTTATTTTGAAGAACAGTTCGCTCTTCTTAAAATGTTATTTGTTAACATGTCATGAAATTATTGCTATTTTTCAGTAAATAAATATTTTAATTTTTTTAGTTTTAATTTCTAATATGGTAAGTATTGATATACATAACCTAATATCATACATAACCTAAATATTGATATATATAACGTAAGGCTGTTTAAGTCCTCAATAATTTTTTAAGAGTCTAAAGGGCTACTAAAGCAAAAATTCAGATAACTGAGCTAGTTGTTTTTAAGAGCTGGATGGGACAATAGCCTAGATTCTCTATGTAGAGAAGCTGAATTGGATGTATTAGACATAAAATTAGCTCTGGTACTGCATACTTAAGAACATGTTTAAGGTATATGTTCAGGCTCTTCGCTCAGTAGTTATTTTTACTTAGTGCAAAATATAAAAAGATCTTTTTATAAAAATATTTTTAAATCATTCTTGTCCTCCCACCTAAATACAATACATACAGTTTTGTATTCTTTTTAAATTACCATAAACAGATTTTTACATTTCTACAGTCTTCACAATTATCATTTAAAATAGCTGCATAATCATATCCAATATTCAGATTTCAATAGCAAATTTCACATTTGATTTTTAAAGTATTTTATAAAAATATACTAAAGTCTCATGCAAAAAAGAACATGGTAGATTACTATGCCTCCCCACCCCCCCCCAAAAAAAAAAAAAAACTTCTAGAATGTCAAGGGAACTTATTTTAAATCTAACTTGCCTGAAAAATCCTGTAGCTTGGAACACAAAGATAGCCACATTATGCCCGAGAACTTCTGGAAACCTTGAATTCAGAACTCAGACTCTCCCCTAGCTTTGAAAGCTTTACCCTCTCAAATTCCCTCAAGAACCTGTTTCCTACTGTTCCAGGTGCTACCACCCCTGGTTCCCTAAACACAATTAAAGCCTGCATGGGTCCTTCTCACCACCTGAAATGTTTCTTCTCTCATCTCGACCTATCCAAAGTTCACCCTTTAAGGGTCAGCTTGAAAGCCAGCTCATTCTATATTCCTTTTGCATTATTTTAAATGCAATTTAAAAAATTGCATCCCTCTTTGAATATCTAAAGAACTTTGTTTGAACATCTCTCCAAATACAAATTTTATTCTGCTTACATTAGCATCACCTTTTTATCTCACACCTTCTTTTAGATCTTAAACTTCTTTAGGGCAGGAACTATCTTATCAATCTCTATTCCCTGAAGCAACATGGGAAAGGGAAGTGCTAAGGAAACTGAGGCTGAGACAAACAAACTGTAACCTGCCCTAGGTAACATAGTGACTGAAAGGGTCAAATTTGAGCTGCAGACTCTTGACTTAAAGTCTATGTTCTTTTTCCACACTATTCCATGCTTTCTACCTTACATTCTTTATGATGATAAATATTTAAGAAATATGTAAAATTGAATGGAATTGGACTGGCTTTGTTCTTAACCTGAAGGAACTCTAAGCTAAAAATAAAAATAAAGAGAAAAAAATTTCAACAATTGTACTTCTGACATCCTTGACATAATATTCTTACCTATCTGTTTTATTAGGCTAACAAAACAAATTTGATGTGCAGTTTCCCAGAGACAGCACTGAGAACAACATCTGTTTCTGAAGTCTTAAATGTCTTTCACTGCCATATTATCTTGATTCTTTTTCTGAGCACAGTTGGAGCTATGACTAGTATGTCTGGGACAGAGTAAGATTTCAGTAAATGTTTGTAAAATAAATAATAAGTAATAAAATTAATCATTTCTTTTAATGTCCAGGATCCTGATTTCTTCACCATAACTGTCTCAAAGCAACAGCTAACAAAAACAATTGTATATTGAGCTATAGAAAATACAGCTGATAATTATATTTTTTTATATATTTTGCCAATTACTAAGCAGTTCAATTCTGCTCCAAAGGAATTTAAAAATTATCATGTCCATTCACTCCCATTCACCTAGTTACTCAATCAAAATCCTCAGGTTTGTACTTGATTCCTCCCACTCTCCCTCAACTCATTATATCTTAATCCACCCACCTCCCACCAGTGCCTCTACTTACTAGTCGCTCACCTTCCCTACCACAATAATCTCCTGAATGATCTCTCCACCACCACTCTTAACCCCCAACAGTCCAATCTCCAGATAGCAATCAGAGTAATCTTGTTTTTAAAAAAGATGAAATAACTGTTACTCCTGTTTAAAAAACTTTAACAGTTTCCATTACAATTACAATAAAATAAAACATCTTTACCAAGGAATTCTTTACAGTATCCTTCATGACCTTCCGCCCATCTCTTAACTTCATCTCATTCTAGTCTCTCCCAGCAAACTACGCTGCAGCCACATTGGCCTTTCTTGATCACTGTGACCACTAGATTTATCAGCTATCACTGCAATCTGTTCCTTTCCTTTGTAGCATTTATCATAAGTTATTATATATTTGCTTATTTTTTTCTGTCTCCCCCACTATAAACTCCAAGAGGGCAAGATAAAACTATTTTTGTTTTACCACTACTGAATAAAGTATAAAATCTGGCATATGGTAGGCATTCAATATTTTTTAATGATGAAACTGCTTCCCTCTTACTCTTAATTTATATTCACATGTATTCTATATTGCCTATTTGTTAAATAACAAAGTATATAATAAACCAAGTATATAATATACAATACATTACTATTGTATGATAAAGGATTTGGCTGCCCTTTGTATGAGTTTCCTGAGAAGTACCCTCTAAATCCTTGGATTTCTTAGAGTAACTAGAGGGTCCTTTTTTTGTTCATCATGGGCCCCTTGGACCACACTTGATAGTTAATGTTAACAAAGTGACTTTTTTATTTATTGTGGGTCCTAGACAGGTTATGCCAATAAAATGACTCAAGATGGGAGCTAGCCATGCCAGAAGGACCAACCATGGGATTAGAAGGTTGGGGTCTGGAGACTGAGTTAAATCACGTGGTCAATGATTCAGTCAGTCATGCTTATGCAACGAAACCCCAATAAAAACTCTGGACACTAAAGCTCCAGCGAGCTTCCTTCTTTGCTTGTTAATAATAGTCTGTAACAGTTTGTGTGTATTGTTACACATCAATGAGCCAGGAAGATGATGCATCCTGACACCACAGGAAGAAGATACAGAAGCTGCATGTTTGGGACCTTCCCAAAACCACACTATATATCTCTTCTTTTGTATGATCTTGATTTGTATCTTTTTTTTTTTCTATAACAAAACCATAATTATAAGTATAGCATTTTCCTGAGTTCTCTGAGTTACTGTGGCAAATTACTGAACTTAAGAGAGTATTAAGTACTCCTAATTTTGTAGCCAGTTGATCAGAAATGTGGGTGGCCTGAGAACCCCTGAGCTTGAGGATGGTGTGGGAGGTGAGGGCAATCTTGTAGGGGCACTGAGCCCTTAATCTGCAAGGTCAGCCTAACTCCAAGTGGTTAATGTCAGAACTGCACTACAATTACATAACAAATAAGAGATGTCATTTCATAACCATGTGTTTGGCATTATGCAAATATTTTTACATACATTATTTCTAAATCTTTAGAAAACATCTCTAAGGCTCACAACAACTGTATATGGTAGAATTATTGTCCTAATTTTTTAAGTAGGGAAACTAAAAGCTACATGGACAGTAAGTAATTTAGGTGAAGCCTAAACTCAAACTCAGCACTGACTAAAAAGACTATGATCTAGTCACTACCCTCATGAGCTTCTCATTACTGGTTAAATACAACACATAAATACAACACATAATAGCTACCTAAGAATGCATGACACTCCTACTGAGAAGTGACAGTAACATGGAAAGTACTCTTTATGAATTTATGAACTCTTTATATGAAATATAAAATACTGTACTTTGATACAGAATTCTTTAGCAATTACTTAACTTACTTGTTTGTGTTTTAGAAACATGTTTCTGGAGAAAATCAACTATCTGAGCCAAAACCTTCTTATTACAATGTGTTGATAATTTTTCATCACACTCATAACACCTGAAAAAATATAAAATTTAAGCAAATATTATGAAAGTATCTTCAATAATTTTTCACATCAAGTAATAAAGTTGACATTTATCTACTTTTGACTTTAAATTATGGGAATAACAGAATAACACAGGGTGAGGCACCAGGTAAGTCTAGAGAAATAAGCAGGAGACAGACAATTCATAAAGAACTTTCTCACTCAAAGGTCTGGTAGTTTTCCTAAGAGTAATGGAATACCATGAAGGGTTTTCAAGCAGGGGAATGACATGATCTAATTTACAGTTTAAAAATAACACTCTAATATCAGATTCGAGAGAATCAGACATAGAAGCACATCAGGGTAGAAGCAGTGGATCTGGAAAAAAAAATAAATTTATTTTATGTATTTTTAGGTGTAAACAGTAATGAATTAGATATAAAGAATAAGGGAGAGGAAAGTGTCAAAATAACTGCCATGTGAAGGGAAAAGTAGATGAAGGTTTGTCGGTGACTCTCAAACAAAAGTAATTTTACACCCCAGGAAACATTTGGCAATGTTTTGAGACATTTTTGGTTGTCACTACTGGTGAAACTGCTATTGGCATCCAATGGGTAGGGGCAAGAGATAATGTTAAACTTCCTACAATGTACAGAACAGTGCCCTCACAACAAAGAATTATCAGCCCAAAGAAAAATAATGAAAATAAGAAATCCTGGTTTAGATGAAACAAGACTAGCTGTGAGTTGGTAATGTTTAAAACTGGGTGATGGGTACAGAGGAATTTATTAGAACATCTGCCTCTTTTAGTTAAAAGGTTAAATAAAAGGTTAAAGATAAAAAGAAGAAAATAACTGCCAGGCTTCTGGCTTGCACACTTAAGTGACAGAGGTTCCATGTACAGAGATGGGGAAGACTGGACAAGATAAGTGTTTTATTTTGTTTGAAGCTTATTTGGAAAGTGGGAGTCACGGAAGAGATTTTCAAAATTCCTTTCTGAAAAGCACATTCCTTTTCAGAAAATTACCTTCCACTATGTTTACTCATTAGTAAATACAGTATTAATAAAGGCTACTATATGTTTATCATTACCTATTCTTTACCTTCATGAGATCCAATGATCAAATAAAGACGTGTTAGAAAGTAATGAAAGTGTTTATAAATGTAATGTGTTGTACCAACACTACCTTACATATTCAATCTTCTTACCTATAACTATCAGGGGTTCTGGGATCAATGGTTGTAAATGGGTTCTTTTTCTAAATAGTACTCAAATTCAGTCAAATATTTACTGAGTGTCCACTCTATCATTTGTACACAGAAATAAATACATAGACAAATTCGTAAAGAAAATAAGTCACAGAAAACGTTCCCAAAACACCTTTTCCAACAGACAATGAAGGAATTTAAACAATGTAATTACAGTTACCAGGCTTACATTATAATAAATGATCAATATTTACTGATGTAACTATTGCCAGAAATAATAAAAATATAATTGCTCATTTGTAACATATTGAAATGTCAAAAAATTTTTACTAACATTGCAATTTAATGTTTACTTATTAAAAAATACATTGTTATAACTTTAAGAGTACAAAAATAAATTATAAATAAAAACTACACAATAGCAGTGGATTTGGAGAAGACAGCTCAAAATAACTTTAAAATACTTGTTTCCATTAGAAATAACAAAAAAATAATGGAACATTTATTATATGCCAGGCACTGTTCTAAGTGCTTGATAAGTATTTTCTGATTTAATTCCTCACAAAAATCAAAGAATTATCATTGCTTTAAAAATAAATACCTTTACAGAAGTATATTTTCTTTTAATAGATGAGAAATTGAGACACTTTAAAAGCATTCATGTATACTTTTACTTAAGCATTAAATCAGTGCCTCACAACCTTGGTTATGCATAAGAAACACCTATCGAATTTAAAAATACAAAAACCCTGAATTAATAGGGAACCAGTGTCACCTAAGGGTTAATTCTACCTGTGTGATTCTTATGTAAAGTCAGAAGAAACCACTGTGCTAATCATTATTATCTACTAAGCAGTATTAAATCCACTATCCAGCAACACTTTGTTAACCATAATCAAATCTATAATATTTCTTTATTTTTTAGGTTTTTCAGGTTTTTCTTTAGTTCAGGCTAGCCTCTTTAATTCAAATTAATGAAGTTTTTTACTGAAATTGTCAAACTGTTTAACATTTAAGAATTAGATGGAGAAAAACAGTCAATCTTTAAATATCTATAAATGTATAAAACAAATCTGAATTTCGTCCTTTGAAAAGGAAATAATTCTACAGACTCCCAAATATAGTTTAAATTATTTTCTTTTAATATAAATCTAACACATCCACTCACAAAACGCAATAAAGATATAGTCCTTGTAATGAATGCCAAGTTATACATATAAAAACAAAATTATAAAATCAATTAAACTAAAACTAATAATATTAATTTATTACGTTAGGTTAAACTTTTTTGCTGAAATTAAATCACAAAATTATCAGACCATTATTATGGATTTAAGAGCTACAACAGAAGTTTTGACACAAGTTCAGTTGAGATGAGCCTATTCTATCAGTGCTATTCAATTCTCCCACCACTTTTTCTATTTTAATGGTCCTCAAACTGTGGTCCCAGGACTAGCAGCATTGGCAATACTTGAGAACTTATTAGAAATACAAATTCTTAGGCCCTACACAAAAACTATTAAATCAGAATCTCTAGGCCTAGAGCCCAGAAGTCTATTTTACCCAGCCTTCCTGTGATTCTGATATGCCCCATACTTTGAGACCACTGCTTCTATTCAGACTGCGGAGAAGTGTTTATTGAGCGGCCACACTGGGCATCATCCCCCACTTCCTTGGCTCCAATGCATCATTTAATATTAAGTATCCTCTGTTCTTTCCTCATTCTCCCTAATACCTGGGGCCAACGACAACAAAAACACAAATGCAGCAAGCACCTAACCCTGTGGATGAATTTAATTATAAGATGATGATCTCTCCTATAAGCCAAAACATCCTTATATTAATTTTAGAGCCCTGAAATGAAAACACAAACTTAAAATGTTTGTCTTAAAGAAAACTTGAAAACTCCTGAAAATTCATTCAATGAATCCTAGGAGTCCACAATTCCAGTTAGAAAGTTTTTGTTGTAAAATACAAGAAGAGCTTTTCAATAGTGTCCACTTATACCACCAAAGCAGTGTGAAATTCTGGTAAAGGACAGGGAATCAAGACTTGTTTCCATGCCTGGATTTCTGCTTTATAACCACAAAAAATGTAAATGATACTCAGTGTCCTTACACATAAAATGAGGGAACTGGACTTGATTTCCAGCTGAGCTGACATGGCAGAATCACCTGAGAAGTTCCCTTTCCGCTGTAGAGAATAACCAAACCACTTGACTGCCTGGAGTACCTTCCTCCTCTAGAACTCTAGGATTCTATATTAGCAAGTTCATTACAAAAAACCAACAAGCAAGAATTTTTCTTGATCGTACAAGGAAAATGTTAAAGTAGAGAAGTAACTAATTTTTTTCTTATTAAAATTTTATATTCATGGGGAATGTTAATTTTCTTAATTATTCCAGTTTATAGTCAGATCACAAAGCATAAGCTGCTATAACATCTTCAAATATTTTACCTATAAAGCTCAAAAAAAAAAGATATTTTTGTAGTGGACAAAAGTACTAACAAAATCTAACTTACCATACAATCCATGTGCTCAGACTAATTATAATACAATGAAACTCTGTTCTCCAACTTTTGAAGTGCTTCAATGAATGCTGGCTGTCCGAGTTTTTACCACATCCCTAAAGAGGAACAGAATGTTATTTGTATGATTTATGTATAAATTTGTTTCAAGTTAACTAAAACTTAAATCATACTCAAACTCAAAAAACTTCTAAAACACAACTAGGTCTAGATATGAGAACTACTGTGAGTGGGCTTGATTCCTTTTCAAGGTTTTATAAACCACACATGATTACTTTCTTAACAAAACATACTTTTACCTTAAACATTTCTAAGCTCAGCCTTGGAGAGTTCTATCTAAACATGGAATAAATATGTCTTAAGTTCTAAGCATTACTAATAGTCCAACTCAAAATAGGCATTTAAATACTTAAAAGAAAAGTACTTAAGACAAACTCACACATAAACACTTTCTCACCTGAAAACCACACTTGAGGCACAACCAAATATCAGAAGGAAGTACTGGCTGCCCATCACAGAATCTTCTTTCTTTTAAACATTCTGAGCAAACTGACCACAGATTCTCAGCTACTGCTTTTTTCACATGATTCACACTGATAGCATGACTTACATGTTGGCAACTGAAACCTACTGAATAAGACAAAACAAAATTTGAACATTTTCTTTGCTAAACCAAAGTGCTAACATCAGTAAGGAAAAGTCACTAACATTAAAATGCTGTAACTAAAAAGCACAGAGATTTAAAAAAATAACTCACAAGTATATATACTGCATGATTCCACTTATAAAACATTTATGAAATAACAGAATTAAAGAGTGAGAGAACAGATTAGTGGTTGCTAGGGGCTACAGAAGGGGGTGCTGCTATAAACAGGTAGCACTTAGGGTAGTGATGTTACAGGCCAGTATACTGATTCTGGTGGTTACAGAAAGCTACCCATGTAATAAAACTGCAGAGAACTACACACACACACACACACACACACACACAAGTGCATGTACAGCTGGTGAAATCTGAATAAACTCTATGGATTGTATCAATGTCAGGTTCCTGGTATTGATATTGTACTACAGAAATACAACCTGTTAAATCAGGAGAGGACAGGTGAAAGATGATGGGACCTCCTTGCATATTTGTACCGTCCTATGAATCTAAAATTTGTTCAAAAATAAAAATAAATAAAGACTATTATTTATTGAGACGCTACTGTATGTCAAGCATTTTGAATGTATTTTCTTCCATTAAGATACACGGGTATCATTGTTGGGAGAAAAGCGAGTGAGAAGAAGTGACATCATTTATAGAAATAAGAATTTTTAGAATTCTCCTTAATGAATATTCCCAAATAACAAATGATTTTTCATGGTCCTTAATCAATTACTCTTTATAACAGATTCTCACTATAGGCACTATGTGGTGACAAATGACCAAAATGAGCAAATACGTTTTTAATTCTTCAAATAACTGTATTCTCCCAAGAGGACACTTTCATTTTTCCCCAAAACATGAACACTTCAATTACCTCACCTCCAATATCCCAAACACCAAACTTACAACTACCTGCCAAATCAAACAAGGAGACTGAGTACTTGAAGAGCAAACAGGAGTATGTACATTTCAACTTTCTCCTCTTTCCTTTCTAAATGCAAAGCATTTCTTTTCACCAACTAGTTACTAGAGAGAGGCTGAGCATTATTTCCATTTCATCCTGAAGACTAGGAATGTGATTCCTGACAAATTATTTATAATAAAATATAATTGTAACACAAATAATATGTAAATCTGATCAAAGATGCAAACTTCTAATTTTACACCAATAGCAAGTTATAAGAATAGACATAAAGTCCTATGTTTGAAAAACAAGGACACATTCTATTAAAAAAAAGCAATGTTCAGAGGAAGACTGATAAATCACCACACAAGTTCAAGACCTAGAAATGGTTTACCATATGTCATTGATTTGCTTGAGTTTTTATATTTTAAAATTCTAAGGGGAAAATCATTCCACATACCTTCTATAATCATCTTTGGGGTAAGATCTGGCCAGGGTACAACTTAACCATCCCCTGATTCTATAATTCAGATTTATAAAGCTGAAATTGTTAATGGATTCAAGATAAAAAGGATTGTTAAAAAAGACAACACAACCAAAATGGAGTCAGCTATGCTAAGCTCCACGTCGCCAAACTGAGACTTAATACCTAACTTAATTACAGTTTTAGCCTCTCCCCAAAATGGAATCTTAAATCAGTCAATCTGGAATTACCTGGTCAGAACCAGTGAGTTAATGTGCTGGAACCCCTGCCATCCTCTAAAGGAAGATGACCTTGCAATAACAAATCTACCTTTTGCTAGTGTAACTTCCTTGTCCTGCTCCCTTTTGGCTATAAAAAATTTTAATTTTCTATAGCTCCTTGGAGCTCCTTTCTTTCTGTTAAATGGGATGCTACCCAACTCATGAATCACTGAACAAAACCAGTAAGATTTTCAAAATTTACTCAGTTGAAAATTTTTAAATAGGTTTCAGGTCCCTAAATTAAACCTATGAGCTTTTAAATGTTTCCATTATCTATATTTTTATAAGTATTACCAAATTTAAACATTTGAAGTTTCCTTACAAGAGCTAATATTTGTGGAGGAAAATATAAAAATTTCCTATGGAGGAAAATATAAAAATTTCCTATGTTAATAAGCAAATTTCCCTAGTTTTCTATAATTTGTTTAATCATATAATTGCCTAAATTTCATCTGACAAATAGGTCCATGTATTATAGTCTATAGTTGTTTCACATGAACAAATCAAAAACAGTAATCCAAATCTCCATGTTTTCCACTTTAAATATTAATAAAAACTTACAAGTTTTACAAGGTTTGCAAATGTTGGAATAAAATCAACACTTCCCCTTTCTCCTCCTAGAAAATATCTGAGGGCAAAAAGAACAAGAAACGAATAGACAAAGTTCATTTTCAGAGAAAACAGGAGACAGCTGAATAGCCAAGTCACAAATTAGATAGAAAGGCTCTCACTTCAAAGCATCAAACATAAACAAATAGGATTGCACAGAAAAGGAAGCAGAGAGAATGCTGCAGCTGTCAATTTCAGAGAATGATGATTCTGTGCTGCAACAACAGTGGTGAGGCTCCCCTATATCCAATTTTGAGAAGAAGCAAAAGGGAACTTCTCATTTACTAAGTGAGAAAAAAAAAAAAAAAGCAAGCCATTATCTGCAGGAAATAGTCATGATTCTATAGCAGTTGAGGATGTAAGACACTTTGGATACTGAAAAAATCCAGGGCTGCATAATCTTATTGGTTGGAAAGAAGTAAAGGCCAAATGAGCTCAAACTCAAAATTCCAGTTGGGTCTCAACAGTGCACTGGCCCTCCTTCTTACATACATATTCTAAAACATTCTGGCCTAGGAGAAGCAACCCTACATCAAAGAATGAGTAATCAAAAAATAAATAAATAAATCTAAGCTGTAAAGTCTATGCTAAGATAATTTAAGAAAAAGGGGGAAAAAAAAAGGAAAATCGTGGCAGAGCAATCACTGCCATGAAATGAAAATATGAAACAGAAGCAAACACTCCAGCATAAGGCAGACAAATAAAAGCAAGCGACTGGCAAAGTTCAGGAAAGAAGTGGAAGAAAAAATAATAAAACCACAAAAATGAAGGTAAAACTAAAAAGAGCATAAGGTGACACAGAAAATGCTGAAAACACAGTAAAAGATAAAAATGAAAACAACAAGTAAAATAAGAAGGAAATAGGAGTTTTAGAGGATTTGAGAAAAATGTAACAATGGAAGGTAGGAAAAGGAGAGTTAACATAAGAATAATCAGAATCCCTGAAGAAAATCATATTTAACAGAAGAGAACAAATATTTAAAGATACAATTCGGACTTTTTTCAATATGGCATTCTAGCTATTTTGAAACACCACCCAAGTTAAAAACACATAAAAATGAAAATAACATATGAAAACACCTTTTTAAATGGAGAGCTGAACTGGTAAGAAAGTAAAGAAAATCCTCGAGGCCAAAACTAAAGGCATGCAGCTAAAAGCAAGCCTTGAAGCCAGCAGCTTCCCAGGGTCGTTTGACAACTTCTGTGGCTTAAAGGCTTGGTTTTAACAAGCCATGAGAAACAGAAGAAAAACAAATAAAAAGCCAATTCTAAGTTACTTTATAAACTAAATAAAAACTCAATAAAAACACCAATAGGATTTTTTGGAACTTGAAAAGCTGATTTTAAAGATGATGCAGAAAATGGTAAAAATAAAAGGCAAAGGATCTATTAAAAATATATATTCTTATTTCTTTTCTGCAACACTATTTAGGATGCCAGATATCCCAATTTACCAGCAATGTCATCTGAAGAGTCTTCATCATGAGGTATAGTAGGCCTTTTACTTCTTTTGGCTTTCTCAGGTAAAGCTTTAGATGGCTCTTTCACCCGCATCTGTTATTTACTGAAAAAGTTGGAAGAGGGAGTAAATACACTTTAATTTTCAAAATTAAAATTTTATGTATTTTATTTAATGCATATCAAAATTGAAATGACTTTGATTTTAATAGGTTTCCTAAATCAATAAAGAAGAGCAGTCAGTTAAAACCAAAGAAATGTTTATTGAACCAACATACAAATGGCACATTATGTTTGACTTTTACCAACTACTCCTTAGATATATGCTGTCCAGATGAGTGAAAAAAATTACCTAATGGAGTAAGTACTGCTTCTGGGTCATGTGCCCCCTTTGCCCTTTCTCCTGTCCCACTACCTAGCAGATAGCAAGAGCTGGAAAAGCCACAATGGATCAGGATGGAAGCCATCTGCCAAGTACATACAATTCAGACTTTTTTCAATATGGCATTCTAGCTATTCTGAAACACCACCCAAGTTAAAAACACATAAAAATGAAAATAACATATTAAAACACCTTTTTAGAGCCAACCTTACCTGCACGGTATGATCTAGTACTGGACTAGTGAGAAATAAATTTCTATCTTTTTAGGGTACCACATTTTTTCTTTTTATTATGAAAAATTTTAAACTTCCATAAAAGTTAAAAAACAGTGTAATGAATACCAATATACTATCTAGATTCCACATCTAGTACATTTTGCTATATTTGTTTTCTCTAAATATCAATGTGCACAGACATATATGTATACATGTCTTCGCTGAACTATTTGAAGGTTGCAGAGAGCACGTATCTCTTAAGACCAAGGATAGTCTCCTTATATCATTATCATATCTAAGAAAATTAACAGTTCCCTAACATATCCCATCATATTCTAATTTCTTCAGCTGACCCATAAATGTCTTCTATACTGTTTTGTTTTGTTTTGAATAAGGACTCAATCAAGGTTTACTTTGTGCTGGTTATAGCACTTTAGTATCTTTTAATCTACAACTGCTCTTCCCATAACAGAAGAGTTAACAGTGCTTTACTTTCCAAACACACTGGCTTTTTTTTAGAGATCAAGACAGTGCACATGAGTCACCTTGGAGAATTTGTTACAATGTGGATTGTGATTCAACAAGTCTAGCACAGGACCTGAGATTCTGCCTAAAAAGCTCCCAATGGGAAGTCATTGCTGGAGGTCCACAGACCACACTTTCAATAGCAAGGCTGTGTAATGTCCCACACTGAATCTTTCTGCATGGTGTTATTTACCTCCATTTCAATGTATCTTAAAAACTCCATTAATCTAAAGATTTTAGATATACAAGTTAAGCATTTTTTTTAAACCACTATATTTTGGAGTCTCTGTTAAAAGTAGCTTAGCCTAAATCCTAATATCACCCTGCTCCATGGCCAAGTTACTTGGTAATTTTCATGGTTATTTATTTATTTGTTTTTATTGCTCATGGTGGAAGAATCAATTCAATAACAAATTCTGAATCTTGATTTAGTTGTACCATGTGCCACATAAGGGAACTTTTGAATTTATCATTTTAAGAGCCATTTCTTTAAGTCCAAGGGTCACAACTACTGAACTGAGCTGCAACAAATTAAGGCCTTCAGGGTCACAGGTCTGCACAAGGCCTCTGAGTTTCCTGACCACTTCATTTCTGACTGCCTTCTCCCTCCAAACTCCCTCAACCATTTACCTTGCAAAATCACTAATTCATGTATTCCATTTTCTGATCACAACTTCAAGTCCATGCAGCTTGCTTGTTCAACCACTTCTATTTTCCTTTAGTGCACAGGCTAACAAGAAGCACTTGTATCTCAACAAGTGCTCCCATGATCACTACAGAAGGGGAGGGAGAAAGGGGGAGGGAGAAAGGGGACGTGACAAAGCAGGTTCTGGTTCTTGAACTTCACTTGGAAGTGAAACGTGTCATGTCTGCTCAGATTTTACTGGCCAAAACAAGTAATATGTTTACATCTAATTTCAAGTAGACATGGGGAGAGGGGGAGGGTGGGCACAAAGAGTGCAACCTTATCATGTACCAACAGAGAACAGAATATTTGTGCATGGCCTGAATAATTACCACATCACCCCAATAACAGAACCCTAATCCTAGATGAACCCAATCAACCACTTTCTCCAAATCTGCATCCAAATAGGATGAAGAAATTCTCACAAGAAAGCAGATTGAGTCCATTAAATTCATAATCACAATCTCAAATGGATCAAGATCTCCCATTATCTACTACATATTCTGGTCAATTTACCTACTCCTCACTCTCCCAAACCTGTAACTCCTCCATCACCCCATTCCTCAAAATAAAATCTAGTCTTCTACTTTACTGAGAGAAAAGAGACAATCAGATGGCAAATCTGATCTTTCCACCCCCAAACTTACAAACTTACCTCCAACTATTTTAACTTTATATCCTGAGAAAAGAAAGACATAACTAATACAGGAAAATGGCCCAAGAGAAACTGGTCATATTTTTTTTCCCAACTTCAGATAAATTCTTGATAAAGATGAACATTAACACATAGAGAATGCCGGCAGAATTCTTTAAAAAAGAAGAACCAGGTATTTGACCTAGAGTCTATAAAAGACCTGTGCTTTTTTTCAAAAAACACGGACTCTAACTTAATATGGTAATCTTCTCAATTTCCAGTGACTTTTCCTGACATATACAATATGTCTGAACATAATCATTTTGGACAGTAACCCACTTCTTAGCAATCCTTATCTGTATAGCTTTCTTTTTCAATTCCCATTAAAAGCAAAAAAGAGACAAATTCAATTATTAGAGCTTCAAATACTTTCTATTACCAATAGTTTGTCTGCATAGTTTCAACACCACCTTCGCATTTGAAGATTCACTAGAAGGAATCACAAAACTCAGCATATAGTTGTACTCATAGCTAACGTTTATTTGTAGCAATGTAGAATGGGCATACAGCCTGATCATAATGGAAAGGTACAAGCAAGTCTGGAGAAACCCATGTGCAGGCTTATGTTCTGTCCCTCCCAGAAGGGGACAAATTCCAGCAATGTCTGTGCAATGTTTTTGCCCAAGGAAGCCAATTACAGACTCGCAGACCCAGGATTTTTATGGGGCTGGTAACTTCAGCACAAACCACACCGTACAGCATAAACCATACTGTTCCCAGACGCCAAAGATGAGTTAACCTTGCTGTCAGGCCTTTCTAAATATAGCAGTCTCAGGCCTACTGTGTTAACCCTTTTCAGCACAAATACATTCTGGCCATTTTTCTCAGGTGGTTTCCCAACCAAAGTTTTCAGTTTTCAACTTCAGTATTACTCGAACATGTCTTTTCTTTAAGGTAGGACATACAACTAAGTTGTTTTAAAATGGATGATTTTTAAAAACAGTTTATGTAAACAAAAGCCCATATTCTCAGAAGAAAATCTTTTTTCCTACTCTTGGACTCGGGCAATTATTTTCAATTGTGTGTGTGTGTTGGGGTGGCGGTGGAGGGACAACTGATTTAGAAACCAGGCTCAAAAAGATGAACAGCATTTACGTTATTTTTGCTGTGCATCACGCAGCGTTCTAAGCACCTGAAAGATACTAACCCCTCTTAATCCTCACTCTTTTGATATTTTACTATTATTTCCTCCATTTTATATTTGAAACTGAGATACATATAGATTAAGTGGCGTGCAGAGGTCTCGGAGCGGGTGAGTGGGGTTTTGGACACAGGAGTCCGCCTCCCGGGCTTCTAATACTGCACGACGGTGCCAGAAACCCGTGGTTAGACACGCTTCCTCCGGTCACTTAAAAAAAAAAAAATACCATGTTTCTGAAGAGAAAATGCGTAGTGAGGAGACAGCGCTGGAAGGAGGCCAGAAGGGTGTCAGGACGTCACACGCCTCGGTCAAGGTGAGGCGTGGACTCGGGCCCCGCCCTGGCGGCCCCTCTCCCACCCCGACTCCCCGGGCTCCTCCCGCAGCCGCACGAATACCAGGCCGGCCCGGCAGCGCTCACACGGCCCTAAGTGACAGCCTGGCGCCCCTAAGGATCTGGAAGATGAGCGGGAGTGCGAGGGTGGCCTCTCTCCCAGGCCTGTCATGCCACAAGGGGCTGAAGCCTCGAAAATGAAGACAGAAAAACCGCAACGACCCCATGGCCGCGAACCTGACTCACCCCGCCGGACCGAGCCTCAGCGTCTACAACCAGAGGAGACTGCGCTTGCGCGGCTGCCCCGCCGGCTGGCAGGGGCGGGGCCTCGTGTGACCGCCCCCACGTCTGGGTAGGCGGGGTCAGCCCCTTGCGGGGCGGCACACCCGAACCGGGCGTGAGGAGGGCGGGCCCGGCTGCGGTCACGATGGGAGCTGGTAGGCCAGGACTAATCTCTGAAGAATAGCAATAAACTCCAAATTGGATCCAAATAGCGGCCTGGAGTGCACAAAGCTCGCGTCTTCCCGAAGTCTGAATTATGTCCTAGTTATTTCTGGACACCTGCTGGGACAGCCTTCTTCTTTCGTCTGTCACACTTTTCTGCTCAATAAAGTCACTTTTGACATCCATCGTTTATTAATTACCTTGCTTTTCTTCGGTATTATTTATTGTCTTACCTGTCGTTCTCACTAGACAGGAAATTTCTTGATCTACACCTATACGTCTTCGAAGCTCGATTATTGGTTAAAATGGTTTGCACGTTGCATATGTTTAGTAAAAGTAGTTGACTTGAAAACATTTTATTTGGCATTGCAGACATAAATTCTAGTTATGGATGAGCTCTACAAGTTTTTCAAAACTCTTCAACAGGAGTCAGGTGTGGCGTTATGGATACAGCCTTGGATTACGAGTCAAAAACTAAAAGGGATAAACCAAAAAAACTAGATTTTTCCTTAAAAACTCTAACTCACTTCTTACGAAATAGTTAAAATTGTTTCCATGTAGAGAAGTTGATAGATTGTTTACACTATATGTATGGAAAACATTCACTCAACAAATATAACAGTATAAATATGCCAGTTACTCTGCCAGGTATAGGGTACATAATCATGTTTTGCAGTAGGGGGACTTTTTTTCTAAGGAAAGAGAAAATATTCCCCAAATAAAAATAGGTCATGTTGTGGTGTAATTTTGAAGGCAAAGTTGTCTCTATAAATTATCTTAACATCAGATTTCAAACAGACATGGAGGGAAAAAAGACTTGCAAGCAAGCTAACCTAAATTTGCATACTAAATTACATTGCTGTAAAAGGAATTTTTTTTAAAGTAACATTGAAATCCAATTTAGAGTAAAAGAAAATAAGAGGATTAAATTAGAATGTGAAATTTTAGCTTCTCTTCATAAAAAGAAATTGAGGGATTATGCAAATCACCATATAATACCTATACTTATATTGTTCCTGGAAATGACAAAATTCCATAGCTATCTTGACTTTCAGCAGATGTACCCTTAGCATGACCAAAATCTCCAGAGATTGCAATCTCCATTTCAACACTAGAATGAGTTAGGAAAAATTGTCTAACACTAAGTTCTTATTTCTGATGGTCTTCAAATTATTTAACTTTTCACTTAATTGAAAGTAAAATTTACTATTTGATGGATTCCACAAAAGAAGAAAATTATTTTTAAGTGGTACCCAGTAAGTATATTTTAGTGTTATTGCAAAGATATTATGACTAAACTTCAAATAAAAATACAAATTTGCTTAAGATCAGCTGTGTATATATTTCAAATAAGGTTAAATATCTTAATTTACCATCATTATTATTTTTGGAAATATATAGAATACTAAACTATAAGTTGTACATATATCTTCTAAAGTTTTATTGTGTATTTATGAAGCTATGCTCTTTATTATAAAAGCAATACATGATAGTTTATTATGAGGTTCATCTTTTTCTCCTTCCCATACTTCCATTTCCTTTACTCAGAGGTAACATTTTCTCTCCTCTGTTTGCTGTTTCTTATGTAGAGTTTCAGGAATTGTCCATGCTTTTGTACCCTATTTTTATGATTACTATTTGTTAAAAGAGAACACAGATTATATTACAGTCTATATTCTATTCTACAACTTGATTTTTTTCACCTGATATTGTATCTTGGACATATCTCCACATTAGCCTCGTTCTCAGGATTCCAGTGAACAGATGTATTAGTGTATATTGATCTTTACCCACTTATGCAAATATTTTCAGTAGACTATTGACAGTGGAAATGCTGAAAAAGGTTGCATGAAAGGCAGTATATTTTCTAATTTTTTATTTGATTTTTCCTAATATCTGGGGCTTTAAGTGGACTTAGAAATGAGAAAGATCCCAAATCTCTTAAAAATTCTCTCCTTTTCAATTGCCTTTCACTTACAATATGGCAATAATAAAACGAGTTGTTTGAGAATTAATGATTAAAATCAACTTGGCATTTGTAGACCTTTCCCAGAAGATTAAAACTATTTGCTCCCTTTCATCTCACTTTAAGCCTTGCTTACTCTCTCTGAAGGAAGAATTCAGATACTTGTCTGAGGAGCAATGATCAAGACTTTCTTTTGACAAGACTTTTTTTGCTCTAAGGACTCTTAAAATTCGGCACTGAGCTAGGTACAGGAAGACATATTTATTGTTTCAGAAAAAAAAAACACTGAAAAATATGTCTCAAGTAATTAGTTGTGAACGTTGGAAAAAAATGTTTAGTAATACCTGCTCTTACAAAAGCATATTTCAAATTAAATGTGATTAAGGTCAAGCACATTTTTTCCATATTTGTGTCTAAATTACCTGAGTTTTATGATATATTTCAGGAGTTTTGGGATGCCATTGAGAGTACTTGAATCTACAATATATGATGACATCTTGGTTCAAAGTTAATTCACAAAATAGATTACACAGAGATTATGGTTAAGCTCCAGATGATTTGGAAAGACATAATTATAAGTGATGTCATTGGTATAAAAATCTGAAGTGGCTTTATTAATTATTAAATAATTGAAAACTGAATAACTTAAAAGTACATGCTTAATAAAATTACTTTTTAGACATATACTTTAATAATGCCACTTAGAAATTAATTTCTAAATTTTTACCTGAATGAGTTTACAGTTAAATATAGCTTTCATTAAGTTTGGCAACCAAGTTGAGAATAAGTTAAAAATAAGTTCATCAGAAGCAATGTGGTAGGCTGAATAATACCCTCCTAAAAGGTATTCTAATTCCTGAAACCTGTGAATATGTTACCTTACATAGCAAAAGGACTTTAAAGATATGACTAAATTTAGGATTTTGAGAAGGGAGATTAACCTGGATTATCTGAGTGGTCCTAATGTAATTACAAAGGTCCTTGTAAAAGGGAAGCAGGAGGATGTGAGGAAGAGAAAGGGATGTGACAACAGAAGCAGGGATAAAAGTTAGAAAGAAACGTGAAGATGCTAAACTGCTGGCTTTGAAGATGGAGAAGGGAACCACTAGCCAAGGAATGCAGGCAGCCTCTAGTAGATGGAAAAGGTAAGTAAAGAAATTCTCTCCTAGAGCCTTCAGAAGGAACATAGGCTTGTTGACACCTTAATTTTAGCCAAATGAGACTTCTGACCTACAGAACTGTAAATAATAAATTTGTATTGTGTTAAGCTAGTACATTTGTGGTAATGTGTTACAGTAGCAATTGGAAATTAACACTTTTTTAAAAAGTTGGGCCTAACCTAACAAAGCTCTCATCAAAAATGATTAAATATCATCAAGTTGTGGTGAAAAGATGACAGCATAAGAGCATTTTACTACCGACATCAGTTGAACCAGCTATTGGGGTTAAGAGCAATTCTGAGAAAAGAGCTCATGTGGTTTCCTTTAACCCAACATGAGAATCCTTTTATAAATTGGAGAAATCTATTTACTTTAAATCTTTAATATTATCTTTGGTATATTTTCTCCTTTCTACCGTAAAAAATCATTATCAAAACCAAAAAGGCAAGCCTAACCCTTAGTTTCTTTCCAAACTATTTTAAATTTTAAAGCAAGGCACGTTTGTGTCTGCGATTATGGCAATACCGGGTTCGGCCAGCGCCTGAAAGGTGGGCGCTCAAGAGCCGGGCGCGGCTCGCCTGGAGGCCGCGGGAGGGGGAGCAGGCGTAGTAGAAACAGGAGGTGGAAGAAGTCAGCAGCCCCGCGGCCGCGAGCGGGCGATGTCGCTGCGGTGGTTGCTGCTCGGGAGCGCGCGCCGCGGGATCTTTGGGTCCGCGGAGGCTGCGCTGTGGGGTGAGCTCGGTGGTCCCTGGGGAGAGGGAGAGCGCCTAACCTCGGCCCCCAGGGAAGGGATGGCATGGGTGGGGGCGATCGCTTCCCTAGACTTTCATTAAAAGTCAGACCCATTACTCTCGGTACCTGGGGATATAGCGCTACTTAACAGTTCTTGTTCCTGCGGATCGCGGGCTACCAGGGGTCTGGGGGTGCCATGGGGGATGCAGCAGAGGGGTAAACATGGCTCCAGGGAGCTCGTGTAGGAAGGCATTTAGAAAGGTATTGGTACTTGACTGAGCAATGAAGGTCAATTCGCGACTCCGGGAAGTGAGCAGATGGCGAGTTCCTGCCCCGGAGAGACATAATGATAGGCCCACTGTGACTCAGTGGAGAGCAGCGCTCATAGCTTGATGAAACAATCACCTATAATTACAGCATGTTATTGCTATAAAAGCACCGCCCCTAATTTTACAAATGGCGGAACAGAAGACAGCGAAGCTAGTTCCTTAGATCTAGAACTCGCTGCTTCATTCTCTCCCCCCTCACAGGTAATTTAAGCCTCTGTAATTTAAGATGTACATTTTTCCTATGCAAATTCTTTGTTTGGTTTTACCTTTGATTAACAATCATTTATTGAGCATCTAAATCTTACAGGCAGGCCTCCTGCTGGTGATACAGCCTCTGCAGTTCACCATTTTGGGGGGCAGTGGCGGGGAGAACAGACATAAGTAAACAAACAACACACAAAGCCCAGTCTAGTGAGACTGCAATGGGAGAACGACTGACTACCCTAATTGGAGAAAGTGTTAGAGAAAAGGTGGCTTTTCATTTTTAAAATCCTACTAGTAATACATGATTATATTTTTATTATATTAAAACAAAGCACAGCATAAGTTCCCTTTATGCAGCCTTTCATCCCACTCTCCCAGATATGGTTTGATACAAATCCCTCTAAATACTTTTTCTACAAGTATGCATAAATAAATGTATACATAAAATACTACATATATATGTCCTCTTAATATAAATCTATATTATAGATTACATTTTATATATTATTTTAATATGATCCACTCTGTATACTTTTCTGAAATGTTTTCACTTAGGTATTCAGAAGCTTTCCATAACAACACATGTAACTCTTTTCACCACTGCATATATTCCATATTATGGATTACCACAGTTTATTTATCCAGTCTCCTACTGATGAATGTCTTGGTTTCCAATTTTTTGCTATTACAAAAAGTTATTCAGTAATTATCAGTGTATCTCCCTCTTTGTGGTTTGTACAAATATTTTACTAGAATACTTAGAAGTGGAATTGTTCAATCAAAATGGTGGTGACAAGTGACACCACCACTTGATCTTAAAAGAGAGTTAGAGTGTGCCAGATAGAGATGAGGTAGAAAGATGTTCTCTTCAGAAGGAATAGTGTGCATATATCCTGAAGAAAAAGTGAAAATAGGTATTTACTGATTGTACTATGTAGTTTATTTAAACCTCATAGCAAAGGTTAAATATTATTATTCCCATTTTACAAATAAGTAAGTCCCATAGAGTTTAAGTAATCTGTATAGGGTTACAGAACTAAGTGGGCAAGCCAGGATTTGAACCTGGTTTATCTGAATCAAAAATCCCTGCTCTTACCACTATAAAAATGTAGTTAAGAGCACATGTATACTTTTTTTTCCTACAACCCATGTTTGTTTAGTATGTTCGCTATATTTCAGGAGAATTAATTATATTTGATAAATATTAAGATCTGGGTAATAAAAAGCTTTGATGTAATGGTGTTTTACTATTCACTGTGTTTTTTTTTAAAGAAAAATGTTTCAAAGTCATAGATTTATGGAGATTCTGCCTGGAAGACATCTTGGAAATGTATAACTCATTTATTTTATTAATCATGAACCGAGCGAGGCTCACGCAAAACAAAACTTAAAAGATACGAGAACTGTCAGCTGAAATAGCTAGGCAAGTGGCTATTGACTCAGAAGTGGGATTTTATTTTCTGCTCTTTTTTAATGGTGACAATAAAATCGCATGCACACTAAATGCTCCTCTGCTCAAGCACCACTTTACAGAAGGCTTCCTTGTTTATCTGTTCTTTATATAAGTGAATGAAGAGAAAGTACTGAGTTTTTCTCTCATTTTTAAAGCTGGGATTTTTTAAATGAACTTTCAAAGTCATTCCATGAGGTACTGAGTTCACCCCATGGCCAGTAAGTCAGGAGTAATACCTACAGTACCAGAATTAACTGAAACGCATATAGGAAGTTCATGTACCATCCTACCCTTCACAACCACCTAAATTCAGAGATAATCAAAGTCGGAAGAACAAGAGAGATGAGCTAGGAAAGCATTCGTGGGGATGGGGGTCTCTCATATGAGGATCAGGTCATCAGATCAATACACTCACCCCATCTTGTGCCTCCACTGACCTGTGACTGTTGGTAGTAGACAACAGGGTGAAGGTGCTGAGTGTTAGGACAGGGCTAATGACTCAGAAGTGGGATTTTATTTTCTGCTCTTTTTTAATGGTGACAATTCCTTTTTTATTTTATTCAATTTATTTAAACTAAAACGAAACAAAACAAAAACCACACAGTTCACCTATTTCTCCCCTACCTCCCCACCTCTTGCAACCACTGATTTGTTCTCTATGAGCTTGTTTTTAATATACATTTTTGGCTATGAGACATCATACAGCATTTGTATTTCTGAGTTATTTCACTTAGTATAATTCCCTCAAGGTCCATCCATGTTGTCACAAATGGTAAGATTTTATTTTTTATGGCTGGAAAATATTCCATTGTATATATGTATCACAATTTCCTTATCCATTCATCATCAATGGACATTTAGGTTGTTCCATATATTGGCTATTGTAAATAATACTATAGTGAACCTGGAGGTGCAGATATCTTTTTGAATTAGTGTTTTTGTTTTCTTTGGGTAAATACCCAGAAGTGGGATCACTGGATACAGTAGATAAAACAACCACCTGTCCCAGTCTTGAAGTAGTGCCTCATGTAAGATATGAACCTTGTTGTTCAGCCAGGCTTTAGCTCTTGGTTATCTCTCAAACCTTTGTGCTTGTCCAAGCAACGTATTAACATTTTTAATAGCTCCCAGTAGTTGAGGACATGCCAAGACTCAAAAGGGAGGATCTCAGGCTGACTGGAAGCCAGACCTTAAGGCATCAGCTTTTAAAAGTATGCAGTTGAATGCAGTTCTGTGGGAATAAAAACTTAAGCCCTATAGACCATCAGAACAAAGCAATCTAGCTCTAGGCCACAGTCACAGAAATCAAGACTTGTATATTTTTGATGTAGTTGGTGGGTAGGCTAATTGGGGCAGAGGAGGAATGAGGAGGATAAGGTTTGATAAATTATGCTGGTAAGGTAGGTTGAAGGACTTGGACTATACCTGCACTAAGGAGTTTGGACTGTAATGTAATGTAGCCTGAAGGGAGTACCCAGGTAAGGTTAGATTTACCAGTGTGGAAACAATAAAATTACAGTTTATTCAAAAGTTGGGCTCAGAAAGGCGAAAATCAGGTACAGTATGTATTATTCTTGCACTCTCTCAGGAGAACCACACATGATTTCTGAATAAATCCCAAACAGCCTGTTTTTCTTCAGTGTAGGAGAGCAGATGACTGTTTCTTTGGTTGAGCAGCAGATAAAGTGGTTGATTTACAAGTAGAGGCCATGCGGTGCAAAAAATGCACTATAGCTTTAAATAAAGAATTAGAGTAGCTAGAGACTCATAGGAAGAGAGGCCTGGAGGAACTGAAACTCTTTAAAGGAACATGTTTGCTTCAGGCTTCTTGGCTCAGAGTAGAAAGGCCGGAAATGAAGTCTTTGCTGATTATATACCCTGTTCTCCCCAACCTCCACCCCAATCCAACAGGAGTATAGCTGAATTAAAGAACATTAAATGTCAGTTTAACAAGAAAAATATAACTATCTTTCATACTTTTCCAGTTTTTAACAATGAGAAATAGTTAACAAGTATGAATTCAGCCTGCTGGCCCTTTATTTTCTGGGAATCTGCAAACAACTGGTTGAAAATAGTTTGATTCAAAGTATTTTAAGATCTAATTTTAACAAAAATGAACCAACTTTTTAAAATCTGAAGACATGGGGAAACCTATAGTTCTATAGTTTGATATTTATTGTGGTAAAATATATACGACATTACATTTTAATCATTTTTGAGTGTACAAATCAGTGGCATTAATTATATTCACAATGTTGTACAACCAGCATCACTATCTATTTCCAAAAATTTTCATCACCCCAAGTACAAACTTTGTACCCATTAAGCAAGAACTCCCCATCCCTCCTTTCTCTAACCCCTGGGAACCTCTAACCTACTTTCTATTTCTATGCATTTACCTGTTCTACATTTGTGATGTGAAGAATCATAAAATATTTGCCCTTTTGTGACTAGCTTATTTTACTTAGCATAATGTTTCAATATTGTAGTTTCATGTTGTATATATCAGAGCTTCATTCCTTTTTATGGCCAAATAACATTCCATTGTATGTATATATATCATTTTGTTGATCTGTTGTTCTATTGATGAACACTAGTGTCGTTTCTACCTTTTGGCTGTTGTGAATAATGCTGCTATGAACATTTGGGTACATACCTTGTATTGGAATTGTTGGGAAACCTGTATTTTTAAACTATTGTATTTGTTCACTTTTGCTATCGGTGAGGGAGACAAATGAAAAGTAGAAAAATGCCTGGTTTTTACAAAAAGATATCATTTTCAAAACTTATTTCTGGCTTTTCTTAACTATTTAAATGGAACCACGAAGCATTTCTTTTGGCCTATGGGCACTGCAAAAAATTTACTAAGACATTAAAGGATGAGCTGAGAAAGTTTGGGAACCTCTGGTTTATAGAAAATATTCTCCAACTAATTTTTTTTTTAATTTAATACTGTGTTTTGGACAACTTACATTAAATAATATTCCATTGTATAAATGTACTGCTTGTAATATAACCATTCCCTTATTGATAGCCTTCTAGCTTATTTCTACTTTTTGATATTACAAAGAATACTACCTATGAATATATTCTTGCATTCTTATATACATTTGTATATATTTATGCTAATAGTCCTGCAGGATACATTCCTAAAAGTAAAATTGTGAGGTGAAAAAGGTATACATACTTAAAATGTTATTACTGCTCAATTTTCCTTTTCAAAGGCTTTAACATTACTCTCAGTAGTATATGAGTGCCCATTTCCTCATCGCTCACCAATATTTGCTATTATCAATTCTTTTAATTTTAAAAACCTGACAATTTTTTAAAATTTGCTTAAATCTTACATTTCCTTAATAAGTAGTGAGATTGTACATCTTTTTCTTTTTTACATTTTATTGGCCATTTGTATTTCTCATGTCGATTCCCTGTTCTTGTTTTGACTGTTTTTCAATTGGGATTTTGTCTTTTTTCCTATTTATTTTTATGAGCTCTATTTTATCAGTACTAATCTTTGTCTTTTCTATGTTACAGATATTTTCTTTCTGCCTGCTACTTGTCCTCTAATTATTCACTGTGCTTTCCCCATGTATAAATTTAGCATTTTTCTGAGGTCAGATCTTTGTGACTTCTGATTTTTGTAGTCATGTTTAGAATGGCCTTCTTATCTCCAGATTTAAATGATCTGACTATGTTTTCTATTAGTACTTTTAAGATACTAGCTATTAGATTTAAATTTGAATTTATTTACCTGTAAAGAATGAGGTAATAGCCTGCATAAAGTTTCTTCCTGATGGCTAGCTAGCTGCCTTACATATTGATTGAATAGAATACAGGCATGCACTGCATAACGACCTTTTGGTTAATGACAGACAGCATATATGCATATATGGTGGTCCCATAAGATTAGAATGTAGCTAAAAAATTCCTATGCCCAGTAACATGTAGCCCATGCACTAAAAGGATTTGCCAAAGATAAGAAGGTTTTAAAAATCAACAATTATGTGGTTGAGATGGCAAACAACTTTTACCTGGGATAAATGAAGATGATGCTGAGGAGCTCCTAGAGGTGGTTCCTGAGGAACTGACTAAGGAAGAGTTGTTGGAACTGGGACAAGAATGCATAGCTGCAGAAGAGGCAAGAGAAAAGGAAACTGCAGGAGAATAAAAAGAAGAACCCTTAAGAAAACCCACAGTGAAGGTTTTGGCAGATTTTTCAGACCTTGACAATCTCTTTTAAAAAGTTTGAAAACATGGACCCCGACACTGAAGGTTTTCATTAATAGAGAGGCATGTTCATGGTGTATTATGTGCTTACAAGCAATTTTATGATGAAAAAAAAAGAAAAACCAAGCAGACCACCATGGACATATTTCTGAAGAGTGACACCTCCTTAAGAAGAGCCTCTGGCAGGTCCTTCAGGAGGTGTTCCATAAGAAAGCATTATCATAGGAGATGATGGCTCCATGCATGTATTGCCCCTGAAGACCTTCCAGTGGGACACAATGTGGAGGTGGAAGGCAGTGATATTAATGATCCTGACCCTGTGTAGGCCTAGGCTAATGAGTGTGTTTGTGTCTTCGTTTTTAACAAAAAAGTTTAAAAGGCAAAAAAATATTCATTACTTTTAAAATAGAAAAAAAGCTTCCAGAATAAGGATATAAAGAATTTTCATACAGCTGTACAATGTGTTTGTGGGAAAATGAAAAAATTTTATAAAGTTTATAAAGTAAAAAAGTTAACAGTGAGCTAAGGTTAATTTATCATTAGAGAAAATTCTTTTTATAAATTTATATTGCCTAAGTGCACAGTGTTTATAGAGGTTAAGTAATGTATATAACTCCTTAGGCCTTCACATTCACTCATCACTCACTCACTGACTCACCCTGAGCAACTTCCAGTCCTGTAATCTCTATTCATGGTTAAGTGCCCTATACATGTGTCCCATTTGTTCTTTTATACTGTATTTTTACTATACATTTTGTTTAGACACAAATTATTTACCATTGTGTTTTAGTTGCTTATAGCATTCAGTACAGTAATATCTGTACAGGTTTGTAGCCTAGGAAAAATAGGCTATACCATAAGCTTAGGTGTGTAGTAGGTTATGCCATCTAGGTTTGTGTAATTGCATCCAGTGATGTTCGAATAATGATGAAATTGCCTAATGATGCCTTTCTCAGAACGTTTCCCTGTCATTAAGTGACACATGACTGTATAATTTGAATTATCACTGTTGTGACCAGATACTGAATTCTGTATATTGTGGGTCTGTTTCTCGATTTAGACCTTTGAACCCTTTTCTATGCCAGTTTTACACTGTTTAAAACAATTTTACTTTATGTTTAATATTTTAAACAGCATTTTAAGCACTCATTTCCTTATAGTGGTTGTTTTGTTATGAAATATGAATATCCTTAACAAATTTTTTGCTAATTTTTTATTTTTTTAAATTTCAGGTTTTCTTTCATTTTTAACTTTTTAAATTTTTTTTTAATTTTTAAAATATAATTTTGGACCTATAGAAAAGTCAAAAAGTAAAATGGTGTTCACTTTATTTCTAACTTCCCCTAATGTAAACATTTTACATGGTACAATTACTGAACCCAGGAAATTAATATTGATATAATCCCATTAACTAATCCACACACCTTATTTAAATTTCACCAGTTTGCTCACTGATGCTTTTTATAATCTCAGATCCGATCCAGGATCCTATATTGTATTGTCATGGTTCCTTAGTCTGCTTCCATCTGTGACAGTTCCACGGTCTTTGTCTTTCATGACCTTGACATTTCTAAGAGCGCCAGTTAATTTGTAGATTGGTTTGTCTGAGATTTTCTTCTGATTAGGTTCAGAGTATGCATTTTTTCAAAAATACCAAGGAAGTGATGATGTGCTCTTTTCAGTGCTTCATATCAGGAGGTACATATTGTCAACATGTCTTATTACTAGTGATCTCTGAATAATTGGTTAGTGGTATCTTTCAGGTGTCTCCTTTTGTAGTTAGTATCTCCTGGGGAGATACTATCCCATTTGTCATCATACTTTCACATACTAGCATTAATATCTGTCAATGGTTCTTACTGCAACAACTATTCCTGGGGTTTTTACCTAATGATATTTTGTTTCCATCATTCCTTCACACTTATCAATTGAAATAATCCCTTCTTCTCACTTATTTATTAAATTATTTACTTATTTATTTTGTTCTGTGGGTTATTACCCATTACTATATTGTTACCAATTATTTAATAGAGAAATAGTGCCATTGAGTACTTAAAAGTGGTTTCAGAAGGAAAGTCCTCACATCTAACACATGGCCAATTATCTTCACTTGTAAGAGAAAATAAAATAAAAAGTTTCTTAATATTGTAACTTGGATCAGGGTAAAATTTAAAAATTATTTGCACAATTTAGTTGCCAAATACTTTATGTGTATTAACAAGCTCTCCCAAATTAAGGGGTTTGGAGAGAGTAGAATATGGAGCTGGCACAAGGCCAGCCATTTAAGCACACAGGGCAGGATAGGGCTGCATCTTGCTGCTCAGTCAGGCTGTGCGCAAAATACATCAAATAGTTTGGTAAAATCAGAAGGTCCAAGAATCGTTAGCTGACTGGAACCAGGGGGAAAATTTCCTTGACCTTTTCTTTCCAGATATTAATAGTGGTATCATTTTAAAGGTGCCTAAATTGTTTTATTCTTTCCAGGTTTGAAGTCAATAGAAGGAAACTGTCGTAATTTTTGTACTACTGTTTTTAAAAATGTCACATATATGGAACTTAAAAACCTCTTGAAATCCAAAAGTATTATGTTAATTGATGTTAGAGAGACATGGGAAATTCTTGAGTATGGAAAAATCCCTGGGTCTGTCAACATACCATGTAAGTGGCATGTATCTTAAACTGATTTATTACAAAAATGTATATTCAGTAATTTGCTGTACCTAAAATTTAATTGAAATTCTTAACATTTCCTTTCAGTGAGTGAAGTAGGCGAAGCTTTACAGATGAACCCAAAAGACTTCAACAAGAAGTACAATGAAGTAAAGCCATCCAAATCTGACAGTCTAGTGTTTTCTTGTTTAGCCGGAGAAAGAAGCAAGAAGGCTCTGGACACAGCAATATCTTTGGGCTTTAACAGGTACATAGATGAAAGATAAAAATGGGTACCAGGGTATGTATTGCAAAGTTTCACATGAATTACTGTATTAGCAATGACAGGATAACTAGATTAAGAGCCTCTATCTTTTCATCCTACTGAAAAATAACACAATCTTTTAAATAGGCTTAAAGTCTAAATAGTATGGTGAGTAGCCATTGCATCTCTAAATCTCTAAAGTTCTTTCTAAATTTCCTATCACATCTTGTGTTATAAAGCAGGACAAAATGTCTATAGCACTAACTATTTGGTGTATGTTTTCAGCGCTCAACACTATGGTGGAGGATGGAAAGAATGGGCAACCTACGAATATTCTGAGAAGAAACAAGGAAATTGAATTTTGAAATACAAGCTGGCTCTTTCCTTGTGTACATGCAGCCTAGAATAGAATGAGCAAAATGATGAAAACCTAGCCTGGCACCACAGGCTAACGGAAAGGGGATTCTGTAAAAGTCAATTATTTGTTGAATCGTTTTCCTCAACTGTAAATTAAGACTACTACTTCCCTCTGCCGACTTCCAAAGGCTATTGAGGACTGAGACAATGTAAGTGACTTGCCATGAAACAAAGTTTGGGATTCTAGAAATTAAATTTAAAATAGTTTAGTATAGTCTATGGCCATGCCACCCTGAACAAGCCCGATCCCGTCTGATCTCAGAAGCAAAGCAGGGTCAGGCTTGGTTAGTACTTGGATGGGAGACCACCTAGGAAGACCAGGTGCTGCAGATGAAAAAAAAAAAAAGCGGGGGCGGGGGTTGTAAACTGACAAGATTCTTGCAATCTGTGAGGTCAACCAAGGGTTGCCTTGCTTAAAAAAATAAATAAAAATAGTTTAGTATAGTTCAATAGTATTCCAAAAGACCAAGTTCCTTGTATTGCTTTATCGTAATGTGTGATCATCTGTGTTAGTATACCTCTGTTTTAGAGGCTATGAGCTAGACCAGCAGATTGACAGATTGACCTTAAAACACCAAGAACCTGCCATCTAAGTAGATGAAATATGAGCAATAAAAATAGATGAAAAGCATCCAAAGACTTACGGCAGTGTTGCGACCAGCATGGTAGTAATATAATTTTCAACTTAAAAATTAGTATGATCTATGGAGACTGAAATCAGAACAGTGATTCCTTCAGTGAAGGGAAAATTAAATGGAAAAGGCAAGGAGAAAAATTTCTAAGATGAAAGAAATGCCCTTTATCTTGAGGTTTTGGTACATAGGTATAAACATTTATCAAAACTCATTGAAGTAAACACTTTAAAATACACACGTTATGTAATATCTTTAATTAAAAATAATGACAGTAGGAAAAAGTTTAAATGCAAATGACCCCCACTAGCATGAGTATATTCCTTTGGAATGTTAAGTCTTATTAATACCCTAGTGTTCTAGTGGTATAACAAATATGTGCTTTCTTCCATCTGTGCCTCTTCAGACCCATCTGTTTTCAGTCTCATTTATGTAGTCATTAAGGCCTAGCAAATAATTATAAGAACGTGGTTTGTCCTAAGTGACATTAAGCCACTAGAGATCTGGAGTAGGGATGTGATGTGATCACCTTGAACTTCTATTTCTGTCAGTCTAGTTCCCATAAGCACAAACTCCCTGCACGAACTAGAAAAGCTGGCAAGTACACATCTCTCTTTGTCTCTCTCTCTCACACTCACATACACACACATGCACTCAATGTTAATTCATCTTCTACAGCTTTCCTTCCTCTTGGATCATGGCTCTTCAAATATTCTCTGCCTTAGTAATTCTTTGATGCCTTTAAACATTTTATTTATATACTTATATTAACAAATATTACTAGAGCAAATATACTAAGGTGGCAGAGATTCGAAGAGCCATGATCCCACAAAAGAGAAAAGCTGTATGGAACAAGTCACCATTGAAGTACTGGGACCATCAAATAGGAATCTGGGGTAAATAGACCAGGCTTTTAGTTGGAGCACCTGAAAAGCTATACTCTAGGAGCAGAGGTGAACCAGAAACTGACCAACCTTCATAAGAATGTAAGCCCAGCTTTGAATCAACTAAATCCCTGAATGAATTAAGGTGATCTTCCTGATACCCTAAAGGCCTACCAGAAGTAAATCCTCTCTTGGAGAAAGATACCATTAACTAGCTACAGCAGGGGTTGGCAATAGTAAATATTTTAAGTTGTCATAGATCTCTGTTGCAACTACTCAAATGCTACTGGAGCACAAAAGCAGCTATAGGCAATACAGAAACACAAGTGTAGCCGTATTCTAATACAACTATTTATGGTCACTTAGGTTTGAATTTTATACAGGTTTCATGTGTTACAAAATACTTTTTTCAATTATTTTTCAGCCATTTAAAAATAAGCAAACAATCTTAGCTCAAATGCCAGCTAAAAACAGGTGGCAAGCATGATTTGGTCTGAGGGGCACAGTTTGCAGACCCCTAAGCCAAAGCCACAAATGATCCCTACAGGTTTTCATATACACTTTCAGAATTCTGTCAAAACTTACTAGAAATAGCAGTAAATAGGACCTTATTGAAAAATGAGAGAAAAGACAACAGACACAAATCCACAAAAGAGCTACATATTGGAGTATTCAGACATAGACTTTAAAATAACTATGGTTTGTATATTCGATAACTTAATGACTAAATGGGAAAAATTATTAGAGGAATGGAAGCTATGAAAAGTACCAGATAGAAAAATCCAGAATTTAAAAATAACTAAAATAAAAACCCAGTAGGGGGAAGATGGGTTTAACAGCAGAAGCTGATGAGATTAACAAAACTGAAAAAAACAAGTACACATATTAACATGTATGACTCTTGCAATGTTGATAGAAAAAGCAAATTCCAGAAACACACTGTACAACGGTGTGAAAACATGCAAAATAATACCATTATGTACACATGCACATGTGTGCATATTTATATATATGTATAGTCCAAATAAATTATGAGAATAATAAATACTAATTTCATAATGGCTTCCTTTGGGGAGAGAAGAACATAGGCTTTAACAACATTGTTAATATTTTATTTAGCATGATTGGTGGGTAAACAAATACTTATTATTCCTCTCATGTTTATGATAGGAAATTAGAATCCCTACTTGGAGACACGTACACCAGACTCTACCATAAAACCTTTAGATTCCTGGTACCTTTTTTAAAGAAAAAACTTATGATAAATAATGTATCCAATTTGGTATCATACATATATCCTATACCAAATATAACATACATATGTATTTTTGAAAAAGCAAGGGGTTAACGAATTATTAGGATAATGTTCTATATTAGATCAAACTTACAAAGATGATTTTAGTTGTCAGTTATTCTGAAATAAAAATTTAACAAATTATATATATATAATTCTTTTAAAATAAAACTCTTAAGAGAACCATTAAGATGCCTCAAAACATAAATATATAGCACATGATTAAATATCTCATTTAACAAGTGTGTTTTAATCAGAATATCACTTTTACTCTGATAATATAAGGGTAGATCAAGTTTCAGAAATGTAGGATAGCCAGATTTTCAATACTGTATGTACTGGACATTATTTTCACAATGAAATAGACGTGTTAGAAAAAGTGGCAACAGTGGACAGCGTCAGTTCTGAATTAATGAAAGTATCTCAAGTTTTCTTCATTTACATTGTCTTTCTTACCTGCCTTATGATCTGTGAGGTCTCTTGGATCCTGTGATAATGCACCCTTTTGCAATGTAGTACGTATAGACTGGATAGGGGTAGGATCAGCAGCTAATCTGAGAAATTTGTATTATTAAAGACAAGTGGAAAACTGAATGCTCCTTGTATCCAGTAAAAATTATTTTTGTCTAAAAAGGGCAGCAATTTATTAGTGGAAAAATGTAGTTTTAGCACAACCCATTTCAGTGCTACGAGTTTCTGCAGGAGCAAGGTAAGAATAGAAAAGGGAAAAGGAGATTTTAATAAAGTATTTTAATGATAGACTCTGGTTGAAGTGGATCCATGTGGGAATAATCTTTCCTCCTAGCCTTACTCGTCTCCAAGATCTGACTTCGTTCATACCACCTCAGATAGCTAGAAGCTTCTGCCCTAGAAAAAATGACCCATTTCAGAGAAAAGGCTTCAGAATATGATGCTGAGGATGGGAAGGATGGCAAATGAAAAAGTTTTCTTGCTCCTTTAACCCTACAATGAAGCCCACTGTTAAAAAGTCCTACCCATGCCTCTCTGTGCCTCTCATACATGAAGGATCCTAATTAAGGCAAGATTGTAACTTGAAAGACCAAACAGAAAAAAGTGTTAATGCAAGGAACAAAGAAAAATTTTAAACCGAAAAACCTAAATTAATCTTTAGAATAACACATTACTCTCAAACAAGGACAAGGTACTATTTAAAAGAAAAAGGAACTTCCAATAAACATTTGCTCAGGAAATTTCTAGAGGCTGTAATCCATTAAAACAAAGGCATAAACAAGCAAAAGATGACTCCCCTTATCTTTGATACTTGAACAAAAAGATGAAGGACTCAAAGGTCTTCCTGCATGTGATCTGGATAATATATGAGTAATAAATGATTCTGGTGATAAATTAATAAAAGATACAAAGTATACTGAACAAATTACAACCAGGCAATTACTATTTCCAAAAGACAAAAATATTCCAAAAGGAAATGTAACCATACTATACAACAAAACACAACACTATCTATGCATACTTAATATTGAATATGAATTTAACAAAAATTATACAATTGGAGGATATTGGGAATATAAATCCCAGTGTAGAAACAGATTGGGGGAGAGGGAGAATAGGGGCATAAGAAAGTGATTTTTTTCTGAAAAAAATCAGAATTGGAGGTAAGGAGAAGTAGCAATATGTTAAAAGTATTTAAGAGCATGGGCCCGGAGCCCAGCTGCTCAGGTTTTAAGAATTAGAATCTAATCCAAGCTTGTCACTTACTGGGCTTGTGATTAAGTACTTAAAATTTTCTATTCCTGAGTTTCATCTCCAAAATGATTGTTCTGCAAATTAAATGACTTCATAATGAAAAGAACTTAGAATATACTTGTCACATATTAAGTGCTCAATAAATACTATAATTATAAGCTTGTTACTTGGAAATGCGGAAGTAACACAACAGAAAAAATAACTAAAAGTTGCTCAACGGAGCAGGAAAAAGGGAGAATGGAGTAGTGGTCTAACATTTTCCTTATATCTTAGAACAGTTCTGTCCAACAGAATTATAATGAAGCCATTGTGACTTAATATTCTTAGATTTAGAAAAGTAAAATAGGTGATATTTAGTCCTATGTATGAAAAATCATTTAAAAATATAAACTTAAGATATTTTACATTTTTTGTTTTGTACTAAATGTTTGCAATCCAATGTGTATTTTTTTATTTTTACAGTACCTCTCAGTTCAGAGACGAGCCACATTTTGAATGTTCAATAGCCACATATGGCTAGTAGCTATCATACTGGGCAGTACAGCCTATGGTAATGTTTGATTTTAAAAAACAATACATATCATCAATGGCTGCTAAGTCACAGAAAGAGACAACCAGATACAATATGCTTCCTGGTAAAAGACAACTTATACAGAGTAGTCATAAAAAAATTTTAACCAGAACCTGATCAAACCTAAATTTAGGTTCAATTACCAATTTATAGAAAACACAGAGGACAAAGGAACATGTTAAATGACACTTCAAGGACATAATCAGCAAACTCCTTATAATGATAAACACTTAGTAGACAAGCAAACCAGAAAGGGGAATTTTAAGAGACAAAAAAAGGAATCCAAGAATTTTAAAAGACTTAAATAATTTATCAATGAATTGCAATATGTGGTCCTTATTTAGATCCTGATGAGGATTTAATATTTATGAGAACTAAAAATTTGGACATGAATATTTAACTTTATAAAGTTATGACTTATTCTTATTTAGGTACAGTACTTTCACAATTTTTAAAGTGTTATCTTTTAGGAATACATACTGAAATAATTATGGATAAACTGATACGATACCTTGGATTTGCTTCATTTAAAAATAATGTGCATGTCGGAGGAAATGAAATTGGCCATGAACTGATAATTGTTGAAGCTGGGTGATAGGTATATGTAGGTTTGTTAACACTATTTTATTTACTCTTGTATATGTTTTAAATTTTCTGTAAGAGGTTGAAAACAAAACTACAAGTTTTGTATTAATTTTCAAATTAAAAAGTTTTAAAATATAGCTAAGCTTAAAGGAAAAATGAGGGTTAAGTCAATGACTGTGATATAGAATCAGTGCTCTTCCAAAGCAAGCCGAACCATAATTCCTCTTCAGACCTGATGAGAGCTTTATTCGTATTTCTTATCTTGCCCATGAGCCAAAGAGACCTATATTTGTCATTGGTGCTGACTTTATATATAAAAGTATAAAGTTTCCAGTTTATCTGACTCTCCACAGGGAAGCAGAACTCTTAACTTCTGTTTATAAATCATTTGTATTTACTCGACATATTAAAGGCTTTAATACTTTAAATACTTATCTAAAAGGAAGGACTCTCAGAAAACATGTCATATTCAAAAAGAAAAATTCAAGACACTAGTCAACATAGCTGGAGAATGTATTTTTATTCTTGCAGTTTTATACTAGAAGTCAACATTTAATAATTCATTGTTCACAATTGATTTCTAAAAAATTTTAAATTTTAATCCTTAAATTGTATACCAATATCCTATGACTCCAAATTTTATTTCTCACTCTCCTTCAAGTCTGAAGAAAATGATTAATTTATTAAGTTCCACAGACAGCACAGTCCCAATGACATAACATTTAGTCTTAAGTCCTACGCTCATATGAGAATTAAAAATAGCCAGTATCAAACTGGCCTGAAACCTGATTGTGTTCCTGGCTCAGGATACCTGTAATAAATTTGTAAATCCACATTAAGACACAAAAATAAACTAGGATGTGTATGTCATATAAAAAACTTTTCACAGTAGAGTAAAAATTAACATTAAAATGTTACTAAATTTCAACCATATTATGGTGTTTCATCCAATTATCCAATTTTGAAATGCCTAATTAACTGTGAATCAAATGCAAATAACTTCATGTAGGATATTTTTTAAAAGTTTGCCCAGCATTTCAAAATGGTTACAGAATTAATATAACTTTTAAAATGTCAAAGTATGCTATACATATTGCACTTTTCTGCTAGGCTGGGCTAGTATCTTCCATGGCAAGATACTAAAACTACTGAATAAAATACACTTTTAAATCAATAGGTACTTGATTAATTTCCCTGAAATTATCAACATCATTACCAAAATCTTCCAGGATTTTGTAAGATTTGATTCCTTAAATACAGTTTTAAAGTTTAACTTAAGGAGGGAAAAAAAACCCTCATAATATTTGACTTTTTATGTCCTTTTTTTGGTCCTTCGGTGACCAAAGAGAATTTTAAACAAATTATGCTTTGTGTTTCCTGGCTTAAGAAAAATTATACTAATCAAAAGCTATTAATTTGAAATGTCTGTCTGTAGGTCTCCTTAGAACCTTTCCAAACTTTTATAATGAAGAGATTTTAATCAATTATGCACTAGAATCAAATTAGCTAAGGAAAACTTATTTTGCAAAAATAAAATCACTTCCCAATATGCTTGACAGAAACAAGCTATTCATTTTCACTTGTGTTCCATTGAAGACATTACTGAAATCTGTCCAATGGTTTATTTCCAACTGGTCCACTACGGAATTCTTCGGAATGTTTTAAGATTGGCTGTAGCTAGAGTTCTGACTTCCATTTGGACCCTGCTCTCCTTCACTGTTCAAGTGGGGAAAAAAGAGATTTTATACCAATTAAAAGACTCATTTTCAACACCCTGATAAGCCTACTAATTTTTTTCTCCCTCTTTAATTCCTCCCCCCGCCCTACTTCTACCCCTGACTTATGCCATTTCCCTTAAGAACTGGATCTCTGAAAGTGGGATGTCACCTCCCACACGCTGGCGGCATGCACCCAGGGCCTGGTGCACCCGGGGTTTAGTCCATAGCTCCACTTGGGGCCAGAACCCAGGACCTTCTCCATGTAAAGCAGATTTGCTAATCACTACATATGGAGCCACCCCCTAAGCCTACTAATTTTTAAAGTTAGTTATTTTGTGGTACAAATTTATAAAACAACAGCATTCCCAATTGTAAGACACAAATGTGGAAAAATTAAAATCCAGAAGACTAACATTTGGTTTTATGTTTTTATTCTTATGTAACTTAGTGCCCTCACATATAACTAACAAGCATTCTGGAAGTTAGTGTCCATATAAACTCAAAAAATTTAAATTAGGTTATGGTTTTCATTGTCATTACAGGTATCACTCAACATATAGATTAGAGCTTCTGAACAAATTTCCTATAAAACTAAATCGTACACATCAAATCTTATTTCTAACCAATTATTAGAATCAAGAAGTGTTACTCAAAAAAAAAAAAATTGTCCAAAGGCATACTGAAGTCATATGTAAATACAGCAAAACTTTGTAAATCATTTAAAAAAAGTGATTTTTTGGAAAACGCTGAATATTTAAAATAAAAATAACTAAAACTGAAAATACCAGTAACTGGCAACAGGATTATTGCCTTATCTTGTTCATCATCATCTTGTAGCTTCAGGCCCTGCCACTAGTGAAGAATCATTCAGGGAATTTCTGCAAAAAATGCATCCAAAGGTAGCTGTTTGAATGACTGCCTGAAAACAGCTCCTTGTATTTTTCCAAACAGTGACATTAACTTATCAGATCTACAAATCTATCTTAATGTTTTATAACTTAATTATTTTTCTTGATAATGAAGATGGGCAGTATTTATTTCCCTTCTGACCTTGTTTCCCTACCACAAATGATCTGATGTACAGTGAGAGCTGAGAATCACTGAACTAAATGAAAAGAACCTATTAAAACAGTAACAAAAACTCCCTTAGCACAAGTGATTCATATTTAGCAAAATTATGTTATTGTGTGCCATGAATCATCGGGTCACTCAAAAGTCAAAATTCTTTATCAGATCAATAATCTAAGTATTTGAAAACTGCTACTGCAATTTATAAAAGAGTAATAGCTAGTAATGAAAAAAATAAAATGGCACAGAGTCAAACTGATCCTAGGCCACTACAGATTCTTTATCCCTGAATTTCAGATGGAATTGCCTAATTCTGTCCTGTATAAATTTATGTACAATATATAGTCATATGTTGAGGGATACCTGTAATTGACCTGCCATTGCATTAGGAAAAGTTGCTAAGTAGATGATTATTTATTAAAATGAGACATTCTCAAGTCTCAAATTAAAAATAGTAGTATGTATTATAAAGTTTTGAAAGAAATTTTACGGAAAAAACAATGTAATCTATGAAAAATGTGATAATGCATATGTATGAAATACATAATTAAATGGAATCAGTAAGTAAAGTCTACAAAGTACCTGTTTGGAGGAGGTTTTGGTTTCGGCATCTTACTAAGAATAGTTGCCATCTCTTTTCTCTCATCAAAATTCTTCCACTGCTCATATAGTTTTAAAATAACCCTGATTATTTCCAAAATCTAGAAGGAAATATTTAAAAAGTTCTCACTGGTAATATCAAGCAGTATTTAATATATAAAGAATACACAACACTTGCTAGGCATCTCTCAGAAAACAGTGAAAAGATAGATCTATGTCCTTAAGTATTCAGCCTAGATTAGACAATCCTTATAAATATAAAGCAGTATTTTCACCACACTGCTATTTATCCTAGCTTCTCATCCATATCCATCTCTGCAATTGGTTCCCTTCAATCTGCTGGTATTTCAAACCAAAACAAAATAATGAGGTACTAGGAATAGAGGTCTAAATTATGAAGGAGTTTGCCACTTTAAAGTATGTTCCTCTAATACCAATTGTTTAAAGTAATTTAATGGGAGGTAATACAGAAAAGATGTTTTGATTCTCTGATAACTACTGTAACGTACATATGAGTTAAGGTGCTCAAAAACTGGCAGCTACTAATATGTCATACCCACATTCCAAATTAGCTCTTTCATCCTCACCTGCATAGATCTAACTTTGGATTAATTTTAATGCTATCAACAACACTTCAACAGGTAGAAGAAAGGGGAAAAACCATTTTCCAGAATATAGGCTGTTTCAGAAGTTTACAATAGTATTTAGTGGTCAGTAGGTAGCTTTTAAAATAATTCTGAAAATTGGAGGCTGCTCTGTAACTAACCAAACCAAAAGTTTACCATTCTGTTTAAGCCTAAAGAGAAATAGAACCTAAATAGCCAACATCAACTCTTCTTGCCAAATCATGTTTCTTCATTTTTTTTTTTTTTTACCAAAATCTTTTTAGTCTGGTGGACATTATAAATTTTAAGCTCATGATAAATAAATATGACATTAACTTTAAAATGTTCTTATTTATATTCAACTAAAGAATTTTAAAGAATACCTTCTCCATATCCACAGAAAGCTCAGCAAACCACTGTCTCGCATCTTTCTGTTGTACAACACAGGCTACATGCAGGCAAGCTGGAAAGAAAATGAGATAAAGGCCCATGTTTAACTATGAACATGAGATGTGTGGACTCGGAACTAAAGATATTTTCACTTAAAAATTTCATGTGTATTTTCTAATATTCTTTTATAAAATTGCACAGGTTCATATATAGTTACCAGTGACCATCCCATCAATTTGATATGGATAGAAAAAATTACTAGACAATATTAAGGTTCTTGACATCTCCTGTTCCTTACTGTATGCTAGGCATGATATAGCTGCCTTGAGAATAAGGGCATGTTAGAGAGAAAAAAAATCCAATGCAAAAATCAGAGGAGGGAAATGATCCCTGAACAGTTATACAACGTAGTGGTTAAAATATAACCACAAGTCAATGTGATGGAGAAAAAGAACAAAACAAAATGAAACAGACAATTGACACACTGATAAATTTCAACAATAATGACTATGTTTTGGTATTTCAAGTGAAGTAGTGTTTGTTGCCTCTGCTTTATTAGCACATAATCAAATAAGGTGAAAACTGTGTACACTAGTACAGAATTGGGTCTGTATAAAATAGAGCTTAAATATGTAATAAACTGTATATAATTATATACAACTAACAAAGATAGTAAAAATGCCCAAAGACAACAATCTACATCACAATCTTGCTCAATGTAATTCCTACTGGCAGTCTGAATACTCTGATGCCACCCCAGCTTGTTAAGATTTATATTCCCTGGTGTGGTTACACATACGATTTGCTAAGGATGACATTCTAGAAAGTGACTCAAATGTGAACTGATGCTCTGGTTGCCTCATGTCAAATGAAGCTATAAAGTAGCACTTAGGTCCAGGAAGGACTGAGAGGTCAAAGGACTAAAATTATAATAGGTAATTAAATCACAGCAGGAAACTCTATAAGGGTATATGTAGAGTACATTAGATAGAGGAGACATTCTAAACCCAGAGTGAGATGATAGAGAAAGTGTGGTAGGGGAAGGGTGTTGCTACAAAGTTGATATCTGAGCCAAGTCTTAAAAAAAGGTGAAAGTGGGAGCACTGAATGGTGTATGTGTGTGTAATATATATATGTGTATATTTACATTTATATACATACATATGTATATATTTATGTGTATAATGTATACATGTACATATACATAAATATGTATATAATTGATGTGTGTATATATATAGCGAAAAAAAGGCTCTGGATTTTATACAAAAATTGGGAGGAGCTGTGAAAAGTTTAATTTGGGGACAAATTCTGCATTTTAAAAAGCTCTATTTCTAGTCCAGGTTCCTCTACTTTGGCAATGTTGACATCATGGGTTGGACAATTCTGAGACTGGCTTGTGTGCTAACGGATACTTGGTAGCATCCCTCGTTTCTACCCACTAGATACCAGTGGCATCCCACCCTAGTTGTGACAACCAAAACCACCTCCAGACGTTGCCAAATATCGCCTAAGGAATAAAATTATGTTTGGTTGAGAGTCACTAGCCTAGCTCAAGTGTGCAGGATAGACTGGCTGGCTCTCTGAGAACAGGGATGCTGGAGATCAACTGGTCAGGAAGGAGACTACTGTGATAACCTGGATAGAAATGAGATGATGGCTATGAGATTACCAAAACTACTTGTTACAAATACTCAACAACAGATATTGCTTACCAACTAGATGGAGGTAGTGAAGGAGATGAAAGAGCCTAACTGCTGCATTTCCAATTAAGGTAACCAGTGCTATTCACCAACCAAGCAAAAATATTAAGAGGAACATATTTTGGGACAAAGTGATGAGTTCGCTCCTATTCATGAGTCTGAGGTGCCAGTGAGGTGCCAAGTGGCGCTATCTATAAGGCAGATGGATAGAAAGAACCACTCAGGAACAAGATTTTGGTTAAATGAAATTTAAATGTTTCAGCATGTAAGAGACAGAAGCACAGGCCTCAGTGAGACTGCCCAGGAAAAGACAGGAGGGACGGCAAAGATGTGGCATATGGCCTGCTATTCCCTTCTTCCTACCTATGCATATCCCAGCATTCCTTCCCACTAAACCCAGACACCACTTTAGAATCCTTCCAAGTACAGTGCTTTCAAAAAGCCTTCAGCACTACAAAAATATAGGTACAACTTATTTGCCATCCCTGATATACAGAGGATAAGAAATATTAACATTTAAGAAATAACTGAAAAAAACAAAAACGAAAAAAACAGTAAGTCTGTACTAATCAAAGAACTGGGGCCAGGAGATGGGGGGAAGGCGGAATCGAGAGGATAGAATCATAGATATCACTAGAAGAAAGGAAGGCAGGCAATAGACTAACAAGTGCCTAATATGTGTCAGGCAATATTTGATGCTCTATAAGAAATATCTCATTTAATTCTTGCAAAAACTTTGTATGGAGTTAAGGAATTTTACAATTAAAGAAATAAACTCAGGTTACAAAATCTCCCCACAATTAGGCTCCTTTTCTCAACTTCTGAGGACTTAATTGGGCTCAGAAAATAAAAGGCCCTGTTGTTTTTATGTAAGCTACAACTAATATTAACAGGCTTAATTCGGAACTTCCCCCCCAAATAAAAATGTTCTATTCAAACACTGGTTGAAATTATTTTAAATGATTAAAAAAAAAAAACTTACCAAAAAAGGGGGTTGGGGGAACAATAATCCTGATTTGTGATAGTTGCAGTTCATATTATTGCAAGTTCACATGCAAGGATTAGTCTATTACTTCATGGAACATAAAAACATAAAGCACAATAGGGTGAAATTTCTTTTAGGGCCTAAATAGGTTTATAACAATTTAACTAATAAAGGTACACCATGCTTACATACCTAAAGCTATCATGAAAGGAGGATACAGTAGGCAAAGATCCGTTCTGTAGGTATCATTCACTATCCTCCTATAGAAATGTAAATCATATTATTACTAAAACCAGAACTACCTCATAGGTTTGTACATTTTCCCCCAAAGAGGGCCATATGTCCCAACTTTGTACATATTTATTTTTCATTTATATTACTGAAGCACAAATATAAAGGTAAAAACATCAAGGAAAAAAACACATGAATGTGTCAATAAAAAAGCATATTTTAATGAATAAAATTACAGCTAAATATATTTTAAACTCATGATAAATTATAAACAGATTTTTTTTCTAGTTTTTCAAAAATCAGGCAGATAGGAAATCTGAAATTATACAATGAATATGTATGTGAATACCACCAAAAAGTATTTTGATGTTAAATTGTCTTTTTTATGTAAATAGCCTGTTTTTATAGTAATCAAAACTTAATGGAAAGGTGTGTCAAGTAGATAATTTAAAGATCCTTATCATTTTAGCATTTGTACCAATATAGTTATTAAAAATCAATGAGGTATTCTGTTCAACATAAAATATCTTGGGGCACTAGTTTAATTATTTTAAAAATACTAAACTTAATATTTAGTTGTCAACCTTCCTAACTAATAATGTTACACTATGAATAACTTCTGTTCTAATTACCATGCAAGGGGAAGCAACATGTCTTCTTGGCCCATGTCCTGCACATACTGGAGCAAAGGTCTATAAGGATGATACACTATCAAGCAACAATCCTAGAAACAGTTTAAAAAATGTGTATGTATAAAAACAGATTTATTACAACACAAAAACCTTATCATTACCCAATTGATTTGTATTGTGTATTTCCAAATGGATTTCTCTAACTCATGCTTGCTTCCCTCTTATTCTCTAAGCAAGCAGCATGGCAGCCCTAAACTCTACTATAATAGTGAAGGCAGTGCTCTCTCTGGAATATACCTTGGTAAATCGGTTGGCAGTCAGTCAGCATCCATTCCCTTAGAGACTCAAAGTGTCACATCTGCAACACACTGAAACCTCTTATTAGCCTATAAATCCGTAATTCTCAACTGGAGGAGCAGAATTCTGCCAAAGACATAATCTATCTTGAAATAACACCACACACATACACAAATTGTGCAAATAACTGACAGTGGTTTAATGTTCTGACTGGTTTGCTTGTAATCCTTTTATTATTGTTACCATAGAACAGAAAAATATTCCCATCCTAAGTAGAATATACGAATTATTTTACAGGCTCCCAAGAGGATACAGGTGATGATACTCTTAGGTACTATATCATCATCACATATCACCTGGATGGTTTTAAAATGCACCTCCCTATAAATCATTTCTTTAAATATTAATTTCTGACTTCACTAAATATGAAAAAAATTTTTACTCTATTAATCACAGGGAAGAAATATACTTACCATTAGTTCTAAAAGATAGAATTCACATTCTAATATCTGTTTAAAAAAAGATTATAAATGTCAACATGAAACCAAATTAGATGAATCTACGTAATCTAACAAAAATCTATAGACACAGTAATTTGTTACAAAAATTTACTAAAATTTTTTAAAATGAATAAATGTAGTTTATATTAAAATGAACATATATGATAAAAAGTTAACTTTTTACTATTAGACAATGTAAGAAATTATAATTATAAAGCATTTTAATTCTTAAAAGGAAAAGCCAGCCTCATATAAACATTCTCGTTTTTCTAAAGTTAATTACCAAGTGCCTTCTTTAATTTCAGCAGGGCAGACACAGAAATCTAAGCATTCTTATTACTTATTTTTATTTAAAATCTGTATAAACTTCAGATTTTCCAATATATTTTCCATTCAACAAATGCGAAGATGCAATCATCTCCACTTAAATATTATTTTTATATTATAAATCAGTAAAAGAAAATAATGCTAAAAATTAAACAAAAAATATAATTTAAATAGAATGAAGAAATCCCTTGTAGTGTGGAAAAAGACATGCCTATTTAAAAGTCAACAGAAATTCATCTTCTAAAACAATGTAAAATTTCAAATATGGTTTTCATACTATTCCATTATAGTAGTTAGCCCCAGCTGCACATTAATATCACCTGGGAGCTTTTAGAAACTATGTCCCCAGGCCTCAAGCCTGAAAATTCTCATTTTGTCGGTCCGGAGAAGCCCTGACATCAGTATTATTAGGTTCCCAAAGTGATTTAATGGGCACCCAAGGTTTATAACCATACTATGAAGTATTTTTTTAAATGGTAGATGCAATTTAGCTTTCATTTAGAATTAAAGTCTATATTCTTGTAGTACTTGAAACTGCCATTTCTGGAAAACCATTGTTTATTCTAACATAAAATGGAGCTTATATGCAACTTTGACAAATAGTTTTACTTCATACAATATACTTACATGGTTCATCCTATAAGGAAATTCCTTTGGAAAGGCATATGAAAATCTAGTTTTTACTGTAGAGAACAAAAAAAAAACTTAAACTGAGAAAATGGGAAAGTGAATTAACCCAAAATTTCTTTAACATAGTGTAGAATATTAAAGGTAGGGCTAAATCATTTTTAATAATGGCACTTGGAGCTGCGTGGGGACCCAGATTTTTTGTTTTCAGGCAAGGAGAAAGACTGAGTGGCAGGAAGCCATAGGCTCCGCACTATTTTACATTAAAGAGCCTCAATTATATTTTTAATATATTAAGGGTTGTGCAGTTGAAAAAATAAAGGGGTTGGGAAAAAAGTCACTGGTTTTTATCATCTCTAAAAACTTCCCAGCTCTAGGATGGTAGTTTTATTCTTCAGTAATTTAGCTTAGACAGAGCACAGATTGTATATGTGTTCACATATATACATGTACATACTTGTAAATGTACATATAAATTAGAGGATATGACAACCAAAAAATGTTAACAGTGGTCATCTCTAAAATTTAAGGATTTTTAGTAATCTGCACTTTCTAAACGTTTTATAATAAATAAGTATTTATCAAAAGATACATTTTAATAAAAACACAAATATATGTGCAAAAGTCTCTGGGACTTTTTTCATACCACACAAAAACATACATACAAAGCTACTGTTCTTAATCACTAAGAAATTACAAATGTGAAAACTATTGTCAATCCTCCATGTCCTCAAAATGGTATGAGTACAGACATTTAAGTTCTAAGATATTTATCAATATTTACTCTTTTTATTCTCTCAACAATCCTATAACATAGTTATATTAATATCCTCATCTTGCAGGTGAGGAAACTGAGACACAGAGTTTATATTTTGTTCAATTTGCCACAAAGACAGCACTGGAGCTGAAATTTGAAACCTAAGCTACCTAGGTCTATATAATGCACTATAAAATTTTATGAAATAAAGAAAATTAAAAATAAAGAAAATATAAAAATTTCCTATTCATTGCTAACCAAACACACCTATGAATATACTTTTAAAGTTTGCATGAGAAATAAACAAACCTTGGTTGGTAACAGGTTTTTCACATTTAAAAAAATATATACCTTCTAAAAAATTTGGAAAAGAGACTAATGTAAGAAGAAAATAAGGCACATATGATCTAGTACTCAGAGATGAGCACTGCTAACATTCTGGCAGATCTCCTTCTGATTGTTTTTCAAATTTTTAATAATCTTATTTTCCAAAGGGTAATAATTCAATACTTCATCAATGTCATATATTTGGCATATTATTTCTGTGGCAAAACTGTCTACTATTCTTCTATCCTTTAAAAACTAAGAAATGGCACAGAAAAGACTGAATTCGATTATCGTACTCTTCTTAGAAAGGGGAATGACCCAAAAATATAACATTAATCTGGTTTGCTAACTTAAAACCTTAAAAACATAAAAGTTTTCTTCTGCCTCTTGTGTGTAAGATCACAATAGCAATAACAATAATTAAAAAATATATATGAATTATCTTTTGTTAGGTAATGCTTTTTATAACTTATGAATATGGAGTATAGCGTAATGTTAAGACCTTATATAATTGACAATTGCTACTTTACAATGTTATTTCCTTTATTGCCATAACTCACAGGCAGCTAAATCCTGTCTTCTTAGATAAGAACCAGGGCCAAATGGTAAAGCAACTTGCTCAAATTTATTCAGCTGATGCCTAGTGACAGAACTGGGGATTAAGATTAGCCTTACTAACTACAATTTGCATTTTTTTCTGCACCATGTTTTTTAATATGGAGGGAAATTATGTAATTTCCATATAAGACATACATTACAGTTGCTAAAGAAATAGTTTACTCCACCCACAAAAATGATACAACGGCTAGTTATTAGGAAGCAATAAAATACAATAAAATTGAAAAACATAATTTTTTACAATTATAAAATTAAGAGCCAACGAATCGATGTTTTTTCTATCAATAGTTACTATCTATTTTTAAACATTAAAAATAATGTCTTAGAGTTAATACTGTAAGTATTAAACCCAAAATTTTGTATTTTAACTTTATTTTTAGCTAAATACACTAGCCTACGAGTGAGCTCAGGAGAGTTAATGAACCCAACTAATCTCTCACAGATCTCATAAACTAAAACAAAACAAAACAAAACAAACAAACAAAACAAAAAAAAACTACATCCTATGGACCTCTCTTCATAACTACATCCTTAAACAGGATATACTTTTTGCACTTACATACAGAAGTAGCAGCAGCAGTCAATCTTGTATTTGAGACTACTCCAAATTCCTACAAAAAGAGAAGTGGATGAGATCAGGTATGCAGAAATCTATGAACCCCATGTTTATATAGGCTGTTCATCATCTACCTTCTTGAGATATGATGTACTTAAATCTCCCAATGTGTTACTTTTCCTTAAAATTGCTACAATTTAATTAAGACAAGTGTTTAAATACTTTTATAATTTAACATCATTGAAAGGTACCAAATTAAAAACCAAGCCCTAAAGTGACAGTGATAGTTTTCTGTACTCAAATTAGTTTTCAAGGAGATTTTTAAAATTCTACACTTAATTGCAAGAATGTTAAGTATGCTTCCTATTCAATTGAACCTGGACTAACAGCTATTTCATATCATTTAATAATAAAACAGAATTTATCTCTGAAGATAAATTTTAATATCATCAAAAGAATTCAAAGACCACACAAACAATTATTCTTTTTGGAAAGGAATACAAGAATGATATAGTATAAGACTTCCAATGTGAGTTCCCATCTCCTCTTTGAACTTAATATGCCACCATTGTAAAATTAAAATTTATGAGGTGATCTACTTTATATATATATATATATATATATACACACATACACACACACACACACACACACACACTGACATTTAATTTAATTAAGCTAATTAGATTATTAAAACCTTCATTTCATTTTAGAACAGAAAAATCAAGAATTGGTTCCTTACCCTAAAAAAGAAACTAATCTATTCAAATCCCTCAAACCTACATTCTTACACTTGGGGAAGAAGGGTAGCGTAGGCATGTATGTGTATATCTATATTCACATTTCAACCTCAAACCATAACAACTGAAACTAAAATATAAACACCTGAGACATCTTCTTAAGTGCCATTTCCATATAATTCCCATACAGCTGGACAAAACACAGAAAGATATGGTCATAGTTAAAGATAAAAAAAATAATGCTATACCAAATATGAAAAGATACATTTTTTCTAGGAATAATGTTTTACCCAAAATTCTTAAAGTGAAAACTTACTCAGTAAATCATAAAACAGGATTCTACTCAGTAAATCATATAACAAAAGATTAAGAAGCAAGACAAATTAAAATCCCGAAGTTAATCTATAAGTAGTTTATAAAAATCTTGTCTAGGTTCCTATACTAGTTGTGCTTCAGAGATATAAAATTACATATAATATTGGAAAAACCACCCCATAATACAGGCCTTTTATAAATATTTTCTTTTCCATTAAAGAAAGCTGGTTCTTCAGCTACTATTTACAATTAGAAAAACTTAAACCTCTAGAAAGCCGGTCTTAATATAATTTCTAATAGAGTAAGGTAATAGGTAGGAAAGGTCATGAATAATTCTAAATAATGACTAAAACAAAAATGAAAATGAGTACCAAAAGTACAAAATTCAAAACGAGTACTGTTAAAATTACATTTAATATTCAAGAATACAATAACTATTCTCAAGACATAATCTAAAATAGAAACATAAAGGTTTCCTAGTGCTAAAGGTTGCATGGATTATTATGAAAACCAGTCAATATCTGCTACTATTGTCTGGATTTTACCTATGCTCTCTCAAAAATACTGAAAAGGTAAGTAAGGCGAGTAGAGATTTGGTTTCAGCTACAAGTTTCCATCTCTCTTCTTTCTCCCTCACTGCCGAAATGATTCCTCATTAGAATCTACATAGCTAGAACCACACCAAATCCTTGCCTTCCCTCTTGTTTTCTTAATGGTGTGGTAGGCAGCCAATCATCAGGAGGCAGAGAGGGGGATACAGGAGGACATAGGAAGAATAGGGAGAAGGATGGACCTTCTCAGGTTATATAGTAAGAAACTGTGACACTTATGGAATACTACTTAGTGCCAAATGATACATGTCTCAGAGGTCATAGAGCAAAGCGGTTAAAAACATGGGATTAGGAGCTAGAATCCCCGGGTTCAAATACTGGCTCTGCTGCTTACCAGCAGTATGATTTTAGGCAAGTTTCTTAATCTCTTCGTGGCTTAGTTTCCTCATTTATAAAATGAGGATATAACTACTATATATCTCAAAGTTTATTATAAGAATTTAGTTATAGTTGTAAAAGGACTTAACACTTGGTACACAACAAGTAGCATATAAGTATTTGTACAAATTTCAATATTTTGAATAAGTCTCCATCTGATATTTTTACATCAGTAATGTGAAAATTAAGGCAGATTAGACAATATGCATTGACTATACTTTGATGAAAAACAGAAAATTATTTCATACCTCTACTTTGGATGCCAAAAACACACATGTAGGAGCCATTAATACAGGATCTATACTTTTCAAAGAATACCTAAAAAATGATAAAACAAAGTTAAATGAAGAAAACACACCGGAAAAATCAAGATAACTCTATGGCAAACATATGATTCATTTATACTAAGGTTCATCAACATTAGATAAGAGTTTCAAATAAGTATAACATATTCCCAAAATAAAACGGTCCTACCTGGCATAGAATCTCTTGAAATAGACTGTAGCAGTGGCAATAACTTGTTGTCTTAATTTAAGATGTTCACCTAATGCTTGGATAACTAAAAGAAAAATAAAGTTTCAAATGTATCTTCTGGTACCACTATAATATTAACATTGAGCATTAAGTTCCATATTGTTAAACCATAACTATATTCATTTTTAATATAGAGGAAAACCTGCTCATGCTAAAAAGCTCTATTTAGATCACAGTGGTCTAGTCCTAGAATTTGCAAATTTATTAAAAAATACATAGGTATGGAAAACAGCAAACAAAAACCAGAAATTGCCCACAGCAAATACTATTCTTATATTAAGGAAGTTGAATGATAGGTATTTCTAATCTAAGTTTTTTCAATGTCTTTCATATTATTTTTAAAGCATAAAAATATTAAACACCTATCAAACTCTTTATAACCTCTGTTATAAAGATTATTTAAAGATCCATAATGAATCCTCAAAACAACAGAGAGGTAGGTTTGTAGAAAAGTGAACTAAAGTTAGAAAGGTCATGTGACGAAGCTACCGTGTGGCAGAGCAAGGATCTTGTGTCTCTAAATTCCCTTCCCACCAAAGCAAATTTGTAAGAAAGGAATGCTCAATATAGGATGTCAATCCAAAGAATCATTTATCTTCAAAATACTCTACTTTATCTTAAATTGGGCTTATACACTTGAAATCTATAGAATTTTATTAACCAATGTCACCTCAGTAAATTTTTAAAAATTGAGTTTGGTTTAATAATGCATGATAATGGCTCGGAGAGACTAATGAACACTTTGAAACTGTCTTGAGTGTCTCTGACATGTAATATGCAAAAAGACTTTATTTACATCACTTAAAAACAAAAAACTGAATGAGTTGTAAAAAAATACATACATAAATAAAAATGTTAAGTAGAGACTAAAATAGCACATCACAAATTACTATACAAAAACATTTTAATTCAGAGGTAATCAACTGTACCATTTACACCAATTAAAAAGTTTTTTACCGTTTGTAAAAAATATTTGTAATTTCCAATATTCTTCTTCTGAAAGAAACTTTAAGTCCTTTTGGCGTTCCTTCAACAGATCTTGTTTATCCAAAATCCATTGCAAACTAGAAGAAGCAAAAAATGTAAGACATGCATAGAAAATCAACTAGCTAAGTCACAGAAAACACTCTAAGATTGAACAGATTATTAACTTCCTGAGAAATACGAAGCACAAGTAACCCTGAAAGAGTATTTTCCACATTTCTTGAAACTCCAACACCAATGATTAACTCACTAATAAATGTAAATAGGCCCTGAAAAAAAATTCTGTTCTGATCATTTCTCCTTTTGCAGTCTCAGTCTCTCTTCTCTCTGTCACTTAGAACTGCATTTCATAGATTCTGAGTGTGATAAAAAGATGCATCTTACAATTTCTTAGCCCTTTAACTGGAAGTACGTTTATTCTTCCTTAGTAATACATAAAATAATGGTGAAATTATTTGGCACTGATTGATTGTGCCCTTAGAATTGATGAAGTATATTTTTCATCAGCTGTTCTTGAATAAAGTATTTAATTTCCCTACTTCACAATTCCAATCATGTTAAGTTGCTTCAGAATTTATTAAACTGATAGCCTCCTTCTCCTGCCTAGTCATCTACTATTTTTAACCAGATATGAAACTAACAAGACCCCCCCTCAAATATTCTGCAAGATACTTCTGTTACTGTATGTACTCTTTGTATGTCAATGAATTTCTTATTCAGCATCCTTTTAAACTGCTGAACAGAATTATGTACGGATCATTATTTTTTTCATTAGTCCTTACTGATAGGCATGTAGGTTATTTTTTTCACTATTAACAAGTAATGTTTTAATGAATATCTTTGTAATTTACCCTTATATATTTGATTAATAATATATTTGGAATAATTTCCTAGAAGTAGAATAGGTCAGTTTTGCTGATAATTTTGACATAAACTGTAAGTTTAAGTAATATAAAAGTCATACCAATTTCCATCCCTATTAACAGTACATAGGTGTGTCTTAAATATTTAACCCTATGGGTTGCTGCCAATCTGTTAAATATTTTACAACTTAAAGGCAAATTAATATCTTACCATTTTTTTTAAGTGTACATCTGAGGTTAAATATTTTTCCATATCTTCAATGGCCATAGTTCTTTTGTACATTATAATTCTAATATGACCATTTTTCTAATGATGGTCTTTTCTTATGATTAAGAGATCCTTCTGATCAAAAGTTTGTATATATTATGAATATTTATCTGTCTGTCAAATATGCTGCAAACATTTCTCAAGTTTAGCATACTCTCTCAATATTTATTTGTAAAACAGAAATGTGAACCACTTATACATTCAAATCTACCCAAATTTTACTTTGATTTTACGCTTGTCACACATGAGGCATTCCCTGACACAAAATGATAAATATACGTATTTTTCACTCATGTTTTCTAATACCTTTAAGGCTTTTTTTTTTTCAATTTGTGATCCAACTGGAATTTATTTTGGTACAGAGTGTAAAGTAGCTTCCAGCTAAATGTTTTGTCAAATGGTTATCTAAATGTCACCAAGTATTTCCTGATGTATAATCTTATCATTGTATTTGTCTTCTTTATAATTCCCTATTTTAATTTGTTTCTATTCCTATGCCTTATTTTAAAGCATATAAAATTAAGTAATTAAAATCTGGTATGGAAAATACTCCCTCCTTGCTACTACTCTTCAGAAAATTTCTGGCTATTCTATTCTAATTATTCTAAGACCTGAATGTTAAGTCCCAAAAGAGAGAATTCACTCAAAATTATGTTTAGGACAGCATTAAATTTAAAGATCGATATAGGGAATAATGATATCTTCCCTATGCAAGAGATCAAACTCCATTTATTAAAATATTTATGCTCTACAAAAGAATCAAAATTTTTTCTTCCTGTAGGCCCTATACATTTCTTAGGTTTACTCTTGAGTATTTTATATTTTATGTTGATATTGTAAATTATATTTTTCTATCATTCAAGAGAAAGCTTTCTATTTTTATGTTTTGAACTGGTGACAATATTAAACCTTTATTATTTCTAATAATTTTTCAACTAACTGAATTTTCTAACTTTATCTTCACATAGTGATAATTCCATTCTTTTTTTATCTCATTCTTTCAATTGCATTGAGTGGTATATTCAAACAATGTTAAAAATGCACAGTAATTTTCTTAATGTTTCACCATTAAATATATCTTGTTGATGTTCTGATATTCTTATTATGCTAAAAAAACATTCTATTTGTTTTACTAAGAGTTCTAGTGAATATGTGTTGCATTTTATTAGATGTCTTTTTGATGCCTTCACTGTTTAACAGATTTCTTAATATTAACTTATTTCTGTAATAAAATCACTGTCATTCTTTATACTTTAATGTAATGCTGGTTAGTAATATTTTATGAAGCTTACATTAATATTTGAAAGTAAGACTGTTTTTAGTGCTACCTTTGCTAGAATTTACTGGCATTATTGTAGCTTTATAAAGAAAACTGGAAAGCTTTCTTTTCCTGTGAACTAGAAACAAGAACAACTGCAGTATCAGGTCCTTTTGAAAGTAGAAAAAATTTACCCATAAAATAATGTGGGCCTGGAATATTTAAGCAGCTCTCTGGTAACTTTCTTGTTCTGGCTTTCAAATTTATTACCATGGAGATAACCCAAAGGTACATGTGAGTTTATTTCCTTTTTTGATTCCTAATCTTGTGTTTTTTGTATTATCCCTTTTTACCTTGATTCAGTCAGCAGTAGTTTAGTCTACTGTTCTGGATTTCCTCTCCAAAAGAACCAGCTCTTATAATTTCTGACTATATTTTTTCCTTTTAATACATTAATATCCAGATTATCTTTTTCTTTTTTTCCTTAGGTTTATTTCACGGTTTCCTTTTTAATATTTTTAAATATAATATTTCCTTCCTTTCTCAAATATTCAGGATATTAACTTTCTTATAAATTTGGTTCTGAGTACAATATATATACATTGATCTCATGCTATTTCTTTGATATTATGTAACTATTTTCAGTTTCCTCTTTGATACAATAAAGTATCTAGAGTTGATTTTATACTTTTAAATTTTGTTACCTGTTCATTAATTCATTCAGTTTACCAGCAAGTATTTAGTGTCCACCTAGTTTGACTGCTTCTAGTCTAAGAATGTATTGTTTTAACAAAACTTTCGAGAAAATATTGTGATTTGCTCTGTTCCAGAATTATCATTAATTTCATCTCCACAGTCATTTTTTTAAAATAATTTCACAAATATTTAAAACTTTTTCCTTATGGCAGGTAGTATAGACATAAATAGCACATTTCATCAAATTTAAGATGTCAGTGATTTTAAAACTCACCATTATTTCACGTGCTACTAAAAAAATGGGGCCATGCTGATTTCAGAAATGTTAAAATGTGAATCTTAAAACCCTGAAATACAGCATATTTCATGTTAAATTTCCTTTATCTAAAACAATGGCTTTTGTAATTATTTCGTTTTTCCAGAACTGTCCCGTCTTTCATACTTGCTACCTTTTGCACATCAGGGACTCCATGATTCTCAAGGAATATGAGTAAAGAAAAGTGTAGTACCCTTCCACCAGGACTATTTGAATTGAGAGACAAGGGCAGTTGCAAAAAAAACACATTTAATATTCTAATAATTTTACACTTGAAAAGTGAAAAAATAATTTACAAAATAGATCCTGCCCCCCTTTTGACAAGCATTCTGACTGTGGCTTAATGCTTATCAAAAGTTGAAAAAGTCTATAAATTCTGACAATCAAAAGCTAAGCTATCTGTCAATTCTCCCACCTTCTATCAGTTTATCAGAACACCTCTTCTCCACTACCTAAATTTTCTGTATTTTAATTTTGCCCAAGCAAATATTTCAGTGAGTCAAACAGTGTAAAATAAAAATATGGTTAGAAGTAAAGCTTCTGTAGCATTAATTTCCACAGAATCACTTTACAACAAGAGCAAAAACTGTTTTCTAAAAATAGGTTTCCAAGCCCATTGTTCCTTTTTCTCCTGCAAAAGGGCTAAAAAAAAAAAAAAAAAGGAACAATAGGAATCCATCTTTTTCACAGAATCAAAATCTAAATTAGTTACTATTGCTTTTGGCATTAAAAATTTTTATATTAAGATATAATCTTTATCATGTTGTGTTCATCTTCCAACTGTACATGGAAAGTACTCAAATTTCAGTCAGTCTGATCATCCACCTTCCTGGCTCTTACACAAATGTATTTAGGGGAAAATGTTTTTAATACTACCCTTATCTCTTCTACAGTCAGTGACAGAAACAAAAATTTATTCATGAAAAGGGTTAAAGAAATCGGCGATGTCACTGGAAAATACATTCTTAAAATATAAGGCAAAAACTAATGAAGTGGATAAATTTTGAGAGCACCTGCCATATATATATACCTTAACAACATAAAGCTTCATGTAGGCTTCAGATAGTGGCAGGAAGCGGTTAGTGAGAAGACACAAGCCTGATTCCCCCTCTCCTCGGAATAATATTAAATTCTATCAAAACATAAGGTGAACAACAAAAGACGATGCCGACCCACTGAAGAGATCTCAGGCAAAAAAAGTGAACCACAACTGTCCTAAAGAGCCAGCCTCACAGTCCTGAGACTATATCACACTTTCTATACCAGTGACCACCTCATTCCCCCTCCAAAACCCCTCCAGGTCTAGCTAATCCAAGAATCTGAAATTAAACCACCGAACCCTCCTACTTTGGAGACTGAACCCCTTTCCTCCACCCTTCCCGCTCAAAGACTTTCGCCACCACCAAGCCCACCAACCACCACCACCACCACCGAAACCCGGCCAGGAGGCGGGGAGAGGAGAGCTGCCAGAGAAAGATGCATCTCGCTTCCGGCCGCCGCCTCCCGGGAGACTCCGCGGCGCTCTGGACAGGGGCCAGGATCCAGGCCAAGGGGAGTCGCAGGCCCCGTCCGTACCACCCCCCCAAAATCCCGATCAAGGTGAAAAAACGGAAGACCACTTACTAATGGGAGCTCTGCCAGAAGTTCCCTGCCATGGAACACAGCTTGTCCTGATAAAAAAGCACCAGCCGGCGAAGCGGCCCGCGGAGCGACCATAGACCCAGCCCGCCCGGTACCCGCGCTCCTCGATCTGATCTGCTCGACTCCGCTCCGCGGCGGCGACGGTGAGAGGAAGAGGATAGCACCCTATTTTTTTTGACGCCGACCAGCAACACTCTACGGTGTAAACTCGTTCCTACGGCTAAAAGTTCCGGCTGCAGCGGAAGAAGCCGGTGTACGCTCCGAGATAGTGGATTGGTCCTCACGAAGGCTCGCGGCGGCGGAAGGCTCTCGCGAGAGCTTTCCTTTCAGTTCAGGGCCGGAGCCCACGTGGCTTGGTCTTTCGGAGGCAGTAAGGTTTCCCTGAGTGGGTAAGCATCGTACAGGCTTTCTAAGCAGCACGGTAGCATTGTATTACTTTTAATAACTTAAGTTCTCTCTCCTGCGATTGGAAAAAGAAAGATTATGTTTTGGCCTCAAGGACCTACCAAAATCTACATATTCACCGAGCTGAATATATTCTTAATGGAGTTCCTCTAGAGTGAAACGGAAACATTTAGAGTAACAGTATTTTCTGTTAGTGCCATTTTTGCAGAATGGCTAAAAGCATTTTTCCTTTATTATATGTATATTATATATGTGAGTATATGTATATATGTACATTCACATATATGTACCAAATAGAAACAGCCAAAATTCCATAATTTATAACATGAAATCATCTGTATTTCTTATTTCTATCATCATTATGACCTTGCAAAACTTAAGAAGTTATTGTAAAACTGTTTTGCAAAAAATTGGGCACACCTGAAAGTTGTTCATAGAAAATCAGTGTTCTGAGGTAGTTTGGGACTATTTTCACACTATTGGTGGAGACCAATTAGAGTGTGTTGGTATTAAGTTAGTATGATAAGCATTTTTCTAAATGAAAATTTAAACATCAGGTATTTTAGAAATGACAAAGGTATTATTTTAAATTTTTAATTCAGGTATGTATGTTTATATGTGCTACGTCAAGATATGAAATGCTTCTTAGTAGCTTAACATAAAAGTATTTGTCACTCCCATAAAGTCCCATAAAGTCTGATGTGGATTAGATTCTTTTCTTTGATGGTTGAACTTCAAGGATCTAGTATGTTTCTACCTTTCAACTACCTAATCTTGGTTCTTTGCCTCCAGACTTAAAATCTTTTTAAGGAGAGTGCCCAGAACTTTCAAGGGCCCTTAATCAATGTTAGGAGACTTGAATTAGAATCAACACAATTACTTCCTCTTCCCATTGATGAGAATAGACACATGCTTCTAACTTAACTGTAAGGGAGGCTGAAAAATGTAGGGGAGCTTATAGTATATTTGATGAACACTACTGTCTGCTACACTAGGCTACTTCACAGAGGCTCAGAATTTCATCAACTCTTTCAGATGTTGCCAGCCTGACATTATCCAGAAGATACTGTAACAAATTAGTATTGTTAAGTGTTTTGTTCTCTGTGCCCCTTTACACCATTTCTACCACTAGACTAGTGATGTTTCATATCTAATTCTGCACTTTTCTTCCCACAAAACTATGAGTTCCCTCATCTTTGTATTGCCATTAGTTTAGGGCATAACATATAGGCACAGAAGTTACTGGTATTTGAGGAGTGGGATGATTAGAGAAAAAAATAGAACATTCCGTACAAAAAATTAGGTTGAAAAGTAGTAACTATTTAGAATACAAAATTAAATCATAACAAATCACTAGAGCCTTGAAGATTCAGGTCTCTTCCTTCTTTGAACTCTTTTAGGCAATTTTTACCTGAAATAATACATAGGAATGTTTCTTGTCTACAACCTGGTTTCTGCTTTCCATCCAGAACTCCAAATACCCAGCACCTCCTGGTGCTCCCAGTGGCCACCCAAGCCAGGGGCCTGAAGTTAAGGCTTCATTGGTTTCAGAGTAAATCATCTCTGTGGGTACTCTATAAAAGTAGGTTGAATTAAATTACTTGAACCAAAAGCTAACTTCATTTAAGGATATATGGTGGAATAGAGCAATTTACAAAAACTGTTAAAATGCTTAGGTATCCCAGCTTACCTAGATGTGAAAGATGATGGGCCATGTAGGTTTGCTTCTTTTGCTGATAATTTTTTTAACTTCTTTATAGTTTTAGGAATATTGTTTCTCAGTCCTCATACTTAATGTAATTTAAACTTTTTGGAATCAATCTTATTCCTTCTAATTTTTCATTTGCCTTTCAAATAGGGGTATGATCAATAAATTCTTGATACTAATGTTGACTCTCTTGTGACAAAAAAGCATTTATTCTTTTTCCTACAATATTTTCTTCAGTAGCATGGACAATTTCTCCAAAACTAGAGCCTAGAAACTTAGTGGCTTTATCAAGCTCACTTAGCTAGTTAGTGGCAAGAACAACTAGAATCTAGTTCTGATTTCCAGTGCAATGAACTCTTTACCCAACTATACAGTTTCAATAAAACTATGACTAAACTACTGTAAATTTATTACTCCAGGTGTATAGTAGAAGTTTCTCCTCCCAAACACTATTGCTGAAGACTATCTTCTCCATTTTAATTAAGTTATTATTGTAATTTGCTTTGGTAGTAATAGTCTTTATTGTGAAAATATTCTCTCTTCTATCTAGTCATTCATTGTGCCACTCTTTATTTTAATTCCTGCATACCTGTACTTATTGAAGGTGGTAAAGCATACTAGTTAGGAACTCAGTCTTTAAATTAGACTGATTGAGTTCAAATAATAGCTCTGGCACTTACTAGTTGTAGGACTGCCTTAGTCAACTCAGAGTGCTACAACAGAATACTATAGTCTGGATGACTCAAACAACAGACATTTATTTCTCACTGTTCTAGAGACTGGGAAGTTTAGGATCAAGGTGCCAACCCTGTTTCTGATACCTGGTGATTCAGTTTCTGATGAGAATCATCTTCCTGGCTTGCAGATGGCTACCTTCTTGCTGAGTCCTCACATGACAGAGAGAATAAAGGACACTAATCCCATCATAGGGGCCCAACTTACATGAGCTCATGTAAAACTAACTAACTCTCAAAGGCCCCACCTCCAATACCATCACACTGGGGATTTAGGGCTTTAACAGATGAATTATATGTGTGGTGGGGTGGGGGATATACATTCAGTCTACAACAGTAACAGTCAAACTACTTAGATACACTGAACCTCAGTTTCTTCATCTGTAAAACAGGTATAATCATAGCTCCTAAATCATAGTTTCTGGTGATGTTTAAATAAACTTTAAGAGCTCAATAACTCTTACCTTTTACTTTTCTTCTACTCTTAGGTTTTATTATTTAAAACAAGTTTAGATTCTGCAATGTGAACTATAAAAGTTTCCATTTTTACAGATAAGGAAAATAGTGCTACCTTGATACAAAGTAAGATGTATTCTACCACTTAACACTAGCCCTTGACACTTAAGTGCATTTGTACTCCACAGGGAACAATAATCAAATATGTTGACAATGTGCCAGTGTGCCCATACCATTAGGCATTTGTTCTGCCTGTACACTTCTAGGTCTGGAATCTCTAAACAGCTTGTGGGATTCTGGAACTCACTCCTCTTTCAGTTAGTCTGGAATAGCCTCTCAAAGAACAAAATGTATTAATCAAAAATCTTAAAGATAGAGCCCTGTATTCTTATTGTTAGAAGATTCCCAGGACCAAGAAATGGCACATCTCCAAGAAGATAGCTCAGAACAAAAAAAAATATATCTAAATAATTAGTAAAAACCTTAAGTTCAGTCAAGGTAATCCAGCTGGGAAAGCTTGTCTACACTGTGGTTGTAACTAGAAGTTTATACCAAGTTATTGTATTATTTTGCATAAAAAGAAGGTATTCAATGAAAGGAAACTTAGGGATTTATAAATGGAAGTCAGAAAGGTCAAATTTGGGGTGTCTCTGTGTGTTTTCTATTGCTCCCATAACAAAATACCATAAACTTAGTGTCTTAAAACACAAATTTATTATCTTATAGTTCTGGAGGTCAGAAGTCCTAATTGGGTGGGTCTCACTGGCTAATATATGTCAGCAGGGTTGTCTTTCTTCCTAAGAGCTCTAGAGGAGACTCTGCTTTCCTGCCTTTTTGAGCTTCCAGAGACTGCCCACATTGTTTGGCTCATGTCCCCCTTTCATTTTCAAAGCCAATAATAGCCAATTGACTCTGACATAGCATCACTCTGATAGTTACTCTTTTGCTTCTTTTTTCCATATTTAAAATACTCCTGTGATTACTATTTTGGGCCTTCCTTGATAATCTAGGATACTCTCATTTTAAATTGAATTCATTAGCAACCTGAATTCCCCTTTGGTATGTAATCTAACTTATTTACAGATTCTGGGGATTAGGATGTGAACGTTTTTTTCTGGGGAGAGAGGACATTATTCTGACTTCTGCAGTTCCTTCATCTTGTTCAGTGGCTCTGGCCCACAGATTTAAACATCTAGGCTTCTCAGCAGTTATGTTCTTAGACTAGAAGGGCATGCACCGGAGTGTTATAACTGATAGCACTAATTACAACAAACTCTCATTGATCAACATTGTATGCTTACCAAGCAATCTTACAATAATCTGGTTTTCCATGTGGATTTGCCTTTAGAAATATAATGCTCTGAGCAGTGAACAAAAGTATCTGATTAATTTTGCAATCATTATTATTCATATAAATCAATCAATTTATATTGCATTTTTAGTATATTAATTTCTGTAGCTGTGATTATTGTGTGTTCAGATCTAAAAGACAGTCTAGATTTGATAGGCTGGCAGCTCAGGTTTCTGAGTCTGCAAGAATGAAGGGAAGATCCTCAGACCCTGAGAAAGACCATCTATCTCAGTGATCTTCCCAAATGATTGAAATCTGATTTTAATAAACTTTCTCTTCAAACTGAAACAGAACGGAACTCACCATATGGCTATAGACTGAATGCTCACCTAACTTCTTGCAGGATATCCTTTATCTCTGGAACATTGGACAATTCCCTTCCTTATTATTTATTCTTATTTCAAATCTATATATAGGCATACTTCATTTTACTGTGCTTCACTTTATTGCACTTCTTAGATGTGATTTTTACAAATTTAAGGCAGGACTCACCACCAACAAAAGGATTGTGATTTGCTTTACTGTGATACTTGCTTTATTGTGGTGGTCTAGAGCTGAACCAGCAATATCTTTGAGATATGCCTGTATTTTAATTAGACTCTTTTGATTGCTACAATTACTTTCAGAAATTTACAGTTTACTATAAAAAGAAACATGGATTGATGTTGGGAGCCATTCCTGCTGAATGCCCTACAGACAGGGTTAAAGTTGCCTGCAAGCTAGAAGTTTGCAGGGCAGGTGGGCTCCTTAATGGATAAGTTTGTTACTGAAGGAGGAAGATTGGCTTAATGGATAAGCTCGTTACTGAAATTGTTTGCATATCTGTGGGTGTTGCTTCTCATGCACATCTCAGGGTATAAACATACTGTTCTTAATAAACTCGGGGCATAGTATTCACTGTTAGCCCTCTGGACTCTATCTTCTATCTTCTATCTTCTATCTTCTATCTTCTATCTTCTCTCTCTATCTCTTTGTCTCTCTCTATCTTCTCTCTTCTCTCTTCTCTCTCTCTCTCTCTCTCTCTCTCTCTCTCTCTCTCTCTCTCTCTCTCCTCTCTTTTCTTAATCCTCACTCCCCCTCTCGGGAACTGTTCACTCTCAGCTGGCTGGGTCCGGCAGATTGACACTAGAATTTTAACTAGAAAACTGTTCAGAATTGAGGGATAATTCACTCTGCATGTTTTCTTTGTTTTCTTCTTCCCAACTGGCCCATATTATCTCCTCATTCTGTCTACTTCATAGTCTTTGCTCACTGTAACTTAGCGTGTATGCTCTTCAGTTTTTCTCCACATCATAAACTTTTACCTTCACTTCCACTCTACTACATTCTCTACTTATTTCTTTTGTTTGCTTGTTTATATGTGTGTGTGTGTGTGTATACACACAAAAAAATGTATAGACATACATATATACACATATATATGTGTATATACATATACATATATGTACACACATATATACACACATATGTGCATATACATATATGTATACACACATATGTATACGTGTGTGTGTGTGTGTGTGTGTGTGTATTTTCTGGGGCTATGCACACCTAGAGACAGCCCTGATTAGAATTATTCCAACTGGCTTAGAGTGATGTTTTATAACCTTAACTGTTCTTTAGAATGACTTGGATTGCTTCTAAAACATTCTATTTCTCAAACTATTCCAAGATCAAATGTCTTCTGTAGAACAAATACACATATACAGATATTTATATGCCTGTGTGCTTATGTATGAGCAAAGAGAAAAATGTAGACAAATATGCATCAAGACTTTAAAATGATAATGGGATTAGTTGGCTAGATAAGATAGGGCCACTGCTAGGATGTGGGGTCTTTGGCAAAATTTTATGTGGGTTCTCTTTCTGTATAAACATTCTGATTAAAAAATATACTCCATTGGAACCTGTAAAGCTAAAGACAAAAAGAACTGTGTATAAATGTTATACTCTGTTTTGTAAATTTCTTTCTTATAAAAGTATAAATGAACAATTCTGGATCTGCTTTACATGTATGCTGAGGTTGAATAAATAAGTAAATGGATTGTAGACAATGGGATCCAGGTTTCTCACTGTCAGAAAAAGAAGTTATGACATCAAGGGAGGAAAGAGAATTAACTCTATGTTTAATGGCTCAGAGTCAGAGAATACTGAATGAACTTAGATATAGATATAGATATAGATATAGATATAGATATAGATATAGATATAGATATAGATAGATATAGATATAGATATATAGATATATACACACACAAATATAGAAATAATTATAGATGTGTTTATATACATGTATTTATATATATAACTACATCTATACCATGTAGATACATATATAACCATATATAATTATATATATAGTCTATATGTAGTTATATATGTATACGTGTATGTGTATATACATATATATGTATGTGTTTGTGTGTGTCTGTGTTTGCTGAGAGGGTCTAGAAGCAGTGACACCCCAATTGCAATGAACACACTCACACCAAAACCTTAATTTCTAAATACGATTCTCTAATAAAAGGAACCCGGCATCCTTGAAGAAGTGGCTAATTCTAAGACTGGACAGAGAAAATACAAGATGGTCCAGTAGGGAAGGAAGGATGTGCTCAAAAAAACAAAAGGATGGGGATATGTCAAAAGGACACAAGAGTCAAACTGAAAGAGACTCCAAGAGCCTAAGCTGAAACAATGTGAGCAGCAACAAAATAACGTAGTATAATCCAAGTAATATGATAAACATACCTGAATCCATATTGATACAAATATATGATGTATAAATAAGTAGATTAAAAGAGATGTCTTTCTTGCTAAAAAATTCCAAAAACAAATGTAAATATTCTCCTCTCTATAAGATGGAACTTAATCCTTCTCCCCTTGAAGATGGTTGAACTTCATGGTTTGGTTTCAAAGAATAGATTATGAAAAGGGGAAAAAATAACTGTATAGTGGAGATGCCTGGCAAACACTACCTTAAGAAAGTGATCAAGATTAACATCAATAATAATAAACCATGTTAATAGTATATATTCCTGACATGAATATATGAACACCACCTCTGTTGCCTTCTTCCCAAAGACCCATAACCCTATAACTAGTCATGAGAAAAACATCAGACAAACCAAAAAATTGAAGGACATTCTACAGAACACCTGGCCAGTATTAATCAAAACTCTCAAGGTCATTGAATACAGGGAAAGACTGGGAAACTGTCACAGATCAGAGAACTAAGATTTGATGAGTAAATATAATGTGGTGTCCTGGGTGGGATTATGGAACAGAAAAAAAAGACATTAGTAAGAAAAAACTGGTGAAATCTCAATAAAGTATGGAATTTGGTTAATAGTAATATACTAATATTATTCTCTTAATTTTGAGAAATGTACTCTACTTTTATGAGGTGCTAATATTAGAGAGAACTGGGTGAAGGGTATACAGGAACTTTCTGTACTATCTTTGCAATTTTTCTGTAATTTTTAATTGTTCCAAAATAAAAGGTTTATTGTAAAAAACTATGTATGTCAAATTACAGGTTTCCTGAAGCATGAGCCAGAGCAGCATCTCACTTGACTGAGACTAAGAGCAGTATTGGTTCCCATTTGCCTTGTATGTGGTTGGTTTAGGCATGGGCATGTGACAATTCTGGCCAGTGCAACAGAGGGGAAATTTATTGAAGGCTTCTGGGACAGGTCTTCTGTGGTCTTAAACTGAAGCATTTGAAGGGAGAAAACAAATCATTGCCTCTTCCTCTGCTGCTGATTGTTGTACCTGTATGTCTTTGTTTCTTAACTGAAGGAGATTTTATCTTCTGTGGGACATTTGGCAATGTCCAGAGACATTTTTGTTGTCACAACTGTGGAGAAGGTGCCAAGGGCAACTAATGGGTAGAGGCCAGGGATGTTGTTAAACATCCTATAATGCACAGGACAGCCCCGCAACAATGAATTATCCAGCCGCAAATGTCAATAGTGCCAAGATTGTGGAACTTCTGTACATGATAAATGTGATGTGGCAGGCATCTTATGACTATGAGGACAATGTGGTAAGGCTGAGGATGACAGAACTGAAGGTAGGGGAAAAAGTAGTTCATTGTGACAGTGTTGTGGAACCACTGAATTAAACCACTCTCAAGCACGTTCATCTGGACTTACTATTAGATGAAATAATGTCTCTTTATTGTTTAAACAATTTTAAGTCATCATTTCTGATACAGATAAGAGCCTCCTAATTGACATAAAAGGAAAGAAAAAAAGTAGGCAAAATATTTGCTGGGGCAAAGGGTGTTCCAGGGCACAGGAAGCATATATTATAATTTGTATATATTCCTTGAGGTAACTGCTCTAAGACTTTTCTGTTCAAAGGCATTTAAAATGCTAAAAAGGAAAAGAAAGATGATTTCTTTAAATCTGCAACTTAAAAAAGGTTTTGGAACTAAACTTGGAAAATAGTTTTTCATGTTAACAAAACAGTGGGTAACTGGGAGAAGAAAAAAATGGAAAAAGAAAAGCATTATCATATTTTCCTTTTTCTCTCTTTCTGATATGATAAGAGGGGAAAATCAGAGAATATAGAGAATAATGAAAGGCTTTAGGTGGTCTTTTAAAAACTATTTATTAGACAAAAGATGATTGGTGGTAACATTGAGACAAGAGAATCAGGCATCCATGGTCAAAGGAGTGGCTTGGATAAGCTGATTTGAAAGTTTTCTTTAATTTGAAGGTCATGACTCAATTGAATTTTAATAGAAAATAACTGAATTTGATGAGCTAGGGACACAATCTCCTATTTAGGATTTTATCTTATTTTACTCAAATGGTATCTCTCCTTACAAATTATAAATTTAAAAATGATTAGACAATATTTAATATAATTAGTCTTTTTAATTTACATTTTTGAATATAGAAATCCTTATTCAGCTGCTGGGTAATCAATTCTTGGTCTTTTATTTGTGTGAAATCTAATTTAGCTACCTGAAATGTCACCATATTTAATGTTACATGTACATATTTTATTTATTTTTATTAACAAGCCTATTAAGTAGGTGTTATAATTATGCTTTTATGGATGAGAGAACTTAGGCTTGAAGGTTAAATAATGAGCCCATGTCTACATATGCAGTATGATGGAGCAGGATGCAGTACCAGTCTGTGCTCCTGGAGTGTATATGACTTTGTATTATTATTGATAGTGCCAAAAAAGAATAAACCAGCTATGTGTCAACATTGAATATATTAAGGAGCAGTAAATATCACACTCCCACAGGTTCTCCCACAGTACTGAGCACTTAGTTACTAGTGGTTCCTCAATAAATGCTTATTGACGAAAAAAGTTTTAAATGCCAAAATATAACTACTGTTTAGAAATGGTGGGCCAAGCACCGAGGTAAGCATCAGACCCAGATGCTATCAAGGGCAGTTCTATTAACTAACCATGGGACCTTGTGTTATGGAGCGCACCCGGACAAGATGACCTCAGATCCAAATTAGAACCAAAAAGAAAATTTTATTACGAATTCGAATCCGGGCTCAAGCCACCACTGATGCAGCAGCGAGAACAAGAGCCCCGATCCTTAGCATGGGGTTCCTTATATTAGGTTTATGGCGGGCTAACTTTGCGCGCGTGGGACAGGTTGCAGTTCCTCATTGGCTAACCATATGGCCTGACCTTTAAGCAAGCAAATAGGATGTCTGGGCGGAGAATTCCGGCCCTTGGTCAGAGGGGATTGCAGTCTACCTTGCTGGGGGAATTTGAAATTTTCCATTCCGCCATCTTAGATCTTACATCGCCGTCTTAAATACATAAGTTCTCATGACCCATTATATTTGGTCTATAATTTATCTGAGGCTCAGTTTTAAAATCAGAATAACAATGCCTGCTAGGCCTACTTCCTAAATTTGGGACTATATATGGAAAATGTGATTTGCTGAACAAATGAAAGTCTTTACAGTCTCAAATTCTAAGTTCAAAGAAGCCCATTAGATAGGGGAACACTTTTTTGGAAAAACCAGGTCAACCTCTACTACACAGATTTGATTATGGTGTAAACCTAGCTCAACATCACACTGCCATAAGTCTAGCTAATAACTCAGAAATTCTTTATTAGATTCTACTTCTCTGGACCTATTTTTCTGACTTCTTCATTTCATTCCATCACCCTCCACCCAAATTAATTAGCTTACTTTCCAAAGTCATTTTCTGAAGCTGAAAAGAAGAAAGTATGCTGCCAAGAGGTTAGAATCTCAGGGGCATTAGGAATATTATGTCACTTTTTCTTACCCCAGGATGTATTGATCATATTTTTAATTTTCTGTATATTATGATGTTTTGACATCTTAAAATATCTTTCTTGCTAGGAAGAGACTGACACTCCCAGGTAGCCAATTCTTAGAGAATGAAAAGGCCCAGCCCAAGCATGTCTTTGATATGCAAACTAAACAATCCAGAGTCATACCTTTTCTATCTGGCCCAGACATCCCAGGAGGCAATATTCCTCTGCCTTAATCATCCCAATACTGGTTGCCAGACAACTAAGGACCACTGCTATAGCCAAAAATCCAAGGAAATTATTCAAAGTAGCCAGTCCTAAACTGTTCACCCTGCCCTACCTTACCTTTCCCATAGAAACCCTAATAAAGACTCTGGCCTAAATCTATTGCTTGCTTCTGACTTTGCTTCCTATCAAAATCTGGTGTTCCTCCTGTGGTCCTGTGTGGTAAGCCCTGCCTCTTGTTTTTAGGGGAGCTATGAGTATCATTAAACTTTTCTTTCAATGGCATTAACATCTCTGTGTTGTTTGTCACCTTAATAAATTAAGATCTAGGCACAGAACACAGGCCCAGCAGATTTTTTTAAGCCAGAAGCTAAAGCAACGTAAGAGGAAGTAGAGTAGCTAGTATTATCAAGATTTCCATTCAGAGTGAGGTCGTCAGGATGTACTTATTTTATGATTCTAATTTCTTTAATTGGCCCTCCTTGATCTAAGTTAAAAACAGTGAAGAGTTGCTGTGACTTAAACTAACAACATTGCTTTGTCAAAAGGGAAAATGGGTCCTAAAGTTGGCCCCATCATTCTTGTTTGTGTTTAGTCGTTGGACTGCTTTTGTACTTCCTTCTCCTCATTCTCTCTTTTTTTTTTCACCTTATTTATTCAGCTTTTGTTTTCGTTGGGCGTTCTTCTGTGAGACTAGACTGGCAGATTATATTTAGACCTTACAGACGACCTCCTTCCCTAGTATATAAAATATACTGAATATCTTAGTCTTTTAGGGCTGCTGTAACAAAATAGGTGGCTTAACAACAACAAACATTTATTTCTTACAGTTTGCAGGGCTGAGAAGTCCATGATCAAAACACAGTAGAGTTGATGTCTGGTGAAGGCAAATTTGACGTCTGGTGAGAGCCCACTTCCTGGTTCACAGACTGCAGCCCTCATCGGCCAGTCCTAAGAGGAAGGGATCTCCCTGGAGCTTCTTTTAAAAGAACATTGATCTCATTCATAAGATTTAAACTTCATGACCTAAGCACCTCATGAAGACCCTAACTCCTAATACCATCGCATCAGGCATTAGGATTCAAGGTATAAATTTTGAGGACTCAAAAATTCAGACCATAGCTCTGAAAATACATAGGTAAGCAAAGTAGGCAATACTTTCTATGCCCATAGAACAAAGAGCTGATCGATGCAGGTGATCTCTCCAATTATCCTTTAGGGGGGACTTCCTTTCTTCCTTCATTCCTCTTCCTTTCTTCCTTCATTCCTTTTCTTTGCTGGCGCAGCAACACTTGGTTGACCTCACAGATTACAAGGACCTTGTTAGTTTACATTCCCTGCCCCCATTTTTATTTTATTTTATTTTTATATCTACAGCACTTGGTCTTCCTAGGTGGTCTCCCATCCAAGTACTAACCAGGCCCTACCCTGCTTAGCTTCCGAGATCAGATGGAATTCGGCTTGTTCAGGCTGCATGGCCATAGACTACAGGTGCTCTTTTCTACACCCGATTCTTCTGTCATTAATTCAATCAACTGGAAATGTAAGCTTGCTGAGGACAGATGCCTTGTCCGTGTTATTCAGGGCTGTATCAGTCCCTGGCACATAGTAGGCACTCAACACTTTTTAAATGAATGAACCATTATTTTACCGAGCGCTACCGTGTGCTGGGTACCACTCGAGGAGTTGAGAAATGGAAGGTAATGACTACATTGTGCTTCCTTTAGTTGTAGAGAACTAAAACGGATGTGCGAAATTCCACTGCCTAACAGAGGGAACCGCGGCTGAGATCAGCGCAAGGAGGCGCTGGGTGGCGTGCGCGTCTGCAGAGTCTATTCTGGCAGGGTTTGTGCTCTTCTATCTCTTGCCGCGCAGACAGATCTGCAGCTCCAGCAACAGACCCAGGAGCTGCTTGAATGCCAGATGATTCCTCCCGACGGACTCGCCCCGGGCTTTCCTCTCTAATTCCCAGACGTCTCCCCATGTCCCGCGTTGGGCAGCACACACCTGTCGACCTCGTCGGCCCAGCTGAGGCTCAGGCCTACGGGACTCCAGGGAGCGACCCTCCCCCGCCCGCCTCCAGCCTCCGGACCTAAAAAGCAGCAGGAACACACACACACACACACACACACACACACACACACACACACACACACACACACACACTCTCTCTCTCTCTCTCTCTCTCTCTCTCTCTCTCTCTCTCTCTCTCTCTCTCTCTCTCTCTCCCTCCCCCGCAATATTCTTCCCCGCGACCTCACCCACTGCTCTTTGCGGATGAGGCGTAGTCGAGGGCGGCTGGCGTGCAGAGACGCCCTGAATTTGTTACCCTGCGTTCTCGGCGAGGGCAGGAGAGTCCACCGCGAGGTGCTTCCACCTCGGTCATTGCACAGTCGAGAGCTGCTTTGGGACTTCTCCAAGCTTCAGGTTTAGCTGGAGCCAGAGAAACCCGCCGTGCCCAGGGGCCAGTCTCACGGGAGGAATTCCAGTAAGAGCTTGAAATAACTTCATATCTTAAACTCTAAACAGCTACGAGAGACTTAGAGGAGGAAGCGTGGGTACCGCGTTGGTGCTGGTCCGGGAGGAAGCTCCAGGAGCACCCGCAGCCGCAAGCAGGGTGTATGTGCGCCTCCTTCTTCTCAAGTCATTCTTTGCCAGCCTGCTTGGCTCAGGCACCCAGGGAAGGTACTAACCATCTATCAGCCTTGCCACTGTGCGGCGAATTCGGGAGTGGAGGTGGGAGAGAGCACTACCGGAAAAAGAGTTAATCTCCCATGAGGAATAACGCATCTGTACCCTCCTGCCACTTCTGTTTTATTTAAAGATAATGTTAAGACTTCACCAGATATTTCAAATGGCAATTTCAATATTTCACCTACACATTCTTCTTTTCTTTCTTTCTTTTCTTCTTTCTTTCTTTTTCTTTCTTTCTTTCTTTCTTTCTTTCTTTCTTTCTTTCTTTCTTTCTTTCTTTTTTCTTTCTTTCTTTTGCTTTCTCTCTCTCTCTTTCTTTCCTTTCCTTTCTTTTTTTTTTTAAAAGGTCTTTCTTCTTGAGAAGCATACTTTCTTGTTTGTGTTTCATTATATGCAGAATTATATTGCCCGCTATGGACACAGGAAACCAGTCACTACCTTTACAATCATTGTCACCAATTTTCTGAAATTTTCCTTAGAATACGAATACTTATATTGACTACAGGTTTATTCAGCTGTAGTTGTAACGTTTTGACTAAGTAGAATAGATTTTACACATTCAAACCTTTGAATAAAAGAAGTTAAAAATAATCATGATAAAAATCACTTTTAGCGTTTTCCTGGTCTTCCTTAAGGCACCAGCTCCTTGATGTTGGTCGATTTTCTCTCAAGCATCAAAACCTGGGCCTGACTCAGGATTTTCGCCTAGGACCATGCAAGCCAACTAGACAATCTTTACCCGTGCATGATCGTGCCTTTCGTTGTTAACGGTCACTAAATTCTCCAGATCTTTTGAAAACTGTCTATGTAACAATTACCTTGCAGTGCTCCTGAAAATGTGAGGGAAGATCATATTTGAAGTGCCTGGGAGGGCCTAGAATAATGTTTGTCAAGCACCAGCAGAGCTGCCCCGTAATAAGTGCTCATTACTTGTTCATGGAAACCATGAAAGATGCATAAATTAATATAAAGTACTCATACCCAGAGGCCCGTTACTCAAACTTCTACAGACGAATGTAAACTCCTGCTTCTCTTTTACTATAATTTATGTCTATACCGGTAAAAAAAAAACATTTAATGAAATTATTTTAAAAGCCTTTGCCTTAGGACTGCGACGCCAGTCTGGTACAGTCACGGCGGCACCTGCCTCTCACTCCCTCACCTCAGCCGTGCGAACCTCAGGACCCTAAGGCGGGGCTCCCAGAGCTTGGCCTTCTTCAAGTAAGCAGCGCTGCTGGCAGGGGATCCGGCGGGGCGGGGCGCCAAGCAGGGCGCTGAGCGCGGGTGCGGAACCGGAGAGCTAGGCAGGCGGCGGGCGGGGTCCGCAGAGGAGCCGCCCAGCTCCACCTGCCCTCTGGGGGCCGCCCCTGGAATCCGCCCAGACGCGCACTGCTGCACGTACTGTCGCGAGTACTTGTGTCGCTGCGAGTGGCTTTCCAGGAGCGGGTAGTCCCAGGGCCAGGGCGATGCCAGTCGACCACGAAGGTGCTAGCGTGGCGTGGAGAGTTGGGGTCACGGCCACAGGGAAGAGGGAAAAGTCCGACGCACTGGTCTAGGGCAAGCTTTTCATCTCTGCCTCCACAGGACAATAGCCTGACCCACCAGCGGGTCCAACCCCAGCAGGAGGGCAGAGGCACCCCGCGCTTCATCCTTTCCAGAGCCCTCAGGAGGCCGGGGCGCTCCACCCCGCGGCGTGGGGTGTCGGGAGGAGGCTTGGCCTCGCTCTCGACTGCTCCCGAAGTTGTCAGTCTCGCAGCGCCCCTCTAATTCTTTCACCGAGCGTTGTGCAGCCCCAGTCCCCAGCGCAGGGATTGGGACATCCCTCTTCGGCAGCAGGGGGCGGGCCTCGTCCAGACCCGCAAAGATTCCCAACGTTCCCTGCCTGGGCTTCCTCTGCATCTGCGTTTCTGTCAACGCCCAAGGTCAGACAGTTTTGCTTGGCGGCTGAAAAACCAATTGGGGGAGCTGATGGAGTCTCACACTTCATTCCTTTCTCCCTTCTGTGTTTGTCAAAGGGAGCTTTGTGTGGAGCGCTCTGCACCTGAGCGTCACTTTGACGGAGTGAAGTAAAATCTCATGCCCCTAGCAATCATTTCTTGTCCGCGATGACCCAATTTATTTAATCATTGGAAAGCCTGGCTAATTACATTGCTCCAGAAAGAGAAATCTTTGAGATCCCAATCCTCATTTAACATCTCCAGAATGCAGACTCGATTCTTCGAATTAGTTTTCTAAAAGGGAGGTAGAGTTGTAATGTTGTTACAAATTTCTAATCAGCTTTTAAGAGACCAAACAATGCTGAAGGGTTAGTTGTAAGCACAGGAGGAAAAATATTAGAAAATTAGTTAAAATACCTGTTGAAAACTGCCCTGGCTTTTTAAAGCCTCTCTCAGTAATTTTCTTTCCCCTATTTCAATACGCAGTTTGCAAGAGGAAGAAGCAAAGCAAAATACTCGCATCTCATATTTAGATTACAAATATTGCCGAATTTTTCAAATAAACACCTAACATTTCTGTATTCTTTGATATGCTAGTCTAACTGCCTAGGCTTAAAAAGTTTGGCAGAAACTTTCCTTAGGACAGAACTTTTCAATAGTTGAAATACCGATTCTTTTTAATTTATATATCCAAGTTAAGCCTTCCTTAATCTCCTCAGATGGAACAATTCTACCAAACAAAGGAGAAAATACTGTCTAATTCGGAATATGTTTTGGAAGAAATAAACTTATGCTGAGTGCAAAAGGTCTTCTTTTGTCTTTTAAGTGACACCATTTCTATACAAATATCTTTTTAAAATGAATATTTTAGCCAGCCAGATCTAAATATCTCAAGTCTTAAATTTATTTGGTAATAAATACATTAATTAATAAACTTGGTAATAATTTACTTTTAATATTATCCCATATTTATGACCTTTGGTGCCAAGAATGAAAATCTATAGGTTAGAGCTTTGAATAAATCACAACCATCCTTAGTTCACAAATTCTTTCCAACTTGGAAGAGTGTGTAACATTCTTCCTGAGATCAAACAATATTTTCTTTTCCATATGTTGTTTCCTTGGCCTTCCATTCTAATAACAGGAAGCCTTGAAAGTCTATTCTCAATTGTACAAATAGTATGAAAGAAGTAGGATTGCTTTCAGTGGTCAACACACATAACACATTTATTTTCTTTGTAAATATTATGTGGAATCTAGTTAATTCTCCACTGCCTTTATCATCATCATTTAAGTAATCAAAATTAGAATTTTAAATGCTATCCAGCATTTAAACAATATCAATAATTTAAAAAATTGCTTCATTGGATATCCAAGCAATTTAGCTCTGAGTACCTATCATTCACTAAAATTGAATAAAACTCAAGAAAATATAGCCTGGGTCTTCAGTATTTTCATTATTAAATAAACATTTTGCCATTTTTTATCATTCTTTAGATATTTCAGTCACTCTCAAGTAAAAGCTTTAATTTGCTTTGCCCTTAAACACACCAAAATCATGAGGTATTCCTACAAAGGAATATTATTAGAAATTATAACCTGCCTTGAATTTATACCTACTCTTTAATGGCTTTAAAGTGACTTTGTCAGGGTTTTGCTCCCATTTTGGGATATAATTTGTTATCAAGAGAGAGGAAATATCTCTCTTTTGTTGTACCATAAAATATTGAGGCCAAGGAAGTTCAAAAGTGACTAGAGTAGAAGAATTAAGAGGCGGACAGAAGAACTTGTAGCTCTTAGATGGTCACTTGTTCCATTATTAATAATTATCAAGTTAAGATATCCATTCTTTTAATTGAGCAACCTAGAAGAGTCATATTTATTTTAGTCTTGTATCTTATTTGTATTTATTTAGATAAAAAAAATTATCTGAAGGTTAGAACCTGGAGCCTCTAGATGTCCCTTTGGTTCTGAGATACTTGGCTTCATAAAATGCAATACAAGTGGTTTCAAGGAGTTAGTTGCCTAGTAACTAGGTTCTGGTGGTGTTTGGTAGGGCTGTGTAAAAGGACAGAAATTCAGCCAGGTTTGTGAGAAAAAATAATGGTTGCTCAGAGGAGATGATCAATCCAAACGAGACTGTAAACTATCTTGTTTTCAGATCCCAGAATCAAAACTCTTTAGATAAATGCATCTAGAATCTCATTAAAATTGTGGTTACCCGAGTTGACTGGGGCCCTAGCACTGCTTGCAGGGAGCTGTTTGGCCCAGCTGGTGATGACACACTCAGGTCAGTCTTCCTGTCTGCACCAGAAGAGTGCTAGGGACAGTGCCAATCTCTCTGACTTCCAAGAAGAGACAGGAGAGGACCAAGATGAAAAGCAGACATCACTTCTCTCACCTCCCTTTTTGAATACACTAAAGGAAACATGGTGAGGTGGGAAGGCCAGGCTGCACCTCTCACTGGTTACATGACTTTGGGCAAGTGTGGTGACCTTTCTATACCTCTTTCCTTTTATAAAATGAAGGAGGTTGGGCTAGATGACCATTAAGAACTTCAGTTTTGTGATTTGATGAGAAGAGGAGGAATAGTATTAGGAATTGAATTGTTGAGGCTATCTCCCAATATATTAGAAATTTTCAGGGATATATTATCAGCCATCTGATTTAACTCAATTAACTTAGCAGTTGTCCCATCCTCTTTCTTGCACCAGCAACATTTTCCTCTTTTCAGAATCATTACCATCATCATACAAGCCTGTTGTAATATCTCCCAACCTTTAAAAAGTTCTTGATTCTATTTTATTCTGTAGTAACTACCTTATTTCTCTGGTTCCCTTTATGGCAAAACTCATTTGAAAAGTAGCTTGTAGTCACTGTCCCTACCTTCTGTTTTTCCATTCTTTTTTGGACCCCCACTCCTATTAGATTTTCACCCTCATAAGTCTATTGGAAACTTCTCCTGCCAAAGTCAGCATTTACTGCCATGTGGCCACATCTAATAGTCAACTTTTAAGTCCTTTTCTAACCTGACCTCTCAGCAGTATTTGACAGAAATAATCATTTCCCCCCTAGAAACTTCACATAACTTCTTTAGTTCTACTTCACTGGCTGCTTTGTCTGTCTTTTCTGCTGGTTCCTCCTCACCTCTCTGACTTATAAAAGTTGAAGTGCTCCAGGACACAGTCCTGAATTTTTCAACTCTGTATGCACTCATTCTTTTAACAAGCTGATCCGTTATCATGACTTTAAATATGTACTCTATACTTATGACTTCCCAATTTATATCTCTAACCTAACTACTTCTCTAAATTCTAAATTGATACATTCCAGCTTCCTCTTTAATTTCTTCACTTGAATGCTAATTGACATCTGAAATTTAATACAAACTTTTGTTTCTCCCCAAATTTGCTGCTCCTTTGGTCTTTTTCATCTTAATAAAAGACAAATCCACACTACCAATTTACTTATGCCAAAACCTGGGATTCACCCCTGATTTCTCTTTTTTTTTCCATATCCCAATCCAATCCATCAGAAAATTTTGGTATCAGCTTTAGAAATATCTCTAGAAGTTTGCCTCTTCTTATTATAACCACCACTCTGGTCCAAGCCACCATTATCTTGCCCCTAGATAACGTTGTATTCTACTAGTTAGTCTCTGCTTCCACCTTTGTTACCTTTAGCAGCCAATGTGATCTTTATAAAGCACAATTTTAATTGTGATACACACCTGTTCAAAACCAATAGTAATTGCCCAGGTCACCAGAATAAAATCCACTGTCCTTGACATGATTCTACATGAATAGACCCCATTATTTTCTCTCTAATCTCATCTACTACCATGCTTCCCCTCACACACTCTGTTTCAGTCACATTGTCCTTTTTGCTATTTCTAGAATTTACTAGACACACTTCTACCTCAGGGACTTTCACCTCCTTAAGATATCTTAAATAGCCTTCTCCCTCACTTCCTTTGAGTCTCAAACATCATCTTATCAGAGAGACCTTTCCTAGCCATCCCATATAAAGTAACATCTTCCTCCATCAGTCTTTTACTCTTTACCCTGCTTTATTCTTTTTCATATCACTTATCATCTCAGATATTACTTATTTATCTAAAGACAGAACTGCTCTACGATTGATTCAGTGGCTCAGAATAACAAATCCAACCTCTGGCCTTCTTAGCATGTTAGTTTCCATCCTCAGGCTTGTTTTCTCATGATCAATTGTTATTATTTTAGAAATCATTCTCACACATTCAAAGAAACTCAAAAAAGAGAATTCTTTCCTTTTGGGCACCCCTTTTAAAGATCAGGATAAATATTTCCCCTGTAATTCCAGAAGACTTTCCTTCATGTCTTTTTGGCTGGAATTGTCTCATTTCCCCATTCTCAAACCAACTACAAGCAAGAGGAAAAGAACTGCTATGATTGATGTAAATTAATCAAGATTCACTATCTGGGATTTGGAGGGACTTAGCATTTGCAAAGCACTTGACCACTTTTATACACAAATAAATTCAAGGTTCGCTTAGCAAAAGAGAAGTGGGAACAAGGGCTGTTGAGTGGACATCTTAATATTTTTTTCCACACTTGTGATCAATCAGCATCCCAATTTTGTTGACATTCCCTTGTCTAAATAGGTTGCCCTTGCACATTTCTATGCAGCTGATCATTTGAATCAAGGCAATTCCCCACATTTATCTCTGTTGTATTTAATTGTATTCATTTATAGGAGGTGTATCTATTACCTGTTGTGGAAGAGCTAACTACCTTGAAACTTAATGGCATAGAACAACTATTCATTTGTTCATGATTCTATACTTTGGGATGGGATTTCCTGGATGGATCTTTTGCTGGTATCATCTAGGCTCATTCAAGTGGCTATAATAATGTAGTAGGCAAATTGAGGCTGGGTCTCTCTCTCCATGTGGTCTTTTACTTTTAAGGAGACTAGATCAAGCTTTTTTACATGGTAATCAACAGTGTATCAAAAAAAGCAAGCCTCAATATGTAAATATTTATTAAATTTCTGCTGGCATCATAGCACCAACATTTGCTGATGTCCCATTGAGCAAAGCAAGTCACATGGCCAAGCCCAGAATCTTTGTGAGAGGACATTATCCAAGAGCACAGATCTCAAGAAGTTTGATTCACTGGAAATGATTATGTAACAGTTTACCACAGATTAACCATTGAAAAGAAAAAAAAAGTTATAGGAAAAATTGTGAACATCAAAGAGCCATTCTTTTGGGAATGTATACAACTTCTTTAAGCTGTGACTGAGCTAAATGTAAAAATGAGAATACTAAGTCAGTAGAATAAAACTTTTGCTATATGTGATTTAGTCTGTATTTTTTAAATAATAAGTTAATTATTTAAAACTAAATTCAAGTATGGACAAAGGCAATAGAATCAGATAGAGGACAAAAATGAAACATCTTTCTAGATATTTTTTATGTACAAAACAACCAAGCTTTGTCCTGATTTGTTCTCTGTCTATTGGTTTTATTTTACCTAGCATCATGCGGTTGTGAAAGGAAAGTCATTATAATTAAAACAAGAATCAGAAAATTGTCTTCAATTGGTCAATTTTATTAATTACTTGGCTACATATCTTAACAAGACGAGTACTTTCTGCTCTGTCTTAGTAATGAGGGAGTAAGTAACTTCTGGTTGCACTTTTTTGTTGTTGTTTAACTACTCTTTTTGTGGCTAGTAGGTACTGAAATATCTGTTAAGTCATCACAGAAAAGAAAATATTTTGCTAAATTGTATTTTTCTTATGAAGTATTAAATCCAGGTTCTGTTTCAGCAGCATCTATCTCTCTCCATGTTTTCAGTCATGTTAATCAGCAAATCATTACATCTTCCTTTGTTGTACAACTGTAAAGAATTTTTTCTAACAATTTTTCTCTCTCTTCTTTTCTCTTCCTTTTTTTCTCTTCTGCCCCTTTATCATCTCCTTCTACCTCCCCATTTCTTTTTATTCTTGTATCTCAAATAAACTCAACTCTTCATATGACTCAAAATGAAGCAACTGAAATTAAGTAAAGCCCTCTATTGTCACCATCATTAGTAAAATTATATGGTTATAAATGATTGATTTGGTCTATATGGTTTGGTTTGATCTCGGAAAACCAGTAAGAGTATCTCCTTCATGTTCAGTGATGGGAATTTGCTCTTATTTCCTGCACCTAACACAGTTTTGCATTTGCTACTTTTCCCTGAGAAACTTAAAATATGTCACATAGTTATTTGATATAAAGAATTAATAAATCAATTTTGAAAAAGTAAGAAACTGAGGAAGATAGATGTCATGTAAATAATTTAACTTTTTAATTAAGCAGCTACTAAAATATACTAAAACCTTGTCTCAACTGACAGTGTCCATAATTTATACTACAGACCATGAATCCATAAATGTACTGTAATGTCATACTGGATTCAAAGGATGTCTTTATTTCAAAAAATTAAATGGCAGTTTTCAGAAGAGTGATTTTTGTTTTAATAATAACTTGAAATTTTGTTATTATTTTCCAAGTATTTCCAGTAAAATGATTTTGGTGGTATCTCAATTTAAAATATTTATTTATTTATAAACTTCTTGAATGTAAACATTAACATAAATTATAAGGAAATCTAAAAAGTCAATTTATTGATAACACACACAAACAAAGCCAAGGCAACCCAAAGGAAACAAAGGAAAATTGTTCATTTGTCAGTAGTACCACTTAGAAATTGTTTTTAGTTCTAATAAGACCCTTTCTCTCCTTCTCTTCCTCCCCACACACCCAAAGTAGTGGTTTAAAGATATCAGTGTTTATTTAGAAGAAGTCCACACACTGGTAACCCAAGATAGGTGTGGTGGTTCCATTAAGTCATCTGGGATCCTGCTTCCTCCTGTATTTTGTTTGGGCATTCTTGACATATGATTTCCATATACAGGGTTATTTCAGAGACAAAGATGGCTTCTGTAGTGCCAGCCATTGTGAGTTTTCTTCTTAGTCATAGAAAACACCATGCTTACATCACATTAACCAGAACTTACATAATGACATCTAGCTATAAAGAGGCTTGGGACACAGCCTTTTTTTCCAGATGGCAATATAGCCAGCTGTAATGTAATATAATCAGATTCTGTTAGAGGATGGGGAGAATGAGTACTTGGAAAGAAAATAGAAGACTTTGCTACAATGACTAAGACAATGTTATAAAATTGTATTATGCCTTTTCTACCCTCACCAGAATCTATGAAGACCCTTCAACTATGATTGAGAATATTCTTGTAGCTCCATCCTTCCCCTATTTGTAAGTCAAAAGGTTATTTTCTGAGCCTTCTTTTTGCATGTAGGGCATTGCAATGCAGCTTATTATCTAAGTCAGATGTTACAATCCAGGACTTTGATTTGGAAGTAAGTAATGTGAAAAAGCCAATACTGTGTGGGATTCATTTTCGTGAGTGTAGCAACAGAAATATCAAACTTCCAGAGGCAGCAGTAGCAGAGGTCCATGCTCAGAGTTGTCAGTGCAGTTTGTGTGGTCTTTATCCTGTACAGTGGCTGTGGTATCTCCTGTGGTCTAATTTGGGCACTTTTCCTGAGTATTTCTTATGTACCTGGATTAGTTTGCTGTGGTGGCCATAATAAAGTACCACAAACTAGGTTGGTTAAACTAACATTAATTTATCGTCTCACAATTCCAGAGGCCAAAACCCCAAATCAAAATATTGGAGGAGTTGGTTCCTTCTGAACAACTTTGGCTGTGAGGGAAGGGTCTGTTCCAGGCCTCACACTTTGGCTTGTAAATGACCATCTTCACATTCATTCGATATTCTCCCTGTATTCATGTCTGTGTCCAGACGTCCACTTCTTATAAGGATGTTGAGTTAGGGCCTACCCTAATGGCCTCATTTTAACTCAATTACTTCTGCGAAGTCTTTATCTCCAAATGAGGTCACGTTCTGAGGTACTGAAGGTTAAAACTTCAACATACGAATTTTCAGGAGAACACAACTTAATCCATAACAATACATAAGCACCCTCACTGATATAGGTATATCCTGGAACATCAAGTTAGGGGTATAGTACCCCCAAATTCAGTAGTAATACAGAAGACTCTCCTCCCTGCCCGCCGCTTCCTCTTTCATATTGGTCTCAGAAACAGAACTGTAAGCTTTCAAAGGTCAAGGACGAATGTAAAATAACTACTGATGTTTTTTAAAGGAAGATATTTATACAAATAAAATGAATTTAAGCCATTTATAATTGACTTTAGCACAGGCCACATTTGGTGACTTCTGTTCTAACTGAGAAGGGGAGAAAAGTTTTATCGAATGCCACAGAATTAGCATTTTTGTTTGTGACAGCTTTGGACACTGTTTCTGTGAGTTCCTTAGTCCTGGTGGGGCACCACACACCCACTGCCTGCCTCAAATCTTTTCTACCTTACTTAATTTTTTTAAAATCTTATTTTTAAGCAACATTTTATTTTGGAAAAATTTGAACACATGAAAGTAGGAAGAATAGTGTAATGAACCCCATGTACCCATCACTTAAATTCAACAGTTATCAATTTATGGCCAGTTTTGTTTTATATATACTCAGTGGTTCACTTGGCAGTGTTTGATGTCATAATTAGGAGAAGGATTCTTCTGACATTACTGGGTAGAGACCATGGATACTGCTAAATATTCTACAATGCACAAGACAGCTCCCAAAACAAAGAATTATTCAGTCCAAAATATTAAGAGTGCTGAGGTTGAAAAATCCTGATTGATATTTGTACCTACCATTCCTTCACTTTAGAATTATTTAAAGTAAGCCTTAGATATCACTGTTAATCTGTAAATATTTCAGAATATATCTCTGAATTATATACATTAAAATTAAACATACTACAATTATTACACTTAAATTAATTCCTAACATCATTAAATGTCCGGTCAGTTCTAGAATTATGAAAGTGGAATCTGCAATGCCTTTTATGGCCTAGCCTCAAAAATCACACATTGTCACTTTTGTCTTATTCTGTTCATTACAAATGAGTCACTAATCTGACTCACTGTCAAGGCCCTCCTTTGGAGAGGAGGATTGTCAAAGAATCTGTGGACATATTTTAAAATTAACACATCTTTTAAGTCTCTTTAAATTTTTTGGTTCCCCACCCTTTCCTTTTTCCCCTTGTAACCTATTTGTTAAAAATAAAAACAGGTCGTTTGTCCAGTAGAGGGTTCCGCAGTCTGTTTTTCTGACTGTATGCCCATGGATTTGTTTATCAAGCTCATTTGTCTTCTTATTTGCTACTATCAGAATAATCGGATTCAGCTTTAATTTTGTTTGCTTGCTTGCTTGCTTATTTTGACAAGACTATTTCTTAGGCAGTGTTGCATTCCTCCATTCAGAAGCACATGTAGTTGGCTTGCTCTTTGCGATGCTAGCCATCATTGATGATTATTTTCTGCATTCATTATTTCACAAAGGGTTGCAAAACAATAATATTCGAATTCTTGAACTCTTTCTTCATTTATTATCTGGACTATGTCTATAAAATGAAGCTTCCCCTCATCAATTACTTGTTGCCCTGAAGTACTCATTACTATGTCTTATGTGACTGCCCGACTAAGCAACTTCTGGTGTCAGAAGTCCTGCTTCATTTAATTTATCATGTGTAATTTAAAGCCTAACAGTACAGAAGCTTATCATAGGGCTCAGTGAATGGTAAGCGTAAGTATCATTATAAAAATATGAACAACCAACATTTCTGAGTACATCCTATATCTTGAATGCTTTGCTAAGCACTTTCTATCAATATCTCACAATCTTCTCAAGAACTCTGTGAGCTAGATTTTCTTATTACTCATATTTTACAGAGGAAGAAACTAAAGAATAGAAAGATTACCATAACACATGGTTTGTAAATGGCAGAGGCAGGATTTTAATCCAGGCAGTCTGACTTGAGTCCATTCTCTCAACCACTAGGATATCTGGTAATAACTTAATGATCCTCATGGAGAAGAGAGGATATGTGAAGTCAATTAACCTTCTGGATGTGTGCAGTCAAATCAAATTAGCCTGGGCTTTGAACTCAGAAGGATGTGGGAGGAATTCTACCTCTATTATTTACTGTGTGATCTTAAGCAAGCTTCTTAACCTCTCTGAAATTTTCTCATTGGTAAAAAATTAATAATAAAACCTACTTCATAGTATGGTTAAACCTAACAGGCTGTTGTGTTGGGCATTAAAAAGTTTTTTTTTTAATGTATGCATGCTCAATAATAAAAAGACAAATAACCCAATTAAAAATGGGAAAAGGATTTGAATAAACATTTCTCCAAAGAAGATGCATAAATGTAAGAAGTACATAAATAGATGCTTAAGAATGTTATTTAATAATTAGGAAAATGAAAATTGAAACTACAATGAGATACCACTTTACCCCTACTAAGATGAATATAATAAAAAGATAGATAGTAAGAAGTATTAGAGGATATGAAAAAACTGGAACCCTCATACACTGCTGTGAAAATGTAAAGATGGTGCGCACTTTGGAAAATAGCTTGACAGTTATTCAAAAAGTTAAACATAGACCCAGCAATTCCACTTATACACATATCCAAAAGAAATGAAAACATATATACACACAAAAACTTGTGTGCAAATGTTCATAGCTGCATTATACATAATAGCAAAGAAGTAGACAGAATGCAAAGGTCTATGATGAATATATCTATACAATGGAATATTATCCATCCATAAAAAGGGATGACATACTGATAAATGCTACAGCATAGATGAACCTTGAAAATTTATGCTAAATGAAAGAATACAGTAAAAAAGATCACATATTATTATATGGTTACACTTATATATAAATGTGAAGAATAAGCAAATCTTTGCAGACAAAACATACATTGCTAATTGCTTATAACTGGGGAGTTTGGTAACAAAAGAGGAGTAATAGCTAATGAGTATGAGCTTTCTTTTGGGAAGGGGGGATAACAATGGTTTAATATTAAATTGTGTGATGGTTGCACAATCCTGTGAATATACTTTTAAAAGTCCACAAACATTGAGTTGTATACTTTAAATGGGTGAATGGTATAGTATGTGAATATCTCATAAAGATATTTCAAAATGTTTTTGTGTGTGTGCATAAAAATTCATCCTTTGTAACCTTACCTAATTTTTATGTTGTGATTATGTTATATTTGAAAGTTTATCTGAATGTGAATCCCTATTGTAAAATGAAGGATACATAAAATTGAAACATGCTTTCAGGAACCTAAAATGTATCATCATTTGGTCATGGACATGAATAACGTGAGTGATAGTTTTGAATTTTAAATCAGACAAACACATAATTAGTGGTGACATTAGGAAGTACACAGGATCTTGTTAGTGAACTTACTAATTGTTACTCAGAAATGCTGAATTCAAATTTTAGTTGTGACATAAGCTGAATATTTTCACTGTTTTGTTCATCACTCACAGGTTGTCCTAGGGGCTATAAAGGTATCTGCCAGGACAACTTCCTCCAGTTATGCACCATTTTCTATAGAGTTGAAAAGTGAGTCATAGGTTAAAGGAAAATTCTATGCCTTATAAACACAGATTTACAAGTTCTTTCTTCATGATGTGGGCCAGCCTGAGGAGAAAGGAGAATTTTTGGTTCATTGAAGAATTAAAAGAAAAAAATATTTGACTCATGGTTTTCCACTGTCATATGTTAATCTTTTATAGTTGGAGAACCCACTTTCCTATCAGGCCTCAGGCAGGGAAGGGAGGTGTCCCCAGAGATACTGAGTTTGGGAGCCTAATTTTGAGTAGAAATTTCTTACAAAAATCACTGGCTATTATTTCATCTCTGGATCCACATATCTCTTCCCTTTTCTTTTGTCCCTCTTTTTTTTCCTTGCCCCCCCATGCAGATTAAAAAAATAATAAATCTCAGAAATAACTTTTAATTGGAAATACATCCTTATGGTACCAAATCCAAAATGACACCAAGAAAGACACAATGAGACATCTCCACTTATCCTGAGCTTAGATACCCAGGTCTCCTATCCTCCAGGGAACCTATTTTTCCAAGTATATTTAAACAAATTAAGAAACAAACCAGGAAATCCAGATAATTTTGAAACAATCTGCTCTCCCCCTTCACTATTCTTTTGTTCAGTGTTCATCTGTTATTTTTGGCTTCTCTGCTCCTCAAGTGCTAAAAGAGGCTGTCACTGCTCTCTGCTTAGACAACTGTCCCAGCCTCAGCTCCGGGATGATTTTTTCAGCTTTTAAAAGACCTTGTCACCTTCACCTGTCACTTCAGGGTGGAGATTTACAGGAGACTACATACAAAGTCTGAATGTATAACAATGACATGCTTGTATTTTAACATAGCGTGTTTATATTTTACACACACGCAAACATACATCAGGAAATATTTTCATTGACTTATTTGGTTATGAATTTCCCTTTAACATACAAAAGAAGATACTTTTATTTCTTCTCCACTCCCATTCAAATACCAAATTGTTCTTATGCCTCAAGAGAGGGTATGTTCTTTGGAGGTGGGGATGGGAGGCAGAGATAAAGAGAAAGCAAGCCGAGCTCGTCAAGGGGAAGCGGGGGAAAGGAAGGAAAAAAAGACCGTCTGGGAATCTCAAGAACATCTTTATTTCGCCTTTTTAACTCTCCGCCTTTCTGATTAGAGTTCAGACCCGCTCCCCGGCCCGAGTTCAATTATACCCCAGCATCTTTTCTCTGAAGCTGTCACCACCACTTGCTGAACCGCAGCCCCATCGTGAGCCATTAGCCCGGTTCTTTTCCATTTTGCTTTTCTTTCCTCAGTTTCTCCCTTCAAGCTTTATAAATCCCCCTTGGAGGAGGAGTGTCCAAACGGGTGGAAGTCTAAACACAATGCAACCTGAGAATTTCTGTCACTCTCTGCATATGCTCCTAAGTGCTTTAATCCCAATTAGGGGCGGCTGACACACGGTCCTATTCATTCCCATCAGCTCTTGAATACATTTGCCTAGAAATGAACTTCACAAATAGAGGCGCTCCTAAATGTGCCCAACAGCAAGGAAAATCGAATTGAGTGCGGGCTCATTCGGCAGCGGCCGGCAGAGGATCGCTGAATGCGGAGGTGCCCCGAGACATTGCAATTCAGCAACACGCTCGCTGACTTTTCTTTGCGCCATGTCAACCGAAAGAACCAAGAAATAAGTTGGGGGAATTCCGGTTAAAAGGCAACTTGAGAGGGGCTCTGAATACTTTTATTGAGCCTCTTCCAAGGAAGGACTTAAAGAACAACAAAAAAGGCACCACAAAACCCACCAGCGGCGTCCAGGCTGCGTCCTAGCCGCGCGTTGGGAGCCTCCTGGCCGCGGCGCACCCACCGGTCTCGCAATTAAAGGAAAAATGGCCCCGTCGCCGGCGTGTCATCTGATGGCGTTCCCAGAGCCCATCGCCGCCACCCTATTCAGACCCAGCCTTAATGTCCCACCCGCGCCTCAGGGGCCGCACAGCTGGTCCGCGCTGACCTGGCGGCCCTACCGGCGCGGACACCCTTGGGGGCGCGGCCCGGGCCACCTCTGGCCCCAACTCCGCTGCATTTCCAGGCCTCCCCCGCGTCCTCGCCTGCGGTCCCTGACCTCGTACAGCTACTTCCAACCCGGATTTTGACACTCTATGCACCGCCCTGGGGAAGGCGTTGGTGACTCCGCAACCCCGGGTCCTCAAACCCGAGGATCACCAGAGGCAGCCAACTTGGCCCCCCGGGGACCTGAAGCCGAAGGACTTTGTGCCCTGGAGGCCGGCAGCTTTGTAGAACAGCTCCGAAAGGAGCCGCTGATGAAGTCCCAGAGTTCCTGTCCCCCCACCCCTCGAGGCGGAGCCCAGCCAGGTCAGACGTGCGCGGCGCCGGTGGCCCTTGGAGCCCGGTGTTGGGACGCAACCCGCACAGAGCGGGGGCCGCCCTAACGCAGCCCGGCCTGAAGCCGCGCAGCGCTGGGACTCTACTCCTGCAGCCAGCCTCTCTGCTGGCTGCGGCTCTCAAGCATCCAGCCTCATTAAGGGCAACCTGTTACAGGGCGGGAGATGTGCCGGCTTGTTACCGCGGCAGGCAGCGAGCAGGATAGTCTCCGAAACTGCCTCGCCCGCACCTCGGTGCAGAAAGGATTTCGCTTTAACGGGGCCTCTGGACGCCCATTTTAAGTCCATAAAAAAGCCGAGTGGAATGTTTTGATTGAGTCTCAACATTGTCTTTGAATAAGGCTGAGACCATGTAATTAATGTGTCTTTTTAATAAGGAACAATACGGCCATTCAAGCTATTTAATTTCATTTAATTTTCCATCCCATTTGCTGCACAGCCCGCTTTTACTTTTAACACCCAGCCTTTCACAGCCCATCTTGCTCCAGTGGGCACATTAGATTGGTTTCACCCTTGCTTTTTAGGGGAGGAAAAATAAAAGAAAATGTGTTCCTTTCCTCCTTTGTGGACAATTTATTTCACTTGGGGAACTTCAACTCTGAGCCACAGGACAGAATAAAACTCGCCGAGCTGGTGTGAATGCCTCTGGCGCAGTCCCTTTCTTCTTGCAGGGCTGGGAACCAGCCACAATTGGCTATATTAATAAATAACTTTCCTCACAGTCGGCCTTTACATGGTCCTATTGATAAAATTGTTCGCGTGTCGTTCACGCTTTTTCACTCATTAAGGAGAGCTAGGGAGGAGCCCCGAACCCAGGCCTCACGCTCGCCCCTTCCCACTCACAGTGCTGGTAATTTAAACTGGGTGTCATCCCGGAGTCGCCAGGCCAGAGGTTAGAGGGACATGTTCATGGCTTAAATTTATTGCCCTCTACTCTTCGGAGCGGCTTCCTTTCCTCCTCCCCTCCCCAGGCTTTTGCCATTCATGGGATGCCGGATCAAAGGCTCCCTTTTCTCCATCGCGGGCAGCCTTTACAGCCTGAAGAGGGGAAATTGGAGAGGTGAGAGGAAAAATCAGCGGCAGGTCTCTCAGAAAGTGGCTCAGGATATGGTGTGGCAGCACAGTCAGAGGAACCGCAGCGTGTGGCTTCTCGGACTCGCGGAGCAGGGGCTCTCTTTTCTGCCTCAGCAGCCTTTAGCCCCAAGACCGCCTATCTATGTGTCACCGCACAGTGTCACCTGAGATGCTTAGACTTGAGACCCTAGACCTGGCCTAATTCCCCCATTAAGCAAACCACAAGGTTTGGAGTGCCCCAAGCCCATCCACTCCACAAATCATTGCTATTGACCTTCACAACAAGTCCAAATGAACTGCGGGGTGGAAGCCTAGGGTCTGTTTGAATCATATCCATTTTAAGGATTAGGAGACTGAGGCTCGGAAGCAATCCACCTAAGTTTTCCCCAGTCTTGAATGACAGAGCACAGACTGAAAGACTCCGAGTCTCCTGGCCATGTCCAGTATGGCGAACATAGATCGATGGGTGCCACACAGAGCTTTTTTTGAGGGCCTCGTGGGACAAAGTGCTGAGTTACAGGTGTCGCCACCTTGCGTTCTACTGCCATTATTAACCAGGGTCACCCTGTCAGGGGCCTAGGAACCGCACCTTCCCTGGGTAGAGCAGTGCCTAGTGGAGAATTTGACGTGGTTGCTGGAAGTCTTCTGCCCGTTTGTGCAGCGGATGAGCTACTAACACCAGGCCAGAAACCCAGAATCGCTCAGGCATCTCCAAGAATTCTGCGTCGGGCTCTAGTCCAAGTCCGTAAGATGAGCAGAGCGTGGCAGGTGCGGGCAGAACTAACTGTTAAAAATATCTGATAAACTCGATTACTCGGCCATATATTTTGAAAATAAATGTTACCACAGAAATTGGAGGCTTTCCTAAAAAAAAAAACGAGCAGCACTCTGATTTAACTCCTCAGTACCTGTTCTCTTAGTTTATGAGCTGGGCTAAAACAGGGGTTGCCAATGCCTACCTACATTTTTTAAAGAAAAGTCCAGTTTGTTGGTTCTCAGTAAGTCAGCCTTAGGACTTCTTCTCTATTTTAAACTTAAAAGTAAATCAGGATTTGGAACAGTTGGTTGGCATGTGAGGGAGACGTGGTTAAAACGTGGCAGAACCTGTCTTCTCCCTTAGGTGTGGTCAAGACACAGGATACCCCACAAAGCCGTGGCCCTGTAGCCCCTTCCCATTCTCTAGAGAAACTGCGGGCCCCTGGTGTACCCGAGAGCAGTGATGCACAACTGACCTCATCTCTCCAAACTGGTTCAGACGCCTCCATATTTCGGGACAAAACTGGACAGAGAGAACGATAAAGGGGTTCTAAATAGATCACTGGCCTGAACCCAATCCCCTGAAATGGTAATACGGTCGTCATTTAAAAAGTGTAGGTATTTTCTGGTGTTTTCCCATCAAGTACCTGCCTAATTTCTGTATGGCACACGCCAGAAATCAATAGAAGTTAACAAGTCCTCCAAACAGTCCCCATCTCTTTGTTTAATCTCCTTTACAATAAAGCCAAGGGGAGAGAATTAAAAATCTTTGAAGTGGACCAAGGTTCAAAAGAATCAGCCAAGTAGACTTAAAGTAGTCACTTATTTCTCAAAACTGGTTTGTCGGCGAACAATAAAAGGAAGTAAAATTTATGGAGAAATTATACAGTGGATTTGTCACTTAAAATATCGTAACTGTCTCGAGGACAAAACCCCATGCTGAGGATTAATGGTCCCGCCGGACCTTTGATTCACCATCGTCTTTTCTTCGCCCTTGACAAATTGGATTTTTAGGAATGGGAAGGTCGCCTGAACCATTGTGCGCCAGCCATTCAGAGGCCTCGATTATGCAGGGGGCTGAGGGAACCACTCCATGTGACCCTCTCGGGTGGGACTCTGCAGCTGCTCCGCAGCGCAACTCTCTCACCAAACTCCGCGCCCTTGCGCTAGCGATGCCAAAAGGCGCCCGCCCTGATTGAAAAGGCGCACTGCATGCCCCGCCGCGTCACTCCGCGGGCGGAGGACGCACGTCGGGGCGCGGCTCCCTGGCTCGCGCCCGACTCCCGCACTGTCACTTGCGCCCTGCCGAGGACCCGGCGCGCCCAAGCGCCTGCCTGGCGGCGGCGGCAGCAATGCACGGAGCCGCCCGCGCTGCGGCCACCAGCGTGAGTGCCGATTGCTGCATTCCGGCCGGCCTGCGCCTTGGGCCCGTGCCTGGAACCTTCAAGCTGGGCAAGTACCTGTCAGACCGCAGGGAACCTGGGCCCAAGAAAAAGGTATTAGCCATTCCTACCTTCCCCCACGTCGTTCGCTTCCCTTTTCCCTGGCCCAGGAAACCAGTAGATAGAGCAAGTGAAGGAATGGGGTGATTGAGTCGTTACCTGTGAACTCGGCCAGGTTGAAGGGGGCTCCGATTATTCCCCGCAAGTCGCATTAAACAAGAGCTGGATGTGGGCCCGGATGAGGGAAGAGGACGTGGCTGAGAGGGGACAAGCCCTGGGTGGGGTGCACGGGGCTCTTTTCGTGCCGGGACCACTGGGAACGTGCGGTTTTCCCGCAACTCTGGGGTCTCCGCAGAGGTGCGGGTGGCCCCAGCCTTTTTCCACAAATGCCCCTTTCCTCTTTTAAAACGGTCAAGGCGTTGAGGAATTTCTTATCCTTCCCTTTAATATGCTAATTAGAACTTAAATTTACCTTAAAATAATGTAATCTCATCTCCTTCGAAAAAATAATCCTTGGGAAACTCTCAGTCCCTGGAACCTCCCCAGAATTTTCTTTCTGCGAATGTCTCCTTGTGGGTTTGGGGTAAATGGAGAGAGGGTGAGGTAGGCGGTGGCTCTGACTAGGGCTCCGAGGGCGTGAAGCGCCCACTCGCTTGGGGCACCAGGTCCGGGTGCCTGCAATCGGGCTCTGAGAGCCCAGGGTCCCACCCGCGAGGCGTCAAGCCCAACTCCTCAGCTCCGACTCCCCACATAACGTCGGGATCCCTGACCACAGAAGGGTTTTCAAAGACCCCGCCCGCCCTCAGGCGTCCCAGCGGGCAAAGGTCGGTAAACAGCCACGGGGAAATGAAGACGGTGGGGTGGGGCGGGAGAGGACCTTAGCTTCGGCTTGCGGCTGTCTAGAGCTTTTTTTGTAAGAAATTGCTTCAGTGCCCAGCCAGTGGCACCCGCATCTGGCTGGCTGCTCGTGCAATCATCATGTCCTCCGCGGTCTAAAGCCAAGTTGGCCGCGCACTACGCCTTCTTCTTTAAATGTGCTTTAATTGCTTTTAAATGGCGGGACAGCTTGTGGTCACTTTGTTCAAACACTTGGGTTGCCTCCGCACCTCTTTGAGGAGCAGCGAGAATGGGGGAACACAAGAAGGGGTGGAGGATACTCTGGAACTCGGGTGGAGGTTCTGGAACTGACTGCGAAACGTCAGTACCCTGGTAATTGGGTTTCTCTCTGAGCCTCAAGAGGGAGAGCTGGGGTGGGGGTGGGGGACGTCTTGGTACAAGATGCGCCCAGGTACTGCGGGGGTGGGGGGAGATACTCTCACTGCTCGTATTTCTTAGGTCAGGGTGAGAGAGGGGTGGACTGCTATATTAGCTCGCCTACGCTCTTCATTCCTCTCCCAAGCAAGGATCCTTAAGGAGTTACCCTCCTTCCAGCAGCCCACAGCAGTCTGGCCAAAGAGAACACAACCTTTTTCCTGAGTCGGCTGGGGTGGATTGTGGGCCTGGCTGTGGCGCGGGGGAGAACGACCACTGCTTGTGTTGCAGGTGCGCATGGTGAGAGGGGAGCTGGTGGACGAGTCGGGGGGCTCCCCTCTGGAATGGATAGGGTTAATCCGGGCAGCCAGGAACCCCCAGGAACAGACTCTGGAAGCTATTGCAGACTTACCCGGAGGACAGGTACTGTGGGCTTCTCCCCCACTGCCAATTCTGTCTACCCAACTGTCACTAAGGTGGCCAGCAAAATTAAGTGCAAAGCTCTTTAGCTACAAGTCTCATTTAAACATCCCAACAACCTTATAAGGTAGATAATATTATTTTCCGTTTGAAAAATAGGTAAGTGAGATTCAGAGAGGTCCAATAGCTTTTCCAAGGTCACACAGTATCAGAAAGGGTGATTCCAGCCTTTCCTCTCAATTGTGTTCTGACCAATTATCCAGGAAATGACAGCAAGCTGTCCTGTTCTTTGCGTCCCAGATCTTCTACCGAGCGCTGCGAGACGTCCAGCCAGGGGAGGAGCTGACCGTGTGGTATTCCAACTCCTTGGCTCAGTGGTTTGACATCCCCACAATTGCAACTCCGACACACGACGAGAAAGGTACCGCCTCCAAGGGGGCCTCCCGGCCAGCGAGGGTGGGCAAAAGTCCAGCCTTCCTCTCATCTTTGGGCAAGTCCCCAGTCTTGAAAAGCCTTTCTCTTGTGCTGTGTAAAGTTGAATTCAGACTCCCAGTCTGTGTGGGCAGAAAAGCGTCGTCACCACTATCTCCTTAAAATCAATAGTCAATGAATGATAAAGTGACAATAATAGTCTGGCTCAAGGTGGCAGGGAAGAACTACTCTTTATAAACTTCATGAAAGTCATCCTTTCCTATTGCATACCCAAAGACACAGTTATTTATTCAATTAAGTATTAATAAAGACTTACCATTTTATTAGAATAATTACATTACATTATGAGTTCCAGAAACCATAACAAGCCTGGAATACTTTTAGGTGGAGGGGCATCTCTTTCCCACCGGTTTGAAGGATAGTAATGTGTTTCTACGACATTTTAGAAGCATTACGGTACTTACAGCTGGTCAGTTGGCAGGTACTGAGGCAGTTCCATTTAAATGATATTTATTCACTTCCCCCTCCCTACTTAAATTGAATTTGGGATGTATCCCAGTTTCTTCAGATTTATTTGATCCCTTCCAAAGCCAAGAGCGGATTTATGCAAATTAAGGTTCAGTAACTAAAGAGAAAAACATTTTCAAACCTTCCCTAGAACACTGAAGAACAATTCCCATGGAAAAAAGCTGGGAGGTGCTAAAGATCTTGAGACTCACTTTTAGTGCACAAAGCTTCCATGATTTTTTTTTCTCTTGCTGATTGTTTATCTGTAATTTCTCCTAAAGACACAGTTAATATTAAAATCAACATAATCAATGCTGTGAAATATTTTAGCATGATCTCCTAAATTGTCTGCTCAATCTCACCCCTTTACAAATAGAGTTAAATTGGTACTAATGTGGGAATCAAACATTCATGAATAAGGCAGAGTGAAGTTTATTCAGAGCAATGAATCACTTCACTTCAAAGTATCACTGTCTTCTATAAATCATTTCTATTGATTTTGCGGGTATATTTGTATGTACAGTATTCATAGAAATTATCCTAGAATAGTTTGTTCCTTGTATCACATTGTATTAAATTCATTTGTCAACTTCTTCCAGTAAAAGAGAAACATTATAAAAATCCCATAGTGGAGAACTCTCAAATTTTTTATTACAGAACAATTTTGAGGGCTGCTGGCCATTAGGGGCCAGGCATTTCTGCATAGAACACACTTTCTTAGGCACTCTCAAATAGTACAAAAGCTACTCATTTGGGTGGTGGCCCTTGTGTTTTCATTTTAGCCAACTGAGCTTAAAAACATCATATAATAACAAATGTCAAAATAGACACCATTTTTCTTTTTGGGAAGGTATGGGTTATTTTGAATCCTGACTTTTGACATGTTTGAAATCTTGACAACTTTAGGGTTACATGAGGGAGAGGAGGTGAAGTCACTTATGAAGTGTTTGATACTTTTGGCATAGGGTGAATTTCAGAGTCCAGAGAACATGTCAGTGGTTAGGATGAGCTGAAAAAGAAACATATCAAAACTGAAAACATTTATCTACATAAATCTTGAAACAGGGAAGAAATAGGTAGGGATGGCTGCTATCCTTCCAATGTTCACTAACTCCAGGGGATTTAAATTCAATACTTGGCTTTGCACAAAGTTATTTAAGATATTTAATCAGCATACACAGCAAGAGAACCCAGGAGGTCTCTTCTCTCTTTTTCTTTTCTTCAAGATTTATTTTACACGGCTGTTCAATGTAACAGAAACATCAAAATGATATCATCCAAGCCTTCCATAAACAATTAGGATAGGGTTTCATAGGCAAATCTTCTTCTCCATTTTTTTCTTTCTGCTCTCATGGCTTCAACTGGAAGAAACTGCTCCTTACTTGAAATTTTATCTTAGTTATCTGGTGGATACTACCTGCTTTACGACAAGCTAGAAGTAAAATACACAAGGGAGTAAGATGTGCATATATCCCCCCATTGTTGTTCTGTAGTGATGTTTTAGAAGTTTGAGCTGCTTGTGTGCAAGGAAAGAAAATTTATCTTTCCATCAAATTTAACGAGACTGACATATACTTTAGATATTTCCTTGTGGCTCAACTACTTTTTACAGAAATCCTTCCCTTCAGTATTATCAATAAACCACAACATTTAAAAAGGCATCCATTTGCAAATCAGTGTTCTCTGTACAGATGTAACACAACCTTTTGAGTGAAAATTAACTTCCACCATGTGATCATAATCTGTTTCATACATGTTTCTTGATTGTGTTCACAGGCTCTGACAAAATTAAAAACAACTGATGTTAATATTAAATGAAAAAAGATTTGACAAAAAACACACAGTTCTGGTAGAGAATAGCACACTCATTAAAAGCTGAGTATCTATACCTACATCACTTATATGTATTCATGTAATAAAAATAAACTACATATCTTTTCCAAGGTTACACTTGGATTTGTGCAGCTATCTAGGAGTTAATTAATTACCAGTTGGAAAAACTGACAAGATAATGCAACATCATCCTTCGGTTTTTAGAATATCAGAACACAGGATTTTTTCTTTCTCCTATCAAATTAAATGGGGTTAAAGAGGAAATAAAGATACAAATAATTTTGAAGAATAGCAAATCATAGTCCCTATGTGGTTCTTCTGTTAGTCACGCTCCAGGAAAACCTCAGGCAAAGTATTTAAGGCTGGGAGGGATGGGTAGTGGACATAAAAGACATTGTTCTATGAAAAGGAATGATTACATATGGCCCATACATACAGGATATTGTCTCTCCTGGTAATGAGGAGCTCACGACCATTAGATTGGCTTTTGTTTAGTTTCTCCAAACTCCTTGACATACGCCACCTATTCTACAAACGCCAACAGATGGGCCGGGGCACAGCACAGCCTCAGCACTTGATTTAGAGCAACAGCTGCTCTCTGCTCTTATCTCTTCCCTGGCCAGTCTGCCTGAGCTCTGCCCTCCCAACGAAGATTTGCTTGGATGGCCCAGAGGAAGTCTTCTTTGGAGAGGCCCACATCACCCCCTCTTGGCTTTTAAGTAGTCCTTGAGGATGGACATAGTGACAAAGTGGGCCATTTGGGGACTTCTCCCAGTTCTTGCTACAGTATGGCTACTGAACTCAATTATTCGCCGGGACGTAAGAATACTGCTTCTCCCCATACTGCTAATCAAAACCGAGGTTTTGCCTTGGGTGAGCTGGTGTTTTCTTTCTCTCTTGCGTGTTTGCTTCTCATGGGGTCGCTTTTCTATTCTTTCTCACCCAGGGGAGGAGCGCTACATTTGCTGGTACTGCTGGAGGACATTTAGATACCCCAACAGCCTTAAGGCGCACCTACGTTTCCACTGCGTGCTCAGCAGCAGCGCAGGCCGCGCATACCTGCACCAGGAGCACGCGGCTCGCCAGGGAGCTGCCGGGGCTGCGGATGGCCTTTGCCTCTCTCCGAAACCCCCGGTGCCAGACTTCGCCGCAGCCACCCCGGCAGGCACTCTGCGGCCTCACTTTCAGGCCCTGCCACCTGTCCAGGCCAGCGGAGCGAGGGAGAGCATCAAGCGCGAGGCCTCCTCGACACCCTCGGCCACCTCGCCACCCCCAGCCAAGTGGGCGCCGTCCAAGAAGGGCAAGGAGCAGCCGGACCGCACCCTGGATATGAGCGGGGCCGCCCGGGGACACGGCCACTTCCTGGGCATCGTGGGTGGCTCCCCAACCGGGGGCGGCGGCTTGGCCTTCTACCCCGGCGTGCGCTCCGCTTTCAAGCCCGCCAGTTTGGCCACGGCGGTCGCGGCCGCGCATGGCGACCCCTACCGGGAGGAGGGCGGCGGCAAACCAGGGACCGGCTTGGGCTTAGGGAGGCTGCTGGGCGGGGGTCGGGCGGGAGGGCGTCTCGGAAGCAGGGAGAATCCCGCGGCAGGCGGCGCTGGCCACCACCATCACCATCACGCGCACCATCACCACCACCCCAAGTGCTTGCTCACTGGGGACCCGCCGCCGCCACCTCCTCCTGGCCTGCCCTGCTCGGGGGCCCTGCGCGGCTTCCCTTTGCTCTCTAGTCCCCCGGAAGAGGCGTCTGCCTTCAAGCATGTGGAGCGGGCCCCACCCGCTGTCGCCGCCGCCGCTGGCGCCGCTGCCACCACGCTGCCGGGCGCGCGTTACGCGCAGCTGCCGGGGGTGACGGGGCTGCCCCTCGAGCGCTGCGCGCTGCCAGCCCTCGACGCGGGCGGGCTCAAAGCCTACCCGGGTGGCGAGTGCAGCCACCTGCCCGCAGTTATGCCAGCCTTTACCGTCTACAACGGAGAGCTACTTTACGGCTCGCCGGCCGCCGCCGCGTATTACCCGCTTAAACTGCACTTCGGCGGGCTGCTCAAGTATCCGGAGTCCATCTCCTACTTCAGTGGGCCCGCGGCGGCGGCGGCGGCGGCAGCGGCGGCGGCGGCCGCTCTAGGTCCAGCGGAGCTGGGATCCTTGGCTAGCATCGACCGAGAGATTGCCATGCACACGCAGCAGCTCTCCGAGATGGCGGCCGGGAAAGGACGCGGCCGCCTGGACGCCGGGACGCTGCCACCCGCCATCGTGCCGTCGGGTGGCGCGGGTGGTGGTGGCAGCGGCGGCGGCGGCGCGGGCAGGCCCAAGACAGGTCACCTGTGCCTCTACTGCGGCAAGCTGTACTCGCGCAAGTACGGGCTCAAGATCCACATGCGGACTCACACGGGCTACAAGCCGCTCAAGTGCAAAGTGTGCCTGCGGCCCTTTGGAGACCCTAGCAATCTCAACAAGCACATCCGGCTGCATGCCGAGGGCAACACACCGTACCGCTGCGAGTTCTGCGGCAAGGTGCTGGTGCGCCGCAGAGACCTGGAGCGTCACGTCAAGTCCCGCCACCCCGGCCAAAACATGCTTGCCAAGACAAGCGATGGTCCTAGCGCGGAGCCCGATTACCCCCCGGAGCCTGGGGAGCCCAAGAGCGACAACGACAGCGACGTGGACGTCTGCTTCACGGACGATCAGAGTGACCTTGAGGCCGGGTGCGGCGGCGAGCGCGACTCATAATGAGTCTTCCCTGGAAGGGGTGTGTTGGGGGACGTGGACAGAGAGAAGTGGGGTTTATGTTCTGGGAGAAGAGGAGCTCCTGGTGGTGAGAAGGACCCGGTTGACAAAACAGTTTAATATGGCAGGGCGCCAGATTTTGGAACAGCGAGAGATAGCAGCTCCGATGCTGAAAATCATAGCAACGGTTTAGAGGTGGCTTAAAGAAACCTGGGCAGCCGGCGGTTCTAGGTCCCCGAGCGCTCCAGGCCTCTGAACTCCAAGGATAGGCTTTCCTACAACCGCCCAGGCGGTCTGCTCTCGAGGTTCAGGATCGCACAATTGTGAACTTCGCAGAGCCCTTGAGGACACCGATTTTAACTGCCACGTATTTTTAAATTGTTCTTTTCTGTGGAGGAAATTGTGCCTTTTGAAATAATGTTTTTTGTGTGTATTTTACATTAGCATTTCACTGCATAGGCAAAATAGTAGTCACAATTGGGTAGATGTGGTATTCATACACTTGTTTCCATTTCATCTGTTCTCCCGTCAAAGCCTATGCATTGCTGCATTGAATATATAGTGGTAGCAGGTGTACAAATTGGTCAAGTTGCAATTATTTATAAGAGAATAATGACAAATGTAAAATATCTAAAGCATGAATTTAAGAGCACGCAATATATAATTGTAAAGAAAACGTCCTATTTGGTAGAGTACAAATGTGATGTATGTTGTTTTATAATGAATGATGTACAGCAGATTTAGTATTTTGGTCTTGGTTCCATTTTGTGCAATCTTTAATAAAAATTAAAATACTTATGAAAGTTGTTCACTTAATTTCAGCAGGTTCTTTAAAGAAACAGTTTAATTTGAAAATGATTTTTGAGGAGACTCCATAATAAAATAAATCATAGTATGCTTGAATACTTTGATTATTCATAAGATAAAAGTTAAGTAGTGTTGTGATAGGGAAATATAACATTTTCAATGTGTGCATTTCACAAGCTCCCAGATGGCAGGCAGAACAATTGTTTTCTGAAACTATTGCTAATCATGTGAAGTGTCTTCATGTTTATGGAAAGAAGCTAATGACATTCAAGAAAAACACACATCCAATTTCTTTTCAAAAAGAATTCTGGAACTGTAGAATTATTATTTCTTGTTAATATACCAAAAATAAAAAAAGGAAACTTGCTCAGTACCTTTAATACTGCCTATGCTTTAATATTCATTCAACAAATACTAAAGGAGGACCTATTTTTATTGGAGGTCCTGACCTATTTACTCTATGTTGGTTTCTTTTTTTCCATGTCCTCCTTCCAACAATCTCGTACTGTCAGTATGAGTCCTATTTTACAGAAGAGAAAATATACTCTCCAAGGTTACTGAGATGGCTATAATTAGGACAGCAAAGTTAGAAGTAGTGACTTTATTTAAAGGTATAAATAATTAATGCTAGCTGACGGAAGGATATAAACAATATAATTTTGTGGGCTAAAATTGGAAAGCACTCTTTCCCCTTTCATTCTTCCCTCACCACACACACATTCTGGGGAGGATTTTACTTCAGTTATGTAAGAAGTGGGGGATAAGTCATCTGCTCAGCTAAGGGTAGATACCCTAAGAGCTCAGGTCTGCAGTGCTCTTACCAGAGGTTGGTGGAAGACAGCAGGTTACCAAAAGTTCTGGATGTGCCCCCTGATGATTTAGCTCAGTTAAAAATGTCCTTTATTTTCAGAAATCCTGATTATTGCAGCAGTCTTCACCCTGTTATCTCCCAGTTGGGAACATGGCCTCAGTCATTGGGTGACTGGCAAGGAATTTTTCTGATCTATCACAGCAGGAGGCAGGGGGGTGGGCATCTGACTTGGTGGTGATTAGTAAAAAGATTTATTCTACAAGAAAACCATTGCTGGAAAGTATAGTTTTCTTTTTAAAGTATCAGCTGCCCAGAAAATGCTCTGTAAAAAAAAAAAAAAGCCCAAAGAGAAACAAAAAATAATGTGTGGATTAACGTGTGTATGGTGATAATGATACTACATTTATCGATGATCTATTCTATGCCAGATTCTCATGCTATTTGCAATTCTTCTCCACAGATGAGACTGTGGGCTTGCCTCACCAGGGTCAGTGATGGCTCTACCACACAGAACTGGAAGTGAACCCAAGCACCTACCTATTCAACCTGGGCTCCAGGGATCCAAAGCTTCTCGCTGCCTGGTCCTGCCCTTTGAAGCAATTGTTACTTGAAAACAAATCCACCCTTGCAGAGAAATATTAGAAAACTTTTCTGAAACCAGATAGTGTAAGTCCTCAGGGAAAGTGGAAAAGGCTGCCCAGATTTGAAACATAGGAATGTTTTACCAACTTTAATAATTTGTTTCCTTTTCTCATTTCCTAGCTCAACACTAAGCCCTAAAACTCTTGTTGTTTTTTTTTTGTGAAAATAGCCTTTAAAGAGATAAATTAAAAATAGTTTGGTCAAAGAAAACACATTTGGAATTGATAAAGATTTAATAAAACGAACAACTCCCATAGCTTTCTGTTTCCCCGTTCATAAATTGATATCTGTATATTATAAAGAATGAAAATTTAACATAGATTTAAAAGGCTATTAATCACAGATTGTTTGTAATTCTTCATAAATTACCTCAGACAACCTGTGTATGTGTCCATGGATGTGCACACTCTCAAACAAAATTAATGCAATTATTTATTTTAATGTTGAAGTAAAATTACTGATATACAATCAGTAACAATAATATTACTTATTACTCAATTGAAGTAGTGTTTCTCAGATTTCTTTCAGTTTCCTATCCCTTTTTCTTTACTCCCACCCCAACCCTCCATCCTTCTCATCCTGATGACCTAACTTTGATGGTTATGCTAAAGCCACTGGAAGTTTCTGAGATTTTAACTGAATATTTTGTATCAAAAGATTTCAAAAAGATAGGAGGATTCATGCCTTTTAGAAAGGAAGGACTCTAAATTGTTTGGGCCTAGTTAATTTGGATGCTAAAATGTTTGCTAACCTAAATAAATCAGACAGATGTGGTTCTAGGCTTGCTTCCACTATGTACTTGCTTGGCATCTTGGGCCAATCTCTCTACTGCTTCAATTTCCTTATCTGTTAAATAGGTTGAAATATGCAACCTATTTAGTTGTGATGATTGAATGAGTTAATGCAGGTAAACTGTTTAGAATCAAGCCTGACAAATAGTAAGCTGTCAAAGAATACAGTCATACACTGCTTAACTTCTAGAGATACTTTTGGAGAAATGCATTATTAGGTGATTTTATCATTGTGAGGGCAACATTAAGTGTACTTACACAAACCTAGATGATATAGCCTACTACACACCTACGCTATATGGTATTGCCTATAGTTACTAGGCTACAAGTCTATACACCATGTTACTGTACTGAATATAGTAGGTAATTGTAACACAATGATAAATATTTGTGTATCTAAACATATCTAAACATAGAAAAGTTACATGTAAAAGATAAAGGGTGTTTGAGCCTGTTTATCTGTGAGCACTTTGTCTGGGAGGCCAGGGGGAGGCCTTCAGAGGGAGGTACCCTCTGAGAGAGAGTAGACATCAGGAGGAGGGAAGGAAGAAGGGAGAGAGAGAAGAGAACCAAAGAGATAAAGGTCATGATGGGAACTAGTAAAAGGGAGAAGGGGTTTTGGGGGTAGGGAGAGAGAGAGAGAGAGAGAGAGAGAGAGAAATTAGAAGATTGGAACTGGGCTGGGAGGGAAGAAAAAAGAAAGGGAAGAGAAGTGAGTTTGTGCATATGAGTGTATGGCCTGTGTGCAGGGTTTGGTGGGGGGCAGTGGATGGGCTCTTTGGCTTCTCTCCTTCCCAGCCTGCTTCTCACTTCTTCACCAACTGTTGGTCCTAGACTCAGCCACTGGGTCGACAGCTTGCTGAGCCTCCTCCTCTATTTAAACCACTCCGAGCTAGCAGTGAATTCAACACCCGGAAGGTAGGGGCCAACCTTTTCTTTCAAACATTTTGATTATAATCCATTATATTATGGACCACAGAGGCATATGCTACATGCAGTCTGTCCGTGACTGAAACTTCTTATACTTGCAAGACTGTGTTAAAATAACTCCAGCATCTCTTTGTGGTTTCATCTTGAAGAGATCGACAAATAAGATAAGGATTGCCACCCTTTTATAAGCATAGCATCTTTTTCCAGGCTACTTGCTTCCTCCTTGGTTCACTTCTAGCCCTGGACAAACGTGTACCCACTGCAGTAAATAAAGGCCGTTCTCCATTTTACTAAAGAGAGACTTCTTCAGACTCCTTATCAAGCTCTTTCCATTTTGAGCTCAGACTCCGGGTTCAAATGGTTCTTAGCAGTTAACTGAACCGGAAGAATAATGCCATTCGTCTCTTTTCACTCTCTCTCTCTCTCTCTCTCTCTCTCTCTCTCTCTCTCTCTCTCTCTCTCTTTAATGCTAGGCGGTACGACGAGTGGAGAGTTTAAGCAGAAGAATGCTACAGAGGTGAGCGCCCGTATGTCTCCCCTCTAGAGCCCAGCAGAAAGGGAAGCATGTGGCAAGAGCTGCCATTCCTCATGGTTACTCTGGGGAAAGTTTAAGTTTGTTTACCGTCTGGACTCTGAGGCAAAGAGGAAAGTGGCAGCAGGGCCCTAGGTTAGAACTGCTGTTCAGCGGAGCTGCAGGAGCTGAGGTGGTGCTGGGGCTGGGGTGCAGAGTCGAGAATGCGGTGATTGGCTGTGCCTCTTTAATCAGATCTCTTTCGTTGGCTCCTCTTTTGGAGACAGGATTGCTATTGGTGGCAGACTGGCCGCGCGCGAAATTCTGGGAAGGTGCTGCCTCGTGGGAACCCCTGCCCGGTGGCGGTGTCGCTGCTTGGGCGGGTGCTGCAGCGTGAGCCAGTGCGTGTGGCGCCCTTGAGATTCACAGCTTCGCTCTTTCTGGGAACGGAAGAGGTATGGAAGCCTCCCAGCGTTTAGGTGTACAGTCCCTGCGCCAGCCCTGGAAGGGAGGGAGACGCGGGAAAACCCCTCTCCCCTGGCCTCCGGCACCAGGGGAAGCCGCGGGAGTCCCAGGCTCCCGACTAGTCTTTATTTAAGTGCTCCTGCCCTGCTCTGACCGGGAGCTGAGGCACCAGAGCATCGACCCTCGCCATCTGCCGCTTCCTCAACGGGAGAGGGGCAGAGGTGCTGGCGCCTTCGGGAGGTCAGACTTGACCCTTGGCCACCCAGGTGTGAGTTGTGAAGGGGAGGACTCAACAGACGGCGGGCCAAAGTGTTTAATTCCAGAAGGAGCGTAGCGCTCGCTCTGGGCTGGGTGACCTTCGTACAAAAGATGAAAGCAGCGCTTCTGTCTTCTGCGACTGTAGTTTAATTCAAATTAGGTGTAACAGGTTGAAGACAGACAAATTGTTAATGCCTTGGTTTGCTAACCATCCGAAGTCCCTTCAAAAAGGGATAGATGTTGGCTGGACTGTACATATGCATGTAAAACCTTTGAAGACACTGATTTTATTGTTTAAATTTTAGCTTTTTATGTAAATATATAAAAACTCAAGCACAGGTTATTAAAGAATATATAAGTGATAGCATAAAGACAGATTTTTGGTAATCAAAATTAGGTAGCTTAAGAGGAACTTTTTCATGTAAAGAAACTATTAAAAATAAATTATATTAGATATCCAAATATCATGAGTATTTTCAACTTTTTTTCTATCTAAATATTCTTTTGTATAATTCCATATGGTAGGAAATGGCTGCAGATACACACTTCCTATTCTTAATGTTAGCAGTACCGTAATGTTCCTGAAGTTACTTGAAGTAGAAAATTATTTAAATTCCCATTTTCCATGGCAAGTTGTATTTGAGTGGAAGACACTCAATTCCAGTGATTTGTGTAGAAAGCCTTAGGAAGAAATGTCTTATGCGATAGGAGATATAGTGGACAGAGTTGCAATAGCAGATGGCTTTATATAAGAACAAATTGAAAGTCAAAGATAGTTTTTTATCTTTTTTTTTTGTTGTTTTTTGAATCCTTGACAACTGGCAGAAAGATAAGATACTGGACACTGAGCAGTTGACTCCTGAATTATCACCTTAAGGTAAATGGAGACATGACCTGGTCAGGTTTAAGCTCATTTGAGTGCATTGGACCATAGAACACATCTGTGAGCAACAAAATGCTTTTAGGTATCGTAGAAGTCAATCCAATGAAAAATAAGTCAATGTAGGATGTCACATTTTATAAGCTTATTTGTGACTTTCAGAAAGATGGAGACTGAAATACTTTGGCAATGAGAAAATGTATAAAAAAATACATTAGGAGGTATAGATATACTTTCTGAAATATTTAAAGCTAACATGCTGAAATGTCTCAGAGTACTGGCTTTGCCATTTGTAAGTGTTTGTACATATGCTACGCCCTATGTTTGTTTCCCAAATCAATTTGTTTATTATTGTCTTGAATTAGTAGTTAGGGACTTCATGATAGTTATATTGGACAATATACTTCTCATAAAATAAGAAAGAATAGCATTGTCTTGAGGTTTCCTTGACAGCCCTCATTTCATCATATCTTCAGTATCTCATTTAATCTTATAACAACCTATTTTAAGGTAAGGACAATGAAATTTATGTTGCACAGTCAGCTATAAATATTGTTCTAAAATTGCGCTACTGATGGTAGAACTGAGGATGATCAGAAAGAGAGAAATACAGAGACAATATCAAAACAAGATGCCAGGCATGTTATCATCTGGAAAGAGCCAGGCTGAGGCAGAATCCCAGTACATACCAGGCAGCAGAATGAAACCAAACCAAACAAGAAGGTTGGGATAGAATAAAAAAAGGTGGAGAAGGAGTGAGACCTTGAACAGCTAGAGCTTGGAATTAAATTTAATTTTACTTTTTAAATAAGTAATATACTCAAATGTTCAAAGACAATAACTGTATAAAGTAAGGTTATATTTAGGAATATTAATTCCATCTCATTTCTGTCCACTCTTGTCTACCCAGAGGTAATTTCCAGAGGTGGATTTATTGTGAAGTTCACTGGCACAAGTTTCTTCCATGACTTATACCTAATTTTGCCTCCTTTTTCTTAAAGTGGTCCCCTCAAATCCTATGAATGTCAGGACCTACAAAATCTGAATCTGTACTTTGTAACCACTTATTTTAGGTTCTATACTTCCAGCGTTTCTTTTTATAAGCATAAACACCCAAGAATGGATACACACATACACATATATTTTTGTATATGTATATATACCTACATATATATATATATATATATATATATATATATAATTATATATATAATTATATACTCTAGAGGTCTTTCCATAGTAGTGCAAAGAGAGCTTCCTATTCTTATTTTCTTTAACTGTTGTATAGTATTCTATTATGTACATACATAGATTATTTAACCAGTTTCCTTGTTGGTGGACATTTGGTTTGTTTTCTATAAAAAGTACTTCAATGAATAACTTGAGCTAAGGGATTTTGTATGTGGGGTACAGATATTTTTGGAAGGTATTACTGCTCTGATTACAGTGGAGAGATGGTTAGTGAAAACTCTGAACTGGCCGGGATCATGTTAGAATCAGATCAACTTCTAGGAGATGGATAATTGGCTGACTTCTCAACTTGCTCTTTCTCTTTGTGTTTGTAAAGCTCAGAGTTATCTTCAGCTCTTGACCATATTCTGCATAAAGGAGATAACAATGGAACCTCCATCCTATTCTTTTGTTTTTTTTTGGGAGTTTGGTGAAGAATCCATGGGAGACCTTAGCTGTAGAACTGTGCTTCTCCAGGCAAGGCAACATAGAAATCCTAATGTTAGGCTAACATGAAAAATGTATTTGTGTGCATATGCATTTAAATTTTTAAAATTCTTTCCTATGAACAATACCATCAAATTTAGATTTTCTTATGATGCGTATCACTTAAAAGTACCTTATCTAAACCCATCTTTGGGATTATGATTCAGATCTATAGCTGGATGACTGGGTGTGGGCCTGTGGTAAGTAGCAGGTACAGAACATAACCCACACCAGCTGTAGCACAGTGGCCAGCACTCCAGTAGGGAAACAAACGAATGCAAATGAGATGCACTTGGCCATGGAACAAAGATGAAAATGACATTCACTTGTAAATGAGTTTTCTGTGTTTGATGTAAATAGAATGACATGTATTTTGTAAGAAGACCTCTATAACCTTAAAATAGTTGTTGAATTTATTACATGGGGCTGCACGTGTTTCTGACATTTTGTCATTATTAGTGTATCTCATCAACTAATAATTTCTAGGTTTTTAATTCACTTAGAAGCATTTGCATGATTTTATGCCTTAGGAGATGGTTTGAGAAATTAAGGTGAGATGCTTATCACTGAGAGGTTAAATTTAAATCTGGATCTTTGTACTCAGATAAGGGCACAGCTGATCTGACAGAGCTCAGGATAGAGAGAAAAAAGATCAACTTCTCAGCTTTACCTTTCATTGCTAGCTGTGGTCCCCAGCCTAGATATTTGCTCGAACATTGGACTTAGATGATGGGTACATAGCTTTGCTTTCTGAACCATAATCATCTTTCAGCTAGGAATTAGGCAGAGCCAAGTTTGCATCATGACTCTGATTCTTCCTAGCTGTGGGAATTTAGTCAAATGACAACTTCTATGTACCTCAGTCTACTCACCTGTGAAATGGAAACAACAGCATTGTATTTAAAAGGTTCTTGTGAAGGTCAACTCAAGTAATGTTTGCAAAGTGCTTAACACAGGGTAAACATTCAAAACTGGTTGGCTGATTGTTTTTAAGAGACCAGAGAATTGTGCAGGGGTCATAAAGGAAGGGCCTCTGGAAGGTTTAAAACTGCGCACACGGAGAATTTGCATTGCAAGAGGACCATTCAGGAAGCAGGGAGATCATTTAAGAGGCAGCTGCATTCAGCATTTCAGCTGACAAATGACAAGGGACAGTGGTAATAGCAATGGAGAGGAGAGGATAGAGTTAAGTATCTATGAGGGAATTTAATAGGGTTTTGTGATTGGGAGGAGGAGTGTGAGAAAGAGTAAGGATAGGACAGTTATAAAGTGTTCAGTAGTATCACACAAAATGGATGGGCTATTGGCAAATGCACCTTAGGTTAAGATGATCTTAGAGGTGTTCTGTTTTGTTGAGAAATATAGCTTAAGAAAGAAAGAAAAAAGACTGATACATTTAAATATAAAAATAACAAAAAGTTATTTTCTCTCTTCACAAAAACACAATTCAGATAAACTAAAATAAAGACAACAATTATATATATTTTTCTAAGGAAAATATTAGTTTCATATTAGTTTTGCTAATAATAGAAGGTGATAGCAATATAAATAGCTTATTACAATTTATGAGAAAGCTTCATGATTTCAGTAACTAAATGGAAAATGATAAGAATTAACTGAGTTTCTGGTAAATATATGCAAACGTGTTCTCTTGTAGAAATCAAAGATATGCATGTTAAAATATTTTAAATACAAAAATTAGATAAAAATTTAAGGAAATGCTAATTATGTTCTGAAATTGATGTGAGTACATTTTACTCTTACTACAATCTTTTATCCAGCAATGTGAAAAAAGGTTGCTCAGAACTTGTGTTTCTGAGAGTTTATTCTAGAAAAACAATTTAGCAACTTAACAAAAGCATCTAGCTATATGTGCACACGGTTTTTCACTGCAGCATTAAATTTTATAGCAAAAAAAAAAGCAACTTAAGTATTCAGAACTAAGGCATGGTTATTGTTTAGAGAGCATCATTATTATGAAGTAATATTAAAATAATTATTAAGATAAAATAGTAGAAAACTTTAAAAATATTAAGTGAGAGAAGCTGAATAAAAATAATTGTCCATTATGATTTCACTTACTTAAGCATATGTATTTGTTTAGATAAAGACTAGAAAGTGATATACAAAACGTGAAAGCAGTTGTGCTGGGCTTATGCATATTCTCATGTATAATATATTGCCTTTTTTTGATTTTCCTCTAGCAAGTCTAATTATGTGAAATTATTTATTAATTGTTAACATTTTGCTATTTTTTATTGCTGACATATTTTAAACTACCTTATTGTTATCAGAACATATCACCCTTAATAGTTTAAAATCAAGAATATTTTCCTCCATAACCATAGTAGCATAATCATATCAAGCAAAGTTAACAATTCCTTATATCTATTACCCAGTTCACATTCAAATTTTTCTCAGTTTAAATTTTATTTTCAAAAATGAAATAACTTGATAAATGTGCCCAGTCCAATGGGATTGTTCACTACTGGGTGGAGACTGACTGGTGCCATCGTGGTGAGTGTTCCCGTGCTGGCCAGCGAGTAACGGGCTGTCAGCCCTCCAGGCCTCTTGCATGGAGCCCTAGGAGAAGGAGGACAGCTGGCTCAGAGATGGTCGGCTCCATCTGTAAGTAGCGCTGTCTCTTTTTTCCCGCCCTCTGCTCCTGGGACCTTGGGGCACAGGCTCTTAGACCCTTGGAGCCAGCTGGCAAGGAGGAGTGGGAAACCAGCCAGCAGGTCTGTGCTCGGGTGAGGAACTTTGGCTCGTTGTCTTTGTCAAGCCAGCTGTAGAAGGTCCCAAGATTTCACACAACCCTCCCTACTCTGGTGTTGCCAGCTGCTAAATACCTGGCTGAATTGCCCATTTACCTTCACTATGGTTTGTGCAAAGAATTGTCTCTTCTTTTGATACGCTGAATCTTCTGAATTAAATCAGACCTTAAAAAAATTGATGATGAGGGTTATGACTACCTAATAATGTTATCAAGGCTGTCCTGCAACTTTTGTAAAAATAAAACCAAACAACATTTACCATAGAAGTTTTCTAAAATTTCCCAAAGTAGAGGAAATGGTAAAATGAGCCTCCTGATGTTTTATCAATCTTCTGTCATTTGCTTTTGCTTAAGTATTTTAAATTTCAAGCATTGTATCAGTTCTCCTCTTAATACTTTACTCCTGAAAGAATTGAGTTATTCCCTAATATCTAATACCCAGTTCATGTTGAAATTCTCCAGTTGTCTTAAGAATGCCTTTTTAGAGTTAAGTTTCTTTGAATTTGGATCTAAATAAGGTCCACTGATTGCTTTGATTTGTTTTAAAGTCCTTTTACATTTATGATGGTCTCTTCCTTCCATCCTCCCTACCCCACACCTCCATCACTTTTATTTGTTGAGGAAACCAGATTATTTGTCTTTCGTAATTTCCCACATTCTGTACTTGCCTTCTGTCTGATTGTGTCCTTTAACACACTGTACTATTTAACACATTCCTCTACCCCCTCATATTTTCTGTAAACTGGTAGTTACATCTAGAAGATTGACTGAATTAGGGTTCAGTGTTTTGATTTGGGGGACAGGGTAAGCATACTTTGTAGGTGATGCATGTACTTTTTATTGTATCATATTAGGAGGCATGTAAGGTGTGCATGCTCCACTTTTAGTGATGTTAAGATTATTAGATTCAGGTATAGTCATTATTTTTTCAACTAATCGTTTTGGCAGTTATTGATGAAAACTTGCTTAGTCCTCTCTTTTCATTAAGGGTGCAAAAGAGTGTTCTAATTCCACCATTTCTTCTGCATTTGTTATTTCTTCTGTTAACTTTTAAACCTCAGGTCTCTGGAGCTGGTTGCATTAGCCAGTTTACACACACTTCCCCTAGGCATGGGCTATGGCTAAATTCTTGGCACAGCTGTAATTTGGCTTCTTTAATTCTGACTCTGCTTTGAGAAATAGCTTGAAACCAGAATTTCAGAGGGAGATTTCTTCCTTCCTTAGCTGTAAACTTTTGAGGTCATGACAATTATAAACAATGTCAGCTTTATGCCCTGGCATAGTTTTGATGTTTGTGTGGTATGATTTGAGAAGAGCTGAAAGGTCAGCCTGATGAAAATATTTTCCTCTTTTCCAGCTACAGTGTCTGACACCCCCAACAGTGGTATTCTCCCTGAAGGGCCTTGTCTAGACTAGTCAATTGTAACCAGGTTAAGTTATGATGTTATCTGGATGTGAGGATGAGAGGAGCAAAGACCAGCACATTAATGAACATATTATCAGGAATTCGCTCATCTTATCATTAGCGCTTCCCACCCATTGTCTCCGTAGTTGGGTCTGGAACAGGTAGCTGGGAATGAAACATGGGATTATTAGCTTGGATGAGAGAAGGAGGTTTCCATGGGTGCAGATGAGGTACATACCTTTGGCTTGGTTCAGCTTTTTATGTGGGTGTCTCAAAAGATAAATACTATTGAGGGAGTAAAAGGCAAAGAAAGAAAAATGTTGAAAGAGATGAGAAAACAAATGACTGCTTTATACTTTTGTTGAGTATGACTCTGCCTAAGCCCTCAAAGTAGCTTAGAAAGTAAAACCAAGACTGTTTCCTGTTTTTTTCTTTGCTATTACATTGTCCAGGAAGCATAAAACAGTGGGATCTTAGATTCTAGGGGAGTTTTCCTTACAGGTCAGCACTAATAAAGAACAAGAAGTTTGAAGGTAGAATTTAAGCAAGATGAAGGGCTTGAAAGAATATGTGAGAAATTAGAGGAAATTATCACTTTCTTAAAAGTGAAAAATGGCAGATCGATCCCTTTTGTCATAGAAGAAAGTTCAGTCTGGAATTTGAGAGAAACGAACCATTTTCCCTTTCCACCTACTCAACAACCAGTTCTAATAAGGAAGTTTCAGTATTTTTATCTTTATGATAATTTCAGAAACAGTAGCCCATTTATTTCTAATAATGTTACTGAAAAATACCAGTAATTATATAATGACTGCAGAAATCACATTTTTAAGTGAATGAAGAGGGAAATAATTTTTTCTTATTATTTGTCCCCAATTTATATGTAATTACCAGCTATAAAAGAACCTTCCTGGTATGCCTAATAACCACCTTTTGTCCTTGCATGAAAAGTCGAGGTTTTTTTATTCAAGGTTTTGTTCTGCTTAGCTTATTTCTGGCTGGTTGGGGAGACAGAGGCAGCTGTTTTATGACATGGCCTCTCACAGGCCTTCTTCAGACCAGGGAGTGTATTGCTCTGGAAACCAGCTGGCATGTTCATCACCTGTCAGACCCAGTGCAAGCAAACAGAATTCAGGCAAACCAGTGGAAATCCCCCAGTACATGGAGAAGTGGTTCTTGATCAAAAAACGCGATCACTTTAAACTAACACTTTCTACTTACCTACAACTCTTCTGATCGGTAGATAATAATATACAATATATATACATGTATGTTTCTTTCTCATTGATTTTGGCTTTATCGGTTATTTCCTCTTTTATAAACTATCCTTTAGAAAAACAAGGCAGGAAATTGAAGAGAACAAAATAAAATAGAACTTTCTTTTCTGTTTTAGTGATAGCATCAGTTAGTTATATGTCTACTGTCTATACATTGCAAGAGCAATAATCAAATAATTTTTCTTTTAATTAAAAATAAACTTTCAGTCTTTTTCTAAAACAATAGATTTATTATCTATCTATAGCTAAATAGTTGTCATTTTATTTTTGCACTTAATATGTTTAGTTATTTTATACCATAGTATCTTTATTAAATTCTTTCTAATATTTTCTTTTTCACATGAAATAATATCGATATGTGGGGTAATATATAGACTACAATATCTTTGTACATGTATGTATGGTATTACTTTAAAAGAATATGTACATATATTATAGTCTTTCATTCATTTGTGGGTTCTTTGTTCATTCATTCATTCACTCATCATGAAACATTTGTTGAATCCTGGTTAAGGCCAGGGACTGTGCAGTCATAAAAGCTACAAAGATGGGTGGTCAAAAGGTTACATTAGCTGTTAAATGGAGAAGATATTGTGGAGTGAGATAAGAGTTGAATCAGAAAGTCTATCCAGGAGCTGTTAAGGAGTACACAGTTTGGGAGAGGACCCAGGCAGATCAACAAGTATTTCAGAAATAGAAAGTCCCATTGAAGTGCAAAAGCAGTGACTAACCAATTTATAACTCAGGGATGATATTGATTTATTATCAGAGTAAGATGAGGGAGGTTTTTATTTGTCTTGTGTTAGTGAGATGGCAGGACAAATGGATCCCAGAAATCAGCATGCTTGTGTAGATAGTGCTTGGAAGCCAGGATAGGCACACATACACCTGATTCAGCATGAAATAAATAGGTAACCCAGAGAAATGAGCCTTAGCTCCACTTGGTCCTTTGTGACCTTGGATACATCATGATGTCAGCCACGTCATCACTGGAGCAGGGATAGGACTGAGTCTGCAGGTGGGAAGTTAAATGGGGCTGATGGGGGTGCAGGAGAACTGAGGCATGTACTGATGATGTTTGCTAATGCTGTTACCTCTGCTTAGAATACATACTTTTTCTTTTCATAGTGTAGAAGAGAGATTCAGCTGAAATATCATCTTTTTTAGTGAAGACTTCCTTGAGTTTTTTTGCAGTAGTAATTATTCTCAATGTATTTTGTACATATCAGTATTCTAGTGTTTATAGCACATGTTAAATCTTTGTTTATGAATTTGTCATCTTTAGTAAAATGTGAGCTCTGCTAAGACTGAAACTACATATTATTTTTTTCTATCTGCAGTATTACTTATAGCAACAGGAAGATGGTAGGCAATTGGTATATATTTTGAAAATGAAATTAATGAATCAGTATGTGGTTGGTTGGACAAAGTTTTTTCTACTGGGTGGTAACCCTTTTTGTTTTTGTTCTTTCATTTATTTAATAAATAATAATAACAAACAGTGTACCAGACTCTGTTCTAAGCCTTTTATGCATATTAACAGCTTTATTCCTCATAATTATCCTATGAGTTAGTAATATTATTATTCTCTTCTCTACTGATGAGAAAACATAGTAAACCATAAGTTTATATTTTTTCCAATCTGCATTCATTCAACACATGTTTTTTGAATGCCTACTTTTTGCCAGGTAATATTTTAGGTGCTAGTGAGTAGAGTAGCAAACAAAGTCCCTGCTCTCATGGAGCTGATATTCTACTGGCAGAAGACAAATGGAAACGAATAAGTACATACGCAAGATATAAGTTTTTAATATTTAAAATACATGAAGAACTCATACAACTGAACTAAAAATAAATAACCTGATTAAGAAATGAGTAAAATATTTAAATAGATATGTTTCTAAAGATGATATACAAATGGCCAATAGGCATATGAAAAGATGTTCAACATCACTAATCTTTAGAGAAATACAAATCGAAACCAAATGAGGCATTACCTTGCACACATTAAGATAGCTCTATCAAAACAAAACAAAAACAACAACCTAGAAAATAACAACTGTTGGTGAGGATGTGGAGAAATTCAAACCCTTGTTCACTGTTGCTGCAATTATAAAACAGAGCAATTGCTATGGAAATCAGCGTGGCAGTTTTTAAAAAATTGAAAATAGAACTATCATATAACCCAGTAATCCAAATTCTAGGTAAATCCAAAGTAATAGAAAGCAGAATCTTGAAGAGATGTTTATAAACCCATGTTCATAGCAGCATTATTCACAATAGTGAAGAGGTTGAAGCAATACAAATATTAATCTTTGGATGAACGGATAAACAAAATATGGTATATATACACATGGGAATATTATTCAGCTTTTAATAGGAAGGAAGTACTGTCACATGTGACAAGAAGAATGAATTTTGAGGACAAATGCTAAATAAAGTAAGCTTGTCACAAAAAGAAAAATACTTTATGATTTTATATATATATATATATATATATAATATATATAAATAGTATGTAAAGTGGTCAGATTCATAGAAAAAAAGTAAAATGGTGGTTACCAATGGCTGGGGGGAGGAAAAATAGAAAGTTGTTATTTAAAGGGTATAGAGTTTGATTTGCAAGATGGAAAAGTTCTGGAAATCTGTTGAGAATATTTTTAACCCTACTGGTTATATAGTAAATTTTATTTTATATTGTTTTTCAACAAAAATTTTAAAAAATTTAAAATATAAAAACCAACCAAACCAAACAAACCCCTATCTCCCTTTGGAAAGTATATTGTTGATATAGAGACCCACCTTGTGTTAAGAGTACCACCTTAAGTAGTGCAGGGAGACCACGTGTAGTGTTTTTCTTAATTTTAAGAAAATCTTTTCTCCCTTTATTGAGGGAAAAAAATGTATCTGTCTTTGAGATAGAATATTTTTTTTTAAAAGGCTTGATTTTCTATAGCTTATGTAGAGGTAGAGGAAATGAAGAGATATTAGGGAGTCTGGTATGGATTCAGATTGAATTAGCAAGTAAAGTGCAACCAAACAAAAACAGTTATAAAACAATATCAGTTGCTAATGACATCAAGAAAAGAAAGATATATGAGACATATTTTCATACTCTTAAAAACTTTATAATGCAATTTTTATAATTATCAAAATATCTTTAATAGCTTACCTAAAGCTATTAAGTAACAGTCATATCTTCCAAAAGTAAATTTTCTTGATTTATTTAATTGATTCAGTTGATGATTAAAGAGATATTTTTTCTATTATTCACTCTTTGTCTTTGATACAACCCAGTCTAACATCTTTAAAAAATATTTTTATAAATCTTACCCTTTTAAATCAGAAAAGAAGCCCATATTTATTGCAAAAAAATCAGAGAGTTCAAACTAACAAAGAGAAGACAATTAAGATATCACTTATCACAGTATCACCTACCTGGTGAAAAACAATGTTATTGCTTTGTTCTGTTACCTTCAGGATCTTCTTTTGTGATGTTAATGAACATATGTGGTTTTTATATAAATTTAAATGTACCTTACATGATTTTGTAATCTACTTTTTTAAAACTTAATATATCATTGACAATCTTGAGTCTTTACAGTTCTTTTAGTAGAAGCTACGAGCCTTCTTTGCTATGCAAGTGTAGACGGACACTGTAATTGTGATATTTGGACATCTTAAATTAATCTGTTAACATAATTCATTCACTGAAAACTTGTCCACACTGATGTTTAATCTTAATAATTTCAAAGGCTTCTGGCAAGAACGAATAAGGTGTTTGTGGTCCTATAAGATGTGGTATTTCTCATTTCTTTTCTATGCTAGGAAGCATGTTACTAATTTGGACTCTGATATGAAAATTTCTGAAAAGTTGTTGCAGTTTTACTGCTCCACACAATCCATGTACCTCATCAGATCACACTACACAATCTTGTTGGGAAAAAGGATGGTGGAAAAGACCAAAAGGGTTAGGCCGAAAGATAAAACCGCTGAATAGCTTTACAGAGATGTCAGTTGAGCACACACATAGGAGCATTAGGCAATGGAAGTGAAATTCCAAACATGTCTTTTTTCCCCTCTCTACACACTAAAAATGCTATTAATTGACAGCAAATAAAAGGTGAAGGAGTACAATGCATAATAACTCATGTTAAAGCTTACAGGTAAAAGACTGCATTCTTGTGTGAAATAAATGGCTTTCCACTTAATAAACTGGAGTTGTTCCAAGGACATCTTTTCATTTATGGAGCAGGTGCAGATGAAGTTTTGAGAAACTTGTGCAGTATTTTTTAAAATAAAACATTTAATTAACAAGCTTGAAAATAGTGAAGCACTTGAAGCGGGAATAAAACAATTGTTTTATATAAAACAGTGCAAATCCAATTTGTGAATATAACTGTATTGAAAAGCTTTAAAATATTAATAAATTGTTGTGGGCTTTAAAAAGAAGTTTTAATTTTCTTTCAAGGTTTTCCCTTGAGACAAGTTCTGAACCAGAAAAGATGTTCAAATGAATGCAAAAAAAGTATATTCTTTTTGAAGGTCCAAAGCTTATTTAAAAGAAAGAAGATGAAAAAGAGAATATTTATAAACACTAAAAAATAAATCAAATGCAAACACATCTCTATATGTGGATTTTTTTTTGTTAAGTTTGTTTGGAATTGCAGTTTCTATCATGACTCTTTAATAACTTGTTCTTAGGGTTTAAACACAATGGAGTTGAAAAAAATAATACAATACTAATGGTACATGTTGTTTCCCAAGGGACTAAACCATAAGGAGATCTGTAAAAGTTATGTAATAAAATGATCTTGAGAAAGATAACATTTCAAGATGAGAAAATTTCTGTTAAAGGTTTGAAAGCCCTTTACATTAAAATTTCCATAAAGTAATCTTTTCTGATTCCAGCCTTTTCTGTCAAAGGCTTTGGTAACAGCTGTTGGTCGTATCTAATCTTGCTTCAAGCCACAGTGTTTGCTGGGGTCTCAGGTATTTGTTCTTCAGTGACTCTGGTCAGGTTAGGTGCCCTGCAAAGCAAGCTGGGTAAATCTTCATGATGACAGCCAGGCCTTCAGACAGAGTGTCCAGAATTGACAGGCCTCCCTCCAGTGCTCCTTTCCTTTGCATCTCCTGTTTAGAAAAATACAGCAGATAAAAATCACTAATCAGCTTCTGAGATAGTCTGTCTGCACTGTGGAGACCTAATGAGATTAAAGAAAAACTTGACTCTTTTCTCCATCCTGACAAAGGAGACCAGAAAAAAAAATTGCAGATACATAGGATAATGTTTCCCAAGGCCCCCATAGAAAAAGGCAGAATAGTGGTCACTATCAACAGAATCTTGGGGATTCTATAACCCACAAAGCTTTTTAATAGCTATTCTCACTTCTTATATTACCAAATAGGTAAAACACAGATAATGGTTGAGTAAGAGATGATGCTCCAATTTACCTTTTATGAAAATGAAAAATCTTGATTTCATATGTTTAATTTTCTGTCTTAAAATGATAACACCTGGGCTCTCAATATATTAATTTGTTCTAAATTATGATAGTTAATGCTTACACTTAAAAAAAGTGCTCCATTTTCTCAAATGCATGCTGTTATTATTCCTCTAAACAAATTCTTTATTAAGTTGCTCAGTTTCACTTCCTTTGTATTTCACATGGAGTTTAAATCTTTTGATCTTTTTGTAGCCTTTTGCCTTCTGATCCCTTGATTCTCTTCATTCGACTTGTTTGCTTAATTAGTTAGCCTTCTTAATTCTCACCCTGTACCTCTACTCTCAGTGAACCTTTCATCTTTTTAGGTGTTCTAGTAAATCTTATCCTTCTCACTAAACTTTCATTATATGAAACCTCTTATAAATTGAATAAAACTACAGAGATTAAAGATGATTTCTACTTACTTAAAAAAATTACAATGTTTGTTTTTCATTTTGATATATCATCATGGGTAATGCAATGAGAAGATTGTCATTGTTCATGGTTTCATGTAATACTGTTAAGTCGTTGCTAGGATATTATTTACCATGTTGAAGAACCATAGAGAATTTTAGAAATTGTAGCAACTTGTAATCAGAAATTAAGAGGGAGACTTTATAAGTCAGTCTCCTCATGGACCCTCCATCAGCAGAACTTTACCAATATTTGAGAATTTGATAGAGGTCTATATGTGACATCTGGTGGAACTTTCTTACTCTGGGTTGATCTGGCTAAACTTCTCTAGGCCAAGTCTCCATTAAAGAGGACAATATTCAAAGACAGAGGAGAGCAGCACTTTGGTCAAGCACATTTATATGTGAATACTGGAAAAGAATTTTGGCAGCAATGATAGAATACTGTAGTAAATATATGATGAATTACTTAACCTCTCCTAAGTCCCAGTTTCTTTACTTACAAAATGGGAAAGGCAATGATAGTATCTGCTCATAAGATTATTGTGGGAATTAAATGAGTTATTAGGTATTAGTGAACTGTTTAGATAAATGAAACTTACTGTGAAATAGTAAAACATTTACAAGATTTATCATTACATCTTCTTAAACACAGTAGCAAAAGAGATTTTTTTCCTTTTTTGTGGTTAAGAATTGTAACATATAAATAACTGTGATATCTTTAGGTACCTCTGAAATAGGTGGGAATATATACTGATACTACTTTAAATGTCTCCAGGTAATAGCTTTGTTGATTTTTTAAAAAAACCTCTCTCTAGTTGTAGATGTTATTTTTGGTTGCTGTCAGTCAATATTCTCTTGCTGCTTCTGACACACTGCTATATGTTGCATATCATTCACTCACTGTATAGACCAGTCCTAAGAGCCAAACAGATAATTTAAAATCTTCTAGTAGTCACAGTAACCAAAGCAAAAAGAATCCGGTGAAATAATCTTTATTTTATTTAACCCCAATGTATTAAAAATACTATCATGTCAACATATAATCAATATACAAATATTATGTTGTATTTTACATTCATTTTTTTCATATCAAATCTTTGAAATCTGGTGTATATTTTATTCTTTAAGCACATCTCAATTTAATGCTAAAGTTTTGAAAGATACTTGTTCTGTACTTAGATTTTATAAAGTTTACAGCTGAAAAAGTAGATTCACATGTGCAAGTACAAGTTATTTTAAACATGTTTAAAAGTTTCCCAATGAGAAATTAAATTGCATTAAAATTAAATAAAATTAAAAATTTATTTTTAATTTTAGCCACATGTGGTTGTGACCACTACATTGGTCAATGTTGCTAAGGATGCTTATTGAGCACCTATAATATGTAAAATGTATTAGGCTATAAGACGTGGTGCCTGAGAGTAGGAGAGTTCAAAGGGGTCCGAAAACAGCAGTGATCTGAGAGTAGTTCTTTGATTCTTCCTACAGAGTAATGCGACTTTTTGGCTGAAAGGGCTTTTTCTAATCCTTTTTGCGTTAATTTTCATGACTAACACGTCAGAGGTTCCAGATAGTAATGAGGCTTTATTTTATATTTGTTTGTGTCACATATACAAGGTTGTGCATGATTGTTATAATTGTATGTTTTTCATGATGAAATGAAGCTCCTTCCATTTAAACTGTAGCTTTAAACAAATACCCCAATATTTGCCAATGTGTGATCAGATTTTCTAATGTTAAATGTATACGTTTGGCAATTATTCCAGCTCCCTAGCCATATTGTTGTTACCTTAAGATTTCTCTCATTTCATCCCTTCAAATAACTAGCTTTTTCTCATTATTTTCTGCTATTGAACCCAATGTTGCACAGAAAAGTTGATTTGTTAATTAGTTTAATCGCCTCTTCTCATAATGGCTGGGTAAGATTGGCGGAGGAAGCTTGCTATCAATTCGTGCTACTGGTAAGCAGTAATTACAGATAATGACGCTTTTGTCTTGTCGCATTCTGAAGACAGTCTTGAAATCCTCCTCGCTGAATTAGCAAATAGAAGGTCATGTTGAATTCTCCTCTGGTTTCTTCCTATAACTTATCCCCTACTCTCCCCCCAATGAAACAAAATTGCAGCTTGTTAGGTGGAAGCTCATTTGAAGTCTCAATTTTCTTTAGCATCAGCTCTCACAGGAAAGCGCCAGGTGCTCAGTCGTGGCCACAGCACTTGCCTTTGGCTTAAGGTTCAGACTCAACTGGCATCCTACAAGTCTTTGATTTTCTTTTTGCTTGAAGAGGCAGCGGTTGTCTTGACAGCGGAGCTAAAGCTCTGTCTTTGTACTTTGATGCATATTGTGGTACAACCTAATAATCAAAGTCATTTGTCAAGAAACAGTGTTCACACTTTTCTCTGAAGAGATTGAAATAAACAGCAGATTTCATGTGGCTGTAAGCCAGAAATGGTAGCCACCATCATTTTAAAAATGTGCCTGGAATATAGAGCCTAGAGTAGGTTTTAACCAAGACTTTATACTACTGGTTCTCAACCAGGGATGGGGATATTTGGTAATGTCTGCTGGTATTTGTGATTTTCATGAGTGGAGAGGGAAGGTGCTCCTGGCACCTAGTAGGAAGAGGTCAGGGGTGCTACTAAACATCCTACGAGGCATCCTCCACAATAAAGAAATATCTGGCCCCAAATGTCAGTGGTGCTGAGGTTGAAAAATCCTGCTTTATGTGATCATGATGCGTATTTGATTCTCTCTCTCCTCAATGACTAATTATTTTTATTTATTATTAGTACTTTTTAAAAATCGACAGCACCTGGTATTCCTAGGTGGTCTCCCATCCAAGTACTAACCAAGCCCAACCTTGCTTAGCTTTCAAGATCAGATGAAATTGGGCGTGTTCAGGGTGGCAAGGCCGTAGACAACAACTAATTATTTATATGGTTTAGGGAATAGTTAATTCAGTAGTAGGAAAATTGAATTGCGAAGCAAGTGAATTTTTCGTGCCATGTTATGGGGACAAGAGTTAAGGAATAAAAATGAAAAAACAACAACAACAACAACCCTCTCTTTTAATTAAAGCAGAAATTTGTTTATTTTCTGCGGTTGTGGAAGTGTAATGGAAATGAAATGCTGTTAACTCTGACATGTTTCAGAGTCACCAACAGAGTCCTTAGTAGCACCACGTTCTTCCTCCAGCAGGAGAAATTATGCGGTCCATGAGTGTTGTCATCAGATATAATTTGGCCAAAGGCTGCTTTTATCTTACACTTCTTGAGATGAGACTCCGTTTTGTGGAAACCTTAATGTAGTCTTGCATGATTCCAAACCCAGTCCAATTCAGAGCAGCCTGGAGAGGTTCGAATATGAGTTTGTCTCATGACGTTAAAGAGTTTGTTTGAACAGACACAATTTCTAGGGGTCTTTTGAAGTGGGTCTGGAGCCATAAGTTAGGAGCTCCTTGGAACTGACAGTCACCATCCCTTCTGATGTTTTCTGTTGAGTAGTGCCATAAGCACAAACCTATTCTTGGAACTTACAGCTTGGCGTGTTAAAGTGGGATGATATATTTAAAAATCTTTATATATCTACACAGATCAGTTTAAGAGAACAATGATAACTCCATAAAGAAGACAGTTCTAACAATTGAAGCTCTCTTCCTCTTGGGAGATGGCAAATTTCCTTTCTCTCACTGGAAATTTTCTGGCAGTAGCTGTATGATCACAATGGATACTGAAAATTTTTTCAGATGATTTGTGAAGTTAATGAAAATCGTGTCACTGATTCAATGGTCCTGTGAGTTTATTCCTAAGAACTTACAGTTGTGCAGCCTCCTCCCCACTCTTCTATGTACAGTTCTCCTTAATTTGGTTCCATCTATTGTTGTCTCCAAAAATCCCCCAAATGATACATCTGCTAATATCTGTTTTGTCTTTTGCACATGCCACACTCTTTCAGTCTCCCATTTCTCCATTTTGTCTACATTTTGCTCTTCCTTCAAGGCTTATCTCCAGTATTACCTTTCACAAAGCTCTTTCTTACTGTTCTATCCTAAACTGATTCTTTTCTTTTTTATTTCTCCCACATTTGTGATCTGGATTATAGAATGTAGGGAAATATATCAATATTTTCATAAAAGTAGATGTACCAATGGAATATAAGTGAATTTCTACAGTAACTTCTAAAGGATTCTATGTTTGCTTTTTGTGAAGGAGTTTCTCACTTCTTCACAATTAATAATGATGAGACTATTTAGTGCTTAATTATAAGTTCTTTCATAAATTCTTTTCTCTTTAAATAGACTCTAATTTTTCTGGAGCCATGCATTTACTTTGGTTTTCCCTTTGTGCCTTTATCGTGCTGAGGTTATAGTAGGCAGGCAATAAATGAGTGCAAAGTTAAAAGAAGGACAGTAGAAACAAGTGACCTGGTAAGCATGATATGTCAGTGATTCTACAGAATAGGGTTTTCTTCTAGAATGGCATATGGCAGACTGCTTTTGAGATGTTCCATTCTTTTGTATGAATAATTTGAGAGAAGGCTATATTTTAGTTCTTTCTCTCTCTCTCTCTCTTTTTGTCATTTAAGAGTAGAATGGGAATAATAGAGATGGAAGAATAGAAATGGTTTAGAAAGAAAAGATGAGAAAAACAGGACTGCCAATCTTTTCTGAATCTTAGTAACATTTTCCCATTTCTTTCTAAGAAATGAATTGTGATCTCAAAATGTTAGCTTCTGCCTCATGTTTTTCTACCTCTGCCTTTTGATATTCTCAGGGATAGAACCACTGGTGTCTCAAGCTATGCTGAGTATTTACCATATTAGCCTGTTCTTCCAGAGGCGAGGAGTGTCTATCAACAGTACTGGCCCTGCCATCTTGGGCAGTTTAGAATCTAGCTACCTTCCCGGATTTTGGATTCAGTGACTACTTTGCTGATCATCTTTACCAATTCCAGAGTTAACTTTAGCTAATCTTGCCAGGAACTAGGTGTGTCAGGCACAAACTTTGAGTGCCAATTTTGCCTTTTAGATGAAGTTCTCTCTTACCCAATTTTGGTTATACTCTCTAATGAGTATTATTGTTTCCTTTGTAGAATTGTAACTCAATCCTGCACCTTAGCTTGGTGACAGAGAACCTGTTCTTTGCTTTGTTCTGTTGAGACCAGTTGTTCTTCAAGCATGGAGGCTTCCTTTGTATCCTGAACTAATTATTGTTGCCTTATATGCAAAGAGAATCAACTGAGGTATCAGGTGTTCATTTCTCTTTTCACAATGTTACCTAAAGTCTAGATCTCTTTTTACCTCTTAGAATTAGTATTTCACTGGCCTGTTCATAGCTAAGTCAATTTTCCTGAGTGCCTGGACCTAGTGCACAAATTTTGAGTTAGGTTTATAGTTTTTTTTCACCCTGGTCTCTGGTAACTCAATCATTTGTTCATGCACCTGATTCTACAGACTTAATTTGGATGGTTGAATAACCTTTGTCCTTTACTAAAATAAGGAGGGAGGAAATTATTTTAACCTTATTGTCCAAGATTCCATGGGATCTTGTTAATAGATGTTATTTGAAAAAAATGTTTCCATGGTTATATGTTTTTGGAAAGCTTAGTTAGAATTCTTGATTGAAATATGACTTTCTCAGAGGAAGGCTAGAGAAGCAGAATTTTCCATTTTTTTTTTTTTACTGTGGAGCTATGTTTTTCAGGAACATTCTTAACAACAAAGGGAATACTAATGATCTTTATAACACCCATTTCAGTTTGGACTGTTTCTTTAAAAAATAATAATAAAATTTAGGTAGTAGCACTACATGGTAATATTAAGTTTTACAGGCAGAAAGTAAAGCTAGTCCTGTGTAAACACAATGACAATTAAGAATAAATCACAATTAAGCTTGTTCTATGAAAATAACCTGTGTTAAATGATATACACATTTATATTTTAATAATCTATAATTAAATTAGAGAAGATAATCAATTTTCCATCAAAAATGCAAGAACAAAATTTCAAGCTTAATGTCTTGAAAAAGTCCAGAAACTTTCTGGTTTTGATCCTCCATTCCTCTGACATAGAAATGAAAGACCCAAATACTAACTATTTCTCTCTTAACGAGGCCCTCAAACTAATCAGGGGTGTTTCTCTATGGAAGTGGTTTTAGTACCCTAAACATCCACCTTTAATCTTTCATTAATATTCATTCAGCACTTTTTTTTGGAGATGTCTGCTCTATACCAGCCCCTCTTGCTTCTATTAGAGTTCTCATAGGTTTGCTATCAACTTAGATTTATTTCTTTTTCCTCTTGATAAAGGGACCATAAATGTATTTTCTCTGAGAATCTTTACTAGGTAGGTAAAAATTATAAAACATAACTAATATCTACTAATAGTTCAGGACAATAGTTTTCCATGGATAATGATTATCATGGACAAGCAAGAGAAAAATATTAGGAAAATTAAATTAATTTAAGTCAAATATTTGTTATTTGCTTGCTGGGTAGGACATAGAGATTAACAAAGACAAGAAAAAGTAATTCCTTTTCCTCATCTGTTGAAGAAATCTGTAATCAAATGGGAAGATCCCTTTTCAGAATTACAAGTAAACATAAATCACAAAAGATGGAAAAAAAACCCTCACAAAGTACACTATAATTTAAAATAGTTGTCTTTTATATCTTTATTTGACCTTTATGTCAAAAATAATTCACGTAGAAAGAAGAGCTTAATGATAATCTGAGTACCTTAATGTTATATTTCAAAGATGGAAATCAGTCTCTCTGTGTAATATGTGTGTTTATATGAGGGCAGACTTGTTCACAAATGTGCAAAAGATTTTACTTGGTTAAGGAGAATAAAGTTAAAAAGGTGGTAGTGTAGAAAACTCTTCACATTTATCATAAAGTTAGAGGTTTTAGGAAATTGCAGGAGAATCTGGCATTAAGCTTTCCCAGTCATGCCTCCTACCTCTAGCACGGTATGAGAGAATGAAGAGCTCATATTGTGCTCTTGCAGAAGCTTTCTGAGGAAGTTGCTTAGTCAGTGAAGGGGTTGGCCTACTCCTTTCAGCACTGGAATTTCAGCGAGCTCTTTTCCATTCTACTCTGTGACAAATTATACATATTCTCTTTGTTTCAACAGAATTTTTCACAATTTTTTTGATAAGCAACTCTAATGTCCTCATTTATTTTTTTTATGCCCTTTGTTTAGAGAACATCTCATTAAGTTTTTGAGTTTTGTGTGTAAGGGTCTTGAGAACCAGACAATGTGAATCTCCACTGTTTGCTGGCCACGAGAACTTGTGCCAGATTCTTAGTTTCCCTGAGACTCAGTTTCCTCATCTGTAGAACTGAGATAAAAATACTTTCTCTACTTATTTTACAGATTGTTGTAAGCATCAGTAATGGAGTATATAAAAAAATGCTTTGTGAACATATTTGAAGTATAATGATTAAATTAGAACTGGAAGAATTATATAGTTTCTCTATTCTCTATTCTAAAGATCTCTTTTCTTTGTCTCTCCAGCCATTACTTTAGTCAAGCTTTCATAATTTTTATCCCAAATTGACTCAATTGCTTATTTTGTTTTCAACCTGGTTATACTTAAACCTTTCCTTCATGTTACTATCAGTGATCTTTCTAAAATGCAAATCTATAGAGTCTCTCAGTGGCTCGCCAGTGCCTGAAGCATAAAGCTGAAATTTCTTAGCTTAATAGACTAAGTAAAGTCTTTGTGACTAAAAAGAAAAACTTTTGCTAGTCATTGCCACCCACCTCCCCCAGTACTCTTCTCTGCTACAGTCATACATAACTTCTTGTAGCCATGAATAACTACCCATGCCTCTTAGTCTTTTCATTATGCTGTCCCTCTGACCAGATGTCCTTCATCTATTTTATGTCTAACTGTTGGGTTCTAACTTATCCTTCAGGTCTCAGCTCAAAGTATGTTTTCTGAATACTCCCCTCTCCTCACTGTCCTCCACTAAGAGTTGGGTGATGCTACACCTGACCTATCACACCATGAAGTAATATTGTATTAATGGGAATGATAATAACATTTACCTCATAAGGTGATTATGCATTAATATTTGTAAACCTGTCAATAATATTAGCCATTATCAAGAATCAGAGATATCATTTTGGGGTGAGAAGAATGATATGAATATACCAGAATCCTATTTAGAAACCTCTTTCCCAGATTCATTGCAATTGGAGCAGCTTTCTGGAATTTGGTTTTTATCAGATGTCAGTTGCCATCGTAGTGAAGCACACACTATATACCAATGGAAGTTAATGCTTGACTCAAATAATAACATATATTTGCAGTAGTTCCCCCAGCCATCTGTGGTTTCCACAGTTTCAGTTACCTGCAGTCAACCATCATCTAAAAATATAAAATGAAAAATTCTAGAAATAGACAATTTATAAGTTTTAAATTGAGCGCCGTTATGAGTAGCATGAAGTTTTATGCCATCCTGCCTGTGACAGGAACCATTCCTTTGTCCAGCCTTTCTACGCTGTATACACTACCTGCTCGGTAGTCACTTGGTAGTGGTCTTGGTTACCAGGTGGACTCTTGTGGTATCATAGTGCTTGTGTTCAAGTAACTCTTATTTTACTTAATATTGGCCCCAAAGCCATTCATATACTTTTTATTATGGCACATTGTTATAATTACTGTATTTTATTATTAGTTATTGTTAATCTCTTATTGTGCCTAATTATAAATTAAACTTTATCATAGATATGTAAGTATAGGAAAAAACAGTATGTTTAGGGTTCAGTACTATCTGTGGTTTCAGGCACCCACTGAAGGTCTTTGAACATATCCCCCGTGGATAAGAGGTGGGGGAGTATTGATTTATATTTTTTTATTTCTTGAATCAATAGTAAAAATATTTCTTCTCAGGTTACTTTGTTTTTCTCTTCTTCTTCTTCTCCTTCTCCTCCTCTTCCTTCTCCTGCTTCTTCTTTCCTCTTTTTAAAGTCAATATATATCTCTGTTTTAATTTTCCTGAGTCTTATGTGAGGCTTTTTTGATTCATGGTCCACTTTACTGGGAATGTTAGGAGAGAAAAACAGAATGGAGAGAGAGAAGCAACAGATTTTATAGGTAATTATAACTTTTGTGATGCTATGTGACTAAGCAATATATCTATTACTGTTTCACCTAAACTCTCCCTTTGAGTCTACAGGAAGTTATTGTTGTCTATAGGAAGCTACTAGACTGACCACTTCCTAGTTCTTTCTTCTTCACAAAATATAAGAAGACGGTGAGAGTGATAGGTGTGGATGCTTTTAGTATAATAAGAATAAGAAAAGTCAATTATAATGAAAACAGATATGAATATTTTTCAGTTTTGTTTTATGAGAAAATATAGGTAATACATCAAGAAGTCAAATATTACATGTTTTGAATTGTTACTAATAGATTAATGTTATTATTTATCAACATTCTATTCTTAAAATTTAAATGTTAATCATAGAACCTCTGGCATTTGAACTTTAAAATATTGTTTCATATGAATATATATGGACCTTGTCAGGGAAACTACATTTAGATCTTCTCCCAATTGTTTATTTTTAATGAAAAGAGCACCAATAATAGTAGATGTATGTCTCACTATCAAATGCACTTGCCCAGAGAGCAAGGATTGTGTCTCTCCAATTTCTATGTACTTGGTACCTAGCACACTGCTGGACACAATGTGCTTGTTGTATTGATGATTGTAAATGATAACATTTTTCTAATGTTTTTGACAAGATTTCTAATGACATTTTTATTTTTACCTCCTCTTCTTAACAGAGTGGAAGATATTCTCTCTTCATTGTGTTTTGAGTTGATGCAACCAAAATTACCATAGCCTGTTCTTGAAAAGATTTCATTTATTTTATTATTTTCAATTATATAAGCAAAATCAATTCAGCCATTTCCCCACCCCCGCTGAATTATTATGCTTTTCTTTCCAAATGTCACAGTTAGGCTTTAATGGAAATCTTGTCACCTTAGCCTTGTATAAAGCCATCCTGGTTTGGTACTCAGGCCCAAAGACATTATTATGTATTGGTAGCATTAAATCATAAAGCTTTGCTTTGGTTAAATGACATAAATTAAACCTACTTAAAAAAAATATTTAAAGACTTTAAAATAAATCTTTCATGCTTGACTATTATTGCTGTATAACCTTCAAAATTAGCTGATTGTTGTGATTGTTTCATAATATATGCATGTGTTCAAACATCAAGTTGTATATGTTAAATATATGAATTTTTGTTTCTCAATTATACTTCAGTAAAACAGGAAAAAAATTCTAATAAAAAAAGAATCATGTATGCTACAATTATAGAGGTAGGAAGGCAAAAAAGAAAAAAAGGAGAAGATGTTATTCAAACTTAAACATATGCTGAGGACAGATTGAAATTATGCTGAAATGTGTTTGGTATATATTGGTGTAATTTAGTGGACACTAGAAAACAGGATGACTTGCTTTGAGACATTTGGTTTTAGGCAGAACTTCTCAGGGGATAGGAGTATAGTGATTTTTGTTTTCTTCCCTTATCACGAATTTTGACCCAAAATCATATTCCTCAGACAAACTTAGAAAATTTTTGAAAAGATCCCCCAAATCCTTTTTAAACCTTTCTGAAAGGATAATATGATTGTATTATTCCTTCTTAGGTGTCTGCAGGCAACTTATGGGAATAATTGTGTTGAGAAGCACATTTTTATTTTAATTAAGCTATTTTCTTAACCTCAGATTAAAAAAATAAATGACCATTATACTACTTATAGCAGAGCTATATTTTGTTCGGGAAACTGAAAAATTATATAAAGTAATTAAATTCTTTTTATTATAGAAAATTACAAACATATACAAAAAAGTTGACAAAATAGCCCCATGCCTCCATCTCTTAGCTTCAACAGTGATAAATTCATAACCAATCTTATTTCATCTATTTAAGTTTGAGAAAAATATCTTTTTTTCTGCTACTCATTTTTTCTCCAATTGTTCAACAGTTACAATATAACAGTGATTTAAAATAATGCCTTGGTGAGACAGTGATAGAGAATATTTAGAAACTTTTCCTGCCTCTCTTTTCCCATTTCGTTCCAGTGACAGTTAAGTTTTATGACTTGGAAAGGTATGATTCAGCTGCATGGGTGTGGCTGAAACCGTTCCTGTGGCTCTTTTGGTTATCCCTTGCCTTGTTATCCAGTGGCTGATAGCCAGTTACTTTTCCAAAGAGCATGATTTAAGTCTTTAGGTGGTGCGAGCTAAGACAGCCATACAAAAGTTCTGACTGTTCTTTACCTAACTGCCAGTCTTTGCTGGAAGAGTGAATGAAGACTGGTACCCATGTGACAAGTCTGACCTGCAGAAACAAGTGTACTGATCTTAGAGGAAGAAGCATAGGAGCATTTTGCATCAATCTTCTTTCCCATTTTCTGATGGAAATAATGAAAGGCAGAGGGCTTTGCTCGTAAGGAGACACTTCCTTCCTAAGTACCGTCTTTTTGTGTCTTTATTGTCTCTGTTGTGTGTGTACAATGGAGAAAATAGCTCAGGAGACCCTTTGCCCCAGCCTATTGTGTTGTTATTCCATCTGGCAAACCAAAAAAAAAAAAAAAAAAAAAAACCTTGTTAGGTCTTGCCTTATGGCAAATTCTGATCCACAGTTGCTGTTTTCCCACACTTACTTAAGCTTCTTTGCACATCTACTGGCACAAAGGCCTGAGGGCCTCCTTCTGAGTATGAGATACTTTCATACATCCGGACCCTTTGGCCTTGCCTCTAGTAGATGCAAACAAACAATGAAAAGGCTGCTTGTAGCTGACTTCCAACAGTAAAAACTGGTTCATGGCCAAAACAGGAGAAGGCATATTAGAACTGCAAGTGTGCACTGTCCCTTGTCTAGAGATTGGCAACATTTTTTATTTTCATTTTTTTGGGGGAATCTATTTTATTGAATTAGCAATAAAGAAAAAGCTTTATTGTGAAAAATGACTGATTTATTTATGAAGGCCTGCTTAAAAATGTAATGTGATTTGAAAATTGATGAATAGTTCTAAAAATTTGGAGGAGATACGTAAAAGAGGAACATTGGCCTGTCTATTATCATGGTACTGGTAGGATGTAAAAAAAAATAGGTTAATGTTTTACAAACAATATTTTATGTTTTAAATTACACTGAATCTAGTTTTGGCTTCCACTGATGTAGTGTTATAACCATCTCACCTTGTGTATCAGTAATCAGATTGCACTTGGAAAATAACTTCATGGACAATTGAAGTTTCAGAAAAAATGGAGCATGCACATAGCTCTGGTATCTATGGCTTCTATTTCTTTTGGCTATCCATCATTCACCCAAACATAGAATGGACATGTTAGCTTCTGTTTCGAAGCTTGATAAAGATTGGAAGAAGATTGAAATCAATGGCTGGATTGGAAAAACTGAGTTTTAAAAACTTATCTTATTTTAGGATAAATAAGATATTCATATGATATAAGAATGCCCCCTACCCTCATGAATAATAGTTAAATGTTTCTCCTTCTATAAAATTTCCATTTTAAGATACCAGCCCCTTATTAGAGCAAATGATAAAACTGGGAATTCAGTTATAATAATAGCATTAACTTAATTTTACTGGCATTCTGAATCGAGATAATTTATAGATGTGACTGAGAATTTTTAGATTTTGAAGATCTATAGAATAGAATAGAATAGAATGGAATAGAATAGAATAATTAGATATGTAACTCTCTACATTCACAACTGTATTCTTACAACTCGTGTCGCTTCTCTCAAAGTCAGAGGCATTGCCATAGGAAGATGAAAGGCAAGAAAGCAAAGAAGAGTAAGCTTTACTAACCTGGCCTCTTCACTATGTCCAACTTATAGATGGCCTCCCTTGAGTTTAGCTCCATCTCTGGTCCATTTAGCTGGTCACTTGCCCTAGAGTGAGGCTACTCCTGTGCAATCAGTCACCAGTGGCTGCTTTTCTTATAAGGGGATTCTGTGTGAGGCAGATCTTGGAAAATTGCAGTCCTCTGTAATTGGTCTCTCACAGTTTACCTCCAGCTCCCGTCTGCTAACTTTCTAGGCTACACTGCAATTTGTTGTGATTTTTCCAGTGCTGCTGCTTTTCCTTATTTTTCCTTTTCCTCAAGATTAATTTATATGTCCATCATTTTCAGAAGGTTTTCCTTAGGGCACTTTTGATTCATAATTTTTATTTAATTCAGTTTGGAATAAAACTATGAACTATTTAAAATTCTGGTGCAGTTTACTTTCCTTTGATATTTCAATTTTGCCAAAAGACAGGTGACCAGATAATAGGTATTTGTTAAGATTTCTTGGGAATTTTCTGACACATCACTGTATTTGACCTGTACTACTTAATCTCCCATTCCTCCTGCTCAAGAATGCAGGTTGTGTGATTGTAGGCTGATTAGTTTTGGTATCTGCACTTCTTTGTGGGGTTTCTGGGAGGGTGAGAACAGACCACGTCCACAGGTATTGTGTATTGTAAGGAAATGTCTAGCTGTGGGAACTAGCTTACGGTTTCAGGGACTAGTATTTACATCTTCTATCATGGGCTGCTAGTATTTACATCTTCTATCATGGGCTGCTAGCTACTGACCAACTGGATTGGAATTATCCAGTCACCTTCCAAGAGATTTAGCCTAGCTTTCCCAAAATACATGCCATGAAAAAGGGCTTTCAAATGTGCTGGTAAAACACTGCATAAGATATCCACTTAGAGACTTATAATGCATGTGTATGTAATAAAGACTCCAAGAAGTTCTGCAGTCAAGAAGACTGTTGGTCTGTATTTAATTCAGTATTTCTTACGTTTATTCGATCCCAGAACCCCACAAGTCACTCTTATTTATTAACATTTTCTGAAATTTGTATTCACAAGAATATATATATATATATATATATATATATATATATATATATATATATGAATTATGACAGGTTGTTTCTTTTCATGACATTTAAAAATGACTTGATTTAAAATACATTTTGCAAAGCAATTTTCTCTCTATTGTTATGATGAACCTCATGTACGGAGTAGTAATTAGTTGGTAAAAAGAGTTCATAGTCCTGGAGGTTCAAGGGAAATGTAAATTGTATGTTTTTTCTGATTTAGTTTGTCTTAATGGAGATCTTGATGCTCAATGCTTTGAGTCATTTTTAAACTTCTTTTCTGCCACTTTTATAAAGAAAAATGTGACAATGGCAGCAAATAAGGTGGTGGTGGATAAGCTGAAAATGAGATACTCTCTACTTCTCCTGATAAACCAGGGCTTTCAAATGGAAAGTCATCCAATTAGTAACGAAAAGTGTCATTACCAGTAAAATGTGCTTCAGGATTCGGATCCCACAGTGTTTTATTGTGGTTCATCCAACCCAGGCCTCTTACTTTGTGAGACGTTGTGTCCTTTCTGTCAAGTTCGTTATATAATTTGAGTGACCATTTTGTCCCTTGTAACCTTGCATTATTATTATTTTTATTGTATTATTTCGTTTGTAATTAACTGGGGTGTCATTGGTTAATAAAATTATATAGGTTTCAAGTGTACGATTCTATAATACATTATCTGTGTATTGCTTTGTGTGTTCACAACCAAAAATCAAGTCTCTTCCATCACCAAATATTTCACCCTTTTTACTCTTTTGTACCTCCCCCCGCCCATTTTCCTCTGGTAACCACTATAACTGTTGTTTGTGTTTATGAATTTTTGGTTGTGTGTCTTGCTGCTTTCAGTTTTATATTCTACATATGAGTGAAGTCATATGGTTTTTGACCTTTTTTTCCTGACTTAATTCACTTGTGATTTTCTCAAGATCCATCTATGTTGTTGCAAATGGCAGTGTTTCATTTTTTCTTATGGCTGAGGAATATTCCATTGTATGTATGTACCACATTTATATCCAATTATCTATAGAAGGATCCTCAGTTGTTTCATGTCTTGGCCACTGTGAATAATGCTGCAATGAACATCGGGGTGCATACATCTTTATGCATAAATGTTTTAAAATTTTTGGAGTAGATACCCAGAAGAGGGATTGCTGAATCATGTGGTGATTTTATTCTTATTTTTTTTTTTATGAAACCTCCATACTGTTTTCCATCGTGGCTGTACTAATTTACATTCCCACCAGCAGCGTGTGAGGGTAACTTTTTTTCAACCTCTCTGACACTTGAGTAACTTCTCATTATTCATGAATTTCTCGTAATTGGTTTATATTTTCAGTCTGTTTAATTTCTTAATGTGCTAGAGTGAACTCATATTTTCAGTGGATGAAAGGGTCAGGGCCATTGTCCTCTGTTTCTTTTCCTCATCCCCTTCAGAATCCCACTACTGACATGGGGCCTTCAAAACCTTTTGGCCTTGCTCTGCCTCACCACAATTCCACTGTTACTCACACCCTGTTGCTTCACTAGATGGTTATATTGTCCATGGATGTGCCCCTGCCTTACTATCTCTGTCCCTTTCCAAGCAAGAGCTATTGGTTCTGATCAGTTTATTACACATTTAACAAACACTTACTCTTTGTTCAGTATTGTGTTTGGGAGCTGAAGAAATTAAGAAGATTAAGTGCTCACATTTCTGCAGTTTCAGAACAAATAATCTAAGCAGATAAATAGATATTTTTAATATATTGTGATGTGTGATTATAGAAATAGAACAGTAGTCTATGGGAAATATTTGAAGGGTTGCCAAATCCAGTCTATGGCAGTCAGAGAAGGCTTCCTGGAGGAAGTAAACGGAACTGAGATTTGAAGGACAAGTAGAAAATAAGTAGCTGAAGAAGGTCATGGTATTGAGGTGGGTTTTCTTGGTAGAAGAAACTCAGCTCAGACTGGATGATTTTCTGAAGGATGGCAGGAACAATTTAACCAAGGGCAGCAAGAAAGAAAACTATTCTTTCATTTGAAAAGATCACAGTATAGATAGCTGAGGGGGCAGAGGTGAGATTCTCCAATCCTTTGGGATTTTCTTTACTTTATATTTGAATAAGATATTTTTATTAGTGATAATTGGTCCTATTAGTACTAAGCTAAGGAACACCTAGAAGGCATTGTCTTATATCCAAATGCTGGACATACATATCTTGATGATAGTAATAAAGATTGAGTTTAATATGTCATTTACACAGTTTACCATCTATTATTTTTTTTTCATAGGTAAGCATTGTTAGGCACTGAGAATATGTTGATGAATAAAACAGACCATTCTTGTCTCTTTTTCCCCATGGAGCTTCTTATCCAGTAGTGAAGGAAGGAACTGAAAACGTAATTATAGTTGTGTTATGTACAATAGGGGATTCTAACTAGTATATGAGTAAGCGTACCAATGTTATTTTCAAATATAAATGGTGGTCCGAGCATTCACATACACAAGAGAAGATATCTGTACAATATTATACTTGCCACTGGAAAAAAAGGTAATAACTCCATGGTCACACTCAGTGTTAAGATTTCCTTGTAAAATTTGGCATATTAAGGAAGACTATTGTTGAACCAAATCAGTCTTAGAAACGATCATTTTATGGGTTAAAGCAAGTTGCTAATATAAAAACAAAATATAACTCTTTTCACCAGAAGCCTGGGAATATTTTAACCAAGGAAGGGCTCCATCTGTCAGTAGGGGAACTGCAGTGTGGCATCTAGGAGATTAGGTAATGTCGCCAGAAGCTCACTGACTGCAGCTTGTGACAAATGACTGACCCTTAGGGCCACCAACCCCAGTAGCCTGGTGCTTTGCTTGGCCCCTGCCGAGTGGCTCCTATTCTCTCTCTTCCGACCGGACCACTCTTCTAGCCTGAGGTGGGTATTTTCATTATGATCCATAATAACGTTGAATGGACTTTGTAATTGAATGAGCATCATACACTAGAGACTTTTGATGGGCTCAGCTCATCAGGATTTGAAGAGAGCTGTGTGAGGGAGAGTGGGTGGTAGGGGGCTGGGTCTGAGATGGCAGCCAAGGGACACGCTTACTTCTGTGATCAGCTTCTGCAGCCATTCACTGAAGCAAGTCAGAAACAAAAGGGTTTTGTCATTACTATGGCATGAATTATCAATAAAAATTTATGTTTTTAGTAATAATGATGAATGAAAACAGGAAAAAATTCTTGTTGGAAAGATCAGCTTGCTATCTACTATTTATACAAGTAAACTATCCTTGGGCGTCAGGCTTATTCTTCATGGTCTGTCATGGACATCAAGATCAGACTGGAATGAAGGTAGTTTATACCTGGGAAGGGAGTATAATGTTAGCAGGAAAAGGGTGAACTTATATGTTCTTATCTTCTTCTCCAAACTAATTATTGCTCACATCTCCTGCTGATCAAATACTTACTCTATTCACCAATGAATATTGAGGTACATTCCACTGAGGCTGTTATATACAATATTATGAACAATGAATAAAGTTTAATAAATTGCATAGTTGAGAGGGAGAAAAAAGAGAGTGAACAAACGCATGTGTATTGGGTGAGGTGAAAGAATTTGTCACTGTTTGGTCAATGTAATTCTCTATTGGACAGAGGCTGTGGCATAAATCATCTCAAATGGAAGAAGAAACTTTAAAATTTATATCTGATGTAGGATGTGGGTTGTAACTTGTATTTCAAATGTGTACATCTGAATTACTGGGAATTAACATTATACTGGATTCAGTGCCCTCGCTGCATGTTTGTTAAGTTACTTGAGTGCCAGCAAAACATTAATCAACAGTTTGAGTACCAAGACACATATGTGCCAGTTAGGCAACAATTGCATAGGAGATGGCATGAGTCATCAAGGTATGGAGATTGAACAAGGCAGCGGCAAAGTGCCTCTATGAGGAAACAGAGGGTTGTTAGGGGAAGTAGTGCTCGCCACGAAATGGCAGGTGTAAACTTGAGGACAGTTGGTGGTAAGTTTGAATGTTAGGCAGATCTTTCAGAAAATAAGAAACTACTGCAGGTTCTTGGTCAAGGAGAGACACAGTGGAGAGCACAGAGTTTGAGGCATTTGAGATCTGAACAGCATTGACAAGATGGGGACTCCAGGCAGGTAGTAGCTTGTTGTCTCAGCGCTGACAGAGAGCTGAGATGGTGGGTGAACCAGAGTATGGCTATGAAAGTCAAGACGTGTTTCAGATGAAGGACTGGAAAAACATGGTGAAGAATTAGATGTGGTAGGATGGGAAAAATGTGAATCAAAAATAACCTCCAGTTATAAATCATGGAGTTACAATTTGGGTGGTCCAAAAATGTCAAAAGAATAATAATGCACTGTATCAGGAATTGCTAAGGGAGTTTCTCTGCGATTAATGAGTGGCTCAGGTTATAATAAGAAAATAGGAGAAGTATGACCTATGATATGCATTTTTAAGTCTGAGGCTGTTTAGACTTTGATCTATAATGGGTGAAAAAAGGACTCTCATTTTACTTAAAAGAGCACACACAGAATAATTACTATTTATACCGGTGCTTTTTCTTCATGATTTAAAAACGTTTTCTCAGATATAGAATTGTAGAAACAAATTTCTGAGATTTCTTAGAGTAGTGCTAGGAAATGAGAAGTGAAAAATTCAGTATTTAACCCAATAGTATGTTTAGTATTCATGTGGGTGGTTTCCCTTTTGGAATTCCTGGTTGTGCTTCCCTGCCAATGGAACTACTGAAGTTAATTCTTGTTATTTAAAAACAAATTGTGCAAAGATCCACAAAATCTATTTAGGATCAGTCTTTAAGATCTGGTTCTGTCTTTATTTCTGGCTCTTATTATAAGAGATTTGAGCTTTTTCTTACAGCTCATATAATTTGTCACATTATAATTTATTATTGGGTAACTGGAGGTAATTCTGTTATGCATGAATTCCATTAATTTTGTGATATCATGCTTTCACCATCATTCATCTGGGGTTGCAGGCAGAGTGTATGGCATGGTTACACAAATAGTTACCACACACACTGTATACAGTTTAGTATGGGTGTTCCAGAATCAACAGAAGAGCAGGTGGTGATTTTCTTATATAAAATTTAATAGCCAATTTTTGTACCTATTCTTACCAAAATGTCTACAATCATAGAATTCTTCTGATTCTCATTGCAATGTAAATTCATATATTGTAATATTTGTTTTGAAAATTTATATACTGGCTCACCATATGAACATGTTCTCATTGCCTACTCAAGCCTTTGAGCAATTTGCAGTCTTTTGTTAGCAAATAAAGGCCCTCAGAGCCTCCTATTTTGAGCCCTAAGTTTACCAGCTGCTATCCACTACTGGGCCTCATTAGAGGCCTGCTGCTCTGCTGAGAACCACACCACATGCTACACCCTCTCTTGTCTACATATTAGCCTGTTGCTGCTCCTTAAATTACCTGGTACAAAAGCTTGCTCTATTTCTCTACAGAGAGCTACCACTCCTATCCAGTTTGAAGAGGTTCTATATCATGATCTCTCAAACTAATTAAGGTTCGTGGGCAGGCCACAGGTTTCTATAGAGGAACTTTCCTGAAGGCTGATATCTGTGAGGATTTTTTTTTTGTGGAGGTTGGGCAAAAGATTACTGCTGCTATAGCTTATGTTCAAAAGTCTTTTTAAAATTAAAAAAAATTATATGCTTTCTTGTTTTAATCTAGGTGAAATAATTTATTTTATATTTGAAAAATTATTTCTTAAGGGAAGTAGAACATAATATTAATTTAAAACATTTGCAATAATGTTTTGGGGGATGAGGGTAATAAATATACTGGAAAGATATTTTCAGTATATTTGGAGGATGAGGCTAATAAATATACTGGAAAGACATTTCCATGAATATTTATTAAATATTTTAAGTTGTATTAAGTATTTATGTTAATTGGACAGCATTATTTATATTTTTAAATAAAAAAATTACACCTTTCTAACTTTTAAGATGATTTGTTTGCAATTTAGTGGTTTAAGAAATGAATTAGTGTCAATTTACTTATGCCAAATAAGCAAAATAAAATTTTAGAATTTTTGTTTCTAGGATGAGGATTTTGATATTTTGGTTACAAATTTAGAAGGAATAGTGAAGTTACGGGTGTTTTAGATTTACAACAAAATAAATTGATTAAAATCTGACTTATGGAATAAAAAATTCCTGAATCTAATGAATTTACATGTGTAAATGAACAGAGGATGGTGAGTGTATCTGCCTAACATTGTCTTTAGAGCTTCAGAGAGCTAGTAAATGCTTTTGGATGAGCAAGAAAGTAGACGATATTTAGGTTAATTATATTGTATCATGCACGCATTTTTATTGATGTAAATAAATACCTTTCAAAGTAACTGTTAGGCAGGCACAGAAATTATGGCAACTCCAAATATGACTCCACTGTACACAGTACTTTACCAATTTGTTGATCAGAAATTAATTCTAAGGGACATGTTTATGGGGTCTGTTGTGCCTTGTGGCATAGATGGGTAGATGAGAAGAGATGGCCATCTTCCTCTTGGAAGGCAGCCATGCCTGATTAATGAAACAGATACTTATTAAGTACGTATTATGTGTCAGATATTGTATTAAATGCTGGAAGGACAACAGCAGAAGGACAGACATGGTCCTCGTCCTCATGAAGCTCATGAACTGGTCGGGGAGAAATAAACAAATTGCTCTGTGTGTTAATTGGAGCTACAATGGCAGAGAGCAGAGTGTGCTGAGAGGACAGATTGGTCCTGCAGGTAGCAGAAATCAGCCATGCCATGCGTAGGCTAGATGAGAGAAACAAGCCTACGGTTTCTGGCCTTTACTCTCCTACTGGGGATTTTGAGCCTGGAAACATCAACCTTTATCTGCAGTTCTATAAACAACCATTGTGGTCATTATCTCAGGCAGCCAACCACTTAGGGACTACTCTTTTTAGTTTACTAAGACTTAAGGTGATTTTATGTGCTTGGTGTGTGTACGTACACACAACAGGTATATTTTGCTCTACCAGATGAACATAAGTTGTAGACATCATTAGATTTTTGTATGCCTATCTTAAGAATAAGTTTTATTTTCTACACAAATTGTAATAACATCTCTAAAAAAAGTTAATATAACTTGATGAAATTATCTAGTATTTAGCCCATATTAAAATTTCCCCAGTTGTTCCAAGAGTGTCTTTATGGCTATTTTTTCCCTCTGAACAAGGATTTAATTAAAGCTAATGCATTACAATTAATTGTTATATTATTTCAGCCCCTTTCTATCCCACAAGTAACCGTTATCCTATTTTTTCTAACCTGTCAGGTCTATATGCTTTCGCTATATATGTTATATAGCTAAAATAATATATTACATTGTTTAGTGTTAAAAATTTTACTTAAGTGGTATTGAACTGTAGGAATTATTCAATTTTTTTTTACCCAATATATATCCGTTACCACATGTAGATCTAATTCATTCATTTTAAACTGCTATAAAATACCGTAATTTATCAGTTTCTCTGTTAAAAGACATTTAGTTTGTTTCAATTATTTTTCACTAGCTAAATTATTTTGCCTTGTAGAATTAAACAGAGTGTCTATTATTAAAGTAGAAAGGTGTTTGTGCAGATCAGCTAACTTCTCAGTAAACCTCTCCTTTTGCTCAAGTCTGTCTACTACTGCTGGGAACTTAGTTCCATTTCTAGACTGTTTCCTTGGTAGCCTCAGTGTCAGATGGCAGTACAGTCTTCTTTGCTTTCCAGGGCCTCTTACAGCCACCTTTCTGCTGATGTTGTACACCAGAGGTTCTCAAGTCTGGCAACACATTACAATTATCTAGGGAAATCTGAAAGAGACTGATGCTTAGGCCCTGTCCCCAGAGATTCTGATTTATTTCATTTGGATTAGGTCCTGCATAGCCACAGTTTAGAACCATGGTTGATCTTTATGGGAGTCACACAGAGTTTTACTCCAAGAAATTGGACAGCTGGGTTATATCTTAGCTCCTGTGTACTATATTACCCTGACGGTATTGACACTTAGAACCTAAAAAAGACTAAAAGATAAATGGATGCATTTCCCTTAACCCCCGAGCTTTTGGTTATATTTCGTAATTACTGAAAATCTTCCATTGGAATGTATCAGATGGGAGAACTAAATGTTAAGTCCCTTGTTTTATGTAATTTAATATATTTTAATCTAATTATTTATCTCACTGTTTTAGTATTAAGGAAAGGCTTATCTCTTTGAGATGTTGATGTTTTCCTGTTATTAGATAATAGAAGAGGTGTCATGGTTAATAATTCCCTTTTGTCTTGGCTCTCAAGAGTTTTTCAGGAAGGGAAAATATTTATTGAGCCATATAACATGACAGGCACTTTACCTACAACATTTTGTTTAGTCCTCTAAACAACCTTTTGATGACATTATCCCATTTCACATATAAGAACATGGAGGTTCCGGCTGGTTAAGTAATTTGCCCAAAATTTTAAGGATAGCAAATAGCAAAGTCTGGATTGGAAACTAGGCTTTCCTGACCCCAAATGCAGGTTCTTTGCATGCTTCTGCTATACCTAGGAGAGAGATTTATAATGGTTTTATAAAGTGTCTTTTGCTGACAGGTGCTCCAGTTTTGATCTGAAAGGTGCCTAGATTTCTGGTGTTCAAGACTCCATGTTCACAACGTCGACAGCATGAGGGGAAAGGTCTCTAGGAAGAGTGTAGTTGGGGAATTTGGATATAAGGGCACCTTCTATTGCCATACTTCTGTGGAGGGTCTCCAGGCTCTTCATTTTCAGTCCTCTCCTACACAACCCTTTCTTTGTTCCCTCCAGCAATACTACTGGGTTGTGTGTGGCTCTAATACTGCAATCTTTGAGTCTTTTCCCTTTCCTGTGACTTTGTAAGACCCTCTGGTCTAGCCCCTCCCCAGTGCATATTGCATAATTCCCTTGCATATTAACTTTTCCAAGATATTACTTAGTGGGGTTGTTTTGAACTAGGAATTTGGGGAAACTCAGGAATACAGAATGATTGGAGTTATTGGCTGCAATAAGTGATAGTAAGTGATAATAAGGTGAAATCTAGGAACTAGTGTACCTGAAAGCAGGGATTGTATAGGGATTTGCAAGTCCTTACATAAATGTACAAACTTGTTCAGAGCTGTTTTGGAAAAAAAAATCTTTCTGCCTTTCAGCTGATATGAGAAGGTAATGCACAATGCAGGTGGGTCTGACAGGCTTCTTTCAGTGGTTGGTTTAGAGCTTCTGCTGATGCGAGCTTAGCCAATATATTTGATTAGATAAGACCTTGGAGTAAAGTAAGCTCTCATAAAGGATAGGAAAGGAGGAGATTTGGGGTGTGTGTGTGTGTCCCTGGAAATGTAACCTCATTTAAGGTGGCAAAACAATGCCTAATTAAACCACCACAATTTTGTATCTCATTGGCAGACTGATGGGAGAGAGAGGGCAAGAGAGGAAAGAGTACTGTGATTTGTTTAGGTGCCTAGAAAATTTGGAACAGGACAAACCAAACCACCTGTGAACAGAATGCTTTGCTTGTTCTGGCTGAACCCTTGAATAAGATGTTGGCAGAAAATCCAGGTGGAGAGAACATGTGTGGGGGCCATTTGGGGGATTGTGGGGTTCTGGAGGCTAAGCTTTGTTGTTGCTCATGGCAGGAAGTTTCCTGTGTCTCTCCCTGTTAATGCAGATGGTACACAGAGGGGTTCGTGTTGACTCTTTGCAGCCTGTGAGCAGGCAAAGACATGTTTTCTCTGCACACATCTATTCTCTGCATGGGATAAGGTGCCTCAAGCAAAGTCAGAAAGACATTCGTTACCCAAGCTTTGACATGTTCATTGGGTTTAGAAGGGAAACTGCATACCCCAATTTGTGAGACTTTTTAAAATCTTTCTCCATACAAAATTCTTGTTATCTCCTAAACAGAATATCTTTTAGGCCTGATTTGACTTCTTGGGTGCCTAGAATCCATTGGGAGCTAATTGCAGTGAAGCACCCCACTCCCCTTGACCTAATAATTCCTGTTTTTTTTTTCAAGTCTGTGGAGAGAAGTTGACTTGTCAAATAAATTCCCAGAATGTTAGTTCCTGATGTTGGATTGCTAAGTATGACAGCTATTATGGCTAAAATGTGTCCTTAGATTCATTTGTTGAAGCCTTAACCCTCAATACTTCAGAATGTACCAGTATTTGGAGATAGGGCTATTAAAGAGGTGATTAAGTTAAATGAGGTTATTAGGGTGGGCCCTAATTCAAAATGATTGGTTCTTAAAAGAAGATGAGATTTGAACACACGGAGAATCACCAAAGATACATGTACAGAGGAAACACCATATGAGGACACGGCAAGAAGATGGCCATCTTGCAAGCCAAGAAGAGAGGCTTTAGGAGAAACCAAACCAGCCAACACCGTAACCTTTGACTTTTAGCCTCTAGAACTGTAGTGAAATAAATTTCTGTTGGTTAAGCCATACAGTCTGTGGTACTTTGCTGTGTGGCAGCCCTACCAAAGAGCTTATGTTGATTTTTACCCACCTTTGTAAAGAGTCATTTCCTTATAGGCTGCTGCCCAAATTCCATTTATCACCTGTCTTGATTGATGTTGTCTCAATTTTATTACTTTAGAGTACTAAGGCAGCTAGTTAAATTGTTTTTTTTAGTTTACTAATATTTTGAATTACGAAAACATTTAAAAATGTTTCATTATAGAAAGTTCTATTATATACAAAAGTAGATAAAACATTAAGATTGTCAAAAATTCAGAAATAACAGAAGTAAAACTAATGAATTACTAAAGTAGTAGTTAGTAAAAGTTTATTGTTCACACACCACAAAGACAGCTTGCAAACTGGGGGCACTTCAACCAAAATGTAGAACAAGGCTTAGGGGTATATTTGTGAGAAAGCAGTGACTGTTTATTCTTCACAGTGATTGCTTATAATATTAGAATTTTCAGTGGTTACCTCATATCGACCTTGGAAACAGTTCAAGTTTTGCTTATGATTTCCAGAGGCATAAGCAAGAAATGACCCAGGTCAAGTTAGTCTTGCAAAATAAGCCAAATTAAGCTTTATTTGTATGACTGAATTGGTTTTGTCTGCTCAGGAAAATTTTAAAGTGGGTCTCCATTTTTTAATTTAACAATGAATCTCCACGTATCCACTATCCAGCCTCAACAAACCCACAAATCACAGCCAATCTGTTCCTTCCACTATCACATTCTTTTTTCTCTAATTATCCTAAAGCAAATCTCAAACATGGTTTCTCCTCATTGGTAGATATCTCAGTAGGTATCTACAAAAGATAAGAACTTTAAAAAATAACCTAAACACCATTGTCAGCACCTAACATTTTAAAACAATTTCTTAATGTGGTAAAGATCTAGACAGTATTTAAAATTTATTTTGTCTCATAAATGCAATAAAAAGTAATAGTTTTTTCTTTGAACCAAGATCCAACTAAGATCCACATGCTGCAATTAGTGGATGCGTCTGTCATTTTTAATCTATAGCTTTCCTCCTCCATCTCTTTTTTTGTAAGTTATTGGAAGAACCTAGGCTGTTTTTCTTACAAAGTTTCCCATGATGTATGTTTTGCTGATTGTGTCTCTAAGGTATTAAATAGCACGTGCATTTTCCTCTACTTCTTTTAAATTTTGTAGTTTTATTTAGAGGCTTGATTCCATTTTAATTTTTTTCTTTTGATAAGATTAATTAATAGAGATGTTCTTTTGTTAGGATGCACATGATGTTTGGTTATTTCCCATATTTCCTTGCAGGTAAGAGTAGCCATGTGATCCAGTTCTGGCCAATGACATGTAAGGTTAAGTCTGCTGTGTTGAGGTGAGGGGTGCTTCAGGAAAAGATAGATAGAGAAATGCCCAAGGGGAGGCTCTTTCTTTCCCCTCCTTTGAATATGCTATGTGAGTTCATAATCTGGAGCTGAGGCAGCCATCTTGTGGCCATGAGGCTACAAGCCTGAGGATGGAAATGCCTGCTGAGGATGACAGAAAGTGAAGAAGGAGTAAGCTGCCTACTTACAGTTTTTCTGTGAAAAATAAAATGTGCTTATTAATCTACTATTGGTCAGGGATTCAGTTACTAGCACACAGAGGTAGTTTAACTAATTCCATGTGGAAATTATATTGTTCATTACTGAATCTGCCAAATAAATTGTATGATTCTGGAATACAGATAGAGATTAAAATCTGGGTTAAAATATATAGGTGTTGTTTCATCTAAGGCTTTTATTCTTGAAGAGTATTTCTCTTCTATACTAAGTGAAGTAATTTCATTTCAAATTTGTAGATATCTCAATCCTCCACTGTAGAACATTTCATTTCCTAAAGCTGAAAACTTCGAACATGTCAAGATATTTCTGGGACAAACAGTTTTCGGAATTTCTCAAGTAGAAAGTGGTAGGAATGTTGTCATCCTATATTGTATCACTTTGAAGAGTGAAAAACATTAAAGTTTAGAACGGACTTGAGATTTTCTGTGAATATTGCCAGCACTTTGCAACTATTTCCCAGAAAATAGAATCTTTTACTTTAGCCATAGTGAGGTTGATGTTCTAATGGGTAGTTTGTGAGTTTAATACTACTGCTTAGCTTTGGCAGTCATTGAGGATGTGAGTTAAAAATCTGAAAAACAAAACAAACAAATTGGTAAAGGAAAGATATACAGCAATAAATAAAAACAATGCATATTGTTTAATACATATGGAGCATTTAATATATGCAAGGTACTTTTCTAAGCTCTTTATAGGTGTTAAGCTATATAATTCTCACAGTATTGTGAATATTTACTAGCCCTATCTTATAGATGAGGAAACTGAGTCACAGAGAAGTTGAATAACATGCCTCAGTCACACAGCTGTCAGTGGAAAAGCTAGAATTCAAACCCATGCTACATAGCCGAGAGGCATCTTCTTAACCTCTATGTTTTTATGCCTCCCAATATGGATTTATATGTAAGAGAAAAGGATGCAGAAATTCAGCATTTAAGATGTAGTCTGTGGTTTGGTTTTCTGAAAGGATGTAGAGGCAACCTGTTTTTCTTGAACTCCCCAGGCTCTTGTGGTTTGTTATGGCATTATTTTATTAACTGTCTTAGCACTCGGGCCTTCTTTCTTGAGCTGTACAGTGGCACAGCTGTGTAAGAAGAGCAATTAGAGTTTTAACAAAGAGATGCTAATTGTTTATAGATGCAACAGGAGAAAACGATTTTGGAAGTTATTATGGTTGCTGAAGGCAGGATGAGTATGGTGGCATATACTTAGGAAACTTATCTGGCATCCCTAAGCTCAATGTACTGTCGATTACAATTGACTGCAAATTATCTATACAATTTTCAGACATTTATTTGCTATATACACAGGATGAGCATCTTTTCACAGTGAGAGCAATGAAAATTTGGCTGTCCTTAGTTCTTATTTTTCAAAATTGTTTAAATATTACAGGACCTTTATTTTTTTATGTAAGTTTAGAATCATCTCATCAATTTCTACAAAAACCTGCTGAGATTTTGATTGATATTGCATTGAATCTATAGTTCAAAATTTGGAGAACTGACATCTTAACAATATTGCGTCTTTTGATTCATGAACACGGATATCTCTCTCTCTTTTTTTAAATTTAGTTTTCAGCTGAGAAATCATGTGTATATTTTGTTGTATTTACCCTTAAGTATTCCATGATTTTTGATGTTTTGTTAAATGGTTCCTAACAATTCAATTTTAATATTTCTTTAAATATGTACACAGAAATGCAATTGAGTTTGGAATACTGACTTTATATCCTGCAACCTTTAATTCTAGTGTCTTTTTGTAGATTTTTTGGGATTTTCTATGTAAACAATTATGATGTTTGTGAATGAAGACTGTTTTACTTATTCTTTTCCAAACTGTATGCATATAATTTCTTTTCCTTGTTTTAATGTACTGCCTAGAATCTCCAGCACATTGTTGAGTAAGAGTGGTGAGAGCAAAAATTTGCCTTGTTCCTGACCTTAGCAGAAGTCTATTCAGTCTTTTGTCATACGTTTGATATTAACTGTGAATTTTTGTAAATGCTCTTTATAAGGTTGAAAGTTTCCTTAAATTTTTAGTTTGCTGAGAGTTTTATCATGAACTAATGTTGAATTTTGTCAAATCTTTTTCTGTATTAATTTTTAGCTTTTAGTTTGTTGATATGGTGAATTGAATTGATTGACCTTCTAATGTTGAGTCAACTTTACATACCTGAGATAAACCCTGCTTGTTCATGATGGATTATCTGTTATATGTGTAGCTGGATTCTGTTTGCTAATAGTTTTGGGGAAAATTTGTAATGTTATTTATTCTGAAATCTACTTTACCACTTATATGAATATAGCCACCCATATTTCTTTTGATGTGTTTGCTTGGTATATTATTTTAGATCCCTTTACTTTTAACCCATTTATGTCTTTATATTTAGGCTAAGTTTTTTTTTGTAGATAGTATTTCTTGCTTTTTAAACCTAATATGACAATCTCTATTTTCTAATCGAGTTGTTTAGATCTTTTACATTTAATCAAATTATGTATAAGTTAGACTTAAATATATAATTTTGTAGTTATTTTTTAATTATCCCATCTTTCTTTTTTATTTTTAATATTTATTTATTTATTTATTTATTTATTTATTTATTAACAGTAAAAAAAATTTTAAATTAGAATTGGCATACAATATTATATTGGTTTTAGGTGTACAACACAGTGATTAGTTTTCTGGGTTTCTTTGGTTGAATACCCAGAAGTGTGATTACTGGGTCCTTCTTTGTCTCTTGTTACAGCTTTTGTTTTAAAGTCTATTTTGTCTACATTTTTCATTTTTGTTTTCATGAAATATCTTTTTCCACACTTTTACTTTTAGTCTGTGTGTTTCTTTTGGTCTGAAATGAGTCTCTTGTAGGTAGTACATGTAAGGTTTTTTTTTTTTTTTTTTTTATCTATTCAACCACCCTATGTCATTTGATTGGAACATTTAATCCATTTACATTTAAAGTAATTGTGATACATATGTAGATATTACCATTTTATTGTTCATATTTTTGATCTTTTTTCTTCTTCTTTAACTTTTCTCGTAATACTGATTTGGTGGTGATGAACTCTTTTAGCTTTTTTCTGTACAAAAAACCCTTTATCTGACCTTTGATTCTTATTGATAGCCTTGCTGGTTAGAGTAGCCTTCGTTGTAGATTCTTGCTTTTGACCACTTTGAATATTTTGTGTCAATTGCTTTTGGCCTGCAGTTTCTCTTGAGAAATCAGCTGACATTCTTATGTGAGTACCCTTGTAATTACTTTTTACTTTTTACTAATTACTTTTCTCTTGCTGCTTTTAAGGTTATCTCCTTGTCTTTACCCTTTGTCATTTTAATTATGATGTGTCTTGGTGTGGGTTTCTTTGGGTTCATCTTTTTGAGACTTTCTGAGCTTCCTGGGCTTGTATGTCTTTTTCCTTAATCACACTAAGAAAATTTTCAGTCATTTCTTTAAATAGATTATCAATCCCTTGCTCTTTTTTCCTTCTGGTAACCCTATGATGTAAATGTTGGTATGCTTGATATTGTCCCAGGGGCCCCTCATTTTTCTTGATTGCCTTTTCCTTTTGCTGTTCTGATTGTTTACTTCTATCTTGTCTTCTGTATTGCTGATTTGATCCTTTGCTTCATCCTTCTAGTGTATTCTTCTTTCAGTTATTGTAGTCTTAATTTCTGCTTTTTAAAAATGGTTTCTATGTCCTTTTTTATGTTTATTGTCTCTTTGTTGAAGTTCTAACTGAGACCATCTCTTTTCCCCCTAAGTTCATTGAGCATCCTTATAACCAGCGTTTTGAACTCTGTATCTGGCAGATTGCTTGTCTCCATTTCATTTAGTTCTTTTTTTCTGGAGTTTTCCCCTATTTTTCAATTTGGGACATATTTTTTTGTTTTTTCACTTTGGCTGACTCTCTGTTTGTTTCTATGTATTAGGTATATTTTCTATGTCTCCCAGTCTGTTGCCTGTGTAGTAGGTGTCCTGTATGGCCCAGTGGTGCAGGCTCCCTGATCATCTGCTCCAGGAGTATCCCTTGTGTGGGTGTGCATGCGCTCCTGTTGTAGTTGAGTGTTGATTGCTATTGGCATGTCAGTGGGTGGGATTGACTCTCAGGCTGTTTGGCTGTGCGGATTGGCCACACCCATAATGTATACGCAGCTGTGTAGGGGCTGAACCCAAAGAGTCATCCCAGCAGGCTCGTGTGCCTGTCCAGAGCAGTGTTTGGGGCTAATTAGCTGGTACTCTGGTGAGGTATAACATCAGCCTCTGGGTGTGTTGGTTCTGGAGCTCCTTGGGAGGGGCTCTCCTGCAGGCAAAGGTAAGCTGCTGCCTGTGATCCACCTAGGGATAACTGGTAGGAGCTACAAAGCTATCTATGTTTGGTTTCTGTCTCTGCTGGATCTGGAGGCACGTAGGAGAGCTGTGCATTGAACCAAGGCTGGCTGCCACCAGTACCGGGCCTGGGGCAGCTTCACTAAAGGCTCAGGATATCCCAAAGCCCAAGGCTGCCTGTCAGCTACCAATGAAGCTCAGTAGCTGAAAGAACTTTGGGTGGTATGTGAGTTGGAGGTGGGATTCCAGGGATTCACTAGAGTAGGGCAAATGGGTTTCCCAGGTTAGTGCAGAATCAGATTTGTTGCCACTTCTGAGCCTGTGGCCACTCGCAATGTCTCAGCTCACCTCGGGCCTGCAGACACTTGAGATTTGTTCAAGAAATATTGCAGCTTAGTCAGGGGCTGGTCCCCCCCCCCCCAAAAAAAAATGTCTTCCAAGGTGCACAAGCCAAGGCCTGTGGATTAGTGCAGAAGGAATCCTCCTGCCTAGAATGTGGAGTGGGGCCGGTTGCCTGGCAATAAAATTGCCACCGGCAATTTGTGAGTTGGGTGGTGCAGGTTAACTTCCATAATTTAGTTGTAATTTTAATGCAGTTGTGGGAGGAGGCATGCACAATGTTTGCTCACTTTGCCATCTTGACTGGAACTCCGGTACAAATAGTTTTCTTTTGGTGTAATCTTTAGGATTCTCTCTGTATAGTATCATGTCATCTGCAAATAATGACAGATTTCTTTCTTTTTTTCCCCACACTTGGATGCCCTTTGTTTTCTTGTCTGATTGCTGTGCCTAGGACTTCCAATACGATGTTGAATAGAGTGGTAAAAGTATACATCCTTGTAATGTCCCTGGTTGTAAGGAAAATGCTTCTAGTTTTTTACCATTGAGTGTGATGTTAGCTGTGGGCCCATGCTTTCTTATAAGCACTTGGTAGAGGCCTGTGGAAAAATCTTATAAATAAATGCAAATTCCCCTTGTGTCTAGATGTCCCTCCTACCTATACCACATTGTCCTGCTAGCCCACACTTGCCATTATAAACAAACAATTTAATTGAGTTCTCATTTACTTCTGTAGCAGCCATTCTTCTCTCCTATGTTTGCCAAAGGTAAAACAGTGCTTGTGTCCTATTTCTTTTTGTTGATTTTGTTCTTCTTTGGAATTTCATTTACTTTTCTTGCTTGCAAGTTTAGCTCTCTGCTGCTGAATAAAAGTTATGATTTTGTAGATGATCCATTTAATTTCATTGTCAGTGTAGGAGAGACCCTGTCTTGTGCTTCTATGTCCTAAGCATAGATGTAAAACTCCCTAGCATTATTTTTAATGCTTCACTCATTCATCAAATTATTGAGTTTATATCATGAGCCAGAAACTAGAGATATAATGGCAAATAAAAAATAAATGAATATAATTTGGAGATAAAGTTGGTAGGACTTGATGTTAGCTTATATGTAAAGGTGAGGGGAAAGAAGGTGCAAAAAATGATGAGAGAAGAGAAAAGAGAAGAAGCCAATAACTAATGAGAAAGTGTGGGCCAGTGGATTGGTCTGCATATGGCAAAAGAGTTGTAAAAAAGGACTCTGTAACAAAATAAGCTGAGAACGACTGGTTCGACTGGTTATAGTCCAACAGGGTAATATTTGAACTGAAAGTTTTGGAGGTAATGTGATTTCTGGTAATGACAGGGTCTGGGAGTGGGTGGCTATGGTGTTGAGGAGAGAAAGATCATTTGGGTGAGGAAGATAAAAAACTGAGAAGCCAGAGTGTTTGTGGTTCACTTAAGTGGGTATTAAAACTCCACTGATAGTATCAGAAGAGAGCATAAAAGAAGAAGACTGTAAGCCAGGAGTTACCATCTTTTCTGAACTGGAGAATTGAATAAAAGGTCAATAGGTAGAAACAGAGCTGACTGCTTTGGGCGTTGGAGTTTTCAAGGGCAGGAGGAAATGGACTGGAAGTCTCATTTGGAAACAATGAGAGTCTTTGCCCATTATCTGGTGCTGAGGTATGTAGAGCCTTGGAAAACAACAACTGCACACTTGGGAGAGTTGCGGGGGAGGCAGTGTTCTCAGAAGCAGGCAGGTTTCAATTAAGGTAAGGAGGTAAATAGAAAGTTTTTGAGAAATGGTTGAGAATCCAGGGGAATCTAGGTTTTTGCATGGTAGATGAGTCTAATACTCGGATGCAGGGTGGATATTCATAGCATTTTAAGTGTTACAAACATGCTCATTCTGTGGATTAAAACAGTGCCCAGAACTCCATCCCTGTCTCTGTTATCTTTGGCTTGGGAGAGTCAGACAGAGGCAGAGAGCCAGTGCTGGGCACAGTTTTGTTTCTCCTGAAGGGACAACATTTTGTGCAGACACCATTGTGAGCGTTTCCTCACTAAGCCTTCAGCATAGGCCACCTGATATTGAGATAAGCCTCCAACATCATGTCAGCGACATGGACTCCAGGTTTTACTGCAGTTGCAACAACCAGGTTGCTAATTAGGCCCAATTGTGAGGGTAGTTTTTGTGCTTTGGACACCTGTCCACTAGGAACTGGACTGAGACCACCAACTCATTTCCCACAGGTCACGGAACAGCTGTCAGATGGTATAATTTGGTTGAGTTCATTTGGAGCTGCTTGCGGAAGCTCTCTGAAGCATTATGCTCTACATAATGTGCATGATTAATGCTTGTTTATTTGGACAATCCTGTGTTGTAACTAAAGTGGTGGCCTATTTTATGCCAGTTATAATATGCCATTCCATTCATGAGATGGAGTTCCATTGAGGGTATGAAGTAGAGTGATAATGTTTAATCTATTTACTAGGGAACCAACTCATTGCAGCCATTCTGTAAGCTGCTTGCTTCATTCGAGTAATGATTCTGTGCTTAACTCTTCAAGGAAGAAATCTGGGCTCATTTTCATTCTGAAGGGTAGGTGGAAAACATATCTGAAAGCAGTGGTCATTTTGACAGCAGGGATATTCTGCTCTAACTACTTTCTGTAGGAGGAAGAATGCAGCCTGTTTTCTGTCCTTTGGGGAAGTCTACCTTTGCCTTGTCCCCTCCAGAAACTGTCCCATGTCACTTCCTTTCTTCTTTGATACATACACACCAGCTTATTATTATTATTATTTTTTCAAACAGAAAGGGTATGAAACTGGAAATCCTAATTCAAGTATGGCCTTTACATGTAATTAGATGTGACTTTAGACAACTCACCTCGGCTTTATTTTTGTCTTTTGCAAAATGTTGTTGCTGGTGAGGTTGCATCAACCTGTGATCCTGTGATTGTATTTAGTCATATTTAGTTGTTGATTGTATTACATGGCAGCAACTGCCTGGAAGTTTGTTCTGACTCAATCTTTTCTTCTCATGTCTTATTACATTCGATTGCTTTCTGGGTGCCAGCTCCTTGGGTGCCTGATGGTTCAGAGGGAGGCAAGTGCATTTATGTTACTTGCAGATATTTTGTTTATCCTAAACATATTTTAGGCAAAAGTACATTCTTGGCCTATTTTGCCTTCGATTTTTGTGTTTTCCTTCCTACGAGTAAGTAAGGTCTTCCTCTGTTAGCTTTCTGCTTTCCTCTCTTCTCAGTAAAGTCGATATTAGTTAATTAGATCACAGAGAGAATTCGAGTTAGTATATTTCTTTTCTTGGGGCTCTATGTCTACATGTATAAATGCTATATACATACACACACATCTGCAATTTATTGAATGCTGACCATATGCCTAATAACTGTACTGGCCACTCCCATTTGTCATCTTGCTTAATGGGTATAACAATCTTGGGAAGGAGACTATTATCCTCATTTTATAAATGTAGAAACTGAAGCTTAGGGAATTTAATCAGAAGCCAATTCTGTCTGACTGTATATGACCCTAATGGTGAAAAAAAGACTTTGTCACTGTTAAAGGACTTTCAGACTGTAACCAGAAGATAGTTTTGGGATTTCTGGAAGCCCTAAATTAACACTATAAATAATTGTTTACCAAATACTTTTGATTTATGAATCCTTTTTAGTCATTTATAATCTGGTAAATCCTCTTAAGTATTTCAAGGTTTTTTTTTTGTTATTTTTGATGAGTATTCTACTGAAATAATTTTTTAGTAAAGATGTTTAATTTAAAAAAGTATATTATTTAAGATTAGGTTATAAAATTTATTTAAAATTAACTCCTAGGACTTTATATTATGTAAAGAAAAAATTTGACATCTTTCTTCTTTTTATGTGGTACATGTAGAAAAATTTACTTTAAATTAACTATGTAACAAAAAGCTAATTTATTGATAAATTAGTAAATAATATATTACTTTTAGCTTAAAGTACTTAATGTATATTCACTTATATATACATTTACTTATACATTTACTTATAATATAAATATAAATGTCTAATTTTATCTTAAGGCATCAAGATAGATAAAAACGTTTATGACTCTTATATGATTTATTTTTCATAGTTTTCATTTTAATTCTAAGAGATAAAATAAGAGAATCCTTTAGGTTGCTTCCTGAAAGCTTTCCAATTCAAAGTGTGCATTTATAGGGTGGTTAGTTTTTATTTCCAACAGATCCAAAGACAAATAGATAATTACTATATTTTATCTTTTTGACATTATAATTTTAAATTTTAGTGACATCTTGATATCTTTTTTTTGTGAATTATAAGCAAATGGTTGCAAATTATTAATTGAGTAAAAATCATCTTTGTAATTTTATTTTAATTTTTATATCAACTTATATTCTATGTCTGTAACCCTTATGCTTCTTATTTTTAATGACTGGTTTTTATTTACAAATTAAATACTATGTGATTAAGAATGAAAGCATCTGAAACTGCATAATAGTCAAAACCGCAGGGTAGTGATTGATATTTAGATGAATAATAAATGACTGAGTAAGTAGAATTTTAGCAATAGTGTTCACTATTGATCTTGCTCACTTGATGCATACTCACAGGCTTTCAAGTCATTCCGTTTTATCAGAGAAATTATTTGGATTAATGTTTTAAGTATTGTTCTTGAAAAACAGAAATGGAACTTATGCCATTATTGTTTTTAAATCTAGGGGTTTTGAAAGATGTTTTTTGAGAATCACTGCTGTAATTGGCCATATATTTTACTTATATGTAAGGTGAACCTACTGTGCAGGATGATGTAAAATGAAAATATGAATACAGGCATTGGAGGTTTTTCTTATTTCCCAATCCCATTCATCTCTTCCTCTTTCTTAATTAGCTTACATGTCCCAGGGCAGTTAAGAGGAGACTAGTGAGGCAGGACCTGTGGTTAAAGCTTCTTTTTCTTTCCTGAAGCCCACAGGGCTCAGGCTGCACCCTTCTGCCCTAGACCCACTGGCCTGGCTTCTCAAGCAGCCTTTTTTAGGAGAGTCTATTATTTAACCTAATCTTAAATAATAGACTCTCCCAAAGTTCTCTTTCTGCTTTCCTGAGTGACAACCGAGCAACCAGGTATACTGACCCTAGAGAATATGTTCATAGTTGTGAAAGGTTAAGGAGAAAGACAAAGATCCATGATGCCTGCTTTCTGAGAATATTTTAATCCAGAGAAATAACTCTAAAGGTAAGAATCACATATCTGTGAGCAGTACTATCCCTGGACCACAATGAAACAATACTCTACTTAGTAAGTCATATTTGCAAATCTGTCTTGGTCCATTTGGGCAGCTGTGACAAAATACCAGAGGTTGAGTGACTTATAAGCAACAGAAATTTCTTGCAGTTCTCAGAAGCTAGGAAGTCTAAGATCAAGGTGCTGGCAAATTTGACATCTGGTGAGGTCCTGCTTCATCATAGACAGTTATCTTACTATAACCTCACATGGTGGAAGGGACAATGAAGCTTTCTAGGCCTCTATAAATAAGAGCACTAATTCTATTTATGAAGGCTCTGCCTTCATGACCTAATCACCTCCCAAAGGCCCCACCTCTTCATGTCATCTCCTTGTAATTAGTATTTATGAACTATCCTAAGCAAAATAAATTTATAATTACCACTTGATTATTGCTATATTTATATTATAACTTGATAAAATTATTAAAATAATGGGAAGAATGTAGAAAAATTTTCTCAAAATATTTTAAGTAAAAGATATACAAAATTCATAGGCATGTGAAATATGTAAAAAATGTGAGAATATATTCAAAAGGCTGAATATAATCACAAACAGTAATAGTTCTATTCAAGTTAAGGAATTATGTATATAGATTTTCTTTCTATTAAATAAAAAATAATACATATTAAAGTTTGAGATAAAAATAGATTAAACATTCAGAAAGTTTTGTAATAATTATTAAATAAAATGGCAGTTCTTTTCAATCCTCTTTCTTCTTTTTTATTTTCCTGTTCTCTGGATGTAACAACTTCAGTTATTTTTCTTTTGATATTTACATCCATATCTGTGAATATCATGTTTATATTGTAACTGCATGTTATTTTAGTTTTAAGCCACTATTTGTATTCTTACCACAGAGGAATACAAGAATATGGCTTTTTAATTGATTAATTATTTATTTTTTGTGAATGGCCACGCCTTCAGCTATTTAATCATTCTCCCCGTCCTCTCAACATAGTCATAAGATTTTTGGTTAGGTCAGCATTCACTGTTTATATGTTATTATGACCATGTAAAGAAATATTCACAGTTGAGCCATCACACATACCGATTATATTTCCTTTTTGGTATTACTCTTCGTTTCTATTGGAGTTAATCATTGTTCCCTTTTTTTGTTTGCTTCATTGTTTATTTATGTATTCTTCACTAATTTATTCCTTATCTCTTCCCTATGAGTTTAAAATTTCTCTCAATACATCCAAATACATGCTGTTTTATCTTTTTGAAGACACTCTCCTAGGACTTCTGCATTGCTTCAGTCTGGACCTTAGGCTGCTGTACATCCCTTCACTTCCTGGGGACTGTCTTTTTTCTAGTTCCTATTCTTTCTTTGAGCTGGATTTCTATTTCCTGGAGTGTATATCTTCCTGCTTCTTGGTTCATTACTTCATTTTGGAGGAGCACATCTCTTAGTAGCTTGCTAAGAAAGTGCATGGAAATTTTATTTTTGAAAGCCTGCATATCTGAAAAGAGTTTTTTTCTCCCTCTCATACTCTATTGATAATTTGGGTGACTCCAGGTTGGGACTATGTTCCTCTCAGAAGCTCAAGCATTTCTCTATTATTCTGTATCTTCATATGTTACTCTCAAAAAATTTAATGCTGAACTAATTTTCCATACTATCTTCTTCATGCTTTTAAAAATCATTTTTAAATCTTAGTTTTTTGAAAATTCTCACTGATATGTCTTGAGATTTTATTTATTTATTTATTTATTTATTTATTTATTTATTTATTTACTTACTTACTTACTTACTTATTTATTTAATCCATTGTGTTGAGTACTTAGTGAGTAGTAACTCTTACTCTTCAGTTTTGGGAATTTTTCTTGAATTATTTTTGATAATTTTCTTCTTCATTTTCTGTATTCTCGTTTTCTAAAACTTCTATTATTTGGATATTGGACCTTTTGATTAATTTAACTTTCTCTCTAATATTTTATATCTCTTTGGCTTTTTGTTCTACCTTCTGAGAGATTATCTTACTTTTAAGTCTTAGCCTTTCTATTGAAAATTTTATTTCTGCTATTATAACATTTAATTTCAGAACACTTTTTATAAAAACTTCCTGATTTTTTTTTATATCATCATGCTCTTGTGTGGGTACAATATTATATTCTCTAATTTCTCTGAGAATACTAAATGTTTATTTTATTTTACCTTATTTTTAAAAAAGTAATTCTTTATTGTCATCTTTGTTTCTTCTGAGTTTCATTGTTCTCTGGCTTTCCTTGATGTTACATGATCCTTAACAGACTTCTTATATTTAAAACAGGGACACCACGAAGCTGACTAGAAGCTCTGAATATGGAGAAAGAAGGGCTTGTAGATTTAACTTCTGGGTGATTCAGTTCAGTTCCTTCTTGGGAGGAATATTTGGCTGTCAATATCTTTAGTTTTTTTTCTGTTGGGTTGCTCAGATTATCTGGAGAAGAACCTACTACCTCCTGCCTAAAGGATGTAAACCAAGTTGACAGCATTCTGAAAACTGAGTGGGAAAAGGACTTGAGGGCTTTACCTTTTGGTATATAGACTTAATCTTCCATTTTTAATAGGCTCTTCTATTCCCACCTATGCTCTATGTATCTCAGGGCACATACAGTCCCTCTAGCTTATCTTCTCCATTTTTTTTTTTTACCAGAATGGGAAAGGGGCAGCCCCAGTTGCATGGAGTAAGATGGGTGAATCCAAGGTCTAATTTACTCCCAAACTGACTTAAACTAACTATCCTAGTTTTAGCTCTTATTCACTCCACTTTCATTGGAGTCTGTTCCTCTAATTCCTGAGTATGTCTGGAGTTCTATGATGCAAATCAGTGTGTATTTTGGTTTCTCCCACTGCTGACATAAATTTCAGCTTTCTCTAATCCACTAGGTCAGTTATTATTCATCCATCTATTTTCCATCTTCCAAAATTTTATTGCTATTTTATTTTCTTTTGTTGCCTTTGCTTTGTTGCTTTATACTTAATAAAATATCTTCACTCTCATTTTATAGGATTTCAGATAGACTGGAGGTAAACATATATATTCAAATCTACATTTTAAATCAAAACCCTGTATTTTTCTTTTTCCTAATATTTTCAAAAATTTTGAAATATATATTAATTTAATATCTTATATTTTAATCTTTAAAACAAAGTTTATTTTTAGTGGGTAATATGAATGAAATATTTATGTGACTCCAAATTCAAGCTACAGCAAGATATTTGATGAAATTCTCTCTTAACTTCCAGTTCTCCTCCATGCAAGCACTTAGTTACTATTCTGGAGTACCCTTCCAGAAATATTCTTTATGTATACAAGCAATTGGCAAGGTTTTTATATAGGAAACTCATCTTCAAAAGTACAATATTAATGTTTTTTTTGGGGGGGCAGAGACAGAAAACCAATACAAAGCTTAAAAAAAAAAAGAAATTTTTTATGACTTTATTGGGCTTTTCTCTGCCTCCCCTCTGATTCCAGCCACTGCTGTGGCAGCCAGCTCTGGGTGGGTTTTTGCCAGCCTTACTTGGGTGCATTTGAACAGTGCCTCATCTCAGGCCTGTTTTAAGAGAATCTCTTGCTTCCTCTTTGGGCTTACTTTTATATCTGCAGATAGAAAATCTTAGGAAATCCTGTAGTCACTCAGAAGTGTTCACCTCTAAATGCAGGAAAATGAAACTCTTTTTTAGGGCAACCTTGACAAGTAGGTCAAGCTACTTCCTTCTCTCTTCTCCCAGCCAGGTTCTGGTGTGCATTTTATAAGTCTTCTCAGATATTATTTTCACAAGATCGAGGAGAATAGGCATCCAAAGTGGTGGCTCTCTAAAAGCTTGTCCTTGAAGAGGCTTCTTCACTTGTCTCTAGCTGCCCTTTACTGCATTCTGCAAACTGGGATCACTTCCTACATATCTGTTTACACTTAAGCCTTTGTTTTAGATTTTGCTTTCAGAGGAACCCAGACAAAGACAAATGAAAAGCTCTTTTTGCTACTACTTTTTATGATATATTTTAAATAGAAACTAGAGTACTCACATTGTGAGAAAGAACCATGACATGAAAAGCCTGGGTTCTTTCTCTTATCAGGTAGCCCTGTGTTAGTGCATTTGCAAGCACACTGATCCAAAGTTATCCTGGAATAACTTCAAACAACTTTTTGAGTAGGTAATTTATATATACATGGTACAAAGTCTAGAAGAACAAAAGTAAATTTAGTGAAAACAAAGTCTCTCTCCCATCCCCTCTCTCCCAGCCCCCAAGTTCTGCTTGCCAGAGACAACGACTGCCTCCAGTTTGTATGTACACTCTCAGAGACATATTCCATGCACACAAAAGCATATACAGTCACTGGATAAGTATTTGTTGATGAATGAATATATATATATATATGTATATATACATATATATACATATATATATAAATGTATTTTATTTTCTTTTTACAGAAATCATTGCATACTCTAATGCTATTCTGCGCCTTTCATTTTTCACTTAAAAATACCACCTAAGTAATTTTGATTAAGAACAGCTAACAGGCAGAGTTCTCTGATGCTAACGGTGGTGACAGCCTAAAATAAGTATACACTTAGTAGAATCTATACCTTTTTGACACATTTATCTTGCTGAGGTTGCTGAGAATACCTAGAACCATTTGAAGACATTGGGTCTCAGGTAGGGATTAGATCCCAATTTCTCTAATAATGTGCATTTCCTATGACTCCCAAACCTCTTGTTCAGTCCATTGTCTTGGCTCTACCTTAAATGGGACCTGAACCCTGAACCCTAAAAACCTTTCTCTTCTCATATACCCTCCCGGGGAATGTTTGGCACAGGCATTATTTCTATTTCTTTTCTTTCACTCTTTTAAAAAAATCTGTATTGCCACCCCTCCAAGAATATTTGTAAGCTGAAAGTTGGAATTTAGGATCTGTATAAATAAGTGCCTGAAAATTTTATTGCATTGAATTAGGAAAGAGAACCTAAGTAACTCTTAGCTTCCCAACTTCATAGAGCTTACAGAAACTTTCGAGGTAACTTTGGCTTGAAATATAACTCCCTCCTATGCATGCTATTGAGTTAATGGCAAATCTAAGACTTGCATTTGGGTTCTACTAAATTGCAGGAAAGGAAAAAATGTAATCAAAGCCAGATGTTTCTTTTTTTTAGAAATGAGAAGAAAGAAATAAATCTTTCCTTTAAGTTTTTTTTTTTTTTTAAAATAAATAATGTCCTACTGGTCTTTGAGTAAAGATGCTTTCTGTGCTATTACTACTACCTTAGCTCTTTCTTAATTAAAGTTCACTATGCCCTTTCAGCCCCATCTTCATAAATTACCTCTTATGATAGACTGAAACAAAGGAGATATAACATTTTATTATTACTATTATAATAAAAAATAACTAACAATTGTGCAGTGCTTATAGCTTATAAAATTAGTATAAATGATTTCACTGAATCCTTATAACAACCTTGTGTAGCATGACAGATTATATTTACTGAAGATGGCAAATATATATCTCATCCCTCATCACATTTCTCCATATGAAGTTGAGGTAGAGCTTTGTAACTACTTCTACCAATAGAATATGTGCAAGTGACACTACATGATCTCCAAGGCTAAATTATAAAGGTGATGCAGCTCTTTCTTAGCTCTCTCACTCTCTGGACATGATCCTCTAGATGTACTATGTAAGAAGTCTGGCTACCTTGAAGATGCAATGCTGGAGATACCATGTGGAGGGAGAGTCCAGAGACACAGAGAAATGCCTGAGGAATCCTAATGCCTCCTAGCCATTCCTGCTTCCCCAGACTAAAGACATATGATTGCAGAATATATGAATGAAGAAGCCTTTGAGATAATCCCATTCCCTGACTGCGACCTTATGAGTGACTTGAGTTAGAATTACTCAGCTGAGCTGCTCCCAAATGTTTGACCCACAGAGATAATAATTAATATTGTTTTAAACCACTAAGTTTTGGAGTGATTATTTGAAGTGATTATCTAATCATAGTGACAATAACACATGATATAGTTATTATGACCCACTTAACTGTGAAGAACGTTGAGATTCAGATGCTGTATGAAAGTCTCATCCAGTGGCAGAGGTGGGTCATGCATTCATGTCTTTGGCTCAACTTCCATACTTCCATGTTACTTGTTCTTCTCTCTGTTGTAGGTTAAGGCACAGTCACATACACACCATTCTTTTTTTCTTCCTTGATTCTATGTAGATCTGGGGGATGTCTTCTTTCCTTCCAGATTCCTAGGATTCTTGTTTACCCCACACCTCTACCTGCACTATATCTAGCATGACCACTGTTGCTCTGTTCCATGACCACTCATCTCTAAGGATTTGAGTATTACAATATTTTCTTTGGTTTACTCATGTCTCTGGCTTTAATCAAACTTCAGAAGCCATATAGTGACACTACTTTAGAATGGGGGAAGATCTTTTTGCTAGAGGAACATTTTTTGCATTATGTGGGCTGCTCATTTAGACCCATGATAGCCTGGCACCTGTGTCTTAGTGAAACAATTCAATGAGCTTGGGAGTGGGCTGAGATCCAGTCTAGCAGATGGTCATGAGAGAAGGGACCATGTACTGTGTGATCATCAAGTGTGCTTGCCCAGGGCAGGAGTCCCTGCCAGAAAGGTCCAAATGCCTGCCCTTGGAAATGGAGTATTATTTTTACAAGGATGCTTAAAATAAAAAAAAGTTTGGAAAAAATGAACAATAACAATTTTAAAAATCTGAGCTGGAACATAGAAGAGAAGTCAATTATGGTAAAAGATCTTTTGGGAGTTGAAGTGCTTGGTCATAAGGTACTTACTGTGAAGCCTTTTCCCCCCTGGATCGACAATAGCTTTTTATGAAACAAGAGAGTGTAGATCTTCATTGTGCATGCACAGAAGTTGTATCCCAGGCCTGTAACTTTATCAACGGGATGATCCTAGAAATACCTCAGGCAAGAGGAGGCCCATATCTGTGGCTCACCTGTCTGGCAACAAGAGTTGTGGCAGATTAGCAGACGGTTAGGCCGTGAGGCTCACTGAGACCCTGGCGGTAAATACCAGAGCCTTTTACCCTTTCTTCTGTCTTCTAGCAATCTAGAAGCCCCCTCTTCCTACTAGAAAGGCTGAGCCCTATGCAACATTTTTGGATATCATATACCCATGAAATTGTGGACCCTACCAATAGATTTTTTTTTGAAAAAATGTTTAATCTCATATAATCATCAGTGGACATAGACATTCATGTATTTATTAATTTTTTCCAGAAATTATTTATCTTTTTTTATATTGTAAAGTAATATGCTTCATGGTGGTAAAGATATATGAAATTAAAATCTGGTCTTAGAATTCAAAGGCTCTTTGATTTGGTAGAGAAATAAAATCATACCAATACATGAAGCTGGATGTGAAAGGGCTATAAAAAAGTTAGAACATAATACTAGGGAGAGTAAGAGGAGAAAATGAAATAGGTCACTTGTACTTTTTAGTAGCTTCAGCCATGCCTATAGGAATAGACAGTGTTTACAAAAGACTGTGGCTGTTATTGCTCTTCTTATAAAATACATGTGTATTGAGTAATATTTAGAAAATATAAGTAATAAAATAGAAGGAGATAAGTATTTTCTTTAACTTCATCATCTATAGACAATCATTCTGCCTTTTTTGATATGCACATTTTAGTCATTTGTATGCACACGCATCATACACCTTCACAGATGATAGGATCAAATTAGATATTCTGATTGATAACCTGCCTTTTCTGCCCAATTGTGACCACCATTCCAGGACATTAAACATTTAACAACATGATTTTAAGTGCTTGCATAATATTGCATTGTATAGATATATATCCAATGAATTTTCTATTCCTGCACTTTTAGCATGTTACTTCCCCCCAAAATAAACTGTTAACTAAACATCCTAGTAGCTACATCTTTGTGCACATCCTTGATGACCTTAAGATAAATTTCCAGAAGAGAAACTATTGGGACAAAGCAAATCTCCATTTTCAAGACTTTAGATAACTTCTCTCAGATTACCACCAAGAAAGGCAATCTTCAGTTGCATGAAAGTCTGATGTCCCTGCAGTTTCAATAACACTAGAAATTATCTGAATATTTGGTAAGTAAAAAATTTATTATGTTTCCTAATTTGCATTTTTTGGATTACTATTGGGTAAGATTTACAATAGATTATGTAAAATCAACATAGTTGACTTAGAATCAAGGTTTACTAGTCATCAATAAGAGTGCAATGCATTAATAATATAATAAGCAGAGACAGACTATTTTAATTAACTTGTTAGGGTTAGTAGACAAATGGGTCAGAAAAGTATAGCAAGTATAGTATGATTGTTTTCTAGCTTGGTATTTGACATAAATATATCTTTAAAAATTTTTTGCCATCAAAATAGAGAAATATGGGTTGGAGGACATTTATCTTTTCTTTTTAAATTAAATTTATTGAGGTGACATTGGTTAATAAAATTATATAGGTTTCAAGTTTACAGTTGAGTAATACATCACCTGATATTGCACTGTGTGTTTACCACCCAAAGCCAAATCTTCTGTTACCATATATTTGACCCCTTTACCCTTACCTACCTTCCCCACCCCTTCTTTTTCCCTGGTAAACACTAAACTATTGTCTGTGTTTATGAGTTTTTGTTTGTTTGTCTTGTTCATTTGTTGCTTTCAGTTTTATATTCCACATATAAGTGATGTCATTTGATTTTCAACTTGTTCTGTCTGATATATTTCGCTTAGCATGATTATCTCAAGATCCATTCATATTGTCGCAAATGGCAGTATTTCATGTCTTCTTATGGCTGAATAATATTCCATTGTTTATATGTACCATGTCTTCTTTATCCATTTATATATTGATGCACACTTCAGTTGTTTAAATGTATTGGCCACCATGAACAATCCTGCAATGAACATTGGGATGCATAGTTTTACAGATACGTGTTTTAAAAACTTTTAGGTAGATACCCAGAGGATGGATTGCTGGATTGTATGGAGGACATTTTTCTTAATTGAATTTCTACCTAGTTGGATGACTGTACCCACATACTAAAGAGAGTTCACCAGGAACAAACCTCAGGATTCTGTCCTCAGACACATCTTTTAAGTTCTATCAATGCCTTGGATAAAGTTAAAGTCAGAGATAATTTAAAATGAGTTATATGCCTATGAATATCTATAATTATTATTTAGGAATTGTGAAAATATTCATGTTTATGGTTACATAGCCATATTTGTGTACATATAAATTATCCTATTACTTTACATAAAGTATTTGTAATGAAATCTCATTTGTATTTCATTACTCTTATATTATTGCATGTTCAGGTATTTACTAACAAAAACATTTAAGTTTTAAATGACAAAATATCATGCAATATTTCTCATAATAATGTTGAAACTTTTTTTTCCAAAAAGAGAATGACAAATCAAAATTAGAGCAGAAATAAATAAAACTGAAAACAAAACAAAACAAAACAAAAAACAATAGAAAAAAATGCAACAAAGAGCTGGTTCTTCAAGAAGGTTAATAAAATTGACAAACTCCTGGCTAGACTCACTAAAATAAAAAGAGAAAGGACACAAACAAACAAAATCAGGAATGAAAGAGGAGAAATTACCACTGAATTGCAGAAATACAAAGGATCTCACAAGAATACTATGAAAAAGTATATAACACCAAATTTAATAACCTAGGAGAAATGGACAAGTACTTAGAAAAATACAACCTTCCTAGTATGAAAATGAAAACAATCATCAAAAACCTACCAAAAAGTAAAAGTCCAGGACCAGACGACTTTACCAGTGAATTCTACAAAACATTTAAAGAAGACTTAATATTTGTTATACTCAAACTCTTCCAAAAAATTGAAGAAGAAGCCATACTTCTCAACACATTCTATGAGGCCAATATTACTCTGATACCAAACCCTTGTATAGATAACACAAAAAAGAAAAACTATATAGACCAATATCTTTCTTGAACACAGATGAAAAAATTCTAAATAAAATAGTAGCAAACCAAATACAGCAACATATTAAAAAGATTATACACCATGATCAAGTGGGCTTCATCCCAGGGGTCAGGGATGGTTCAACATAAGCAAATTGATTAATGTGTTATGCTACATAAACAAATTAAAAAAATAAGAACCATATGATCATATTAAAAGATGCAGAAAAAGCCTTTGACAAGATACAGCATTCATTTATGATCAAAGCACTTGACAAAATCGGTATAGAAGGAAAGTACCTTAACATAATAAAGTCCATCTATGACAAACCCTCAGCCAACATTACACTTAATAGTGAAAAACTAAAAATATTCCCTCTAATATCAGGAACAAGACAAGGCTGTCCACAATTTCCAGTGTTATTCAATATAACATTGGAGGTCCTAGTAAGTGCAATCAGACAAGAGAAAGATATAAAAGGCATCCAAATAGGAAATAAAGTCAAACTGTCACTGTTTGAAGATGACATGATTCTCTATATAGAAAACCCTAAAGACTCCACAAAAATACTAGTAGAAACAATAAGAAAATACAGTAAAGTCTCTGAATACAAAATCAACATTCAAAAATCCATAGCATTTCTATACGCTAATAATGAAGTGTTAGAAAAAGAAGTGCAAAAAATAATTCCTTTTGCAATTGCAACAAAAATAAAATATCTAGGAATAAATCTAATGAAACATTTGAAGGACTTATATAATGAAAATTACAAGACCCTATTAAAAGAAATCAAAGAAGATACAAAAAAATAGAAAAATATTTTGTGTTCTTGGATTGGAAGAATCAACGTAGTTAAAACTACCATATTACCTAAAGCATACAGTTTTAATGCAATCTCCATCAAAATCCCATTGGCTTTTTAAAAAGAAATAAAACAAAAAATTGTCAGATGTGTATGAAAGCACAAAAGACCCCCAATTGCCAAAGCCATCCTGAGAAAAAAGAATGAGGCTAGAAGCATCACTCAGCCCCACTTCAAATTACACTACAAAGTGACAGTAATAAAAACGGCATGATATTGGTAGAAAAACAGACACAGACCAGTGGAACAGAACTGAGAGTCCAAAAGTAAACTCCTGTTTATATGGGCAAGTAATTTTTAACAAAAAAGCCAAAAACCTGCAGTGGAGAAAGGAAAGCCTCTTCAATAAATGGTGCTGGGAAGACTGGAAGGCCACCTGCAAAAGAATGAAACTAGACTGTTGTCAATCACCACACACCAAAATTAACTCAAAATGGATTAAGGACCTGAATATAAGACCTGAAACAATAAAATGCATAGAAAAAAAACATAGGAACGAAACTCAAGGATCTTGGACTTAAAGAGGATTTTATAAATTTGACCTCAAAAGCAAGGGAAGTAAAAGCTAAAATAAATGAATGGGACATCAAACTAAAAAGCTTCTGCTCAGCAAAAGAAATCATCAACAAGGTAAAGAGACAACCATGAGAATGGAAAAAATATATTTGCAAGCAAGATCTCTGATAAGAGCCCAATATCCAAAATATACAAAGAACTCATACAACTCAATAACAACAACAACAAAAAAACCACAAATGATCCAGTCAAAAAATGGGCAGAGGACCTGAACAGATACTTCTCCCTAGAGGACATACAAATGGCCAACAAGCATATGAAAAGATGCTCAACATCGCTTGCTATTAGGGAAATGGAAATCAAAACCACAATGAGATACCTGTTAAAATAGGTATAATCAACAGGACAATAACAAATGTAATAACAAATGCTGGAAAGGATGCAGAGAAAAAGGAACCCTCATACACTGCTGGTAGGACTGCAAATTGGTACAGCCACTATGGAAAACAGCATGGAGATTTCTCAAAAAACTAAGAATTGATCTACTGTATGATCGAGCAAATCCTCTACTGGGTATTTATCTCAAAGACTTGAAAACCCATATCCGAGAAGATATTTGCATACCGATGTTCATAACAGCATTATTCACAGTGGCCAGGACATAGAAGCAACCGAAGTGTCCTATGATATAAGTGATTAGCTAAAGAAGCTGTGGTGCATATATACAATGAAATATTACTCAGTCATAAGAAGAGATGAAATAGTGCTATTTGCAACAACATGGATGGACCTCATGATAATCATGCTGAATGAAATAAGCCAGAAAGAAAAAGTTGAAAACCACATGATATTACTTATATGTGGGATATAAACCTAAAAGCAACAAATGAACAAGACAAAGAAACAGAGACTCAGGGACATGGACCATAGACTAATGGTTACCAGAGGGTAGAGGGTGAGGGAGAAGGGGGAGGTAGATGTGATAAAGGGGGTCAAGTATAGTGGGGTAAGGGGAGGGTGAAGTGGGTAAAGAGGATCAAATTTATGGTAGCTGAGGAAACTGGACTTTGGTAAACACAATAGAATATACAGATGTTAAATTATAATATACACCTGAAAATTATATAATTGTATTTAAACAATGTTATCCTCAATAAATTAATTTTAAAAAAGAGAGAGAAAATGACAAAAAAAATGCTTTTAGCTCTAATTGCACTTGGAGGATAGGAATTGAGTATTGTGGTTTGGTATCAGAAAGTACTAAATAAAGTAGGCATTTTAGTGAAATTAGTATGTTTTGAATCTCTAGAATGAGATAACTAAGAATAAAATGATAACACAAAACAGTGTTAACAGAAATAGGTATATAGTTACTTCTAGAAAGCGGAAAGAGAGAGCACCACACCATAATGCTCTGGCTAGACTCCACCTGAGATAATGTTTTATGTTCTGGTTTCCATATTTTCAGAAGGATATGAGCCCTTTTCTCCTTTGCAAACCTCAGAAGCTTCCATGAAGTCATTCAGTATATTTGGGCACATAATTCAGTGACCTTAATAGGAAAACCTGAGGGAAATCCCAGATAGACTTTTGTTATGCATTTCAAAGTCCAAGGGGACCATCGTATTTGTTAAACTAGATATGTACATGCTGATTGTTTTGTATCTTTTTTTGCTACTTCCAAGAATCTAGAGATTTCTTCTTCAAGAGGATGATTAATAGCAAATTCCTTGTGTGTATTTATATATATTTGCATCAATATCAAGATGCTAACATTTCTAAGGGGTATAGAAACAGAGACGAAGTGGAAGAAGATGCTTAACTTTTTCTTTATACATTTTTGCTTCTACTATTTACAATAAGCATTGTTAATTTTCTTTTTGGAGAAAATAAAAGCTTGATGAATTTATAATGTTATTTTTTGAAACAATCACAAAATCACAAAATATTGGAAATATAATGAAATGAACTTTTTAAAAGGCCCTGAACCATTTAAGAATAAGTTTTTAAAGATGGCCCATCATTCCTGAATACTTTAGTGTGTTCTTATTTGCTATAAATGGGAACATTTAGTGTTCTTATATATTGTAAATAAGAACATTTCCTCACATAACCACAATACAACCATTAAAACCAGAAAATTGACATTGATAGATTAGTACATTGAATGTTCATTCCCCATTCAAATTTTACCATTTGTTTAAAAAATGTTATATATAGCAAAAGGATTTAGTTCAGAATCATATGTTGCATTTAGTGTAACATTTCTTTAGTCTCCTTCAGTTTCTAATAGTTCCTTAGTCTTTTCATGATCTGAAACTTTTGAGAATTTCAGGGCAGATACTTTGTAGAATATTCCTCCATTTGGATTTGTCTGCTGTTTCCTCATGATTAGATTCAGGTTGTGCATTTTTGACAGGATGATCAAAGATGTGACTCTGTTCTCATTACATATTATTGGATGACACAATTTTGATTGTCCCATCACTGGTGGTGTTCTCTTTGTTCATTTGATTAAGGCGGTGCTTGCCAGGCTTATCCATTGTAAAGTTACTCTCTCCCACTCTGTGATTAATAAATATTTGTGTGGAGGTACTTTGAAACAAGGTAAAGATCTCATTCATCTTCAAACTTCAAACTTATTCATTCATTTATTTTTATAGTAAGAATTTGTGATCTGTTGTTATTAGGAGGGTTAAAATCCCACACTGTCATCATTTATTTTAATGTTCAAATGATCTCTGATTCTCACCAAATCAAAGATCATTTGAACATTAAAATAAATGTGAGAATCCCTTCAAGCTGATTTCTCTAGTCTTTTGACATGTCCTTATCATTCTCTGAGTGTTTCTTTACTTTCTGACACGAGATATTTCAGGCTCATCTTGTACTGTCATTGCCTTAGTCCTGGAACTGACCATCTTTCAAAAGATCTTTGGTTCATTTTAGTGGAAAATGATATTTAGAAACCAATATCTAAGCAACAAGTTTGTTCATTGGCGTTGGGGTGTTGCTGCTTCTTGTGGAAACGGCTGGAGAATATATGCATGTGTGTATGTACATATATATATATATATATATATATATATATATGAATGCAGATATACACCTACATATATACAAAGTATTTACATTATATTTATTTGTATATTATGTATATTGAAAACCATAATTCATACCAATACATCTAATTCAATCTAACATTACAGTGTTTATATAATTTTTCTTCCTTTCCATATTTATAATTTCCATCTGACAGTGAGAAAACTGGCTTGCTTTATTTTTATTATATTTACTTATATGATCAATCCCTTTGTATGTAACTTTTCTATCTCTGCCATAACTCATTTGTGGAGACCCCTTGCACTCTGCTTGGGATCTAACTCCCCATGCCAGATAAAACCCCCATGTGGTTGTCTTTCTCACCTGAATCTGGCTCTGACATCACATGCCAGGCTCCCTCTGCCACCCCTGTAATATCTTACTTTGCTCTGCTTTTGCTTACAGATGAGCTATTATTGCTGACTCAAAGGTCTGTTACTCTTTAAAGCTTTACTCACTGTTTTCTCAAGATTAGGAAATAATAGGTGAATATCATAGCCAGATTTTTTATGAGTCAGAATGGTGAGTAGATGGCAAAAGGTGGTCAGTATAGCCCTTCTTGCTTCAGGAGTGAACTGTGTGACAAACTCCTACATAAAGAGTTCATTACGGTTGACAGTCTAGGGATTCCTTGGCCATTTATTTTCGAAGGGACTAGTCTATGAATAAGCTGTATTCAAGGTCAGGAACAGTTTCTAGCTTTGTTCTTATTTCTCTAGTGTGCTGACATTCAAGTTTTAGAGGAGTGTTTTTCATGGACTATCTATGTTAGAGTCACCTTAGATATTTCTTAATAATTTCTTTTCAAAAATGTACTTCTTTTACATACCCTCTTTATTATGTTTTGGATGTGTGTTCTTTATTTACAAAGGGGTCTATTTTTGATGCTAACAAAGAGTCTAGCAATGTAATGTCTCAGTCAGGTACCGAATTTGGAGAGAAAACCTGTAAAGCATTTGGCTATTCGACTCATTCTGTCATCTAGTGACAATTCTTTCATTTACAGCTAGCTGTAGCACAAGTACATACATACTTGGACCTGAGGGAGTTTATGACTAGGCAATTCATTCTTGATTCAAATAAATCCACTTTCTGAGTAGGTGTTATTTAAAGTATAAAATCCTTTTTAATCACACTGATTAGTCTCACTATCAATTGAACACGGCATTATAATATGTTTCTTGGTAGATATTTAGAGTTGGTTGCCTTTTTCACCCTTATGTATTTTGTGTCATTTCTGTTAGGCTTTTCTGGTGGGGACTGGTTATAATTCTTTTAGAACATCATAAATATGAACCTTAGGAACTTTCTAAAAATTTAGACTTTAATAAGTGTAATGAGTTTGTATTAAAATCAAATAAGTTCTCTGAAGAAATATTTAGATACTTTTTATTAATTTAAAGGAGAAAATATGACATTAGGAAAAATTTGAGGAAACACCTATTAGATTTTAATAAAATTAAAACATATGAATTAATATTAACCTTTATATGTTTTATAATAAACTTAGAACAGGTTTTATAAAATTTACTATACTCTTGCAACATTAATATCAATCTTAAAAGCTTTTAATATATATTAGTGGTATATTGAATAAAGTATTGAAATATTACAGACCCATAAACTTAATATAATCTTGTGGCTATCTACCTATGGATATGTATGGTTATTATTTAAGATTTATGAAAATATTCATGTGTATGTTTACATAGCCATATTTATGTATACATAGTTATCCTATAACTTTATATAAAGTATTTCTAATAAAATCTCAAGTGTATTTCATTACTTTTTGTAATTGCATGTTCAGATGGTTACTAACAAAAGTATTTAAATTTTGAATGATAAAAAATTATGCAATTTTTTTCATAATCGTTTTGGACCTAGTAGAGACTGTTTTAATGGTGGCTTCTATTATTAAGATCTGGCCATGGTTGTTCTGTTAGAAGAAAATTTTAAGCAATAAAAGGACAAAGATAGAGAATCTTGATAGGGATAATGAGATGAATGGTTTCTACTTCTTAATTTCTTGTAGTAGTTGAAATTTCATTTGATTTTAAAAGTAACACAAACTCATGATTTTGTTTTGTTCACTACTATATCCCTGGCATTCAGACAATTGCTGGGTACATTGTAGGTACTTAGCAAATATTGGTCTAATGAATGAATGAATCATAAGTATTCAATTAATATGGCAAACTCCTTAACTTAATCCCATAGAAATAATCAGTTAACAATTCGCTGTACATATTTAATACATACATTTACTTGTATACTATTTTTAAAAAAGAAACAATACTTCAAGCAGCTTTATCTTTCACTTAACAATATATCTGTGCCAGTACATAGACACCTACCTTATTCTTTTTAATGGATATATAGTATTTAATTATATAAATAAGTCATCACTCATTTAGTGAGCCTTCTACTGGGACCTTTGGTTTATTAGCAGTGTTTTTCTTTGCTTGCAAATATAGAATATGGTGTAACAAACATCTGTGTATACATATATTTGTATACAAACATCTGTGTGTGTGAGTGTGTATACAATTGTTCAACTAGAAGATATGTTTATGGAAGTAGAATTGCTGAGTCAATGACCATTAATATAACTAATATTGCTAAACTTCCCTCCAAAATTGGTTAATGATATGGGAATTCTTTTTCCTCAACACATTTGCCAAAAATGAGTATATCTTAACTAAAATAGAAATAAATGGAATCATTATTAATTATATGATAAATGACATATAATTATGAATACTCCATGTTCAGAAAAAAATTTCTGATGGCAAGATGCTGAGCCTCCCATATAAGAGTTTATGAAATTATATTTTCATGGTGAACCAACTTTTAAATTTATATGGTATTAAATTCAAACTTATCAAAGAGTTTTTGATTGTTAAAGCTTTAATTAATATAAGTTTGAAAGCTCCAAAATATAAACTAATAATTCACAGGGTTCACACTGTATCAAAGAATAAATAAATTTGTACATCAATTTTGCAAACTCAAACCTCTCAACATAAATGTTATTTTGCAGATGACATTTAGTTAATTCTTAAACAGACTATGTAACTTCTTAGGGGAAAAAATTGCATTTTATAAATATAGATCAATTATTAAGAAGAAAGACATCAGTCCTATCTTGCAATCTTACTAAAAATTAGTAGCAGTAACATTTATACTCATTATTCCTATTGTTTTGTAAAACATTGGACAAATAATATTAAATTGTAAGAAGAAGGTACAGATAAAACCAGACATTTTTGGTGTGCTTATTTTCTTGGTCTTGCAGTTTGGTGAAAAGGGTGACTGGAACATTTGCATCTTGTATTGCATAATGAGACCAACGCAAAATGATTGCAGCTCATGTAAAAGACAGGGTGGCATGTTTTCAGTTTTAATGGGGACACTCAGAAAAGTTCCAATTCTTCCTGACATTTCTTATAGTCAAATAAACGTGGTCTAGGTTGGAGTGTCTATTATGAAAATAAGAGGAGAGCAAGTCAATTATATTTCAATGACTGAATAGCCAGGGGTCCTCATTAAAATGATCAGAAAGATTGCAGTGTTGCTTTCCTCTGTGTAGCTGCTGATTAAGTTGTATAAGAATGACATGGCCTTTTGGGGAGCAAGCCAGAGTGTGCCTTAGTATCTGGAGCCAGAAATTGTTGACCCCTCTCAGAGTGAAATGTGTACTACCTTGAAAAAAAAATATTTTTTTCTCTTGTTGGATGATGGACTTTGGAATTATACATATGGAATTTGTTAAGGTTACTAACAAATTCTTTAATTTGCATTATTCATATGGAATTTGTTAAGGTTACTAACAAATGCTTTAATTTGCACTTCATTGTAAGAAAACTGCCCTTTATATGGTAATGATGAGGGATGCTTCTCTTTACATTGATTTCAGTCAATTAAATCTAGTTTACTAGAGTAATGTTTACAATGCAAGTAAATGAATGTGTTTAAAGAATTAGTTTATCAATCCATTACTATTTTTTAAAAAGTTTCTACTTACCAGGTCTTTTTGGGGGTGTTGAGAAGGTATAAAATATTTTGAGGAAAATTATTATCTCTGTTTCTCCTTTCCGTTTGTATGCAGAAACAATATAGCTTAACATAGCAATATAACTTAAGAAGAACAAACTCATTGCTTAAGAGAAGAAATGCTTAATTTTTGTATTTTTTAACAGTTGAGAACAACAACCTTAGATTCTAAATTAAGTCTCAACAGTTAAGATCAATGTAACCAAACTCCTCAAGAGGGTATTACATACATATTAAGATATATAAGCCCCTGAATCATCATTTAGTTGAATTTCTAATATTGTGTATTTTTTAAAATGAGTAATTATCTACAAAATTTATAACATGATTCAAGCTTATAGTATAAAGTTACTGATATCTTAGTTCTTCAATATCAGTGAAATAAACTGGTTATGTTTTTAATGTTATCTATCTCTTCTCAATCAATGAATTGTATTTTAATTTATTATTTATAATTTGCATAACATGCTAAGAAAGAAATGTGTTGATTATAAACATAAACAACACTAAGATATATTAAAATTATATCAACCTCAGTTGGTGTGTTTTAAATAATTAAAAATATTTCTATCTAATAGTCACAAAGATAAATAATTAGCTGAAAATCTTTTGGTGTGAGCACAAACTATCTCTGTCTGTTTCTCTTTCTGCTAACTTCACTGGCCAACCTACTAAAAATAGTAAAACCCACTTATTAATCTAGATGTGGCTAAAAAAGGAGCACTGTAGCTGAATTTTATCTCAATCAGGCTTCATAGTATTATATATCATTAAAGTTATCTAGGATAAATATTCAGTATTTAATATTATAAAATAATATAAGTTTTGAGATTGATTTTCCTGTTGATAGTCAAAATAAGTGCAAGTTAGGACTCTTTTATGTTATGATGTTATGATTTCACCTCTACAAAATAACCACATTGCAAAGTTGACTGCACTATCAAATACATTTCAAAATAATAGAGGAAAACAGGGTTATCATAATGTCCTTTTTTGGGGGAGATGGCTATTCTGACATGCAATTCACTGTGAAAGAAAGAACACAATTGTTGCAGCCTGGATTAAAGGAACCTAATTATGTGCCTCTCAAATATACCACAGAATTTAGCAGCACACAGATTATAATAACATCATTGTGCTCCGTAGTTTTCATCAAATTTATGCCTTGACCAAATAAAATTTGAAAAATATATCCTTTCTGTACTAAATATGAATAAGATATCTAAGTAAACTATTAAAATAGGTTCCTTTTCATATCTACATTGCTCTGGTTTTAGGATATAAATGGTTTTTCCTTTACTGAAAGATATTGCACAGAATCAAGCAAATTGTCACTCCTCAGAAAAGTGCTGTGTTAGGGGTAGCAAGGATGGATACAAGGCTAGAATTTCTAAAAACCACCCTTAGTGTGTATTATACATAAACTCATAGGGGTGGATATCGCCGTATCTGAATCAGGTCCACTTTCCTCTGGCTGCTGTTCTCAAGTACACACTTGTGTACTTCCAAACCAAAATTTGATGAACACGTGGAACACATTGTTTAACACCAGAGTGCATAGATGATGCTGTCCTGAGATCTTTATAAGAGAAAACATTGACCTAAAATAGGATATAGTGTGATATGAAACTTGCTTTGAATAAGGGTAATAAGCATCATTTTGGGCCAGGGCAGTGTATGTTCACTGGGACATGTGAAAACTTTGCTTTGTGAATATATGAGAGAAAGGTCAGAGAAGTGGGTAGCTCTACCACAAAACGATAGCATCCAAAAGAGAGAAAGTAATATAACACAATAACATTGAATGCATGTTTAGGTACTATAGATATGTTGCACTAGTGATGGTTTGTAATCATTGCTGTCTTATTTCCTGCTCTTTGAGTTATTTATTCCCTTCAAGCCTGATGTGAGAGATTCTGGTATTCAAAAATGTGCTATGGACTTCAAAAGATTGAGAGTCATCCTTTACTCTGCATTTCATTTTTAAGTATTGGAGCCATTTTGAGGGGGAAGTGTTCTTTCATGATGTAG